>JAFIDM010005346.1:52611456-52622575 GCA_023159025.1 Thereuonema tuberculata | reverse complement strand
TGTATTTTGAAAATTAGGAAAAAGCAAGAAAAAATCTACTAAAATAAATCAGAAAAATAAAAATATAAAAATAAAATAAAATAAAATTTCATTACGATGTATATTTCTACAGACAAATCAAAGATTTCATTAATGTCTGCAAAATTACACTTTGATAAGAGAATGAAAATGCGAATTTCCATCTCACAAAAGCTGTCTTTAATGTTTTCTGATTAAGTATCATTCATAAAGTGTACTGTATTTAACAGTCTTACATGAATGTTTAATAAATATATTAAAATGTTAAATATATCTTTAAAATAATAGAAACGTAAAATGACCATTTTAAAAGTGAAATCGAAACTTTTCGTCTTTTCACCCCAACGCTCGCTTCTGTTGTGATAATAAATCACGTCACTTCCTGTGTTCGGAGATTTTTTATAAGCTCATAACTTTTGACCTAGAGGTTAATGGGTTAAAATTTTGGTGTCATTGTTTTTATTTTTTTAAGCTGAACATTTTGATATATAATTTATGAATATCCTTTATTGACAACGAAAAGGGTCTCTAAGTTAGAATAAGAGGTCCACTTTCTTATATCTATGAATAGAGATATATTTCAGCTGTCCAAGGCTAGAATAACTTCACTGAAAATTAAAGTTTTTTTCTGTATGGTTTTATGTGCACAGGATGGTTTTAATATCTAAAAAGTGCTGTGGGATCTAGAAGACAATCTACAGTTGGTCGACGAACTTTTACTACTCAAATGGTAAGACAATACAAAAATAGTAGTTTAAAAAATATAGTGGATATACTAACCAATAAAAGATAACTAGGTGCAACCCGTGAAATATTCATGGAAGTAAAACAAATTCCACAATTTTGAAATACCGTGAAATTTTTCAAAAACACAAGATTGAAAAAGATGTTCTAATCTCATTTTTTAAAAGGAATAAAATGTATAAACCCTGCTGTATTCGCTCTATTTGCTTTTTCCCTTGCTGAGAAGGTCAAATTATCTTTTTTTGCCTTGCATGGGATTCGAACCGAGGACCTCTGTCCTCGCAGTCAGGAACTCTAACCATTGGACTGACTACTGCTGATTGCTAAAATATTCTCTCTCTGACTGTCTCCGCTCTCTCCACTGTGATGACAAACAAACATCCGTACGTTTTTCGCATATTAATAGTATGATATTTAAGTATAATTAAGTTTCAGCTTTAAGTACAACTGAAAATACCCCCCCCCCCCCCTAAAAACTTAATTTTGAATTAAGAAAAAAAATGAGATTATGGCTTAACTATTAGTATTTCTCCAATAAATCTGGTGTAAGTATTTCACTATCATATCCGCAGCAATGTTTACAATGCAGAAATTAAAAGGACAGTGGGAGAACAAGTCATGAATGATTTAGAAGAATATAAAATGAGTAGAATATGAATTACTAGGAATCATAATCCTGGATCAAAAGTTATTTCTGCAGTCAATAGGGACCGTGCATGCGACTGGTGCTGCCAGTGGCGGCAGAAATTGGAAATATTGTAAGGACAGCTTCTAACAATAACTTGCTTACGAAAGGTTGCATGCCCATTCTTGCAAAAAATTTCAATAATGGGCAAAGGCAGCATTAAGTGCTGCGTTGTTGGATGCAATAGTACTTATAAAATACAGAAAACGTTCACTTTTATTCTTTTCCTGCAAGACCATTTGAATTTTTTATTTTTATTATTTGTAAATAATCTAACTTTTTGTATAATTACATCTTTACAGAAACAAAATTTTATATAATTACCAGTATATCTCTTTCAAATTGTTTTTTAGGCCAAATGGTTCCACCTGGGAACCAACTAAAAATTCAAAATTATGCAGTCAGCACTTCATTGGAAATGAAAAGTCAATGCACCTACTTCGTCCAAGTTATTTACCAACTATTTTTCCCAATGTATATAAACGAAAACAAGTGCCATTCTTGAGAATCGATTCGGCTATAAATTACTTTGAAAAAGATTTGTAAAAGTAGAAGGGTAACAACAAGGTATATTTTAGAAAAGGAAATATGGCTGCCGCGTCCCAACAGTTGGGACTGCAATAGCCGCCAATGGAGCTGTAGTCAAAATCGGCCATCTGTGCACGGTGCCTATAATATGACGACATATGGAAGCTAATGAAGTTATTATAACTAAACAATAAAAAAAAAAAAAAAAACTGAAAAAAGAGACAGATAAATTAACAATAAATGTGATAATGATAATGAAATTGGCATTCCTCTTTAGATTAGTTTTGATGATAAATGTTAAGTAACATTCTATGTAATAAATACAAGGTGGATTAAAATCTAATCAGTTACAGAAAACTTTGTTTTAATCCAACACTGAGTGTTTGGTTCTTCTATTCCTATATTTGAATCCAAAGAGACTCGTTTAGCACTAAGATTGATTTGATAGTAAATAAAAGAACTATGCATATATTGCACGCTATTCTAGTTTGAAAATATGCTTCATATGAAAAATGCAATAAAAAATTTAAAATTTTAACCACGAAAACACGACTTTTTTGCAATCATAACATTGGATGGAACATCACTACACACTAATGTCAAAATGTAATGAATACATAAAAATAAAAATTAGTTTAACCATAATTTAGTGGATGAATAATAATATTTGCAAACGTTTTATTATAAATTCTTCCGAGAATTCCCTTAATTCATTCTATATTTTTTTGCTTTTATTAAAAGTTTGAATTTCTTAAAACGAAAATAATTCTATAATTTTACTACAGTAGACTCCCTCTTATACCCGTCCTCGGATCAACCTGTCGCCTACTTGCTGCACTGTGACTTCGCTTTAAAAAAAAAATCAAGCAAAATAAGCAGAAAATGATAATAGATTAGTAATTGTTTTTCTTAAATGTACAGTACAATTTTCTTTTATTATTTTGGCAAATGTATGTGTTGGTTTCGTAAATTTATATCTAGGACAAAAGGAAGTTTTATTTTTGGTTATTGTGATAAATGCTTGTGACAACAAGTACAGTCAAACTCGGCTATATCGCGATCTTTCGGATCCAAGATCTCAAAGATCACGACCTGCCCGAGCTTTTTTTTACTTTGCGATGTCAAATGTCCTGTACTCGAACCCTATTATCGCCCATACGATTCCAAATCGATTTAAAATGGTCATTTCACGATTACCTACATCATTCAGAGCGATGTGAGAGAATTTTATATTTATAAATCATTACCTTTTCAACACTTTGATGGGTTATATTAGCCAAAATCTTCATATTTCTTTTTCTTACGGTTTGACACCGAGCAGTTCTCTAAACTCAACCGATTTTCATACTTTTTGGACGAAAATATGATAAATTTTGCAATTATACACCTTTTCCAAAATAGAAGGGGTCCAAGACCAAATCGCATTATATCCAAATTAGTGATATAAACAACAGTGTTATAGCCGAGTTTGACTGTATATGAGAGCATATACTAACTTGTATATAAGTATATAAATTTTTATTTTGTAAAATTATACAATGTTTGTCGCTTTTATTGACCTTTTTCATATAATTAAACAGTAGAAGTACTTTAATTTAGTTAAAAGCTAATTTAAATGTATTTTCGGTTTAACCGACCTAGGGTCTGGTCCCAAGATGATCAGTTAAGAGGAAGTCTTCTGTATTTCAAAATAGAATTTGAATCAGTTTCCTAGCAACAGGAGAAAGAAAATTTCACAGCCTCTCTTATAATGAGTAACTTACATTTATATCAAATATGATGATTAAAATGTGACAAAACCCGTGAGGTTTTTAAATCAACTAACTAAACAGAATTAGCCTGTTATGTACTTCATATCCTATTTTATACTCCTATTAAGTTAGATTAAAATACTCCATCTTCGGATAAATTTCATTTTATTAATGGTGATATTTCGTGGAAATATCATCTTTCCACTTTTTCAAACCTTATTTGAACAACAATAAATTATACCAGTAAATGTAATGGAAGTTACTCTTTGTTGTTCAAATAAGGTTTGAAAAAGCGGAAAGATGATATTTCCGCGAAATATCACCATTAATGAAATGAAATTTATCCGAAGATGGAGTATTTTAGTCTGTTATGTAATAATTCTGTTTAGTTAATTTAAAAACCTCACAGGTTCTCTCACATTTTAATCATATTATTCGATATAAATGTAACTTACTCATTATAGGAGAGGCTGTGAAATTTTACTGTCCTAATTCTAAACAGACATCCAGAATGAAGGTTTTTCAAGCATTTTTCAAAGTTCTACAACTGTGTATCATTTGAGCTTAAACAAATAAATTTTCATAAACTGAGAGATTTTAGGTAATTAATTTGTAATATCTAATTAGATAAAGGCTTTTAATTTTTTACAAGACAGACTCATTGAATCGGCATTTTATATTATTACGAGTGAGGAAGTTATTACTGCAAACTGTTATTCTAATAAAATTCAAGAAACATATTTTGGGTTTGAAAAAATGTATTAAAGAAATTTTACATACTTAACATTATGGGAACCGGTTTCAAGCTTTTGCACAGAGCTTTTCGTTAGCCTGAATACAGTGGTTTTTAATTACAACAAATGTATATAGTTGTATACAGATTTTTGAGGAATAGGCGATCGTGACAGTTTATTTTGAATTTTTGGAAGGCCATTGGGCGCTGGTGGCGCTGCCTGATGGTCTACATTAGATCTTCGATGACATAATGGACTGTCTTCTTGAGATTAGGGTGGGTGGTACTGCCTTACTGTCTAAACTTTGAACTGTGGTGACGTAGTTCGTGTCTTTGTAGACGAGACCGGAATGCCACTATCTATCCTCACAGTTTAGACGGTAGGGCAGTACTACCCTACCCTAATTCTAATTACGTCATCGAAGATCTATTATCGACCATATGGCAGCGCCAGCATCGCCCAACGGCTTTCCAAAAATTCAAAATAAACTGTCGCGATTGGCTGTTTCTCAAAAATCTGAATATATCAACTTGTTGTAATTAAAAACCACTGTATTCAGGCTGACGAAAAGCTCTGTGCAAAAGCTTGAAAACCTGTTCCCATAATGTTAAGTATGAAGAATTTCTTTAATACATTTTTCAAACCTAAAATGTGTGTTTCTAGAATTTCATTAATTATTATTGACACACGTAAAATATCTACCACAAACTTTTATTCTGACAGCTATTTTTCAGAACTGCTTAGGATTCATTCCTAAATGACAGGCTTTTCTATAATGAATACAGGTATATTTATGCCAAATATCATTAAAATCTTAGTGTGCTCCTTGTCAAGAACATCCTGCTTTTGACACTTGCATTAAAGAAAAGAAAAAAGTGCACTTTTGCACCATAAGCCTAATTCATCAATTTGGTTAGGACATCTACTTGAAGAAAGGTCAGTTTTTCTTATCAATGATAATTATTTGCTGTCTTGTTAATTTACCCAGACTTATTCAGATTAAAGAAAAAGGCTAAGGATGCAGAAGTTAAGAAAAGAAATTGAAAAAGAAACACTTACTTGATAATGTTAAAATAAGCAGGGTAAAAAGTTGGGATTAATCCAAGAGTTTCAGAATGCTATGCATATTCATCTTCTGGGACAAAACAATCAATTTGCTTATGCAGTCCCTGAAGATGGAATACACACAGTACAGTAAACTCCCGATTATCTGAGGGTGGATTATCCTGGACCTCTCCTGTTTCCATTTTTTTTACCGTACAATAAATTACGGAATTAAAAAAAAAAAATACTAAATCTAGAATAAGGTAAACAATAAAAGAGGCTAACAAAGTAAGTGAAGATAATTTTAGACAATTTAAAGAACGACCTTGTAGGCGGAGCTTAAATTACACTAAATTACGGGAGAGCCTTCCTGTAATAATGAAATTTAAAAATAAATAAATAATTGTTTATAATGTATGTACTGTAACTGTAAGTATTGCCATTTTAATGTAAATAAAACATGTTAAAAGCATTTTTGTGTTGATTTTCGTCCTTTTTCGGATTATCCGCGGAATTCGCTAATCCGCCGTTGCTGCGCCACCCAATTCCGCGGATAATCGAGAATTTACTATATTCTGAAACCGTCGGATTAATCCCATCTTTTTACCTGTTTATTTTAATATTATCAAGGAAGTGCGTTTCTTTTTTCAATTTCTCCTCTTAATTTCATATTTAAGCCTTCTCATTCGTTTAAGGATGCAGAATTTCATTCACAAACAGATTTTATTTCATGTCCTGATTATAAATGAACCAGAAGTAGTTCTAAGAACAATAATTGCTAGCTTATTCTGTAAATGATTAAATAATTGTTTGAAAAATAAGTTACTTACACTGAAGTGAAATGACTGCTTGCTTCTAGAACAGGTAGCTGTTCTGCAGCTACAGAGAAGAAACAATGAAAATCATAAATTAAATCTTAAATGCACTTATCACAAAACAATAACATTTTTACTATATTGAATGTTTCTTTTAAGAATAAACAACAAATATTTTATTTTGTCAGTAGCATATTTTAATAGATAACAATAAATAAATGTTATTTGTTATATTTTAAGCACAATTTTACAGAATAACACAGGGTGATAAAACTTTATTATTCCTCTCCTTTTTTTTATTTAATTTGCCATGCACAAATAAATTCTCCTCTTGACAAAAGATGATTTTGTAGCTTTTAATTTTTGAGATTAAAAGAATGTTTAGAAACTTCCCGACATGATTTCATGCAAATCATAAAATGAATCAATGTTTTAATTAATAACTTGTATATTTTAGCCTTTTTTTTTCTTTATTAACATCCCACAATAAAGAAAGGTAAAACTGAAGCTGCAAAAATTTTTTCTTTTTCTTACACACAGCTGTTTTATCCAAACACAAGGTCTTTGCAATATGTATTACTACAGACCAAGTCAGACTGAATGAGACCAGAACCTAAGGTTAAACTTTAGATTACGGTACCCACAATGGCGACTTGATGCATACTGTTATCTCAAGATCGCCCAAAACCATTCTGAAATAAGCATTCTACTTTTTACTAGTTAATTGTTCATTTCACATGATCTGCCGTCTTCAAAATACTATGACAGCCGCCGACTATCGGGCAGCCATTGGGTGGTATCGTCATCGAAAGTTTAACTGAACCTAATTCTAATATTAACAATCAAGAAAGTACAATACAATTTTTGAAATGGGATCACCTATATAATGAAACTTTAAAGCAATTTGCTTGAATACTTTCAATGATTTCTTGATTATGTTAGGCTAATTGACATTTAAATTATTTTTTTTTACCCTCTAAAAGTTTCATTCATATTGACACTACAGGAACAAATGCCCTTTTCTTGTACGCCAAACATTACATCTTTAATAGTTTCTTAAAAGTGGTTATAGTCTGGGATTTAAGTTTTAAAGTATCTTACTACGATTCATCGTAGAGATACCGGTCGATACCAGTCACAGTATTATGACAAACGAACCAATTATTTATGGACAACAAAAAGATGATTTTCTATGAAAATTTTTTGAATCAGTTATTATTAAAACGAGGCGTTGTTATAATAATGAGGTATCAATTATGAATGTTTTGCATTAATTTTGTATGAATTATATAATTTGTAAAGCTGTATAGGTTATTATTAGAATAGACATCGATAATTGGTATGGAGTATATAATTTGTAATGTTGCATCTGTTATTATTAGAACGAGACGTTGATAATGGGTTTTAATTATTAATGTTTTAAACTACAACTTGCACTAATATGTTGGTTATCATATAGTTTGATTGTTTGTGTGCGGTGTTCCTAGTATTCTCGGGACCGTTATAAGGCCCGTATTTTTATTTCTGTTGTCTGAAGACGAAGATTATTCTTTGAAACATGTTACATATATTATGGTATTTATAAAGTTTATTTTAATTGTATTATGGCGTGCATGGTCCTGGAATGATTTTATAACACACACTATGGATAATGACTAAGTTTTATTTGAAATTTGATAGATATTACGACTTAGTGTGGAAAACATGGGTTTGTGTACCATGTATAGAATTGTTTCTTTCCCTTCCTGATATCTTACAAAACGGGGAACCAATTATGTAACTGGAGAAGGATGGTGAACTTAAGAATTAGAAATAAACAGAACTATAGTGATAGAAGTCTTTGTACATAAGTCAAAAGAATCACATCTAACGCCTCCATATAATCAAGATAGCTTTGTTTTTATTGAATTTAATGTAAACAGATCATAGATGAGTGGCTAATTGCATAGATGAATTTTAAAATACAGATTAGATTTCAAATTTGGATAGCTACACGATAAAGTCGAAAATAAACAAAGAAATAAAAATTTCTCCATCGAGGAAAAGTATATTCATTTTACAAACAAACAATCAATAAATGAGACTAATTGTTTACTAAGCAAAATCCCAACGCAGCTGAATCTCAATTTGACAATCGTCAGTAAACAGTAGGGCCCCACATCCTCAAGTAGAACAATCGTAGAAATACTTATGATACTTTCTGATATTTTTTATTTATTTATTTTATTGCTAGTTTTATTACAGAAGACCAGTCCTACTAGGTGACATAGAAGTACCTGTGTTGTAGGTGCTGGTAATGATTCTATAAATTTTATAACATCTACAACAGTTTTCACAACAAATTAAAATTAAATTGCAAATAATACAGAAAAAATTATTACAAATTTTACAAATATGACTTTTATAATTAATAAATTAAATTACATAGTCATCGAGAGAAACCTAAGCATTTTTTTTTTTTTTTGATAAATTATAAGCTCAAATTTGTATTCAAAATAAGGTATTTTATGAAAATGATTTTTTTTTCAATAATTTTTTAATTAATCCATTTAATCTTACCAGTTATAATTTTTTTATTATAATATTTTTTAATACAGAAATTTTATCTATATTTATCATATCAAAAGAGAATTGTTAATGATTCTATGTTTAATTCTTAATCCAAAATTATTTTTTGGGGCATCATACTTCATTTTTTCATATAAGCTTGTTGATCTCGTTTTATTGATAGTAGTATTTATATCATTTTTAAAACAAATCTTATAATAATATTTTATTATTAGATTACAAATTATTTTTTGTTGAGGTAATAGTATTTTGTTTTTTTATAAGGATTTGATGTTTATGGTTTTCAGATTGATTTTTAAAATTTATAAAGATTATATTTAGAATTTTATACAAAATTCTGTTAATATTTTTTACCTCTGATTTATTTAGATGAAACCAGCTTAACAAACCGTAATCAATAAGTGAGTCAACATAAGATTTATATAATATAATTTTGGTTTTTGTAGGAAAATATCTTTAATATGATAAAACATAAACAAAGTACTGTTTAATCTTTTTAATATATAAATATAGTGGTTGTGCCAGGAGAACTTGTTATTGATATATAAACCCAGATTAATAACTAAGTTATGAGGAAAATGTCACGTTTACTGTGAAATTTCCTTCTTGATATTATTTAATTCAATTCTGTTGCTGTATTAACGTATTTCACAGAGCTTTTAAGTTTTGACAATTTATCCGTTTTCATCTTTACATGTATCATATGATGGTATCTGATTAATTAGGTCAAGTCAATACTTTAAAATAAATCCCGCCCTTTAGTTTTGCATTTAATTAACCATTATTATGTTTGATATATCCTTTTTTTTAATTTAATATACGTACTAATAATTAATACATACTAATTTTAAGGGGGATGGGCCTACATTACTTTGCTTCCTTCAAGAAAAAAATGGATTTCAATTTTTAATTTCACTAAATATTCAATGAAATTCTTTTGTTTAAGGATTTGAGTCACAATAATTCAAATAATAACTGCCAATGCAATTAAAAATATAAACTGTCTCTAATTCAAATAATAACTGCCAATGCAATTAAAAATATAAACTGTCTCAAAATTGTAAACATCTATTTACAAATTGAAAAATCGAATATTTTTATTAAATTCACGAAGACCCCTATTCTTTTATATTTACAACCCCACTGTTTTATATAAAGTGATTTGTTAATCTAGAATATTCGAGAGCAAAAATTCAAATTTTGTTTTCACAACGTATCGATTGATTGGCCAGCTCAAATACTTAGGCCTATAAATTTCAAATACAAATTAAGTCTACATTTTGACAAATAAGGATTAATCCCAGTCAATTTGTGCACGCTTACGAGCATTCGTAACTCAAATGAAGTCTTTAACTCAATAGATAAACGCATACAAACCCATTTCAATCTGCATTTTAACCGCTTCTCGCTTCTTACAAAACCAAGAACAATAACTTTGCAGCACTAGTCCTCTTCCAATGGAACGTTCTCGTTGATCAGCAGTAGAGCGGGATTTATCCACGTTTTCAGGATCGCTGAGCAGCAAGTCGGATGCAGCGAACTCTGGTGTGAAAGAAAGGCGTTTATTAAGATGGATACGCATTTCTGTGTCTACTTATTTTTTAATTTAATTTTTTTCTATTTTTGGTCTTGCAAATGTCAGGATCTGTCAAATCATATTTGCCTAAATTAAGTTGAATTGTTTGCCCCATAAACCAAAAAAATATTATGTAATGATGGAGATCCATTAATCATATTATTTCGGAATTTTGATGAATTTTGCCCAACATTCAAAAGAAATAAAAGAAAAAGAAAAAACCAAAAATACTTACTGTGAGGGATAAAAAAGAGAAGAGAACTGTAAACTAACTACGTACATTTTCATTCGATTATTGAAAAAATACAACATCTCTCTACTGGAAGCCATTTTGTTTTAGACAGTAACAAAAAACCAGTAAATCGTAATCGGCCTCTCACATCTGAGTACCGGGGTTTGGTTCTCATGTGGGTTTCGTGATGGTGGACGATCCGCGCTGGGCGCATAAACACCAGAATTTATTAAATTATGATTTTCACAACAAAATCTATTAAATTTATATTTTGCACACCAGAATTTATTAAATTATGATTGGCATACCCAAACCTGTTAAATTTATATTTTGAAAATATGTAATGATATCTGGCATGAAGTGAGTCTCAGAAAACGTGGGAGACAAAGTCCAGTTCCTAACCTTCGACTGAAATATGACGAAT
>JAFIDM010005346.1:52539416-52611356 GCA_023159025.1 Thereuonema tuberculata | reverse complement strand
TGTATTTTGAAAATTAGGAAAAAGCAAGAAAAAATCTACTAAAATAAGAAAAATAAAGATATAAAAATAAAATAAAATAAACTTTCATTACGATGTATATTTCTACAGACAAATCAAAGATTTCATTAAATGTCTGCAAAATTACACTTTGATAATAGAATGAAAACGCGAATTTCCATCTCACAAAAGCTGTCTTTAATCAAATGATTTTGGTGCAAAATTTTTCTTATGTTTTGAATGTCCTCTGATGAAGTATCATTCATAAAGTGTACTGTATTTAACAGTCTTACATGAATGTTTAATAAATGCATTAAAATGTTAAATATATCTTTAAAATAATAGAAACGTTAAAATGATCATTTTAAAAGTGAAATCGAAACTTTTCGTCTTTTCACCACCACGCTCGCTTCTGTTGTGATAATAAATCATGTCACTTCCTGTGTTCGGAGATTTTTTAAAAGCTTATAACTTTTGACCTAGAGGTTAATGGGTTAAAATTTTGGTGTCATTGTTTTTATTTTTTTAAGCTGAACATTTTGATATATAATTTATGAATATCTTTTATTGACAACGAAAAGGGTCTCCAAGTAAGTCAATGAGAAATAGTCCAGCAAATAGAGACCAAAGAAGGGGGGGGTTACCTTACAAAAGGTCCGGTAGTTCTAATTTTTTGGTATGTTGTCTAGGATGGTTAGTAAGTGTTTAAAATGCAAAATGCACAATCCTCCCCCCCTCCACGCCCACCGCCATCTTAAAATAACCAAAAAAAATTGGTACTTTCTTTAGATTTTCGCTTATAACATCTGTTTGGTGTATTTTAGCTACAAAAGAGTTCAACGCAATGTTGTAGGGAATACAATTTTCTACAATACGGTTTTTAAATTTTGTTTCTAGGACTGATACTTATTGAAAAATGCACTTTTTGAAAAAATAAAAAAAAACGCAATTTCCAGAAATTTGTAAAACTTCTAAACTTTAGGACTCTGTAATTCAGGTATGGCCTATTCTAGAGAAACAAGTATCAGAATAAAATATGTAGGGAATTTAATTCCCTACAAAACGCATGTATAGTTTTATGAATCAACCCTACGGAGTGGGGGTAAAAACAAAATCAAGAACAACGGAATATTGCGGGTTTTGCTATTGTGACGCACTAGTCCAGTAAATAAAGAGACCAAAGATAGGGGTACCTTACAAAAGGTCTGGTAGTTCTAATTTTCTGATATGTTATCTAGGATTGTTAGTGTTTAAAATGCACAATTTCTCCCCCGCCGCGCCTGCCGCCATCTTAAAAAACCAAAAAAAATTGGCACTTTCTTTAGATATTGGCTTATAACTTCGTTTTGGGGCATTGTAGCTACAAAAGAGTTCTACGCAATGTTGTAGAGAATACAATTTCCTACAATTTAGTTTTTAAATTTTGTTTCTAGGACTCATAGTTACGGAGATATGTTTGTTTTGAAGAAATAAACATAAACGCACTTTCTGGAAACTTGTCAAACTTCTAACTTTAGGACGCTGTAATTCAGTTACGGCCTACTGTAGAGAGACAAGTATCAGAATAAATTGTGTAGGGAATTTAATTCCCTACAAAAGGCATGTAAAATTTTTGACCCTACGGAGTGTGGGGTAAAGAAAAAATCAAAAACAACGGAATATTGCGGTTTTTGTTATTGTGACGCACAAAAAAAAATTCACTGATTACCTTTCAGTGTTGGCTTGAAATTGGAGTGTATACTAACCCTACTTGAGTTTCTGACATTTTACAGCGCAATGCTCAGGAGGCAGATACTGTTTCACTGGAATACCTACTGGTGAGAGCGGATGTTCAATTTAAAATATCCCACCAACACAGCAGATACATTTTTTAAAGATGCATGTATGTAAACAAAGTAAGAACAAAAGGCATTAATAATCATACCAAAATCGATATTAATTGAACTAAAACTGAAAAGAAAACAAATTTACATCTGCTTTGCTCGTTTCATAGGGGGTGAGTTAATGAAGTCGGAGTCTTCATTTTCGTCAAATGGCGAAGTTACTCGATCGTCTTCGTCGTCGACGAGGACCTCATTCCTGTTGTCACATTCTTGGCCAGCACAGAATTTGCATATGGCGGAACAATTGAGGCCCGCCTTTATACAGCCACACGCCCCCATAGAGTCAGTTGTGCACCTGCACGAGATGGTCTTAAGCAGTTTGGAGGAGCAGCATTGCTACTCATCCTGATGGGTTCCAGTCCTCGAGCTCCTCTACAGCAGCCCCACTCGATCGGGTCTTTGACAATCCCCATCCACTCCATGACCGGCTGGTATGAACTCAGGAAGTGGAAATGTGCTGCGTCAGTGGTCGGAGGTAGTTTAGCCAGACTGAGCTTGGTGGTATTGGTCATGAATTTGCTGTGGCGAAGTGACCCAACAATGACGACAGCATCGTACGTGGGGGAGAGGCATTTTGCTGTGGCAACAATCAACCTGTCAGCATCTTCACTTTCATGTCAGAAACTCAAGTAGGGATGGTATACACTTCAATTTCAAGCCAACACTGGAAGGTAATCGGTGAATTTTTTTTTGTGTGTGTCACAATAACAAAAACCGCAATAATCCATTGTTTTTGATTTTTTTTTTTTACCCAACACTCCGTAGTGTCAAAAATTTTACATGCGTTTTGTAGGTAATTAAATTCCCTACACATTTTATTCTGATACTTGTTTCTCTAGAGTAGACCATAACTGAATTACAGCATCCTAAAGTTAGAAGTTTGACAAGTTTCCAGAAAGTGCGTTTTTGTTTATTTCGTCAAAACAAACATATCTCCGTAACTATCAGTCCTAGAAACAAAATTTAAAAACTAAAATTGTAGGAAATTGCATTCTCTACAACATTGCGTAGAACTCTTTTGTAGCTCCAATGCACCAAAACGAAGTTATAAGCCAATATCTAAAGAAAGTACCAATTTTTTTTTTGGTTTTTTAAGATGGCGGCGGGGGAGGAATTGTGCATTTTGCATTTTAAACACTTACTAACCATCATAGATAACATATCAAAAAATTAGAACTACCGGACCTTTTGTAAGGTACCCCCCTCTTTGGTCTCTTTTATTTGCTGGACTAGTGCGTCACAATAGCAAAAACCGCAATATTCCGTTGTTCTTGATTTTGTTTTTACCCCCCACTCCGTAGGGTTGATTCATAAAACTATACATGCGTTTTGTAGGTAATTAAATTCCCTACACATTTTATTCTGATACTTGTTTCTCTAGAATAGGCCATACCTGAATTACAGAGTCCTAAAGTTAGAAGTTTTACAAATTTCTGTAAATTGCGTTTTGTTTTTTTTTTTTCAAAAAGTGCATTTTTTAATAACTTTCAGTCCTAGAAACAAAATTTAAAAACCATATTGTAGAAAATTGTATTCTCTACAACATTGCGTAGAACTTTTTTGTAGCTCAAATGCACCAAACAGACGTTATAAGCTGTATCAATTATTTTTTTTTTTTTTTTTAAGATGGGGCGGGGGAGGAATTGTGCATTTTGCATTTTAAACACTTACTAACCATCCTAGACAACTTAGTTCTAATTTTTTGATATCGGACCTTTTGTAAGGTAAAACACCTCTATTCGTTGGAATAATGGTAGGCTAGTCAGATGTCTTGGGTTGTTTTTCCGTAAATCATTTTTGCAAACAGGCTTCCATGTGGAAACGGAAGGATAACAGTTTTATTTTTAGGAGGTTTGTCGTCCATAGGCAACTTTATAACAATGGCACTGTGATATATCATAAGCTGAAATAAAAACTCCAGCAGGCTATGACTTTACCTTTTATTTTGTTTTCTGTTTTTTCAAATTTTTTAAATGAGAGCTAAATTTTACCTCCTAAAGAACTTGCAGGTCTCCTTTATATGTAATGGTGCAAATGAAATATTACCAGATCAGAAATAGAAGTAATTCAGCAAAACAAGTGATTTCTTTCTGAAATACTATGATAACAAAATTTTATTTAGCTTTTTTCTTTTCTTTTCGTTTTTTAGAATTGTACTTCGCATCTTTACATTCAGTAAAAATAAAAATATATATTATTATCTTAATAATATTTATTAAGAAGAGAAATTGAACATGAAATGCACTTACTTGTTAATGTAAAATAAACAGGATAAAAAGGATAATGCCATTGGATTTTGGCATTAATTCCATTTAATGGTTTGGATTACTATGCTTATAAACATTTAAGAAAAAACAAGGTGAGAGAATTCAGTGAAAGTGAGTGGAAAGTAGAGGAATGATACAATTTAGTTAAAGCATTGCATGTCTTAGTTTCATGTTATGAAATAATGAAAAATATTAATTTCCATGTATTCATATGTTAAATTCTACATATTTAATTTTCATGTAATTGTTCACGAAAAATTATAGTGTTTCTTTAGTTTTACTTAGAGAGATATAAGCAGTTATTAGAGCAACATAACTAATTTTAATAAATTCTTAGGCTTCATTATTTTTTTATTCATACTTAATTTGAGATTTTATAGAAATAACATAATCATTTAAAAAAAAAAAAAACTTACATCCCAGATTAGCATAGCATCAACTGGATTAAGAAAGACCTGTCTGATGAATTGAGATATTATTCTAACATGAAACAAAACTGGGTAATCCAGTCAGAGGCGTAGCGTGGGTTTCAGCCTCCCAGGGCGGAGGCCAAATTCGCCGCCCCCTTATTTAGGTATTTAAATCCAAAAGGATCCAAAATTTACAGAAATTTACTGATATGTAAATTACATAACTATTAACGAATTTATGGGTTTAAATTATGTAATTACGTAACTAACCCATTTTTATAAAAAAAAATGGATATGTAATTCTGGATAAGTCATATTATAATATTCACTATTCAGATATATCTATTCATTATTCATTGAATTACCACTATATCCTAATCTAATTAGTATAGGTAAAAAAGATTTTGGTTATTACTAAGTATGTAAGTATTCCATACTCTTCTTCAATTCATCTCTCTTATAATTACTATTATTATTAAACATCTTCATCAACACACAAAAACAACACACAAGCTTCAAGATTATACACTGCTAAACCACTCCCGGCAAAATAGAAGAGGAGGAGGTGTAGCTTTTCTTCTACACAACTCACTGCCAATAAACAAAACAACCAAGTTTTCAACCAATCATATAGAAGCAATAACTACAGAAGTGCAGGTACATGAATCATTTAAGTTAACTATCGTGAATGTATACATACCTAATCAAGGTGTAACCCTACAAGAACTTGACACAATTAAACCCAAGACTAAAAACTACTTAATAGTGGGGGACTTCAACGCTAGACACCTCAGCTGGGATAAAGATGCTAACCAAAATGGCGAAGTAGTTTACCAATGGATACAAAATGAAAATATGGTTCTGTGTAATAAAGAGAATCAACCGACCTATCAATCACCTAGCTCTGGCTCATTAAGTACCTTGGATCTCTCCATAGTGTCAGCAAACTTAACCCTGCAAATAGACAACTGGAAAGTAGGATCTGATTTAGGAAGTGATCATCTCCCAGTCCACTTTAAGTTAAATTTTTCTGAAAAGGTTAATAACAAATACTCCGTACCACAAACTAAATATAAAATTAGTAAAGCTAACTGGGACACTTTTAAACAAAAAGTTGATGAGTATTTATCAACTCACAGTAATAATTTAAGAGACATAGTAAATGCCATCAGTACTGCAGCTGAATCAAGCATACCCAAAACCAGAAACAGGAAGTTACGTCCAATAAATATTTGGTGGACGTCTACCCTTTCAGAACTGAAGAGAAGTAGACAAAGAGCCAGGAAAAGACGGATGAAACAAAGAGACACTCAAAATAGAGCTGAGTACAATTGTACCAATGCAGTCTTCAGAAGAGAAGTTCTAAAAGCAAAACGAACCAACTGGAGAGAGTTTGTTACATCAATCAACTCAAATACCTCAACATCCGCTGCATGGAAACGATTTAAGAATATTGAAGGAAAAAAGACCAACACAATTAACTATATCAAAGACAACGACAATAAAATATTTACAGAAGAGAAGGATATAGCAAATTTATTAAATAAAGAATATGCCAAAAGGTCTGCTAAAGCAATCCCTTTCCCAAAAATGCTAACCCGTAAAGAACAATACTTATCATGCAATTTAGACCTTCTCACATTCCATGATGACATAACCGATACCCCTTTCACAATGAATGAACTCCTTCAAGTCATAGCAGACATACAAAATAGCGCACCAGGAGAAGATAACATACATAATGCTATGCTGATGAATTTATCTCAATATTCTCTTGAACACATACTCACCCTTTTCAACAACATTTGGAATACAGGCAACATTCCAAAAGAATGGAAACAAGCCACCATCATCCCTATTCTGAAACCAACAAAAGAACCAGACCTACCTGAATCTTACAGACCAATCTCGTTAACATCGTGTCTTGGAAAATTGATGGAAAGGCTGGTCAACAAGAGGTTAATATGGAGATTGGAAAGTGAAAACACACTACACCCCAAACAGTTTGGATATAGACCAAGAAGAGGAACTATAGACGCTCTTCTGCACTTTACAGAGTCGATCTATAGATCTTTCTCAGCTAACATGACAACAGTAGCTGTAATGGTAGACCTTGAAGCAGCCTTTGATAAAATACCCCACTCTACAACATTGCTGCATTGTCTCCTTATCGGAATTAGAGGCAAAATGCTTAAGTATCTCCAAAACTTTCTAAGATTCAGAAAAATCAAAACAAAAGTCAATGACACACTCTCAGATGAACTTCCAATTTATAGTGGGGTTCCACAAGGATCCGTGCTGAGTGCAACTCTGTTCAATGTTGCACTTAGTGACATGCTTGTGACTCTTCCCAATACTACAGACAGTTGCATTTACGCAGATGATATAACCATATGGAGCACTGACAGAGACCCCGTACAAGCTATGCAACAAGTACAAATAGCCTTAAACACCCTTACTACATGGACAGAAAAGTGGAATATGTCTATCTCAACAAAAACAGAATCTGCCTTCTTTACAAGAAAATATACGTACAAACACTTCATCCCTGAGCTGCAACACAAAGGAAGATCTGTGCCCTACAATCCAAACCCTACACTACTTGGAATTACTTTAGACCCGAAGCTTTTGTGGAAGAATCACATACAACAAATTTCATTGCAGTGCACCAATAGACTAAACTTGCTCAAAGCAGTTGCTAGCAGAGAGTGGGGAGCAGATACTCTCATGCTGCGACAGTTCTTTATTTCATTCATTCGATCAAAAATGATGTATGGAGCAGAAGTATGGGGCTCTGCAGCAAATATGCATATTAACAAATTAAACATGATTCAAAACTCAGCTCTAAGGACTTGTTTAGGTTGCCCAAAAACCACCCCAATACGAGCAATGGAGATAGAACTCAACATTGAGCCTGTAGAAATATACATCCAGAAAGTAATCTGGCACAAGTTCCTAAATATATCTGCAGATCCTACATCAAACCTAGCTCTTATGCTCAGCTCACAAGAGGCTCATCACAAGTCATCTTTTAAATACCAGACATCGATAATAGTAGAAAATGCAAATATAACCCCAGTGCCCTATCCAACTGTAAATTGCATCCCACCATGGAACTTCCGACCTCCGAAAATAGCACTAGACATCCCAGGACTGACATCCAAAAAAGATCTTGTTGACATACAAAGAATTGCTACCCTAGAAGTTATACAATTAAGATATGATAGCTACTACAAGATTTACACTGATGGCTCATTAGATCCTACTGAATTAAAATCCGGAGCTGGATATTTTGTGGATCATTCTTGCCAGACCTTCTTCGTTCCAGCGAATTCCTGCTCCAGTACTGATGCAGAGCTCCTTGCCATCAATGCGGCGGTTGCCCACTGTATAGTAGTTGAAAGCGAAAAGATATGCATCCTTAGTGACTCTAAAAGTGCATTACAACTCCTCATGCAATATAAACCCTCAAGCTATTATCACAGGATCCAAGAGATTTTCCATCTCCTGAACATGACCACTCAAAAAGAAATTTGCTTCCAATGGATACCGAGCCATTGCGGGCTTCTCGGAAATGAAAAAGCTGATAAAGTCGCAAAAGCTGCCACAAATATGCATCCTGTTCCTTCTAAAGAATATACTCTTTCAAGCTGCATCCCGCAAAATTCTAAGACAAAGGT
This sequence comes from Thereuonema tuberculata, assembly GCA_023159025.1. Classification (NCBI taxonomy): domain Eukaryota; kingdom Metazoa; phylum Arthropoda; class Chilopoda; order Scutigeromorpha; family Scutigeridae; genus Thereuonema; species Thereuonema tuberculata. The sequence goes on along the minus strand of JAFIDM010005346.1, from coordinate 52,603,119 downwards.
GGGTGGAAAGGTGGAATGATGAACCGACTGGCCGCCATCTTTACAGTCTCCTCAAAGAACCTAACGATACAGATATCTACAAAAACCTACCCAGATCTGTTTCATCATTCGCATCACGAGCCAGAATAGGACACATTGTTACCCAGTCCTACCTTTCCCGCTTTCAATTCGCTGAGTCGCCCCTGTGTCTTGCATGCCAAGCTGAGGAAGAGACTCTACAACATATCCTTCTGTACTGTACCAACAAGTCAGATGTCAGAGATGAATTGAAGAGAAGACTCCAACCTGATTGTACTCTCAAACAAATACTTATTGAACCTACCTATTGGAGACTAGCCTGCCATGTTTATGAGAGACACCGTGCCGTCGGTATTACCTGAAGCTGGATGCACGTATCAAGAATCAATCAATCAATCATCAACACACAAAAATAAATGTAATAACATATACATTTATTCCAAAATGCAAATTTTCAAGGAGAAAGTTGACTCCTCTTTTTCAAGCCTAACTACAGAATAAGTTGCAAAATTCTTAACAATCTGTCTACATGCTACATAATATTAATTAGTTGTTAATAACAATTACCAGAATAGAGTTTAAATTTTCCAATAATAATCAAATGCTTTTAACAATCGAATTCATCAATCACAACCTTATTATTGCAACCTAAATATAATTTTTGTACCAACTCTTTAGCTAATCCTACGATACAAGAATTGATTCTCAACTCCATCATTTCTATTTAAATTTTTCTCCCTCGTATTTCTAATATATTTACGTTCAGTTGTTTTCTTATTTTCGTATCTTTTTCAACGCATAAAATTTTGATCTCATTATTAATATAATGCGTTTTTTTCTAAATATAATGTTCCGCCACTTCAGATTTTTCTACCAATTTATTTCTTATACAGTAACCATGTTCAAGAACTCGTTCTTTTATTTTCCCTCAGATAAAATGCATTGCAATTCATACAATCCATCTTGTAAATTACAGTGAAGTCTCACTTATATGAAACATTCAATTATACAAAGAATTTCTCATTCCCCGGTGAAACCCCGGAAGTTCTATATGTAATTCACTTACACGATATATAATATGAATAATTTTTGGTTCCCCCTCATATTCGTATAATTGAGACTTCACTGTATTCCCATTTCATACTTTCTATCACTCATATTTAATTTACTATATAAAATATTTTTTAATTTATTATTATATTCACAACCCAATGTCAATTTTAAACTTTCTACATATTTTTTTTTTTTTTTTTCAGTTGTAAGCTATTTTTATTTTTAATGTTAACCAGTCCTATTAGGTGCAATTAGACTAGTTACTCCTGTGTTATATGTGCTGGAAATTTGTTATACGACTTATAAAGTTGAGATTAAAATTAGAGATTAAAAGTTTTTTCTTATTTTATCATTAATTATATCATAGATTAGTTGATTTTTAATGCTGTTACTAAAGTCCGCGCAGGGAATAATGATAATGGGAATAATGAATAAAAGTCCTCCCAGAATGCAACGCAGCTTATAGATTCAGTGTTGAAATGGAAGATAAAATGGCGGTCGCCGAACAGCGTTGTGAATAGTAAAAAGGATGCGTTGAAGGTCACTGCAGAATATACTACTAAAATTAGAATGTTAATATAGCTGTAATAAAAGAAAATATCCCCCCCACACACACACACACACACATACAAGTAAATATTAATTTAGTACATATTACTTTTTGGTGCAAGTTAATTGAACAAAATAACGCACGTTAATTGAATTTCTGAATATTTCTGTAATGAAAATGATTTATGAGTCAAGTTCTCATCAAAAAAATTCATTTTCTTAAAAAAAAACCCAAAAGCATACTTTAAAATCGATAAACTGAAATGAAAAATTTATTTGATCATGGAGATTCACTGAAATGTTTGTTTTTTACAATGATAGAAAATATTTCAGGGGTTATTGAAATTTGCTGTTTTAACCACTACATTTGCTATTGTTATTAGTCTAATTTTTATTAACTTTGTTAAAACAAAAAAAAACATTTTTTTTTTTTTTGTACGGAAACTCAGTTGTGTTACTGTGGTTACATGTTTGTGATTTACTGTTTGTTTGTTTGGGGGTGGGGGAAATACTTTTATTTTATTTGTAAATAATTCATTGAAATTAGGAGAAATGTTCAAAATTAACAAATGAAACAGTTGAATTTCAAGAAAATTGAATGTGCTCTTTCGTAGTATTTGGTAGCCCTTAAAAGGGCTTTTGATAATGGTTCTGAAAAGAACCGTTTTTGTGGCTTTGAAAAGCCTTTTTTTTTATCAACAGTCAAGTTTAGGGAGATTCTGGCAAAGGTTGGAAATCATCATCGTCATCGTCGAAATAATAGTAAACCATCCTTTACAAAACCGTTTTCACTGCCAGCATGTAATACAATCATTCTTTTTCCTTTGCCAAGAGGTACATGACGCCCCACTAATCTCCTTGCTTTGCCACATATTTTTCACAGAATGACTTTCGTTAACCCATGTCTCGTCCAGGAAAACGATGTGACGTTTTTCGTTTCGCATATGCCTTATTAAAGGCAGCGGGCAGCAACAATGTCACTTCATTCAAGCAAAACAGATCGGTGATTGACTTTTTTGAAACGAAATCCTAATTTTCTCAGAATCACATGCATACTTGTTGACTGACCTGTAAATTGAATGCGTTTCCTAGCTTCGGCGACAATCGTCCTAACTGTAGGCAATTCCTTCTTGATATGCATATCAGCAACAATTTGACGAATGACGTAACAATCAAAATCGTCAGGCGAACTCTTTGGAGCCAAACGAGGCCTTTTTCTCCCTGGCGTTCGTAGCAATGGCAACTATAAAATTCTCTTCACCGTTGACAAACTCACTCCAGTATATTCTGCAGTGACCTTCGCATCCTTTTTACTATTCAAATCGTTGTTGGGCGATACATCTGCTAGAAATCGACAAGCAACGTTGAGAATAATTTCCCTAGCTTGACTGTTGATAAGTCTTCCCTGTCGAAATGTTGATTGTGGATGCGCGACCGCCATTTTATCTATCATTTCAACGGGGAAAAAACCAGGAATGCTGAATCTATAAGCTGCGTTGCATTCTGGGAGGATCATTATTCCCTGCGCTGATTATAGTATAATTTTCCCAATTTATTTGACTAAATAATTTAAATTTGACATAATTGTCTAATCTAAGACCAAAATTATTATTTGGTTTATTAATTTCAAAAATATTTAAGCAATTATTTCTAGTCGAAATACCAATGTCATTTTGTTTTTTTTGTCTCTAATTTTGTAGAAATGGTTCAAAATAGTTTTATAAATAAATTTTTCATCTATTTTTAATATTTTATATTTATAATGAATTTTTAATTTTTGTTCAGAAGTTTCGTTTTTATAATTAATGTAAAAGCTATTAAAAAAATTTAAAATCAATTTATTGATATTATCAATTTGACATTTATTTAAAAAAATCCAACAATTTAATCCATAATCTAAAATAGAATCAACTGATGTTTTATAAATTATAAGCTTTTGCTTTAAAGGGTAGATATGTTTTAAATGATAAAACGTATAAGTGAAAGTATGTAGTTTTTTAACAATATAGTTATAATGAAAATTCCAATTGTAATTATCATCGATAAAAACATTTTATAAATAAGGAATAAAAAATCTCTTTTATCATTATACATCTTCAATTCCTTTATTCTAAATATATGATATTTATTTATTTATTGCTTTATCAATGAATTTTTCTCGATAATCATTCTTTTTAAGAATTGTCTCCATACAGTAGAACCTCATTATAACGGACTTCGCTTATAACGGACAGTTTTAAAAAAATTTGTAATAATAATAAAGGATGCTTATTTTTATGTTACGAGTTTTGCATTTTCAACCATATGTGTTTGAAAATGTGTTTGCATATTATGAACACTTATGGCACCTCCGTCAGTTATTAACTGAAGAAATAAGCAGCAAATAAACCCAGCAGAAAATAAATTATTTTTTCAAACCAATGAATGTAAGCAACATGAACATGAACCAGGACCTTCTTGATATAAAGATAAATGCAGTGTATACGTTCACATCTTTTTCAATTCAATCTACTATGTTGAAAGGTGTTTTTTTATTTTTTTATATAATAAACATTTTCTTATAGCTAACTGTTGTACTTTCATTGATGTACCCCTGTTGCATTACACCCCTATAAGAATTATTTGTTATAAACCGGACTTTCATTAAAACGGACAACCTTCAGCCCCTATTAGTCCGTTATAATGAGGTTTTACTGTATTTGCATTTTCTTTTACGAAATCTTCTTTGTTACTCGTAGCTATATCAATCCTTTTTAAATACTTTTCTATTATATTTCTTTTTATACTCAAATAATGTCCTGATTCCAAATTCTGAAAAAAATGTGTAGGAAGTTTAAAATTGACATTGGGTTGTGAATATAATAATAAAATGAAAAATATTTTATGTAGTAAATTAAATATGAGTGATAGAAAGTAAGAAATGGGAATAATTTACAAGATGGATTGTATGAATTGCAAAATATTTTATCGGGGGGGGGGGGGTAAAAGAACGAGTTCTTGAACATGGGTACTATATAAGAAATAAATAAATTAGTAGAAAAATCTGAAGTGGCGGAACATTGTATTTAGAAAAACACGCATTGTATTAATAATGAGATCAAAATTTTATGCGTTGAAAAAGATACGAAAATAAGAAAAATAATTGAAAGTATGTATATTAGAAATACGATGGAGAAAAATTTAAGTTGAAATCAATTCTTGTATTGTAGGATTAGCTAAAGAGTTGGTACAAAAATTATAATTAGGTTGCAATAATAAGGTTGTGATTTATGAATTAGATTGTTAAAAGAATTTGGAAAAGATTACATCGCTAAGAATTTGATTATTATTGGAAAATTTTAAACTCTATTCTGGTAATTAATTGTTATTAACAACTAGTTAATATTATGCAGAGCTGTCGCGTGGGCTGAGCGCTGTGGCAACTGCAAAAATAAAAACATTTGGAAATCCTTTTTTTTTTTTTGGTTTTTGAATTGGAAATTCCTGGGCGCCGCGGCAACGGCAAAAATAAAAAAATTTGGAAAGTTTTTTTTTTTTGTTTTTTTAATTGGGGATTTTGGGGGGGGTTTTTTTTTTGGGGGGGGGGGCGCAAATATCAAGTGTAGGGCGCCTGACGAAATCTTGCCTCGGGCAAGAAACCACGCAACAAACCACGCAACGGCCCTGATATTATGTAACATGTAGTCTGAGATTGTAAACAATTTCACAACTTATTCTATAGTTAGGCTTGAAAAAGAGGAGACGATTTTCTCGTTGAAAATTTGCATTTTTTTAGAATAAATATATATATTATTACATTTATTTTTGTATGTTGATAAAGATGTTTAATAATAAAACTAAGTATACTAAGTATAAGTAATTACTTACAAAATTCACCGTATAGTAAAAAGTAAATACTTCTAATTAGCAGGGAAACAAAAATAAAAATTGTTATACTGTACTCATTTGGTTTTGTTCACTACAAATATTCAGCAAGGATTAATTCTTTCATATAAAGAATATAGTTCAAACATCTGCAACATCAGTCATCCAATTCACATTGACTCAATTACACTGCTACAATTCATGATTTTCTTTCCTTACAAAAGGAAACTATACAAAGTAGCAAAAGGGAAAAAGTCGTGAGAAATAAAAGAGAAAAAATAAGAAATTAGTAAGAGTTGGAAATTAAGCGAACTAATCAAAATAAAAACAACGGAGAAATTCATAATAAACCGCGACAATATTCAGCGAGAATTAATTATTACATGGTTAAAATTTTTAGTTCTGATTCCAGGATATTATTATTATTTAAAAACAAAGAAGGCTTAATGTGCGTGGAATGAAATAAAGAAAAATAGATATAAATAAAACGCACTTACTTACAAATAGTTGAGAGAAATATATATGGAAATAATCCATCCCTCATCATGTCGTCCTAAATGTTTGTGCCGTCCCTGATGAAGGAATATGCACAGTATTCCGAAACTGTCGGATTATTACCTAATATATTTCTCTCAACTATTTATAAGTAAGTGCGTTTTATTTATATCTATTTTTCTTTATTATTATTTATTATAAAATTTTGCCGCTCGGGGCGGACCGCCCCCCCATGCCGCTGAATCCAGTATTATTGAGCCCGAAGATTTAGTACAAAAGGTATGATTGAAAGTGGAACTTGGCGAAAGCAGTCATATCTTGTGAGCTATATACAAGATATGGGAGTGGTGATAATATCAACAAGGAAATAATTGTAAATTTCTAAATAACAATTTTGAAGGAGAGGGTTTACTAATAATACAGTAATATTGTATTATTGCCGATAATTCTTCTTCTTTCGATTTTGGCCGACTGGGGACCACGTGAAATAACTGTTCATGATTTCATCTTCTCCTTCCTTTTTCTCTCCTTCCAATACTCCTTCATCCTTTCCCTCTGTTTTTCCCATCTTTCCAAAGTCCAAACTCCGCTCCCAATCACTTTCTGCCTCCTGTGGAAACCCTTAAAGTCTTTAACTTTTGATCTGAATTTATTTCTATCTTCTATTTCCTCCTCAGTAATGTTCATTTCCTCTAGGTCGGTTCTGATCTCTTTGAACCAGGTTATCTGTGTCTTTGGGTTTTTGTCGAAGTAATTGAAGAGGCGTTTTGTCATTCTAATTGCCGATAATTAATAATAAGTTTAAATTAATTAACCAGTTGATTGTGGTTAATGTTTGGATTTTTTTTTTTCCAAAAATATTATAGAAAATAAATGTGTTATTATTTGAGCATAATGCAAAAATTCTTACTGGGGTAGCAGACCACTGCTAGGAAATGCAGTGATTCAAATGAAAGAAGTAATTCAATAATAATAGTCTTTAACACAATTGTTTCTTCTATCACACGTTACAGTTCAATGTGGCTTTCCTACTAAAGTTCTGATACCGTCTGTATTAATCTTTTTATGCTATTCACCTGTTTGAATTAAATTATTTATTCTTAGCTTTATCACCTGTATGCAAAATAACAATTTAATAGCTAATCACCTGTGTGAATTCTACTATCTCGATAATAGTTTATCACCTGTATGAATAATTTAACCTTTTTTGGTTTTTTACTTGTATGAATAATAATTAAATTTGCCTGGCTTTTCACCCGTGTGAAAATTTGTAATTGGCTTAGCCCTTGTGTGAAAATCATTAGCTGAATATTAGTAACTAATCTCACTAGTTATTGTTGATGCTTACGTCGCTCAACTTGACGTAACTTACATCTTCAATCACAAGTATTTCCTTATAGTTTTAATTCACTAATTATCTTTTAATTACTCTTTAAGGTTCCGATAAAGTGGTCTTTTGGAAATTGGAGTCTTCGAAAACTTATAATATCTTGAATACTATTGTAATTAAAAATCTAAACTTTCTACAATACAAGAGAAAACATTGAAGTTTCAATTATTAAAATTCTTTTTAAATTATAATTGATAGTTTTAATAATAATAGCAACCAAACTTACGATAAAAAAATGTTTTAATGTTAACTTTTCGGAAGATCTACCGGTAATTTTTTATATTAAAACCTTAAATATAATTCAGAATATAATTTTGTTTTAACTGTAAAATATCTTTTACAGTTAAAACAAAAGGTATTTTCTTATTTTGTCAATACTTTTTTTTAAAAAAAATAAAATGATTTCAAACTTTATGAACTTCGAATTTGAGAATTTTTTTCAGCTTTCCTATTAATTTTGATTGAAAACTGACTCAGCCAACATGAAGTAATAGCATTTATGAATCTTGTAACAATTTTTATTTGCCAAAGTAAGGTATATTTTTTGAATAAAATATGAATAAAATTTCTCCTATTTTCGGCCATAGAAAAACATTTCCAAAATCCGCCCCCAGATGGTGTGACGATCGAGATCGGAATTTGTCAACTTGCTGGAAGGGGTAATTTTCGGATTAAGATAACACCGGCCTGCGAAGATTTTCCGGCAAAAGTAATTGTATGTGATATACGTTACATTTAGTGTCCTTATGTAAAAAATAATACCAGTTGTTTCGTATCACGTACAGATTTGTCATAAGTCCGTCTCACGTTTATGCTAACGGAGCTTCGTTGTTGTAAATGAGGTTTGGCTTGGTTATATGGAATGCAGGTATGAACATGTCTGAGAGAAAATATTGTATGTGCTCTGTTTTGGAGGGGAGTAGGTAATCATACAGAAACACCGGAACAATAAATAAAACAGTTGCAGTTCGCGCATGCGCAGTGTCAGACAAGGTAAAAACGCGAAGATCGCGTTCCTCCGTAGTCTGAGAGGAGAGTCTGAGAACTTGTGTCATGCCTTTGTCTACATGTTACAACTAGCACTTGAAGTCGATTGAGTGAATAAGTGGGTTAGTTTGTGTTAAAATGGCAAGTGGCAGAGATGTTCGGAGGCGAAAATGTGTGAACAATCCCAACTCTTTTTGTTATATATGTGGCCAGTATACAATTAAAGGCCAGAAGCGAAGTATCATGTCATTTATAAAAAGCCTGTACTTGGCATATTTTAACATGAAGTTAGGTGATCAGGACAAGAATTTCGCACCCCATCTTGTGTGTAAAACGTCTGTAGAAAACCTGCGGCATCAATGCCATCAAGGCCATTCGGAATCCCAATGGTTTGGCGGGAACAAACAAATCATTTTGACGACTGTTATTTTTGTGTACGTAAAGTGTCTGGGTTCATTATAAAAAACAAAAAGCACATTGTGTATCCCTGCCTTCCATCTGCCATAACCCCCGTACCACATGGACCCGATATTTCTGTCCCAAAACCACCAATATAGTTACCAGAGTGTGTGTCTTCGTCATCTTCAAGTGCGGAGGATGGTGATGATGATACCTTTATGCCGGATTTGAGGATAAAACTCCACATCTTTATAATCAGTGTGAGTTAAATGATTTGCTGCGTGACCTAGACTTCACTAAAGAAAAGAGTGAACTTTTAGGATCAAGATTTAAAGAGAGAAATCTTTTAATTCCTGGGACAAATTCATATTGTTGCAGAATTACGCCAGTTTTTTGTTCACAAAGACGAACTTGTGTTTTGCTGTGATATCCCTGGCTTGGAACTATTTACCAAGCAAAGGACTGGCGTCTATTTATTAATGCACAGTGGAAATAAACTTGCTTCAGTGCCAGTCACCCATTCAATATCTCTTCGTGAAAACTATCACAATTTATCTATGGTGTTGCAGAAACTGAACTATAATGAACACAGATGGTTACTGTGCTGTGATTTAAAAGTGTGCGGTATCATATTAGGGCAGCAAGGAGGATATACAAAGTTCCCGTGTTTTCTGTGTGAGTGGGATTCTCGGGACAGGGATCGTCACTGGTTAGTGACCCAAGAGGAAACAGTTCGTGTCTGGAGAAAAAAACATTGTAAATCGTTCATTAATTGATCCTCAAGTGTGTTACTGCCCCCTTTACATATTAAATTGGGAATTATGAAGCAGTACGGGAAGAGTTTTGATAGAGGTAGTCCCTGCTTTCGGTACCTCTTCAGAAATTTCCAGGACTGTCGGATGCCAAAATTAAGGGAGGTGTTTTTGACGGCCCCCAAATTGGGAAGCTTATGAAGGATCCGACATTAAGTACGACGATTAACGAAACACAGCTTCAGGCATGGGAATCATTCAAGGATGTTTGTAGCAAATTCCTGGGTAATGTTAAAGATGTCAACTACCAACAGATTGTCGAAACCATGCTGTACAATTGGGTTGCCACATGAGCTTAAAATTACATTTCATGCTCAGTCATCTGGATTACTTTCCTACAAATTTAGGAGCAATCAGCGAGGAACATGGCGAGCAGTTCCATCAAGATATAAAAGAAATGGAACGAAGATATCAGGGACGTCTCCATGATGTCAGATTACTGTTGGTGTCCAGTGCGAGATAACACTACTGAGGAACACAAAAGCAAATCAACACAGCGTTCATTCACATCAAAGTGCAGCAAACAATAGTGTTCTTGTAGTGAGATTCATACATTCTGGCATTGAACATGTTACTTTTTTATATATTCGTTACAATTTGATCATGTCTCATTAAAATTACATATATTCTCTATTATGGTGTTTTCTATCGAAATTATAACAATATGTAAAATTTGGATTTCAAATAGCAAAAACACTATACGTGATAGGCAAAAACGGTTTACATATTTGAAATCAGCACACCTAAATTAGGGTAAATCACCTCTTCAACCTTTTGCCGGAGAAAATTTTTTTTTTTTTCGCAGGCCAGTGTAATCTTACCCCAAAAGTTAATCTGCAAAAACTCTTTTGCAAGTCTTTCACTTCTGCTTTGACTTCCACTGAAATGGAAAGTGCAAGCAGATATCTCTCCCCAAAAAAAAAAATGGAAAGCGTTTCCCCTCCAAAATAAAGAAAAAATGTAAAAGGAATAAATTTGTTGTACAAACTGTCATTATTCCTTTTTGTTGTACAAATTTTTATCATTATTAAATTAGTGTTTATTTTGAATTCACGGTAATTGTAAAAAAAAAAAAAGTTAAAAAATGAGATCTCACTTTAGCTAATTTGCAACAAATCGTTTAGATTTGTATTATTTTTTTAATAATAAAATATAAAACTGTAAATTAACTTCACAGTAAATTGCATTTACTAATCAAACATAACCGTCACTAACCAGTAGATTCAATGCAACATAAGAAACAGTGGTGGTCAAAATTATAAGGACAACTGAAAATTGCACAGAAAAAAATTATTTGTGAAGTAAATAAAGTGAAATGTATACATAAAATGCCTTTTTATGTTAGAAAACATTGGAAAATGCAAAATATAAATGTTTTGTCATATTTAACAAAAAATGTCATTGTTAAAAACTGGACAAAATTATAAGGACAATGAATGTTTTGGCCTGAAACACACTAATAATTAATAATCTCCCCCTTCTTCTCAATCACTTTTATCAGTCTTGATGTCATAGAGTTTGACAGTTCCTTCAGAACGTTTTTAGAAATTTTTTTTCCAAGCTTTTTCGATGGAGGACATAAATTCTTGCTTATTTTGAGAGCTTATTTTGATATTGAATATCATTTTTGTATACTTCGTGTGCCAGAATACCCCACAGATTTTCCATTGGATTTAGATCTGGGCTTCTGGCCGGCAAGTCAAGTAGTTTCACAAAATTAGCATCAAACCATGCTTTCGAAGTTTGAGAAACGTGTACTGAGGTATTGTCTTGCTGGAACAAAAAGTCTCCACTTGTAATTAACTGTGCTTCTGGTAAAAGATTATTGCCCAATAAATAAACATAACTCTCAGAATTCATTTTGCCCAGCACAAAAACTATTGGAGTAGTTCCGCCAGTTGCGAAACCTCCCCAGACCATTACTGAGCCACCTCTAAATCTATGCTTTGCGAAAATTTCTTTTTCTTTACGGAGATCATACCAGAAGTAGCGAAAACCATCTGGTCCATCCAAATTAAACTTTTTCTCATCGGAAAAGATAACATCATCTCACTTCTTTTTCCATAGTAATGCATTTTTTGGCAAACTCCATCCTCAGTCTCTTATGAACTTTTGTAAGAGGCGGTCGTGACATAAGTTTTCCATAACGAACCTTTTTTTCTTTTTGTAAAACATGTTGAATAGTTTGAACACTGCATCGTAAGTTTAATTTCCGTTGATGTTTGTTTTTTGGAGCAAGCTCCCCTTATTATCATTCTTTTCACACGCACAGAAACAGAAGATGGCCTACCTGTACGTCTTTGCCGCCCATATTTTTCGGGATTTTTAAGAAAATTATAAATAACCGTTCTCGATCTATTCAGCTTTGTCGAAATTTGATGTACAGTAAGTCCTGAACTTTTAAAAGCAACCACTTTCCCTTTCTAAAACTCCGAAAGTTTCGTACCTAGTGGCATGACTGAAAAAATAGAATACGACGTTCACAATCTCTTACTATGCATTTATATCCTCTGGGAGTGCTGTGTGCAGAACAAAAAACATGCAAATTTTGCTATTTAGAACACACAAATAGCATTGTCCTTATAATTTTGTCCATATCACATGGCTGTCTAAATCCAAAATACATTTTATGAATATGAATTTCCCATATATTTCCATAAAAACTAATAAGAAATGCTGCATTTATCGTTTGTTTCCAGCCATAAAATTTCCATAATTTTCCGGCCAACTGTAACCAAGTTTGGCGATTTTTTTTTTATTTTTTTTTTTTTTTTTTTTTTTTCCCTTGTCCTTATAATTTTGACCACCACTGTAAAAGAAGATATTTATGTTCTGTTTCTTAACATGTCAAATTGCATTGAGTTTTCAAAAAGTTTTATTAATAATTTTTTTTAACTAAACCAATTGTCAGAATAGTTTATTATAGTAACGACAAACTAGTTCATTTCTGCATCTGTACATTATCTGACCGCTATTTCAGAGAATGACTTGATATAAAAAAAACTGCTCCAAATATATTGTTTAATAGTGTCTCTGTCTTCTTCTTAATTTCAGCTTTTGAAACAGTGAGTTAGTTTCACTATAGAAACTTCAGACATAACTTCGTATGATATTATAGATCAGCTTATCCTCTTGAGTTCAAGACGTTGCATAATAGTAGCCTCTCAAACATATTCTATGTTTTTTTTTTCCCATTGTATTCGTGTGATGATATTCACAATTGGGACCTAACACACTTAAAAAAAACACATATTTAAAAAAAAATCTTCATTAAATGTTGCGGTGACTAAGTTCGGACCTCTTCGTCAGATGACAAATGGAGCAAACTTGAAACAAACCTGTTTTCTAAACTACACTTTTTTATTATTATTAACATCGCAATTACTTAAGTTCTTATTGCAGTGCGTTTGTAAAAGAAATATCTGTGTTTTCTGTGTCACTAGAATTTGTTTTAATCTCGTTTGAAGTCTTTCATCCTACGGAATACTGATATATTTAAAAGTTCTTTCTCTTCTTTGTTCGTTGCCTTGCTCTCTTCCGCTGATATTTTTTCCTTTTTTCACCTCCTTTCTATTCTTAACATAGTCCTTTCTAGGAGCCCTAAAGGATAATCATTTTGAGCAAAAATGTTTTTTATCCTATTAATTTCTTTAGTCAAAAGCTTTTTATCAGAGCACACCTTTATCATCCTAGTGACTGCCATGTTTGTGGCACTTTACCAGTATAGGAAGTTGGAGCAGATGATTTAAAGAGCAGGCGACATATGCCTTCACACCTTTTCTATATTCTTTTTGGAATTTACCCACATTTTTGCGGTGTATTCCTTCTATTTTCCTGGTTATCTCATCTGAACCTCAATTTGTGTAGCAATTTTATATATAGTATATCAAGTTTCTCCTTCCCTACATTAAACGTAAGCCCTCTCATCAATAAATTCTTCTGTACCTCCGAAAATATCATTGAGCTTTCATTAATGAATCGGGGTGCTACGTTTTTATTAATGATCCTTTCATTACTGTTTTTCCATTTTTACAACTTAATCTTGATAATTTTACATAATGTCTCTTCGATATGCTGTATGTCTTTACTCTCTTCGCTTTTGATGCTCTGTTCTTCCCTTTTTATGGTTTGGATTAGCCGTTGCTGCCTTGTTTTGGATTGGTGTATCCGTTCCTCCAAGATAAACCGTTCCACTTTATCAAATAGTTGAATGAGTCTTGTATTTTTTTGTGCCTGTTTGAATTTTGCACCCTGCTGGGGTGAGGTCATGTTTTTGACAAAAATAATTAAAAACCCTCCCTACCTTATCTGCTGCCAGTCTAATATGTAAGTTTAAAAACCCTTTTATCTGTTTTCTTTGCTCTTTAGGTAAACTCGAAAAAACTTCGCAATGGCTCTTTTTTACCGTCCTTAAATTTTCCATTATATTCGTACGGCGATTAATATTTACAATTAGGACCTAACACATATTTAAAAAAAATCTTCATTACATGTCCAAGTTCGGATCCCTTCGTCAGATGACAAATGGAGCAAACTGGAAACAAATCTCAGTTTTCTAAACTACACTCATTTCCTATCAATGTGATATTCTAAGTTTAATTTTAACAGGTTGTCCACGCAACTCATATCCCATATTATATTGCACTAATTTATTTATACTGTATAAACATATCTAATTCGATGTACACTGATTCAGATATAAGATGCAACGATAGATCGATTGTATGATTTTTAGAGTTCTACAGAGCTTAGCTCATATCAGGAGAAGCCTTATATCCCCACTCTGTCTGTCCGTCCATTGCGAGAAATTCATATCTCAGGAACGACATATGCTAAAGACATGATCTATACGTGGTTAAAAAGGTCTTGCCAAGATTAGCTCATAGCCGTTGAGAACTTGTTTCTAGCTTGTGTGATTGTCAAGTTATAGGTCTCCTCTAGAATTTGATCTTAATTTTTTAAGTTTTGTTAAAATCTGTAATAAAATATTAAAATTTTATGAAACTGTATAATTCACACTATCGCATAAATATCTAATATGATTCCCATTCAGAGAACTCTATTTTCAGATCTATTCTCAATCAACTTACTTCCAGTTTGCTGACATTTTACTTTGAGATTTTTCATTTTCTTTTCCACAAACTGTAAAAAGGAAACAAGAATAGTTTTCATAATATAGCAGTCACAAACTAAAAGAACTCAAAAGTAATTGATTTAGTTCAATTAGGTTTAGTTTAATTCTTTGTAAGGTATGAAGAGGAAGTTAATTTCTCTGCCTCCAAATGTCTGAAAAAGTTGGTAATATACCAAATATATTTTGTAATAAAGATATGTGATAGTATTAAAATGTTATTTCATCTTGTGATTTCACATAATGCTAATTTCATTTCAAATATATAGGAATTTAAATTATCAAAAAATTAATAAAAGATTGATATAAAAACTTTGTCGTAAATTTGCAGGTTTTTTTTTTTTTTTGGTTTGTGTGTTTACTCTATAATTTAATTATAATTATTATTCAGAATTTTCGTTTACATGCTATTGAAATTTCAGTCTGGGATTTAACTGAAAAAGAAAAAGAGAGAATCACTGACTTTAATCAACAACATTTTCAAAAAATCTAATTCTTTATAAAGAAATTTTTTGCAATTTTTTTTTTTTTTAACTTTGCTGTATTCTAATAGATGCCCTGTTGAAATAAGCTGGTAATTAAATAATTTTAAACCTTAAAAATTATAAGTATTCCAAGAAACGAGGAAAAGAAAAATTTTCGTGAAACTGGCAATTGTGTAATTATTAAAGATAAATATTTAAAAAATATATTAATCTTATAAGTTAATAATAGTTATTATGAAAAATACTTAAAAAAATAATCTGTAGTTAATAATAATTATTATGAAACAAACACTAAAATAAATGAGTATGTTTCTTATTTTATTTTGGTATTTGTTGTGTTGTCTTGAGATCAAAGGCACTTCACCAAAAAGGAAGAACTGATGCGCGAGGGGTGAGCAGAGTTGTTAAAAGATTACAATAGGATTATTGCTGTAATCTATTTAATGGAGGATACTCTTAAAAAACGAGGGGAGGAATAGAAAGGTGTGACGTCATTGCTTGTAGCGCCATCTAGTGTCAGCGATATCAATTACATAATTGCTTTATGGGAACCTTAATTGACATTTAATTCTCTTCAACTTTATAATCTTGAATTAATCAATGAAATAATAATCAGTAACAGTTCATGCGTCTTGCGTAATTCTCACGGCAACGGAATGTTCTCATTAGCTCGCTTCACTTGACTTAAGTAGCTCCATAAAATCATAATTAATTCTAATAAATCTTGCGTTGAATAATGAATAATTCTTTTCCATTAAATCTTCTAAACTTGAAGCAGTCAATTAAATCTATTCCACAGTTCCATTCACTTTTGACAATCATGTGACAAATTCCCTCGTGATTCTCTTCGTAATTCCTTTGCGAATGAATCCAATAGTTCGATAATCACTCATTGCAAAATCTATATAAGTTCTCTACTTACAGTAATTTGAGTTCGTTGTTTTAATTCTATGTGGCTTGGAGTCTCTGATGCCATCTCAGCATTTCCGCCAGACTTCAATTCTCCCGCTCGCCACTGTCAGATCCCACTGATGATGTATCCTTCGCCTTTGCGTATCCGATGTCACACTGATGCTGTCGCATGTCACGACCTCTTTTGATTAACAACGAAACTCTAATTCTAATTGAGTTAATGCTCTGAAGTCATAGCGATTTCAGTCTAATAGTTTAATGCGAATGACGCGAGAAGAGAAAACGAAGACAAGACTCAAAGCGAGACAAACTCTCCTCTTTTATACTTAACGTCTCTGATGTTATTATTACGTCACTAATTTAAATTACAATCTATTCACTTGTTTAAATATAATTAAAGCCTCTAAAAAATAATTAATAATATTTATTTATCACTCATAAATAAATAATAATCTCCTACAAATTTCAATAAATTGTTGGAAATACAGGGCTGTCCCTAAGGTTTGTTTGACCCCAGGCAATTACACTTTGCTGGATCTTTCTTAAAATACTTAGCAATACTAGTTTCCTAAAAGCAAGATTTCTTAAATTTTTACCTTTGAGAAAAATGCTAAGGCAAAACTTATGTACTTTGCTCTTTATTGCCTGGTGCAAAGCCCCAAAAGGTGTGGGTGGGGACCTCCCTCTCACTAAGTTCTGTTGATATGGATCAGCCTTGTCGTTAGAGTAACAAAAGATAAAAATTGCTTTCAAAAAAAAAATTACGAATCCTATACAAATTTAGATAATTTTTAAAATTGAATAATGGCTTTAACTTATAAAATAAGGTAACAGTTAATGTAAGTTTTCAAATATTGTATTACATAGCTTCTTCTAATAGATTAACAAGATGCTTAATAAGTTCAATTCCACCTCCAAATACTCTATTTGGCACTTGCATCTTTAGTTTCAACAAGAGACTAAGTATTGTGAACTATTTAGCCAAAGAGTTGTTTCCCAGGGTACATTGGTATTATCTACTATATAGAAAGGGAGGAAGGCGAGCCTCAGGAAAAATTACTTTAACCCTTTGCGGTCGTAGGCAAATCCCTAACTTTCCGCAGCCAGGGCGTCATAAATTACGGGTGTTTGGGGAGAAAAAATGACAAACAACTTTTCTTCAAAACTAAGATATTTTTTCAAGTAGAAGTATATAAAATTATTATAGAAACAGATGTACAAAATTATATTACATGAAATAATTACAGTAGAACCCTGATATCCGAGTTAATGTGGACCAAGCCTAACTCGGATAACCGAAAAACTTGGTTAAAGCGAAAATTGTAAATAAAATAAATCGTATAGGTTTAAATGTATATTTTAACAAATACAAAAGTTATATAGATACACTACATACAATTCATATTGAAAGAGTTCTTTTACTTAAACCTTACCTTTTACTTTTCTGCACACCATTTTTCTAATTCGTTTCTCTTCCTTTTCCAGTCTCCAACAGTAACAGCTCCGACAACGAGATCTTCCGCTACTTTCTTTATTGATTCACCATTATCTATTCTTTGGATTGCTTCTAATTTTGTTTCTATAGAAACAACAATTCGCTTTCTCCTATTGCTACTCATTTCGAATCTGTAGAATTGACTGAATGTACCACAGTACTTTTTAGATACACTGGACAATGTGACCAATCGAAACCATTCCCCGATTCCAGGGAGGTGATCAGTCGAAACCATTTCCCGATTCCAGGGAGGGAATCATGTTACCAGCCAAAACCATTTCCCGATTCGGGGAAGAGATCATGTTACCAGTCGAAACCATTCCCCGATTCCAGGGAGGGGGTCTTATGACTAGACGAACACGAATTAATTGCGACCAATATTCTGCAATTCTCTTTCGTTTTCCTGAGTGTTTGTGAGATCAAGTTCAGAATTTTTTTTGGTAGCTTTAAAAATGGAAAATGTAGAACCAAAAAAAATCCTAGAAGTAGCTCGGTTAAAGCGGAATCTCGGATAATCGGGGTTCTACTGTATTATTTTTTCAATTTGCCATGGTATGATATCTTTCAATGCTGGCCACATTGCAAGAAGAGATCGGCAGGTTTTACAGTGCTTTTTATTAACTACTTGTTGTTGTTTTTTTTATCTTAATACTTTCTTTATTAATTTCTTTGCTTTTCATTTTCAAGATGATAAATAAAGTATGGTGACTATTCAGCCTTTCTACTGTATCAACTAATCTGCAATGTGTTTTATTTTTCAGGAAATATTCTTCAAAAAATATTTTAGCAAATGCTCAATAGGTGGTACTAAATGTCAACAAAAGACACTAGAATAGCATACAACCCTCACAGCAGTTTATTGTCAACAAACGACAACACTAAAATGAAAAAACAACACTTGTCGACAATACATCGACATACAACCGCAAAGGGTTAAGATCATCCCTAGCTGAAAAAGCTGAAAAACCATTTCAGAACATATTTCCTAGAATTTAGAGCAAGAGTGTGGATTTTTTTTTTTATCTTAATCAAGTAAATGTAGGAAAGTTTTTAATTTCTTTTTAGTTGCCATAAAAATGAGCATACTACAGTATGAAGAACAAGGAAGCTTAACATGTATGTATTAAAATAAAGAGAAAGTGAAAATAAATAAAATGCACTTACTTACAAATATGATGAAAAGAGAATAAAAAAGATGGCAATAAATCTACAGTTTCAGAATATTCCATCATCACGGATGGCACAAACATATAGGACATCAAAAAAACATTTAAGACTGCACAAGATGAGACTGTGATGTTTTTGTGATGACCTATATGTTTGTGCCGTCCCTGATGATGACATATGCGGAGTATTCCCAAACTGTAGGTTTATTGCCATCTTTTTTATTCTCTTTTTATCGTATTTACAAGTGTGTGTATTTTATTTATTTTCACTTTCTCTTTATACAACAGTAGTCTTAAAGTTCACAGATATCTTGATAGGCAGCCATTCAGTGTTTGATGAATAGCTAAAAGTGACATTTTGAAATCTTGAATTTTTTTTTTTTGGTTGCCTGGTTGGATGGTTTTAGAACAAGCCCTGATATGACAGCTGGATCTCAGAAAAATACTAGTCCTCAGTTTGAAAAGTTTGAGAAAACCTGATTTAAACAAATATTAATATTTTATTGGCTAATAAGTATCAGATCTTAATACATAATATTAACTACTGTTTGTTAATTTCTTTTCTTTTTTTTTAAACAGTTTTGAAGAGATGATGATTGCCTTAAACTCCTGCTGTGATGATATCCAGTCAACCGAAATTCTTGATGAAAACAGTTTCGCAGACAATTTGATTGAACTTAAGGAAACAGCAGAAGACGTTGATGTTACTGTTCCATCTTCTACATATTGTTCAGAATTTTGTGATGGGATAACTCAGATTTGCACCAACTCCAATGCAGCTTCACCAACAAGTCGAACTGATATCAGCCTTGCCAGTACAACAGAAGAAGCTTCTGAATGTTTATCTTCTCAGCAGTGTGAAAGTGAAACAACCATTAATTCCAATGCAGCTTCACCAACAAGTCGAACTGATATCAGCCTTGCCAGTACAACAGAAGAAGCTTCTGAATGTTTATCTTCTCAGCAGTGTGAAAGTGGCTTAACTGAAACAACCATTAATTCCAATGCAGCTTCCCCAAGAAGTCAAACTGATATCGGCCTTGCTAGTACAACAGAAGAAGCTTCTGAATGTTTATCTTCTCAGCAGTGTGAAAGTGGCTTAACTGAAACGACCATTAATTCCAAAATAAATTCATCAAAAGAGACGCCTGAGGAGACTGATATAGAAGCAATTGTTTCTTTGAAATTACAGAATTTGATAGATTTAGTATCTGAAAGGATTCCTTCAGATGAAGTTTTGAATTGTTTGTCAGACGATGGTAGGGAAAATGAGAAGCTACATCAGTGTGAATCTGATTTAATCCAGTGTAATACGGATGTAGATTTTAATGAAAAATTTTGCCAGGATACAGATGATGGTCCTAGGCAAATGGTCACACCTTACTACAAACTGAATGGTGAAGCTTTGAGTCCATTTAGTTCTAAATTTGCAAAATTAACCGAAGGGATCAGTGCAGATGATCCTATTTCTGACACAATCAACTTTATTGCTGATGGACCTACCTTAAAAATTCAGAAAGTGAAACAAAAAGGTCGAAAAAAGTTAACTGAAGAAACATGTTACTCACTGGAATCAAAAAATGTTGTAGAGCAGTTTATGAGAAAGTGTGTTGAGGATCTATGTTTAACATCAGTTACTGATGAAATCAACAAAGTTAATTGTAGATCTATAAATTGCAGGCGGAGAGAATTTGAAGTAATTGGAAACTCTGGAAGAGTATTATTTTCAAACAAAGACACAACAAATGTTACATCTGTCATTCCAAAAGGAGAATCTGAGCAAACCTGTGCTTCAGATGTACCTGAAAATCATGGAAAAGAGGCTCAACAGGCGTCTGATGATATACCTATGAGTGACTGTGAAGAAACAATTATTAAACCAACTAACTCAGACTTCCAACCATCTGATGATGTAGCCAATAATGAAAATTACATGGGAGAGCAATTGTGTCCCATGAACGCTGCAACTGTCAACTGCTACACACAAAAGACAGTTAAAGCTGATGTATCTGTCATTCCTCCTCCAGATATATCAGATAAAAAGACTTCACTGTGTGAGACTACAAGTAAAATTAATTATCCAGAAAATTGTGGACCTTCTTCAAGCTCAGAGTCGATCTTTATCAAATCTGAATACACCGTGAGCGTGGAGTACACAGATCTAAAAAAAATGATTTGTATGGTGTGCTTCCAGTTTTTTTGCTCCAAACGCAAACTTGGATATCACTTACTGTCGCACTCTTGTGATGATCTTCCAAACAACGAGATGAGTTCTTCTATGTTACAGTTTATGTCTTGTAATAGTGAACACGATACAAACTGTAACTCATTACAAACAAAGGAAAAAAGTTATTGTTTCACTTGTAAAGTGTGTACGAAAACATTTGCAGACAATGTAGTGGGTTATCATCACGAACGCAGTCACTACATTTTGTTTATAACAGATGCAAATAGAATGAAACTAAAGGTGAACCGGTATCAGCTCCATGAAAAAAATGAAAAATTGAAGGAAATGTTAAGGCAGTACATGCAGGAGCTTGGTACATCAAAGTTAGAAGTTAATAAAGCTCATTGTGGATATTTATCTTGTCAGATTTGTCATGATGTTTTAAAAAACGTCAATCAAGTGAGCTGGAACTTCACTTCCACTCAGGAAAACTTTAAAGGAGATTTTTTAAGAAGTAGCAAACGAAGAAAAAACAGTGACTCTTTCTTGGCACACTTCAATAAAAAGTTTAAAAGTGAGAAAGATACTTTCTTCTGCAGCATTTGTAATGAAAGTTTTAAAATACAGTACAAGGGAATTCACTATCAGTCGCATGAGCTGAAAATAATGGCTCATAAAATAAAAGTAGAAGATATGTAAATTGAGGTAACTAACATGTTAGTTCTGATACATTTTCACTTAGTGCCGTGGTTATGTGGAAGAAATTAGAAATTCTTGGTAGTACTTTATGAATAAATGTAAATGTGTGCAATTTTCAAATGGTCTTAGAATAATAGATAACATACTCAGGTTGTATATATTCTTGATATATTATGTTTTATTGTAAATAATTTAAGGATATTATGATTAGAACTTACAAAAAGTCAGTGTCAGAAAATCTTAAGGAACAGCAACTATAGATGTTGTATTTTAATGTGATTTTTTTTTTTTTTTTGGTCAGATTAATAGAAAACTTAATTCTACCAGCAAATGCTGAAATTCTTTCTCCAATAGGGATGATGCCATTTTAGGTGGTTAGGTACAGGTGGCGACATCTATTGATAGATAAATTACTTAATGATGCTTCTTGATAAGCATATGCATTTTATAAAATTTCTAAGAAGGAGCAATTTTTTTTTTTTAAGGTTTAGTTTCCAGAATGGCCCCTTTGGAAGTGGAGGCCCCTTGCCTGGGCCCCTTTGGAAGTTGGGCTCTTAAGCATTGCTTAATACTAGTTATGCCACTAGCATTTTGCTGATATCCTATTGAAAGCATATATGGATATCAGCAGGCTTCAGTATAAGTAGCATAATTAAATATGTATTTAAATAAAACAACTGCTTACAGAAATACTTCTGGATCAGTTTCCAGTTTAAATATAAACTTTAGTATTTTAACATTTTCAGGTCGCACCATTTTAACATTTTCAGGTCGCACCCTTCACTCTCCTGCTTTTTCCTATAGGTTGGGCTATTTTTCCAAATTATCAAAATGCACTTATCATCAATACAAATATAAATTGACTTTATATCAGTGATAAAGAACTAATCTTTAATTTCAAAATGGTATTTATTGCAAGTATTATAATAAACAAGAAATTTAGTTACAGAGAAGGGTAAAAATTGAGGCGAAAGAAAATTTTTACGCTATTAGAAAAAATATTACTAAATATATAATCACAAAACAATATAAAAATGTAGCCTTTTTCTAATGCTTTGAAAACACTATAAGCATGCTTCCTAAACATATGGCGACACAGCCCTCAACTTTTGTAACTTCCCATCAGGATTCTGATACTACTGACAGCAAACCTTATTGGTGTATTTTTTAAGTACCATAGTATATACAGTCGGACCTCGATATAAGGTCACTTTTCTAAAGTCCCAGCTCATTGAATAGGAATTCTATAATATGGATTATCGGATATATGGTCAGGTCTTAAATACCATAATCGCATATAAGGTCACTTTTGTCTGTGATTTCAGTGCCACACTGATTCAATTCCAAGAATTTTTCCTTGGGTACGATCTTTTATCGGCGTCATTTCTCCTACTGACGGAGGGGACAACTTTTTCACAAAGCACTTCATCCCCTCAAATTCTAGGAAAAAAAGATGATGAAGACGATATTCCTTTATCTGTGTCAATCTCAGAAATCGCGGCTGTGCTATAGAAGGGGAAAGTGAATATATGAGAATTGATGATGAAATTGCTACCACTTCTCAAGCTTTGATTTCCGAAATTGTTTCGCAAGTTTTAGATTCCAATGTAGTAGAAAGTAAGGATAATGACAGTGATACTGAAAGTGAAGCGGTGACACAAGCAGAAGCACTCGGAGCATTAAATGTCGTAAGACTTTTTATGAGCCATGAGGGAGCTGAAGAAAATAAACTGATATTTTTGTATGTATTAAATTTTTCAAAGAATTATAGTGTATTTATATAATGCTTATTTATTGCCAAACGCATATGAATCGGTTATATGGTCATTTTCGCGAGATCCCAAGGGGTGACCTTATATCGAGGTCAAACTGTATATGTATATAGTCTCGCTTGGTTGCAGCTCGGATAAACGCCTTCAAAACGGAAGCAAAGCAATAAGAAAGTCGAGCTCGGAGAACTGCCTAACAATGTAAATTTAGGGAATCTATAGCCACCCACAGAACCTACGAGCAGTGACCTGAAAGTGTTAAATACAAGATAAGGCTGCTACAGTTTGCAATCAGCACCTTTAACCCTTGAGAAAGATTCTTGATCACAGTTTTACAGAAGATAGATGAACCTTAGGTTATGTTGTAGAAGAACGTAAAGTTTCACTGGCTAGTTTTATGCTCGGCCACAAGTATTATCTAATTATTTAGAAAAAGGAAAACTTGGCCAATTTATGGATATATTTTATTTCCTTCTGAATACTTTGTTTTGTTTTTCATTTTTATCAAATTACATTTGTTTTTATTTAAGGATTCTTGCTATTGATAACCTGAAGGACCTTCCAAAGGTCTCTGTAATTACTTGCTTCTTTGTCATTTTGCTTTACAGTTTTAAATGTAGCCAAAGTAGGTTGCCAAAGATTTTAATTTTAAGGTTTTTGCCTTTTTTTTTTTTTTTAATTTCATTTTTCTTTATGTTGAATCGTAAGAATCATTGTCCATCTTATCTCAATCTTAATTCATTCTGAGGAGCACCAATAGATCTAAAACAGCTGTACTACACTCTGTGAACCTGAAGTCTTAGGAATTTATCGTAAGTTAATTGCACAGATATTATTCGCCTACTCTCTTACATAAATGAGACCCATCAAATACTCTTTTCTATGTGTGTGTGTGCATAACGACCCAAGAAAAACAGCCGCAGGGTTTTACTATTCAATATATGTCAGTATATCATCTTTTTGTTATTTGTAATTAAGTAATAAATAATTTGTTAAAAAGAAATTCTTTGTGCCTTCTTTGAATTGTGTGACAGTTTTGTTCACTGATTGTACAGTACTGTAGGTCAATTGTTCGCCATGGCCCATCGTGTCCATTTGGACCTGCAAATGCGAGGCAGAGTGATAGGACATCTTGAGGCAGGCCAGTCACAAGTGGAAGTGTCTCGGGCACTGAACATGTCAGCCAGCATCATCTCTCTCTTATGGAGATGTTTCCAGCAGGATGGAAATATTGCCTGATGCTATATCAGAGGACGTCCATATGTCGCCACACCCTGGGAAGACCACTATCTGTCGCTAATGGCCAGACGAAATCCCCAAAGCAAGGCATGCCACCTTGTCACGGAATTAGCAGCAGCAACACAGACTACTGTATCCAGACAAAGAATGTACAGGTGACTCCATCCAGTTGGTTTGTATGCCAGGAGACCCATGAGGTGCATCCCCTTAAGCCATGCTCACCGGAGGGGACTGTGGTGCACTTAACACTCACAATGGAGCCATGTCATGTTTTCTGATGAGTCCCGGTACAGCCTAGACTGTGATTCAGGACGGATCCGCTTCTGGAGGGAGCAAGGAACCAGGGCCAATCTTGCAAACATCGTCGAACACGGCCAGTACAAGGGTGATGGTGTGGGCAGGCATTATGCGGGGCTCTCGTATACCACTGCACATCTTCTACAGAAGATCCGTAACTGCCCAGGTGTATTGGGACAATGTCCTTCACTAACATGTATGACTTTTCAGGGGTGCTGCTGGTCCAGTTTCTATTCATGGACGACAACGCCGTCCGCTGGATTGGATGCATTCCACCACCACCACAAGTGCTACCAGAGCTCAGGACAGCATTGGTTGAAGAGTGGGATGCAATCCCCCAAAGTTTGCTTGATACTCTGGTATTCAGTATGCCAATATGTTGCATTGCTTGCATAGCTGTGGGAGGGGGAACACACATCCTACTGAAAGCTTTTTATGCCTTCCACAAACACCTGGATAGTACTGCAGGTGTTTATCTCAATGGCGTTTCAGACATTTTTATTTCTTCTGTTCGAGCCAGTTCTGCCACCTTTATATTTTGTGTGGAGAGGGTATTGGGAAGACCTTCTGCACACCCACTACCACCAAGTTTGTTCCTGACCGGACAACCAGAAGAGTTTATTTTGCAAGATCCCTTAAGGAATAGAGATGACCTAACTTTCATATTTTATTTATTTTTTTTCCAAAGATGTCCTTGTAGAGAATTTAGCTCAAGACGACAACAAAAATTGCCATAGATAAACATTGGAATCTTAAAGAATGGATTTCTATTCTAAAAATTAATATTTCAGTGTTGTAAACATACAGCATTACTCTTTAATCCATTAATATGTGCATGGTTTGATATAAAGTAAAAATTATTTGACTTAAATGTAGTAATCATTTCGACTTTTAAGTAATGCAGACTTTTTTTTCTTTCAGAAAGTAGGAAATTTGAATGCAGGGGATATTATAATCCGAAAATGAACTTATACTGGAAGTAGCAAGTTCTAACTTTGATTTCTGCTTCATTTGTGAATTTTCATTAAAGAAATCACTTAGTTTCATGGAAGTGTTTTCACAACAATTTCGTCTTAAGAAAGTAATTTATAAAAACTTGCCAGTCTCTTGGAGTCAATTTGAATAGCTGAAAGTGGAAGTGTATTAAGGGTTCAGCCCATTCGACTGACAGGTTTTTAGAAACTGCGGTCGAACATTTACGTAGTCATCAAATATTTCGAAGACCTCTTATTAGCCTTAAAAATTATGGTTAAAATTGTTTTTATGGTTATCTCGTAAGTCATTGCACAGAGCGATACACCACTCTCGTACGGTCTTCAAAACGACTTTCATGCTAATGAGGTCCGTAGGACCGAATCGTTTACTACAATTAGCTGTAGGTTAGGTTAGATTAGGTCTGCTTAGCTGCAGGATGTATGTATTGGTAAAACCTTTCAAACCTGTCCGCATCTTGAATATAGTCCTAAAACAGACAGGTGAACCATAAAAACAATTTTAATCAAAATTATTAACCAATAAATTTGATATAGAAGAGTATAAAAAGATTGAAAGAAAATGGAGGCAAAAGACTTTATTGTGGAACTTAAGACTTAAAAATTTTGAAACAAGCAAATTAGGACTGCAAGTAAATAATACAAACGTTAATTAATATACATAATTAATAATTTTCTAAAAATTCAGTTTATATAAAAGAAAACGTTTTTTCACAATCTTCAAGATTTTGAATATAAAATCCTTATTGAATATAGACACTGCAATATTCTAGAGAATTTTAAAGCAATATTCTAGAGAATTTTAAGTTGGTTTTTTTTTTTTTTTTTTTTTTTTTTAATAATATAAAAATCTAAACTTTAAGTTTTGCCTATGATCTAATCTATAAAAAGTAAATATTAGTATTCATGAAATTGTGAAATGAATTTCACGTCCAAAAGTGAAATGCTGTTCTGAAATACTAAATATCCTGTAATTCCCACTTCTTTTTAATTTGTATCTTTTATGGATAGTAGACCCATCTAACAAATAGCAACGAGTATTCATCGTTAAGGTCTGAAGACGGATCGAGATCATCCGGAAACAGTTGGGAAGTGTGAAGGAGCAGTTTCCCGGACGAAATATAAGGGAAATATTTTTCCCCCAATTTCTTTAAGTTGTCCATCTCTGATAACGAAAAAACAATTCCAATGAAAATGCAGATTGTTCCTAAACAAAAACAAGCCATACTGTTAGAAACTGTCAATCTCAAAATGCTTTCTTTATAATTTGAAAAATTTGTTTCTGGAGGATTCCATTCTCGTCTGAGTATTTCAAATAGAGCCGTCTTGTATTTAATTAAAAAAAAAACAATGAGTCAAAAAAACCAGTTTCATATTATACACAAAACTACAGCGATGTTAAATTTTCGGCCACTTCCTGTCGTGTCTGTCCGACTTATAGTTTGGGCTGTTCCGGCCACTTCCCGTGAGACAGGAAATGACCGCAAGACCGGAACTCATCACTCATGTCTTATAAGGTATATCTGTATAAAGAAAGACCACTTTTAAGAATTAAAAAAAAATGCCAGGATTAAAGGAGCATAATCAAATTCAATTATGTCTCCTTTCCCCCCATCCATCTTTTTATTTTTTCCTTACTGGATCTTCTTTTACTTCAAGATCATTGAAAATGAGATTTGGAATCCATCCAGCACTTACAATTTGGTGACATGGTGATGGACAAACAACCATCTCACGAGCTACCCCCTGTCAATCTAATATTAAATGTCAGTAAAGCACTAATTCACATTTCAAGTAGGTTAGTGGTGATATTTTTTAAAATTATTTTTTACCCCATATTTTGGGAAATGTTCCTTTTAAATAGGACTTTGTTTCTCCATCTAATTCTCTTTGTAGAATGTCCTGAATTGATACTGAATTAAGATCCCTCGATATATAAAGAAATTAGAAATTGTTTTATTAAGTATTTGTAATTACTAACAGAGAATAGTTAATTCATTGCTGTTCTAACTTTAACTTCTGCAAATTTATTTTTAATATTTTAAATAATTCGGTAATAACTTTGAGTAAACAAAAACTATTCACATGATCTTGAGTTTAATTATAATAAACAATTTTAACTTAATTTAGTAGCGAAAACAATCGCCCTCTGTATTTACATGTAATCACAATGGCTACAAATTTTTTTTTTTAAATTTTATATTTAAAATAACCCAAGGTCTTTTATAGTGCTGTTGGCTAAAAACTTAAGAGACCTTAAATAAATTTTATATGAACTTATATCATTTCAAGTTACATAGTTACAACACATTTTATTTTAATAGTCCTATTAAATATATGGATCCTTTTGTCCTTGTAATCAACACTGTTGACCTGTCACTCAAGCAATGGACGGCTTCATTCATTAAAATAAGGGGATTGGAATAAGATGGCATCCACAATTCACTTTTTAATGAAACTCGTACACATTAAATTCTGTTTATTTATTTAAGAGTCAAAATTTAATAAACTTTAAAAGCTTGATGGTGTTGGTCCATACTACACAATAACATGGAGTAGTCTGTTGTTAGGCAACGATAGACTTAGACCCTTTTCACACGACGCGATCATGTCCGCGCGGCCAGGCTGTTCTATAGATTTCAGTGGAGCCTTTCACACGTGGCCGCGACATGACGTGATTTTTCCCACTACCACCGTCGTTCTATAGATTTCAATGGAGCCTTTCACATGAAACGCGATTTTCGTTGCGGGCAAATTTACTGGCCGCGCGACCATGGTCGCTTCGTGTGAAAGACCCCTTAAAGGTCTTCAGGATTCACGACCAGTTGCTAACAGAATTAATGTTTATTCATTTATTTCCTGGATTTCAAAGCATTTGATTAAATTACTAATAAAAATCATTTTAAAATCTTACCAATTTTATTTGTAACTCGAAAGTCAATGATTTTCTCAACGGTTTCCAAATTGACAAATCCGCTATAGGAAAAGAACTCCAACTTTGGACAAATGGAAAGTAAAGATAAAATCGCTTCGTTGGTGTCAGTATTATTGGATGTCTGTATTATTTGCTCGAAGCTACCAAACAGTGTTTCTTGTAAATCTAACGTCACTAGAAAAGAAATTGTAAAAAACTAAAATTGAGTAATTTTTGATATGAAAGATAAAAGTTATTAAATTATGACGATCAATCAGAAAAAAAAATTTTCAGCCGCTAGAAATTAAATTTATGAGTTTGCCACTATGCCGGCGCTTGCTGAAATATCCGGTAGAGGCTGTACTGCTCAGTATCCCGTGGTATTTCTCGTGTGTGTCACTAGAGGTGTATGCTGTTATTTCAAAATGACGATTCACTTGGATAACTTGTCTCCTGTTGAACCTTAAAGAAATTGCGCCACAACAAAAGGAAGTCTTCTGAACGAAGATGTGGTCGTTCTTCATCCTCGGGACATAGAGAACTTGTTGCACGGTTTTCTAATGGGAAATTTAGGACATCCGCCATATAGTCCGGATTTGGCTCCCAGTGGTTTACATCTGTTCTTTGCCTTAAAAGAGCACAACTCAGGTCCACGCATTCACATGCAATGAACAAGTCCAATATGATGCAAAAGAAGTGGTTACAACAGCAGGGCTCTGACTTTTATACGACTGGGATGGACAGACTGATCAAACGTTGTGGCAAATGCCTCAATCCTCACGGTGACTTTGTAGAAAAATAGCGTATCTGTGCCCCTTTAAGGGCACCATCTCATTTCCTTCCCATAAAGGTTCGATTTTCATACACAAGCTTTGTAAACCTTTTCTGATGAACCTACGTAAATTTGCTATTTGTTAACGAAATAACTTCATAATATTGCTTTTTTACTTCCTTAGGATGCTGAGGCCCATCAAATGATTCTTCTGTCTTTTGACTGAATTTAAAACAACTTTTGAATAGCTGGACGAATCTTCTTGAATCTTGGCCTGCACATTTAAGGACAAGAGACGATCTAACTTTGATTGTTTTATTTTGTGATTGCTCTTGTGGAAAAGTCAGTGTCTTCAGAAAGAAAAATATCTGAAATAAGTTGTCGTTAATCATGTTTTTATGATTGACACGTTAACTTTTATGAAAATGTATTTGGAAAATTAAACTTGAAAATAGGTGAAAGACAATTTAATATGAACTAAATATACGTATTTACAGGGAGTGGACAAAATAATATGAATACCTGTGAAATAATACAAAATCTTTATTAGGAGAGTGTTGGCCCATCCTTCGCCTGAAATACACATCTTGTATCCGAAGTGGGATGGCGAAATACAGGTCATGCACAATGTTCAAAGAAATACGCAGTCATTCCTCGTGCAGAGCAGTCTCCACTTCAGAAAGTGTGGAGGGAGGTGGAAACCTAGCATGCACTTTGGCCTCCAAAATACCCCACAAAGGTTCGATTATGTTAAGATCAGGAGGCTGAGGAAGCCAGACAAGATGTTCATCGAACCATGCTTGGACACACTGAGCAATGTGAAAGGGGACGTGTCGTCTTGGAACAGAGATCGTTCGCCAGGGAATACAGTCTGCAGCATAGGATGTAGATGATCGCCCAAAATGCTAAAAACAATGCTGTGCTGTGACCTTTCCTTACAGGAATACAAGTGGTTCCAGACAACGCCAAGATATCTCGCCCCACAACATCACAGCACCCCTCTATGTTCAACGGTAGGAAGGAGACAGTCAACATGAAAGGCTTGTGCGGGCGTTCTCACACACAAATACGTTCAGTGGTCTAAAACAATGTAAAGAAAGATTCTTCAGACCAAATGACGTGTCCCCACCGCTGTTGTGTCCAGTGTCTGTGCTCACGGCACCATTGCCGTCGCTTCAGCGCATTCCGATGTGTCACCAATGGTTTTAGAATAGCCGCTCTGCCCCGAGTGTTCGAAGCATGCAGTTCCCGTTGGATAGTTTTGGTTGCTACGGGGGTTCAGGAGATGGGTGTTCACCTCGGAGGTTATCTTGGAACCTTTGTCTTGTGCTATCGGGTCATTATCCGCATCAACACCCGTCGATCCCTGTCGGTGAGCTTTGATTTTCGCCCACTGTTCTGTTTCGCAGATGACGTCTTGCCGTGTTTTGTGTAGGCTCATATTTTGATAAACTATTGCTTTGTTGAAAAGAAAAAAATCGTTGAAATAGACAGGATGTTTATCGAATAAAAGCATATATTTTATTTATTGAAAATATTTAAGAAATATAGGGAAAATTGGACTGAGAAGTTGGTTTTTTTAACATAGGTTTCTATGGACAGAATTCGACGACGACTCCGGATACAAGTGGTCAGTAAACAAATTTTGGGCATCCACTTATTGCAAGGAAAGATACTCAGATGGTTTCCCGTTGCCTTCCATCTCAGTATTTCAAATCTGAAGAGAAAGATGAGGAAGCAGACAAACAGAGGAAAAGAAATTTTTCAAACATCCATGCCGACGCCGGGAGTCGAACCAACATTCCGACACATTTGCCTCGTGAGAGGCAAGCCGGAACGGCTTGCATTGTTACTTCGATTAAATAAAAAATATTTGCTACTGCAGTAATAATAAAGTTGTATTTTGTATTATTGATATATAATTTAACAAAATTTAGCCGATTGAATGAATGTAATTGATTTGGTGGATAGCAGTATATCCAATGGCAAAATAAATGTTCAGCAAAAACTTATTAGCAATGGCGAATAATTGGAAAGACTAAGGTATGGGGGGGGGGCATTAACATGATTCATTAAAAATTTACCTAAAGTACTTGTGAAATTTTCACAGAAATAATGGATAAATGTCGTATCGCAACAGTTGGCAGACTCTATTTCCAATTTTTCCAATGGCACCTCTTTGGGCAAAATGGCATGCAGATCTTCCAGACATAAGATTTCTTCAACATCTATGTTAGAAATAAACAAAATAAAAATCAGTGCTGTAATTAATAGTTTTCAAAGAAATTTGTAAACTTCTTCACTGATTATAAAATGACTTAAATCTACATTCGTAAAATAAAAAGGTTCTATTTGTTATATAAGAGCTGGAAGTGGAACAGATAACTAACAGGGTTGAAACTGGTTGAGCTTCTGAGGATAATCTGGTTCTAAATAAAGAAGACAAAAAATCCACAAAGGAAACGGAATGCAGATGAAAAAATTAAGTCGTTACTTATGCTTAGAGTTAAGAATTAATGAGTTAACTTTAATTTCTAATTAAAGTTAGCTCATTTAGATAAGTTTAATTACAGAATTTGCCTATTTAGTCTGTTTTTAACTATTTTTCAGCATAATTGATAGGGTAAAATTTTATTTCATATAATCTACTATGGATTAAAGATAGTCTTAAAATTAATTTAATTACAAAGATTAACTTAAATATAACTTTATAAATTATGACGGCGACATGCTTCATATTCTTAGTTCTGATTTTAAAAAAAAATAGCAAATAATATTTTTTATTTTATTTTAATTGTGTATTTCTTGTTTTTTAGTTTAGACTTTGGAGGTCCCATACTTTTCCCTACCTTTAATGTAATGTATCAATACAACAAATTTTACGTGGGTTTTTTTTTTCCTTACTTGTATATTCGATAAGCTATAATTGGTTTATTATTAGTAATGAAAAGTTAATTTAAAGACAAGGTTTGTCCAAAATACAGTAATTTTTTTTTATTATTATTATTATTTTTAATTTTTAATAGGGTAATGGGTTTGTTGCAATAGTACAGCAGCCTTAGGCCTATTATATAAACTGAGAATATACAGAATGGCCATTGATCACAGAAAGAGGAGGAAAAGCAGACAAACAGAAATGAAATGAAACGTCCATGTCTGACCCAGGATTCGAATCCGGATTCAAGTACAGCAATCAAAATAGTAGACCAACGCGTAGACCGCTTGGCTATGTCCAAACGGCAGTGATTAGAACAAACCAAATATGCCACGTACTGCAAAGATGGGGCAGGTGATAGTTCAACGGGTACAAACGCCTGTTTACATGTTGTTCGATCCCCGACGAAGTTCGGGGGTTTTACCAGGATTATTTCTTCTCAAAATGGACTCAACCTTGAGTGGAGTTGAGAGCTTACCCAACCTTGGAATGATTGGAAATGGGGTCTTCTCTGAGTTTGGGAGTGGGTCAACTGAATTCAGTTGACTCCTTGGCCGCTGGAAGCCTATATCACCCATTCCATTCAACCTATTAATGTTGAGACTTCTGAAATTTGAAGAAAAAATCCAATTCTCTGTTTTGTGGCAACACAAAACCAACCTATACAAATTTCATTCTAGCAAACGGTTGCTATCAAAAGCGTTTGATAGATACCAAAATGTATAGAGAATTATTGAATGTGACACTATTATTGACATGCAAAACTTAATAACAATTCAAGCCGTTCAGAAGCCAAGTACAATTTTCATCACTTCATTGATACACCATTGGCATGCAAAATGGGCTTAAAGAAGAGTTGTTGCTGCCCAAGTATTCCCGGTGATCAGAACCGGAAGTCATCATATTGGGTCCAGGATATCATATTCGCTCTCAGCATAATCGATTTAGCATAGACAGACCCCTGTTTTTGTCGAATTTCTACTATTTCTTTTTCTGTCAGTGACCAGCTAAAATCGAAATTGGTCTGGGCCGGAAATTGGATTTTCTTTCAAACTTCCCGGCCATAGGGAGTCCATGAGATATATACATGGTGTAACGTCATTGTTACGTGTCGTTATTGTTTAGTTATTGTCGACACGCGACAAGAATGTGCACGTAGAACTATAGAAGCATCACAGATATGTATTTTAAATGTGACTAATATAAATGTTTTTTACAACTTAATCTATGCTGGGTTGCTTTTCTCTCTTTCAAATATCTTTGGAGTTCATAACACGTGGGACTCCGACTCTCAAGTTTGGAGAGCATTGCACACACACAGACACGGAATCCGAAAACGGGGCCTCTAAAAAATTAGTATTATTCCTTAATATCTGAATAATCAACAAATAAAAAGGATTACGTACCTAAATGAATATGAATTCTCAGTACTGGTACCAATAGCTTCACTTGCTTCCATATCTCGGTAGGGATTATGTGAAAGGTCTGTGCGTTGTGAAAATGTGCGCAAATGCAGATCACTTTTAATGTCGTACTGTTGTTTTTGGATAAAGCCATCAATAAGTCAGAACCAAAGTCCGGATAAGCTATATATAACTTCGACAGATTGGTGTACTTGCTAATGTATCGCAACATTGTTTTTGGTTCTCTACAGAAAAAGAAGCAATTAGTGTAGAAATATTAGAATATTTTAATATCATAAAAAGTGCTATGGTATCTAGAATAAAATCTATATTGGTCGACGAACTTTTATTACTCAAATGGTAAAACAATTCAAAACTAGTAGTTTAAAAATATAGTGACTATACTAACCAATAAAAATAATATTTAAGTATAATTAAATTTCAGCTTTAAGTACGAGGTTCTTGAGTTATCATGATAATGAACTTTCCAACTACGCATTTGGGTTTTTTTTAGCCACTAGCCCTTAACTATAATGGATATACAGTCATAGCCCACTTTCGGGCGCTATCCTATTACCAGAGTTTTCAGTTGCCATCAACTCACCACTATAACACTTTTACGACAGACGCTAACACTTCGGCGTCCATATGGCGTCTGTTCACTTACAAACACGATACGTACTACCTTTCTTTGTGTTAGGCTCTGTTTTTAATTGAATATTAGACCCTTTATAACTTCCAGTTTTTATTCTTGTAATTACCCTTTTTTGCAAAATAAGTTGAAGATATATATTGTGATGAGATTTTACACTTATATTTATATTTATTTTTATTTATTTATCCTGTATGTTCTATTTTAACTAATTCATTTGTTTATCTAATCAAAATCACAAATTCCAACCGTTAACGATTATTCCTGTTTTGTTTACTTTTAAATCCCAACGGCTTGAGGGGCTCCCATCATGCACCTTAATTTAAATCCTTCTGTTAATTTCAGTATTATTTAAACCTTCCAATCATCTGTTAACGCCCTTCAGCCAATCAGCAAACACTGTAAACAAATATATAAAAACCCGTGCTCTCCCTCAATAAATGAGAACCTGTTCAGATCTACCATCAGTCTTGTTCATCTTATTTCCACGAACCAGGGCAACGAATAAATCACCACAATATATTTCAAGACTACGTTTCGAATATGGCGAAAGACAGTACTTACGGATAGTAATCTTGTGGTTTTCACGATATTTTTTGGCTAAGAATCTATTATTTTGACCATAATGTGGGAGGAAGCCCGCTACTGCATTTGGTACCTGTGCCCTAAATTTGGTGTGGGGAGTCTGGCTATCGCCAACTCATAACAGCTAATAATATTTACAGAATGCTTTCTGTTAGCAAAAAAAAAACATGAAGAGATGGCTTAAGTAGGGTTGCCATATTTTGAAATCAAAAAAGAGGACATGGGTTGCCATATGTCCGGATTTTCCCGGACATGTAGGGTTGCCATAACGGAATCTCCAATTCAACAACCCAAAAAAAAACGGTTTCTCCAATTCCCGGACATTAACTTAAAAAAGAGGACATGTCCGGGAATAACCGGACGTATGGCAACCCTAGTTTAAGTATCATTTATGGCTGCTTTTCATAAATAAAGCAATTCGTCTTATGTGTCTTGTTCACCCATTGTCAACTTGTAATTGATCTTCAGCCTATCAGGAGAAAGAGGCTGACAGAGAAATAAGCCTGAGGCGCGAAGTATAGTAGCTTCTTTACTTGCGGCCATGACCATGTGACCAGACCAATACAGGCCCAACGAAACGATGTATCTATCCCTAGAAAATTACGAAAATGAAGACAGAGGTTTCTATTTTAACACAGTTTAATTTTCACATACCTGGTAAATGTTGGCAAGAAAATCAACCTGACGCTTAGTACCTGAAGAGTAGATAGACAGTGACAAGTCAGAGCATCCAAAATAAGACATGCTTCGAAGGACTGAAATCCAATATGAAATTTACAAGACGTCAGTTTGGTTTGGGCGCGAAAAAACTGGACAATAGCAAGAATTGCTTCTTGTTGACTGCTAGGGTCATAGTGATAAGGCCAATCTCCATCGAAAGACACTTTTCTTAAGTGAGGTAAGCATTTAGGATTCTTAATGCTAAAAAGAAAATATATATAATTAAAATTGAGGAAATTTATCAAAAATTATAATCAAATCTTTGAATTCTCCAACATTTAAATAATTAAATATTAAAAAATACATTGATAATAATCAATATAGACTTTTATAGACTGAAGAATTTTCTTTTGGTTTCTGTTAAATTCTACATATTATTTAGAAAATGAGGCATTTATTTAGGATTTTTTTAATTTTTAATATATCTGTAATACCCTCATGTTGGTGAAAAATAACACCATGAAGGAAATATGCAAATGAAGTGAAACTTACAGGAAATGTAAAGCAGGGTATGGTAAGCAAATGATTAAAATTTGGGAATGATTGCGCATGCCTAGACTCAGCAGCGCCCTCTGAACTGTCGTGTAAGAGCGTATAAGGAGAGGACTGTTGTGGCTCTAGACCAGGGCTGCCAAAGCTTGGGTTTTTCCCCCAGATCTTGGGTTTTTACCTTTCATCTTGGGTTCTGGGGTTTTATTTTCGAAATAGTACAAAATCTTGGGTTTTTGTGTGTCAATCAGGGCCCCCCACCAAAAGGAGGGGGGGGGCAGTTGAGGTCGAATTTTGCTGCCGAAAAATAACCGAAAAATAAAAATAAATGTATATGAATTATCCTATCACTTCTATTCTTTTTTAAATAAATAAGTCTACATTTTATATAAACTATTTTTCTGCTTTAACCGTCTGCATAGAGCTATTCTGCATTACAATGATTGCATAGAGTTGATTTTTTTTTCTTAGCCTCATTTGTAAAGCTGTAAAAGTAAATGTTGGTGTTTTCACGGTTTTATTTTAATTTGTTTTCCTTTTTTTCTTTCGCGGCCTATTTGTCACCTTCAGCCCACATTTTGGCTAATTTTTTTCTATGTTTCATACTGTCTCCTCGTCACTTGTTTTGTTCTGTAAATACATGTTTCCCGTAAAAAAAATTCATTATTTGTATTCATATAAATAATTTTATATTTTAATTTTCATGTTATCACTTGATTTTCAAAAGTTTCGATTTTTGATCTCTTACCGTATGTTCCCGTGAGAATTTTATTTATTCTTATTCTCAGAAACTAGTGTTTTGCTATTTCCCACTGCGGTCAACATGGCAATCACTAATTACAATCATACCCCCGTATTTAATGATTGGCTATTTTCTGTTAATTTGTATGACGTCACGGTAATTATGCAATATAGATAATCCTATGCAATAACAGAGTTCTTCAGGTCTGAATGATTCTTAAGAAAAAATTAATGTTGTGGGCGGAGTTAATGAATGTTAATGCGAAGACAGTGCCAACGGTTTTGTGCTTATGCATTTGGGCCCCGAACAGTAACCCGAACAGCATCAAAACTTTTGTAAGTAATCTTTCTTACGATTAGGAAAGCTAAAACAATAACTTTCATTCATAATTTTTCATGATAACTGGTGATCATTGGCAATCATTCAACATCTTTGATCATTACATCAGCCGCGTTCGTGAGTGATCAGTGGAATAGTAATATTTAACTTTACATTGACTATCAATTCAATATGAGTGATGACCAAAAACCTCCACCTAAGAAAAAGAAGTGGTATATGCAGTGTTTCAAAGCAGAATGGTTAGCTGAACCAGAATTTAAAGATTGGTTGCAACAAGATAAAAATGATAAGGATTCCAGTTATTGTAAGTGTTGTAACATCACTCTAAAAAATGCCAATAAATCCATGCTTATGAAACACAAAAATTCCGTTAAACATAGAAAATGTTTTGAGGAGGCTAAAACTAGTGTCGATATTACTCAATTTATGATCAAGCAAAAATCAACGGAAAGTGAACAAACGGCCAAGAGTGAGCTGCTCTTTGCTGCATATTTTGCGGAACATAATATTCCCTTTGCTAGCTAGTTTGTAAACAAGCTTTTCCAGACAGCAAAATTGCAGAAAAATTGTCAATGAAGCGAACAAAACTTTCAAACGTAATTCAAGATGGAATAGCGTTTGATGAAAAAAGTGTAGTAACAAATATATGCAAAACACAAAAGTTTACTATAATAATCGATGAAAGCACAGACATTTCTGTAACACAAATTTTGGCGGTAGTTGTTAGGTATTTTGATTTAAATAAGCAAGATGTTCAAGACTCTCTACTAGATAGTGTAGTTGTTGAAGATGGAACTGCTCTCGGTCTATATAATTCTGTGAAATTAATGTTGAGTGAGAAAAAGATTCCTCTTGAGAATATTATTGGATTTGGCAGCGATAATTGTTCTTCAATGATGGGAAGAAAAAGCGGCTTCCAAAAGTTGTTAAAAAATGATATTCCTTCTGTTTTTATTATGGGCTGCGGGTTTGCCATTCCTTTGCTCTCTGTGCCAGTCATGCTGTCAGTGTATTGCCAACATATTTAGAAGCATTCTTAAAGGACATAACCTCGTACTTTTCACGCAGTAGCAAAAGACAACGTGACTTCCTCCTTATTCAAGAAGTGGTTAATGCGCCACATCATAAAATTCCTAAATTGGCTCAAACAAGATGGCTTTCCAGAGAGAATGTAATTACAGCTATACTGGATCAATACGATGCTCTGCTTTTATATTTTCAAAGCGAATCAAATACTGACAAAGTTGACGGTGCAAGCAGAATTTTCGAGACATTAAGCAATCGTGGGACCAAACATATGTTACTATTTCTCCAGTATGTGTTGCGAAAGGTAAACATGCTGAACATTGAATTTCAGTCTGAACATTTCAGATTACATCTTTTGTATTTCATGGTATCATCGGAATACAAGAACATTTTAAGTTTCTTTATTAAAGATGAAATATTGCAGACAACCAAATTGTCAGAAATTGATCCAAACAATAAAAGCAACTACAAAAAAATTAATGAAGTTTACCTTGGAGGAAAGGCATCATCAGCTCATTTGATCGATGAACCTTTTGATGAAATCATTGAGAAACGATTTAGAAATGATTGTCTGAATTTCCTAGTAGAGCTTTGCAATCAAATACAAAAAAGATTTTGTTTCAATGAAGATGGCATAATTGCAAAATTAAAGATATTAGATCCTAAAGTATCCCAAAATCCCAGCATTTCTCCAGCATCCATTATACCACTAGCAGTTTATTTCCCTACGCTTGTACCTGAACATAAACTCAATGACCTTGACGATCAATGGAGGGATTATCGTTTGTCGGCTGACAAATTACCAATCTGTGCAGAAATTATTCCACAGTATTGGTACAAGTTAAGAGATATTAAAGACGGTCTTCAAAATTCAAAGTACAGTATATTATCAAATTTTATGACAAATCTCACTATTTTGCCACATTCATCGGCGTCCGTTGAACGGATATTTTCATTAATGAACTGCGTAAAAACAAAACAAACAAATTCTCTGAAAGCAGAAACTGTGAAGAACAGAATCCTCGCAAAACAGTTGATTACAAGGAATAATAATGATTGCACAACATGGAAACCAAGAGAAGAATTAATTAGAGATTTAGAAGAAGGGACTGTAAGTAAACGATACCAAGAGAGAATAAAAAAACAGAAACATGATAATGAATCAATGACACTTACAATGGAAACTGAGGAAGAGGAGGAGCAGTTGCAATAGGCCTAATTGTATAAAGGTAAGAAAATACTTTTATAATTGCTTTAACCTTTTCAGACCTGCTGGCTAGTTTACGCATCCTTTGAGTTCAAAAAAAATTATGAAAATAAAATTTTGATTTTTTTTTTTTCAACATAATTTATGACCCACACAATTGTATTGGTCAGGTCTCAATTGACAAATTATAAATTTTTGAAAATTGACAATGAGATGATTTTGTGGTAATTATTGTTGTTGCTTGATACAGTAATATTGTATATTCCCACATTAGATGGAATGAACTTTGTTTTACTAAATAAAATATTTGTAATACAGAATAATGAGCTAAAATCAATTATTTACATCCATGTTTAGGTGTAAAACCTAGAATCAAAAGTCAATTAAAATTAGATAAAATCTATTCAGTAAGATATTTAGAAACGTAAGTTATTATTTTAATTATTTGATTTTAGTTCAATATAAAAACATTTGAGATTTTTAGTAAATAATTTTTATGAAAAAAAAAAACATTTTTAATAATTTTTGCATTTATTTTAATAATTAGGATAAATTAGATCTTCTGGAATGCTTAATGTATGAAATATATTCGAAAATTTTCATTAAATTCTGCAAAATAAATAAGAAAATAAAAAAGTAGATTTGTTGCACAGTTAAAAAAATTGTACTTCAGTCCCAGATGACACAATTGTGCTACTGAAAGATTTGAACCCATTTTTGTAATTACTTCTTCATATCCTTTATTTTCTAACAACTTTATATATCAGTTTAAAGATTTTTATAATACAATAGATATGTCTTGAATTTCTTTAAGTACGCATGTTCCTCTTAGGCGCCATCTTGAAAATATTGCTATTTTGTCAGCTTCTACTGACCTCTATTGTCAATTTTTGGAACTTACAAAACAAAATTCACATCCGGCGCTTCCGGCACATTTGTGCTACGCAGGACTAAGCATTAATAGTTTGGCCAAAAAATTAAAACCTAACCGCACACAATTGTGCGTACAGGGTCTGAAAGGGTTAAAATTAACATTTTTAAAATCTTGGGTTTTTCTTTTGAATCTTGGGGTTTTTGAAGCTAAGTCTTGGGTTTCGTGAAAAATTTCATTGGCAGCTCTGCTCTAGACAAGGAGTTTTTCATCATCTGTGACCTGTACACATGGCTATTGGAGTCGTGTACACATGCCTCGTAGACGTCAAAGAGCACCTTATAAGCAGGCTACGGAATTTGAATGGGGCCGAATGATCGACTTGCGTGAAGGAGGATTTCATATCGTGAAATTGCTGCTCGTACGGTGCATAATGCCATGACAGCGACGCGAGTGTGAAAGCAGTGAACTGACGGGAACAGGACGAGTCGTAAATCCGGAAGTGGACCACAAAATTGTGGATGATAGACACCTCGTCCGCATGGCAGTGACGGACCGTTCAGCTTCTTCTCAAGTGTTAGCACAACGTTGGAACACTGCAACAGGTCTAACATTGTCTGTGTTCCACGGTTCGACGGTGTCTGATGCTCGATTTTGTCTGTAAGGCAGGAGATGAGGAGTTTGTAAAGTGTGGGAAGGTTTTTTTTTTTTTGGTTGATCGGACGATAAAATATTTTGAGAGCAGTTTTTAGCGAGCCTGTACACCAAAAGTGTAAAAACGGGAGAGGGGAGTTGTAAATTTCCATTCATTCTGTCAGTCTATCACTACCTCTATAACCCAGCTAAAGTCGGACAGAATCAGTCCTATCTCAATGGAAACCTCCACTTGTAGAGGTGAGAAAATACGAGTTCCGGTCACTTCCTGTTCCAGTCACGTGATAATTCGTAAGAGTATTGTCAACACTTTACAGGCATTCTGAGTGGTTTCATTAGCTCCTGTTCGTAACCACGATCATATAGTTTTTAAAATATCGCTTTGAAGCGGCAATAATTCAGTTCGAATCCTATAGGAAAGTAAAGACTATAGTTAAGACAATGCTTGAATAGCAATAGCACACGAGGTCCTTTCTTTGATTTTTTTTATCTTATTTTGATTTTTTTTCTGAATTATATTATATATTTTTTTTAGCTCATTATTTGTGGAAAATGAAGTACGTACGGATATCGAGATGTTTTCTAGAGGTTTTTAGAGAAGCATTTCCGGTTTTCGAGGT
This sequence comes from Thereuonema tuberculata, assembly GCA_023159025.1. Lineage (NCBI taxonomy): Eukaryota > Metazoa > Arthropoda > Chilopoda > Scutigeromorpha > Scutigeridae > Thereuonema > Thereuonema tuberculata. The sequence continues at coordinate 52,561,271 of JAFIDM010005346.1, read as the reverse complement.
GGCAGTACTGCGCAGAATTTAAAATATATCTGTCGCGCATCTACCGCGGGAAGTGTATTTCCCAAAGGTCAGCCACCTTGAGATTTGTGAATATTATTTGTTAATAATATTTTTAATAAGAAAGTCTGATATTCAGTCATCCGAAGTCAAGGTTAGTTTTAGCTGAAAAGCCCAAATTTACGGAGTTATCCACGAAACAACTTTGAGGTCACGTCTCACTTCTAAGTTCCGCCCCCCTAAAAAACCCGTGAATATATATCGACTTTGTTGTTACCTATTTGTAGTTACACCAATGTCCAAAAAGCTGTACAAAAATTGTGGCAAAAGCTGTAAAAACAACGTGAGGATTACGCGTTTAAAGATTGGGAAAACGTCAAAAAAGTTGAAATTTCTATCGGCGCCATTTTGGAACGTTGATCCGATTTGGCTGAAATACAAAACCAGCCGAGTTCTTAAGGATATCTAGCAGCCATAAAGTTTTAGCTCAAAAGTTCAAAATTTATGGCAGTTATCCATGTCACAACTTTGAGGTCATGCCTCACTTCAAAGGCCAGCCCCTAAAAACCCGTGAACAGATGTCGAATTTTTTGATGCTTCTTTGTAGTTCAACCAATGCCCTAAAAGCTCTGAAAAGTTTGTCGCGAAAGCTCTAAAAACAATGTGACTATAACGATAATTCAGTACAGGTTTGCGATGCTGAAAATCCTTTTTAATCCATTAATTTATTTAAAGAAATTAAAAAAAGAGAGAGAGATTTTTCACTGCTTTCACTTACCAATTAAAAAAATCCCGAAGTTTCTCAAGACCTTCCAGCACTTCTTCTTCCCAGCGGCCAATGTTAAAATCGTAGTCGGGAGTATCAGGCAAATAAATATCAATCGATAAATCCGTTATGTATTGCCCAAAACGAGAAGCCACTTCGATACAAGCCTTGTTAATAAAAAGTCCACCTATTAAATTGGTCTCCCCGCCTACAACAACCGCTGTGGGACAAAACCCCATAATACAGGTTTGCCACAGAATAGGGGACTGAAAAACTTTCCGCCATTCCTTACACGTTAAAGAAGCAGTCTTACGATCCCGTAAATTCAAATACGAGAAAATCTCCACCAGTATTGAGAAAGGAAGTTCACGCAACTGCAAATTTTGCTTAACTTCGGATTGCATTGCATTGGGAATACAGGAATACTAGGAATTTAGAAGCGAATTATAGCAGTCCTAACCACACCGGAGAATTTTGGAATAATTTTTTTAAGTCATTTTCTGAGTAATAATGGGCTTGTAACAATACTGAATAGTGTTTATTTGCATTTAAATTTGGTGTGATACATTAAAGCCGGTAATTCTTAATGTAAATCATATCAGTTCTCTGTTTAACATTGTCAAAAATGAAAGCGAAGAAATCAATTATAACTTTAGCTTTGTCTGTGCCGTTCGCGAGATTAAATAATCGTGGAGGTATGTAGATTATTTATTTCTTTATTGTATGGAAATAATTAGCCAGGACATCTAGATGATTGTCTGGCTGCCAGAATAGCTATAGTATTTTGCAAAAAAAAAAAAGGGGATGTTTGCCATATATGGTCATTATGTAGCGATCGATTTTGTCTGGAACAAACGTCACCAGTCATGACGTCAGCAGCTTGAACTCCGAGCAGTCAGTCCAAGATGGCGTCGTTTTGTAATTCCGTAAGCGTGACCAAGAAAGGACAAACTTTGCATAGCCAAGCAAGGGAAATAGTGTGGAACGTTTGTTATTATTTCAATTTTAATTATTATTCCGTATTCGTAACTATAGAAAATACAAAGACCAGAATGTTTTGGTAATGTTATAAGATTCAGTTACGAAGTTTAGCAAGAGATGGCACTGGTACGTCCTGGAAACATCAATCTATAAAGAAATTACGTCATCAAAAGCTCTTCTTTCATGAACTGAACTCTAGTTCTTTAGCGCAATACAGGGGGCGAAGTAGCTTTTACACCCACAGAAACGGACGAAACACTGAAGAAGAAGAATGAAACATCCAGCCATGCGCCGGATTCGAACCCAGATTCCGACATAGTTGTCTCACGGCAGACCGCTTTCTAGACCATAAGGTCATGTATATAGAAAACTCCCTTCTCGAAATTCGAAAAGACCATTTGTAACCTACTTTCCAAATAGGAAATTGAGGAGCATCAAATCATAAGTCTGTGTGTGTGTCTGTACCTTCTAATAATGCTTGAACCGCTGGATGGATCTTCTTAGAACTTGGTATGCATATTCAAGGACTAATGCCGATCTCACTTTTGTATTTGAAGTCTCTTTTCCAAATTGATCTTCGTCGAAAAATTACCACAAGAAGGCGACAAAAATTCTCACGAAAAAGCATGAGAATCGAAACAATGGATTTCTATTCAATTTCTAATACTTCATTGTCTTAAACAATGAATATTAAATCCTTAATCCATTGAGCGTAGTTTCATCCGTTTAAAATTAATCAATTTTGTACAATTTAAGTAATGGATGCTGATTAATTCTTTTTTTTTTTTTTCAGAAAATAGAAAATTTATACTATTTGTATTTGATAGATATTATAACTGGAATGTAAATGTAGCTTTTCTGTTTTTGTCATTTTCACTACTGTTTAAAGAAAAGCTAAAAAAATTACAAGACAACTCACAGTTTATAGTAAACGTAAAACCAAGCAACCCTGTACAATTTGCAGGCTGTCAACTGATTAAAAACAAATACAGATACATTACTATTGATTGGCGTATTCAAGTTCTATTAATTCAAGGGTCAAGTACAATTTCAAGTGATGCCCTCATTGAGTTCATTTAGTAGGTCTAGGCCAAAATGGGTATACAGTGTCAGTCGGATTTTATCGAACAATACAGGCCATCGAAGTGTGACTCATGGGTCTTCTACTCCCAGTTTGGTTTGTGGAGACAACCCCCCCCCCCCACACACACACACATAAAAACACAGGATTCCAAATAACTCCTGAAGGAGAGTGGAATTGAAGTTTTTTGTTTTGTTTTCGTTGGTTGAGTGGCCAGTCTCTCTTTTTGTCCAACCCCCTGTCCCTCAAAATAAAATCCTGTGTGTGTCGAAGCCGTACATTCTGCAGGACAGGACAGTTGTTGTTTTGTGTACAAGATGGGATAAGTTTAGGCAGGCCCGTAGCCAGAATTTTCTTTTTCATTCCTAGAAAAAGTCCCGTGCTTTGGTCGATCATAGTAAGAATAACAACACTCCCTATCTTTCCGTGGATGTCGTAATAGGCGAAAATTTTACATTGATTTAAGTAATTTTACATTACTTCCTTTGATTTAAACTCCTAAAGAGATTTTTCTTTGTTTAGATTTCGGGAGGAGCTTCATCAGCAACCCCCGAATACGTGATTGGGTTTAGGGTTAGTTTAAGAAATCGCCACCAGATAGAATGAATAGATAGATTTCACAATGAATACCCGACATGATCAATACATCAAAAATGACCAAATATGGAATCCGTAGGTAGACCATAGGACCCGTTTGGAGATGAAAGGAGCGTGGAAAAATCCCCGCCCTCCGCCGAGGCCGGGAATCGAACCCGTTACCTCCAACCCACAGCCAAGCGCCCTGACCACTCGGCTACCACGAATAGATTACATTAAACTACTTTAATACATGAAATTGTTTATTAGGAATTTATTTGTTATTTGAATAGATGACATTTTTAAGTGAATAATCTTCATTGTTGAGATCAAGCAGATCTTCTCTAATCCATCTGAAAAAATATTCCGCTCAAAAAAGAGTCAAAACCAGAAATCCAAATGATTAGCGAAATCTGTGGACTGTAGGGTTTTGGGAGGTTAGGCTCCCGAAGTTTCGCGACCAAGTTGACTAACCCCAGGAAAGAATCTGGCCGCCATTTTTCAGGAGGCAAACCCTATTGTCTTCGCCAACAAAGAAAGGATTCCATATATGGTCATTTTTGATGTATTGATCATGTCGGGTATTCATTGTGACATCTGGTGGCGATTTCTTAAACTATGTGAATTTGATAACTCAAAAGAAAATAAGGAATGTTAGAAATTTTCATTAGAAATTTAACCAACCCAAAAATCCCCATTATTATTAACAATTTGTAAATCTGTCTTCAGCCCATTGCACATGAATCCGAAAATCGGTCGGTCGGATCCATGTGCAATGGGTTTAAGGGGAGCGCATGAGTCAAAATTAATATATTGAAATGAAAAAAGGTAAGGTGAATGAGGTGTTTTGGAACACAATTTATAAATAGAGTGATAGCCGAAAATTTACATATTCAAAACACCCTCATTCACCTTATCATTTTTCATTTCAATATTATAATTTTGGTCTCAAACGCTCCCCTTAAGCTCTTTACACATGGATCCGACCGACCGATTTTCGGATCCATATGCAATGGGCTTTATTCACAATGCCTTTATTAAATATCAATTATTTTTTAAGTTTTGTTTCCATCGTTAAATTTTCAGGAGTGGAAAAAGTTCTCCCCTTCTACGGTGGCTGTAGTTTCTCCTTCGCTAACTATCTGCTTTACGGTGTATGTGGACAAATTAGTGTAACAGCAGTCTTCTCTAACAATTCGTAATTAATTCAGTGGCTTAATTACCCAAGTGACGACAATAGGGATTAACTGCACTCCATCTGCCATTACCAAGCTAAAGTTCAGTGGTTAAATGAGGCTGTAATGTATTTCTTACGGTGGTTGTGAGTTTATTTACTGTTCAGAAGTGAAAAAAAAATAATAAAAGTGAGAGAACTGAATAATAACCTTTTCAATCAATTGATTCAGAAGGAGTGAATTAATTTGAACAAAATATCAAGTGTCTACAAATTCTTTTCAATTTATTTGTTTTTTACTGTAAGAACAATAATTTTTGCCGTACACAGCGCTAAAAATTATTTACAAAAAAAAATCCTTATCTTTGAATACTATTCAGGAATTGTTCAGTGCTTATTATGCAGAATTTCATATCTAAAAATATGCCGTTTCCTTGGAGTTATATATAGATATCTGATAACGATTCTTTCAAATACAAGGTTTTAAACTTAGCTTAAAATGATAAAAATAAAAAATAAATAAAACATAATTATTGATATAATTATTGGAGCCTAACTTGTCTTTATTTCTATGCAGCACTTCAATTTAGTTGATTTTTGTTTTTCATCAAAATTAGCGAAATTTAGTATTTTTTTTTGAATATTTTCGGTAAAACTGAATTGTTGGTGAAAGTGTACATTTTGAAAAGCTCTAAAGAAATAATAAAATAGATGTTTCTTTCCATTCAGCATAAAATGTGTCAACATTCGTCCTAACATCTGTTAAGTCCATATAATCATTTCATCTTGTGACTAATACGCAATTTATATTTAAATTTTTGGTTGAGGTTAAATAAATTTTGCAGTTTTAATATCATTTTTATCTTGAAAACATATACCTAGTGTTAATAATTTCATATAAATCTTTCCACTACGATACTGCAAGTTTATTTTTCATTTTTTTTTTCGTTGCTCGGACGATAAAATGTTTTGAGAGCGGTTTTTAGCGACCCTGTACACCAAAAGTGTAAAGGCGGGAAAGGGGAGTTGTAAATTTTCGTTCATTCTGTCCGTCTGTCACTACTTCTATAGACCAAACTATAAGTCGGACAGAAATGAGTCCTACCTCAATAGAAATCTCGACTTGTAGAGGTGAAGAAAGTACAAGTTCCGGTATGTAGTCACTTCCTGTTCCGGTCACGCGATAATACTTAAAAAAGAGAATTCTCAACACTTAATAGTCATTCTAAGTGGTTTCATCAGTTCGTGTTCGTCACCAAGATTTTTTAGAAAGTACATTCAAATTATAATAAATTGTCCAATCTGCTCAGAAGGTCTATACAATTGAAAAATCAAAGAATATGTTCAATGTAGGCTATCTGCTGAAACTGATTATAATTCATTTTTTTAAATTAAGAGAAGATATTTTAAGAATGGCTATGGCTGCAAATGAACTTAAGATTTTTCGTTAATAATGTTGATCTTATTACTGTATTCTCCCTTTTTTAAATTATTCTGTTTTAAAACCCCTGGAATGATAGTTTTTAATCCTATGAGAAATGCCTCTTCTAGATTTATTATTTTTTGAGCATTTTTCCCGGAACTAAACAAAGTTTCGACTGAAATGGAGCATTATAGACTAAGATTTAGTTTATTAAAATCAATTATAAGAGTATTAAATCAATGGACACTTTGAAAGAAAGAAATCTCAAAAACAAATTACCCGTATCAACAGTTGCCAATCACAGAAAACAATAATAATAAATAAATGCATTTTCATTGGAAAAGTAGAAAAAAAATCTTTGGAAGGCCACATATTAACTTTTTAAAAAAAAATAAAATCAGATATGTTTGGTAATTAGGATTGCAGAAATCTAAACATGTGCTATAACATGAATACTATAAATAGAAATTTTCAAAATAGAAAGAACATGAAAAATTTTTAAATTTTGAATTAAGAAAAACCGAAAAAAAAGCTATTTTACAACATTGAAATTACGCAAAGTAACATTTTAAAAGCTAATCAGCACTAAGTGAACTTACTATTGTAACCTCTTAAGAATTTTCTTGAAAAAATAACAGTTCTACAATTTTTACAATGAAACATATATCTTTAACAAAATGTACTTAGCAAATGTACCTATTCGCCTACGTACAGCATGTGAAAATGGCTGCCGAGTACCATGTGACTAGATCGACCAATCAAAAACATGACATCCATTGTCGCCACTATGGGTAATTAAATCACTGTAGTAATTAACCATGTCCTCACTATTAAGAGTAATATTCCAAATTATACCCCTTGCTTGAATATGAAGAGTCTCTTATTTTCTTACTGATTGTACTTGTTCTCGCTTGAACGCCATTTTGAATTTACTTTGGCGTTTTTATTAGTCTTTCCGTGTATGTATATGATTTTTAAGATTGATTCGTTCTAAATGTCCATGTTCAACATTTTTGCTGGGTAGGGAGGGGCACACATTGAATGGTCCAAACTCCTGGCTACACTACTGGGCACACCAAACATTGTTTCTAATATCCAAAAGCAGTGGCGTACCAACGCCTTTGGGGGCCCGGGGCGGGAGTTCCATTATTCACAACCAAAAAAAAAAAAAAGGAATCTCCAATTCAATAACCAAAAAAAAGGAAATACTTGGGTGGATGGGGCCCCTAAGCTGACTGGTGGGGCCCCCTAGGCTTGCTTTTACAACCAAAAAAAAAAAAAGAAAATCTTGCTTTTACAACCAAATAAAAAGGAAATAAGCTGGCTAGTGGGGCCCCCTAGGCTGGCTGGTGGGGCCCCTCCCAGGCGGGGGCCCGGGGCGGACCCCCTCCCCTTGGCACGCTACTGTCCAAAAGCACTCCAATCTTTTTCAGTTCTTTGTTATATATAATAGAATTCTTTGAAAAAACTAAATGAAATGATTTTTTTTATTCCTTCTGCCTTCTCCTCACAACACCCTACCTCCCCATATAAAATGAATCCATTCAAACCACCGAAAGAAGTATAATTGTGTTTTGTTTTTGTTTTTTGAAAAATATGGCTTTCTTCCAACTCTAAATGATATTCATCAAGTTTATAGGTAGGAAGTGAGTAATAGGAAGCACTATATTAAAAGAATATTTCAAATTACCTTTGAAAACTAGCAGTACAATAAAAATAAATATTAAAACTATATAAGAACAAAGCTATCATCATATATGTTTAGAATCTTCATTATCAGTTCTTTTCGTATATTTTCTTAAAATATTTTATTTGTGAGATTTAATTATTCAGGTTAATGTAAAAAAAAATGTGTTATTTTATTACACCTTTAAAAAAAATCTCAATATGAATTCATATGTAAATTTTGGCGTGAATATTAACTTAAAGTCGACATATTTCTGAAGTAATGTATTTCTGCCCCCCCCCCCCCCCAAAAAAAAAAAAAATTACATGTAAACATACTTTATTTTATGTCAGTAATGTGGATGTTTCTATTAAATTGGGCCTTTTTTTTTTTAATAAAGTAAAAACTGTTCAGTAAAATATACAGTATATATAAATTAGCTAAAAATCCCATTCTTCGTATTGGTTTAGTTAAAAGGAAGAGTACAAACATAGATCCGAAAAAAAAAATATTTTTTATGGTTCTTAGCATGACCCGAGAGACACCACGGGGAAGTGACTGTACTATGTTTTCTTTTTTTTAATATTTTTTTTTAATATATAAAGAAGTCATAATTAGTGTGGCATCACTGCACGTAACTATTCAAATTTTAATATCGAGATCGGAAAATGTAAGACTTCCCACTCCTTTCTGCCCTTCTCCGCACCCCTATCACTTCAAACCTACTCCATGAGGTAAAAAATCACGTGATCATCACAAATTAATGTTATATTTTTATTTTGCAACCTGAAAACACCATAGAAGTATCCTTCAACAAATTTTGCCCCCCCCCCCCTTTTACACCCCTTAGGGCCTGATATTGAAAATTCGATCAAATAGCATCTTTTCGATTTCGACACAGAACACTCACATCAAATTTCGTGTTTCCACCTCAAGCAGTTTCGGAGATACGCATACCTTTCAAGAAAGTTTGCCCTCCCCTCCCCTTACAATTCGATAAAATGGCATCTTTTCGATTTCAACAAAGAACACTCAACTATAAATTTCGTGTTTTAGTTCGCATTTACGCCACCAGGTGAATATGTGCGCTAATTTAGGGATTTCAACCCTTTTTAACTCCTTAGGAGTGGTTAATCAAAACCCCGATAGCTTACTTTTTCCAAATACAACCTAAAGAAGAATTGTGTGAAATTTTGAAATATAGTTTCCTGCCTATATGGAAAATATAAGAATTAGTGTTGAGTCAGTGAGGAATTTATATATTGTATATATAGACACTAGCTAAAAGCAAAACAGATGTCCTGAACGAGAAGAAATTGAAATTATGAGATCACTTCGAAACTTTCCTACACCCCTATCCCATCAGACCTTCCCCATTTGGTAAAAAATCACGTGATCAGTACAAATTATTCTTTTTGTGCAACCCGAAAAACCCCGTAAAGTATCGTTCAACAATATTTGCCCATCTCCTCACACACACCTAAAGTTTACCTCCGTTAGGGCTCGGTATCGAAAATTCGATGAAATAGCATCTTTTCAATTTAGACAAAGAACACTCATGTAAAATTTCGTGTTTCCAACTAAAGCGTTTTTATTAAATTAAATCGAGATCGGAGAATATAAGACTTCCCACCCGTTTATGCCATTCTCTATACTCTATCAGTTCAAACCTTTCCAGTTCGTAAACAATCATGTGATCGTTACAAATCTAAATCTATTCCAAAAACCCCGTAGAAGTATCCTTCAACAATGTTGTCCATCCCCTCTCCCTTAGGATTCAATATCAAAAAAAGCATCTTTTCAATTTTGACACAGAACATTCATGACAACTTCGTGTTTCCACCTAAAGGGGTTTTGGAGGTACGGAAACTCTTCAAGAAATACCGGGGGGATCTTCCCCCCTTCTGTTTACACCTGTTAGGATCCGAATATCGAAAATTCGTCTTATATGTCTCAAATTTGTATTTGACAAAGAACATTCATATCAAATTTCGTATTCACTAAAGGTACAGTTGGGTTCCAAAGGCCAGTATGAGTCTCAGGAGTCACAGAGTCTGTCTCAACTCTGTGACACTTAAAATCCTGAGAAACGCCTGTCTGAATTTTATAAGCTGTGGCAAATCTTATTTCCACGTCCTCGTCGTGGAACCCGGACACCTATGGTGACAGACGGAAGCGGGTGAAAGGCGGATCTTCGGCGCCTTAAAGGTACAGTTCCGCTCAATTGCTGCGCAGTGAGTAGGAGTGGGGGAGGTGCTGCGCAGCAGATACGTTTCCGTTCACTGGCTGCCGCCCTCTGCCTAGGGATATTTTCTCCCTTATTTGACCAAGTATGGGTTGCAAAACTGCTCAATTCAGTCAACATGGACAGGAGAAAGTACGTAGCAATTTTAGCAGTTCTGATTTTGAGAAATCTTGATTTTGAAGATGAATTTCTTCATCTATTGAAAAGAAATCGGAGATTTAGAAACAGCAGTTTTTCAAGGAAATATTTGAATATTTTTTTTAATGTTCAGCTAGACGGAGATTCATTTTTAACTCCGAATGTAATGCCGTCGAATATTAAAATAAAATAAAATAATACTCGAATTAATATAAAGTTGAAGAGTTTACCATAATTGTCATTAATCGCATTAAAAAAATGATGTTAATAGCAAATTGAGATAACACTATATTGCAACAAATATAATAACATTACTGTAAAGTTTTATGAATTTTACTGTAAAGTTATTGACTACGAGGTGTGGAATATGATTAAAAACCATTATTACTTTAGAATAATATGTTTTGTTTTTTTTTTTTCTTTTTTTTTTAAATGTATATCAGTCCCATTAGGTATGCTTATGTAAACTGCATACCTGTGTTATGTGACTGAGAGTTTGCTATATTAGTAAAAAAAAAAATTTAAATTAGTAATTATCGTTCTTTAATATTATTCTTCCATCTATCACGTCAGAGATTAATTTGTGTTTTATTTCTTTAAATGTAATATTGTCTTTGTATTCAATATTTAATTGTTTGAAAATTTTGTATTTAACATAATTATTTAATCTATATCCAAAGTTATTGCTTATTTTGTCTATTTTAAAGATTTTATTCCAATTGTGTCTTGTATTAAATTCTTCATCTATTAATTTCTTTTTTTTTCTTACTTCAAAGTAATTGGATATGACTATTTTATATATAAATTTTTCATCTTGGATATGACTATTTTATATATAAATTTTTCATCATGTATAAGGTTATTTTAAGTGGTAATCTGATGATTGAAGTTTATAGTTCCATATATAAAGATTTAAAAAAAAAAGGATAAACATTTTGATTTATTTTACATTTGCTATTTATTTTACATTTGCTATTTATAAAAGATGTTTTTTTTTTTTTTTTTTTTTCCTGTAATTTAGGAACAAGTATTTCACTGATATTATTCCTTTGTCTTTGGATTGAAAAAAGCTAAATCTGGAGAAATGTTGATAATCCGCTTAGGTTTTGTGATTAAAAAAAAGGGGGAGTGGAGGGGAAAGACAATTAAAATTTTCCAAACCACACAGTTGGTAATCCAAATGTCGCAAACATGAAATCTGATGAATAAGAGGGACAAAAAGTTCGAAAATTACGAAAGGATTTTCGAAAATAAATAAATAATTATAAAATTAAAATATTATTTTGATTTAATACAATCGATTAAAATAAAAAGGTGAAATATGTGAAAACCTTATTAAATTTTCTCATATACATCATTTAACATCTATTTTTAAATGTTAAAATTGTTAAAAGCATTTCTTTTGCTTTTAGTTTGGGCGCTATTTATTTTTGGAGAAAACATAGTGAGTTTGTTTTTTAATTTTTCTAGCGCTTAGTTGGGCATTTAGATGTTAATGATTTCCTTTTTTAACTTGATTATAAACGATTTTTTTGATCAGGAAATATATCTTCTAATTTTATGTGAACACATAAATAATAAAATATTTTTTCTATTTAATGTAATTGATTGAAATAAAAAAATAAATATATAGATTATTAAAGTAATATCATATTCATTAACTGAATGTTATTTTTTAATTTTGAAATATTTAAAATGCATTTGTTTTTATCCATAAACCTCTTTCTTCTGACCATCTACTGCCTGTAGCAGGAGTCTTGATTACTACTTTTTCGACTGCGCCCTTCTGCTGCAGAATTTTCATCTACTGCCAGCAATGAACGGAACCATTTCAATTGAAAATAGAAGGGGCCTAAGAGTCGTAGTCAAGGTTGTCGTCCGAGGGCGGCAGTCGCTGCTGCTCAGCAAGTGAGTGGAGAGGTTGGGGAAAAGAATAATGCACAAAATATTTTAGTTCTAGTTTTTGCCGTCAGGTTAGTATGTGGCGCTATTCTGCATAACAATATTCCAACTGTTGCACAACAATATTCAATTGTCTCGCCATCAGGTGCATATGTGGCGTTATTTCAGGGATTTCGACCCTTTAGGGGTTGTTAATCGAAATCCCAATAGCTTATTTTTTTCAAATACAACCTAAAGAAGATTTCTACCAAGTTTCACGTTCCTGGCTATATGGGAAGTAGGAGAATTAGTGATGAGTCAGTGAGGACTTGTAGATCATCTTGAGGTCCACAGGTGATCTGACCTTGATCAGATAAAGAGTACTGACGAAATGAGTACTGAAACCCAACAAAGGGTATTAAAAGAAGAATTTAAATTACTCGAAGTTCTAGAGCTTCCAGCAAGGATTTAAAAAAAGGAACAATATAGAACCTACGATCAAACCTTTTAAAAGTAATTTCGAAGTACTAAATTTAAAAATATATTCATATGATTATTTCCAATATTTGTTGAGTGATTTACATACAAAGATAAGATTTCACGATCGATATTAAAATTTTCTTTACGAAAATCTGGTTTAAAAAAATGAAACATATATACTAGGCTTTGTAATGAAGTCACTTCTTATTCAGTGTGGGTGTATTATTTAGAACCTTGTGAACACGCTAAATCAAAAAAATAATATATCGATCTACACCAAAATTCATGTTTGAGAATTTAATCTTTTTGTATAAATCTGATTAAGTTTTGGTATAACTAGACCCATTTTATGGGCCAATTTAAATAAAACCCATAAAATAAAACCAGACTGAAATAAAATAACTTAATAAAAAATATACTGATCAACATCAAACTTTATATTTAAGAATTTAACGTTTTATCCAACTCTCATTTGATTTTGATGTTTGGAATGGCGAATATGATGTCCATTGGAACTGAAGCCCTCGTAATGTCTCTTTGGAAGGGCTAGTGCGACTTCTTCTTGCCATCATTAGCAAAGCATAAGCTTAAAGGCCTATAGGTAGAATTGATGGATCCCTTCTCCGCTCACGAAATCTCGAGATATATAGAGTACATCTTTTTGTTTTTTTGGATGGCTGGTAGAGAGGATCTTATACGCCCTTCTCCTGAAATAAAATCCTGTATACGCCATTGTTGGCGACCTTTAATCTGAATCGTTTAAGTTAAGCTTAAGAAGTTGAATATATATGCGAGATAGTAATATAATGTTTTTCAATATTTTTTGTTTTTGTTTTAATAATGCAAACAAATTGCCCATTTTTATTTATATAAATATTATTTGTACTATATTTTTTTTATTTGTATTTGTAACTTTTTTGAATGATATACAGTCAAACTCGGATAATTCGAAGTTGAAGGGACCAGAGAAAAAGTTCGAAATATCCAAAAAATCGAATTACGTATATTCTCTCAAACAGAAGAGATAAATAAAAAAGATTAACTCCACGATCAAAGATTTAACACACAAACTTTATCTAAGAATACTACTACATTTTTTTTTCATTAAATCAAACATTTTTTACTAGCTTAATTATTCATCACTTTTTAAAAAAAAGGCAGATATTTTTAATTGCTTCATTGAATGCAATCTTTGAGTCATAGGAGAGGGTAACAATAGAGGGTGGACAGAAAAATCCTCGGAAATCCCCACACAGTGACATTCCAACCCTAGCTTTTGTTTTCCTTAGAAAGACCGTTAAAATAAATAATGTATCTTAGCTTAGAAAAGTCTCAGGAATAATTTTTACCGTAATATTTTAAGGACAATCGTACGAAAAATTCGAATTATCCACGATTTTTTAACATTATTTTCATACAGAATTCTAGGAACCGAGCAAAATATTCGAATTATCCAGAATTTCGAATTAAACAAGTTCGAATTATCGAAGTTTGACTGTATATATATATATAATGTAGGATGTTCTATCTAGAATCACATTTTAGTGTGGTCAACAAAATTGAAAACTTATTTTTTGTTTTTGATGTAATTATTTGTTTTGTTAGTAATAAGATGGCACGTTAATCCAGAATGTATTTTAAAATATTAAAATAATTCTAGATTTTAAAATACTTAATCGATTTCCGCCTAAGTATTTTATACACTAATTTCTTTTACTATATTATTACTGATTTTAATTTAAACCGATTTTTAAATAAATTAATTGAAAGAAGAAGAAAAAAAAATCAATTCCATAATAAACTAAGTATATTTTAGCTCCCCCCCCCCCTTTTTATTATCATGAGCAAATAATAATAATAATAATAATTTACACTTAAATCTCTCTCGCCACAGTAAAAAAAAAAACAACACTGTCAGAACTCAAAACTTAAATAACTTTTACTTCGTAGTAACATGAAAAGATTAAAATGAGATAAAAAGAAGAAAAAAGCGAAAGAAAAATCATCGAAAAATCAAATGCTTTATTTTTACATTTCGTTTTTATTTCTTCATTTACAGTTCGCAGGAAACGGAAACCCAACATGGATACGCCCCTCTATTGTCGTTCGTCGCCATTCAAATTGCAAGCGAAAAACCGGAGTTGGTGAAGTTAGTCGATGAGTCATCGTTTCTATATTTGCATTTTGTTTACAAGATCTCATCGACGAATGAGATAACTTCTCCGGTTTCGATTTTGCCTTCCTTTAAGTTCCTCCTTTTCGTAGTTTCTCTTTGTTCTAGTTGTACGGTGTTCGATTGAGGACAGCTAACTCTTTCCCGTGTCTTCTTTCGCCTCCAGGGAAAGAGGATTTGGACTTTTTTTTTTTGTACGTTTTATTTTTTTTTTACGAAAATGGCATCGACCAACATTCCCGTAAAACTGAATGTGGGAGGAACGGTTTTTGAGACAATTGCGAAAACGTTGGTCGACGAGGCACATTTGGGGAGTGAATATTTTTCCCAACTTCTGAAACAACAACCTGTTAATGGTTTTTACTTCATTGACCGGGACCCAGACTATTTCCGGGTCATTTTAAACTTAGGGAGGTAAGTGGGAAATGTATTTATTTATTTGATTTATTAGGAGATGAGGGGATGAGTCTTATTTGTGAAGTGTCACGCCTTATAGTTTTATTATGTTTTTCTTTTTGACAAAGGGAAAGTAATAAATATTTACAACAACGGTGCGCTCAGGGGAATCGAACCATGTCCCCTTAAATTTAAATCCAATATATAATTAATTAAAAAAAATTATGCATTATTGCATAAAAAGTATTTAAAAAAAATTTTTCTGTATTTTTACATTTAAAAAAATATTATATTTTTAGAAAAACATAAATATATTTTATTAAACATAAACCTCTTTTCCCCTCCTTTTATCTGAACCTGATTACGCTACTGTTTCACAATAAATATTGTCTACTAAGGCCAATTTCAGAATATACTGTATTATATAGCCTATCATGCCATTTTAAAGGCCATAAATGCTGCTAAAACTATTTTTCAATATTAGGCCCACATTCATATTCATAACTTTCGGTATCGGTTCTGGGTTCAGTAATTTTACCTAAACTTTTATTTCCTTTTTGATTATGAATATTTACGCCATACTTCTTGGCAGGGAGGTGTAAATATTGAAGGATTTGTGCCCAATATCAGCCCAGGCATAAAGATCATTTTAAAATTGTGTCATCTTCCTTCCACGTGTGAACAAGTACAGGGATGTGTAAATAAAGTCGGACCCTTTTTAAAGTTAGGCTAGGATCGTCGCTTGAAAGGGTTTACGACGAATTAGATTAAAAGATTTCAGATATTTTTAACTGCGTTCTATCCTCCGAAGATAATGTTTTTGTTTGCGTACAGAAAGATAAGCACATAAAAATGTACAACCAATTTGTAATCGGAAATAAAAACAAAAATATTTTTTCTGTTATAATGGATTTAAACTATATTGAAGTAATTGAGCCTCAATAAAATATAAGGGAGGATGTTCTAAGTTATGTCGCTAATATGTGGGCAGAGATCGCCAATAGCATTACTTTTTTTAAAAAAGGATGTACGAATATTTAAAATTGAAAACAAGTTGCTGTAGGTCGTGGTTTCTTTTTTAATTATGAAAACGGAAAAAAAATATAGAAATGCACAAAATCGTTTGCTTTCACGCCTTTGAACCATCATCGACGGCAATCTGGGACAGCTGTTTCATCCTTATTAGGACTCATCAGCCTGATTTTTCCCTCGATCAAGCTCAGAACGCGTGAAAGCCTGTAGATCCTTCTCCCGCTCTCGGAAGTGGGACCCCACTTAATCAAAGACAATAGAAAATTATGTTAATCGTAGTTGCATTGTTTATAACTGTATTTCAACTAATAAAATTCATAATGTATTTTATTACCTATACCACATTTGTGTTTCAAATGATATTTGAAATAATCTTCAGGAATGAAAATGCATTTAAAATACAAGAAAGCAAAAGTGAAATTAAACGTAACATATTTTCAAAACATGTTTGATAATTATTCAAGAATATACATTGAAAAAATTAACAATTATTATTAGATGTAATGCGCATGATCTGTTAAGCTTTGTATATTTGTTGCTCAAAGAGACATTTGAACTGTATTAAGATTGTGATGAAAGATGGGCGTGGATGATGATGCTAGTAGAGGAGTGGGGAAGGGATTATATGGAACTGTTTACGATCGTAGAGCAATTACAATTATTCGTTCTAGTGGTCGTGGTGTTAAGTGATGGCAGGAGGCAAAGCTGGACGTGAAATTGAAAATAAATAAATATTGTAGTCTAGACATCACTAAAAAGAAATACTTAAGCTGTTATTTTTTTTTTAAATCATTTATAACTATAGAGTATATTACTATAAAATAATATTATTATTTTAAATAATGCTATTGAAAATCTTGAAAATCAAATAAAAAAAATTAGTTGTTTGATAAGAAAAAAAGGCACACAAATTAAAAGGTTCCCTGAGCTATTTTTGGATATTTGTATAAAATTAATTGTTGTTGTTTTTTATTAATGAATTTAGGATTTTTGCTATTTTTTTTTTTAATTATACTGTTTTATATAACTGTAGGACTGGCGAAGTAGCAGTTGGCAATTTAGATCCGTTAGTTTTAGAAAAAGAGGCCAAGTTTTTTTGTTTGAATGCAAAAAGTTTATCTGCTATTACAAAGTAAGTGAATTTTCCTTAAATATCCAATTTAGAACTGAAAGTGTTTAAATCTTAAAAACGAATTGATATCATTGATTTTCTTTCAATTCTTCTCATTTTATTGCGTGTATTCTGCAATATTCAGTCAATATTATATTTCTAGAAACATGCAGAATAATTTGTTTGATGATGTTGTGTGTGAAAATAAGTTTGTTTTCCTCAAGCAAACAGATGGTATTTGTAAAGGAAATGTCAGGAAAATGATTCCGTATTTGTACAGCTGGCATTCCTCTGTGCTTATGAACATTTCATAACATTAACCTTTTCCACAAGTAGTTGTATTGAATTTTTCAACATTATTGGAACGAAAACAGAGGACAGAGGAATATGCAGTAAACAGACCAAGAAGTACTGAAAGAACTCAAAACCTATTTTAAGTCGTGAAGATGACAAAATTGAAGACAGTCTACATTTTCAGTGTACTCTCGATATCTTGAACTTCGATATCTCGAAAACCTTGATATGTCGAAAAATTATTTTTCCCCTTGATCTTACATATTCATCTAATGTTAATTTTAATTCTTATGTCGAAGAGTTTTCACTCAAAACCTTGTTATGTCGAATATTTTTCGAAGTAAAAAATGAATTTTTCCGGAAAAAAACGCCGGAATTTTCAATTTAATGTAATTATTTTCGACTACTTTTAAAAATTAAAATTATCATTGCTGTATTTAGACTTAATGTCAACTATCATTACATATTTATACTTATTCTCATCTATCAAACTCTTAATTTTTAGAATATTATTCCGTATCTTGTGTTTTTACGTAAATGTTTATATTTTGGTTATGACCTTGTTATCTCGAAAACTCGCTATCTCGAAATTTTTTAGCGTCCGTTCGACTTCGAGATATCGAGAGTATACTGTATATTGAAATTTTCTCCAATACCTTTCTTTGATTTTTCATTTACTGTTTTATTTAGTTTTATGTGTTTATTTTATTCATTAAAATGATATAGTAAATAAGTCTTATTCAATTCGTTTTATCGATATTACAATACATTTGAATGAATATTAAGCAATTTAAAAACTTAGAAAAGCCTTTGATGTGTGTCTTTCGAGAGGAAATACACAACCTTCTGCTTTGTTTTCGACCAATAGCTGAATGCATTTCATTGAATGTTGACCCGCTATAACTGCGTTTGGCCACGCTCCCATTTATTAGTTTTCCGGTTGTTTTTTTTTCAGGTCTCACGCGAATTGGAAATCGTATATGATTAAGAGATAGAGGGATTTCCCCGATCGATGCGTCGCGGCGGGAAACGATTCTCGACATCTATTTTATAGGCTGTCTTTAGATTCCTTTATTATCAAGGGGTTTTGAGGTTTTGGAAACATATTTTTTAACACTTAATTTGCGTCTTAGGCCTACAGCAAAACAAGGCTAAGAATAGAAATAAGCGTATAGGTAATGCTTATTTTAGAATGCTTGTCTGTTTTCAGGGGCACGGTATTTTTTAGACCTTCCTCTACTTTCGGACGTACTTACGTTTCAAATACCCTATCGTAAAAGTCGATATGATCAAAGGTCAAAAATCACTATAAACCCATGAAGACATGTTGAAAATTAACAATCTGGATATGTAGATCCACTTAGGATTCTAAAATTAAAACAAAATGTTTTACTATTTTAATCTGTAATTACAGTCACAGTGGGCCCAGTCACAGAATAACATATGTTAAGGTAAGGTGACCAGACGTCCCGATTTTGGCGGGACAGTCCCGATTTTTAGCAATTTGTCCCGCGTCCCGCGGCGTTTTAAAAAAGTCCCGATTTTTTTTTTTGGCTATTGAATTCCTTTTTTTTTTTGGTTGTCGAACTGGAGATTCTTTTTTTTTTTTTTTGATTGTTGAACAGGAGATTCCGTTTTTTTTTTTTTTTTTTCCCCCCCCCCCCCCGGTCAATGGTGTCCCGCTTTGCCAATGAAAGAATCTGATCACCTTAGTTAAGGCCGCTTTACATGTACCATTTAACAGGCAATCTGCGCACCATCATCGCGCCATGGCGGAATGGAAAGCACATTGCCCCTTTTAGAACGTGTTTTAATTTCAAAGAGAAGGAGCCATCTGACACTATCGGTCCTGGTGGCGAATTGTAGAACTTGAAGTCCAATCGTATCTATTTATTCGAAATTACCGATTACAAAATGATATGCACGAACGGAGGTCATCTTTTCCTTATGTTTTCGTGGATGCTTCCAGCAAACGCTACATTATTAACCAAAATCATTACAGAATTTCGGCTTGAAAGTTTGAATCGACGAGCAATTGAAATCTCGAAAACATATCGTGGGATCGTCGAGATTTAACGAGAAATATCGAAACTTAAAACAAAGAAATACAAAAAGATGAAAAAAAATTAATACTTCTATTTTAATTAATTAAAAACATTCCTTCGCCTATTCGATGCATTGAATAAATGATTTTTTATATAAATCAATGCTATTTTTTTTTTTCGTAAATAAAACATAGGTATGATGATAATTGAGAAGTGTAAATTTTTCGTGTGATGGAAGGCGATATGAAACATGTAAGACAAGAGTTCTAAAGCTTTTTATTTCCTGGCAATCTACTCTGACATTGCCATCGATATAGCCTACTCAAATGACACGTCGAAAGCGGCCTGTGGTTCAGTATTTTGGAGCTGCGGGCGGATTCAATTCTCGGCGGAGAACGGGGATTTACCCAGTCCTTTGTAATTGGGGTCAGGTTTCTTACCTGGGGTAAAATACGAGACGGCGTAGGACCAAATACCATAAACGTCGTTTATGGTATTTGGTAGGACTGACCCCCCGACCAGGGACCCCACAAGAGGAGGGGGGGGGGTCAATTAGCCCCTCAGCACTGGGACCCGACAGTCAAAGATCCCGGAGTGAGGTCTTGACCGAAAAAAAATATATGAATTAGTCTATCACTTCTAGGCTTTTTTTAATAATGAAGTTTTTATTTTATTTTAATTACTTTTCTGCTTTAACCGTCTGCACAGAGCTATTCTGAATTACAATGTTTGCATAGGACAAAGTTTTTCAAAACCTCAGTTCTAAAGCTGGAAAAGTAAATCTTGGCATTGTCACGGTTTTATTTTAATATTTATTTTTATTACGTGACCAGTTTGCCGCCCTCAGCCCATAATTTAACTTATATTTTTACATCCCCTCGTCCCTTGTTTTCTTCTGTAAATACCTGTTTATTTAAAAGAAATCATTATTTTTAATCATAATCCGATTATTTTATATTTTAATTTTCATGTTATCACCCGTTTTTCTGAAGTTTCGATTTCCATCTATTATGTTCCCGTGAGAATTTTTTTAATTCTTATTCTCATAAACTAGGGTTTTGCTATTTCCCGCGGCGCGGCGGTCAACATGTCAATTCTTTGTCCTACGTCACTAATTAGAATCATACCCCCCATATTTAACGATTGGCTATTTTCTGTTAATTTGTGTGATATCACGACAACTACCCCTATGAAATAACAGAGTTCATCATCTACGATATATATATAAAAATGAATCTTTCTTTCTTTCTTTGTCCTTTATACACTCCAGGGCCCTGTGACCTATCTGGACCAAACTTTGCAGAATTTTTCTTTAGGACCCTGCGGAAAAGATAGGCTATCTTAGAACCTGGACCCCCCCCCCCCAAAGGGGTTGAAAAGGGGTAAAATCCCTGAAATACCCAATATCCACCTGGTGGTGAAAATGAGAACTACACAAATGTGTAAAGTGAAAAATTCGTTCTCCTATGGGGAGCAAGGACACCACACTTGGGTTGGGGGATGGCGACACAAAGGCCTAAGTGTCCCACCCCCGATCGACACCGGGACCTTATATTTAGGGCCCCTTCTCGGGCCCCCCAAGTCAATTGCAAAAGGAAAAATTCGCTCTCCTAAGGGGGGCAGGGACACCACACTAGGGTGAGGGGAAGGCGACACAAGAGTCTAAGTGTCCTACATCCGACCGACACCGGGACCATATATTTAGGGCCCCTTCTCGGGCCCCCCAAGTCAATTGCAGAAAGGGAAAAATTCGCTTTCCTATGGGGGGCAGGGACACCATACTTGGGTGGGGGGAAGGCGACACAAGGGCCTGAGTGTTCTACACCCGACCAACACCGGGACCTTATATTTAGGGTCCCCCCCCCCAAGTCAATTGCAAAAAAAAAGAAAAATTCGTTCTCCTATGGGGGGCAGGGACACCACACTTGGGTGGGGGGAAGGCGACACAAGGGCCTAAGTGTTCTACACCCGACCAACACCGGGACCTTATATTTAGGCCCCCCCCCCCAAGTCAATTGCAAAAAAAAATGAAAAATTCGTTCTCCTATGAGGGGCAGGGACACCACACTTGGGTGGGAGGAAGCCAACACAAAGGCTGAAGTGTCCCACCCCCGACCGACACCGGAACCTTATATTTAGGGCCCCTTCTCGGGCCCCCCAAGTCAATTGCAAAAAGGGAAAAATTCGCTCTCCTATGGGGGGCAGGGACACCACACTTGGGTGGGGGGAAGGCGACACAAGGGCCTAAGTGTTCTACACCCGATCAACACCCGGACCTTATATTTAGGGCCCTTCTCGGGCCCCCCAAGCCAATTGCAAAAAGGGAAAAATTCGTTCTCCTATGGGGGCCAGGGACACCACACTTGGGTAGGGGGATGGCGACACTAGGGCCTAAG
>JAFIDM010005346.1:52504132-52537728 GCA_023159025.1 Thereuonema tuberculata | reverse complement strand
GTGCATCAGTTGTCTTACGAAAAACCGACGTTTCATATTCTAGTTTATGTTTCCGAATGCCGACGTCTAAAAAAGAAATGAAATCCTGGTTATCAGTCTCCAATGTATATTGTATTTTATCACTTGCACTATTAAAGTCTTGGAGAATATTATCGACATAATGGTCGTTAACAACGAGAAAAGTGTCGACAACATAACGACACATTGTTATGTTGTCGTGCATTTTTTGCATTTCGTGCATTTTTTGTAATGTTCATCACAAAAAATGCACATTGTGATAAACATTAACATAGGAAATAGGGGTTCCGAAACGTACGTCGGATTTTATTGTATCTAATTGTTATTTTCATTTCACATAATATATTTTTTTTTTCTTCTTCTTAAGTTTTACTTTGAATTTGTGCCGTAATAGTTGGCTTTTTTATAGCTAAAACAATTACTTTAATCCATAATTGTTCATGATAAATGGCCAGTAAAATGGAAGTGTGTTCTGGAGTGAAAGTCTCCGCTAGGTAATTTAATTTCTTGATAAATTTAGGGTTAGTCCTTCTCTTCCTGTTAACTTGTAATGTTTTTGTTTTTTGTTTTCTTTTGTTTTAATTCGTTGTTTGTTTTTTTATTTATTCCGTGTCGATTTTGCTTATTAAAAACGGATATTTTTTTTCCGTGTCTTGCCAACACAATCCTTGTGATAAGGCTTCCATTGGGGAAACAGCTCCAATATATATATAGACTATTTCTGTTTGTGTACTTTTATGATATAAAGAAAAGATATCAGTGTAAGAAACACTTTCTTAATCAACAGTGGTATAAATGTTGCCGTGCGGTTGGCGATGTCGCTAATACACTGGCCTCTCGCCTACCTGTAGTACCGAGGTTCGGTTCTGATGTGGGTTTGTTGATGGTGGCAATCCGCGCTGGGCAGGTTTTCCCGGGGTTCTCCCGTTTCCCCTGCATTTCTCACACCATCCTTTCTCAGTCTTTCTTTCTCTGTGTTTGGAAATAATTTTAATTTCCTGTGAAAATAGAAATAATTTCTACAATGAAACGTCGATAATCGAATACAGCCTTCGATCCGAAGTCAGACATCTTATCCATTAGGCCACGGAGATTACATTCAAATTATTGTTGTTAGATATGTTTTATCACTCGCTCTATCTGTGTGTGTTGCGCAATGACAGAAGAGCCAGAGAAAAAAAAAAACCCTACTAGATTAAAATTTAAATTTCAGTGTTCATTTTTTTAACCTACTACAAGCGCTGGCCATACGAGCATTAGATGCAGAAGCTCGCCCTCAGCGATGAATTGAAGAGTCGTTAGAGACATTTCTCGACATGAATGAAGAAATTAAAAATAATATTTAAAAACAGAAAAAAAAAATTCTACTTAAAATACTCTATCTCAACTAAAAGCCGTCACATTGTGATGATATTATAATTTAAAATAAGTCTGACAAAACACACAAGATTGTTCTTTAAAAATTGTAATAAAATTTAGAAATAAATTCCGAAAGGACTTCGAAAGCTTTCGTTCTTTTTTGTAATGTATTTTTAAAGTTTTATTACAATTTTTAAAGAACATTCTTGTGTGTTTTGTCAGACTTATTTTAAACTAGCCATACCCGGCATGCGTTGCAATGCCACTCAAAGAAAGTGTTTGTGTTTTAATTCTGTTTATTGAAGTGTTTTTAGATACACAATATTTTTTGTTTTTCCGTCTGGTGCATACACGAATAAATCAGAAGGTTTTCTAACGCGTGAGCAGGCCACATACAGCTGTCCATGTGTGGTCCCTGTGCTTTGTTGATGGTCATTGCAAATGCGAGTCGCACCGGAAACTGCAAACGTTGAAACCGGAAATACACTCATTTGTTACAACGACTCGCGCACCAGATATTGTAAAATGGTTCTACTAATTCAGAAACCTTCGCTGGCTTGCACACAACAACTCACCAAAGTTTCATCGCAATCTGATGAATGGTATAGGAACGCATACGGGACAAACAAACAAAGAAACATTCATTTTTATATATTAAGATTATAACTATGTTTTTTGGCACACGTTAAAACAATTTCTTAAATAGGGATGATGTCTGATCAGTAATACAAACCACACACAACATTAAGAATCTCAAAAATAAGCTTGCTAACTAGTTTCATTATTTTTACTTTTTAAGCTATTTAGAATGTATGTTGATTTTTACAATGCAGGTTGATCTTACTTAAAAATTTTTGCTTCATTTTTTTCAGTTGTAGAGAAGCCGCCAGTCGTCAAAAGAAAGCCTTCTTCGTCTGCAACCGAAAAGATGATCAGACGAACTTTTCAGTCCAGCTCTCGGTGCAGACGTTCGACGAGTCTTCCGTGGCCTTCATCAGTCATCACACGTGTATTCAGAAGATGGCCAATACTGGGTTCTGGGCAGGGAGCAGTTATTATTTGTCGTGTGCCTCGGACAACAGCTGCCCTTCACCACTCGATGTAGTCAACACTCACGTTACTTGTATCAAGTGCAACCGCCAAGTGGACATTAGAAAAGGCGACGATAAGTCTCTCATAACCGGATGGTGTCACCGTTGTCAGAGATGCCTTATATGCATGGACACGTTTTGTATCGTTTCTCTGCCTCCTAAGAAACCCAACACTAATAAGATGATCGAATAATGGATACTTCCCATATCTTACCTACGGTAATTTGGAAATTTATAAAAAAAAAAAAGCAACCCTGCATAGGAAATAGGCCTAAAAAAATTAACGTGTGTCCATTTGCATTCAATTTTTATGAGTTTAACTCTTTTTGGGGGCTTCAGTGCTGGTTAAAAAAGATTCGTACCAGTATTTGACAACCCTGAAAATACTTGACATTTTTATATATTTATTTTTATTTTTTTTAAGCAAAATTAATGATTACTTCATTGCCAAATCGAAATCCCCTCTCCATGATTTAATTAATATTCAACCTTCGGAGAAAATTTAAATTTTAGTAAAGTTCTTTTCAACATAAATTCAAAAAGTTAGTTAAAGCCACAAAATGGAATAATGAATCTCTCAATTTAACTGCATTTTAAGAACACCTAAATAGATATATTTACATTTTTTTTTTTTGTAAAATATAAGGCTTAAAGATCTACTCCTGTTCAAAATTACCCAATTCTGTGACAGAATGGGGATGTTTAAGGTCTCTGGCTCTAGGCTGGAAAAGTCACGTGATGTAGGTGTGTCACTTCTGAAAACATGCTAAGATTACCAAAGCACCTCTGTATACAAAAGATTTCTCAACTTTAAATATATTGAATTATCGGCATACAATTAAGGAGGCGTATGGAAATAATGTAGATACGTCATTTCTAGATGAAAGGAATAAATATATTTAAAGAGAAATTTGTTCTATTCCTTTCATCTAGAAATAACGTATCTACATTATTTCCATACGCCTCCTTAATTGTATGCCGATAATTCAATATATTTAAAGTTGAGAAATCTTTTGTATACAGAGATGTTTGGTAGTCTTAGCATGTTTTCAGAAGTGACACACCTACATCACGTGACTTTTCCAGCCTCGACCCAGAGACCTTAAACATCCCCATTAAATTTCTAGTCAGTATGGAGAGAAATAAATATTTTTTTATTTGACTGAAACCAATTCAATCTCTTTATTACAGATATGGTCGACAATTTCATAATGTCATTTTTATTTATTTATTTATTCGAATTCATCAATGTAAGGGCATTTTAATTCATTTTCCTTAGCTATTCTAATTTTAGTAATCTTATTAAAAAGAATAACATTATATAGGTTGTCCTATATTTATGCGATATTACTGTAATACGGAAATTTGCATAATTTAGAATTTGAAGATTAATGACAGCAGAATGCTTTATTGTAATATTTTTAGCAATTTTTAACTATTAAATTTTATAATATTTATTGGGACTTTTCCTTATTTATATACCAATTTAATTTCTAAAATCTTTATTAGCTTAAGAAAAAAGATTTACAATAAAAGGTTTACCTTTGAGAAAACTTAAAAATAAAAATAAAAAATGTTAAAAATTTTCTTATTGTTTTAAAATTCTTTTTGAATGGTGTTTGACTTGAAATTATGTTAAATATGAAATTTGAGCTTTAAAAAAATAAAGTTTTACTTTTTTAATGTTCTTTATAAACATTGACTCCATAACTGTGGGGATGTGTCTGAATATGTTTGTTAACGCAGTGCAGATAATTGAAGCTTTGTGTAAAAATGAAAATAACCATTACATGTTTAATGAAATGTTTTTGATTTGCCTTTTTTTGTTTTTATCAGGAAAAAAAAAGTAAAAAGTAAAAGTATTGTGATTACGAAAAATTGTTTATATAGCTTTGTGCCTTCAATAATAATTCCATATATTTTGTTTTATTTACTATCCAATAGAGGAATAAATGCTTGTACAACATCGATAAATGAATTTTAATTATTAATTTCAGTTGCCTTATAATTGTGTTATTATTCAGGTTTAAGTTCAGCTGGTTTGAATTTATTTTATATTTTTCAAATGATATTTAAATCTAGAAACCCTGATCACATTAAAATTTTTAATACACATAATTAACTGATCCTCTATATTTATGTTTAATATCACATTTTATCATTATTTATCCACAACTATTATAGCTTTTATAATGTATTTATGATCAAAATAGATGAACAAATATAATTACGTTGATATGAAAGTAAGTTTTCATTTACAAACAATGCACATTCTTAATTTTTTTGGAATGAATTGCTATATGAATTTTATAATATAATTACTTTTTGATCTGTTAATGCTGAAAATTCTTAACAAATAAATATAAAGTAATTATATACTGAATTAGAATATTTCTAATATTCTAATGGAAATAGTTATGTAACATGTTGATTCCCTTACAAAGTGATGACAAGTTTCCATCAATTCATGCTGTAATATTTTTTATATTATTTACTTTAATATCTAATAGAATGTGATAATGGCCAGTTTTTAATGTTGCTATCTGGTTTGAATGATATGTAAATTTGTAAATTTACAGATTTTCTATGAAATTTTTGTATTTAAAAATAAATAAATAAATTTATTATCATTAATTGAATCCAATGAACTTATTTCAATCACAGTATACATATATTCTTAATTAAAAAAAAACCGTTTAAAAAAAATGGTGGTAGAAGGATAGTCTATTGTTCATAAGGGGCTGTCCATTAATTACGTGAGGTGTTTTTTAAAAAAATTGGACCCCCCCTCCCATTTGGTGAGATGTGGTGCCCCCCCCCCCCATCACGTGAGATTTCAAAGAGTCAAAAAAGTTCAAAAAGTCAGTATTACAAAATGTTGTAATCTATTATAATACGTATATTCTCTGAATGAAAAAGTTGACATGAGATTTTGCTGGACCCCTCTCCCCCTTTTGACCTCACGTAATTAATGGACGACCCCTAATTAGGCACACAGCTCGTCATTAAGACATGTCTAGCAGTCTTAATTGAAATATATTATTAGCTGGCTTTCTTTTTAAAATTCAGGAATTTAAAGTAAGTACAGATAGTTCCCGACTCACGACAACCGACTAACGAACATTCGCACTTATCAAATATTAAAAAAAATGAATATTTCCAGTATTCTACGAATTTAGAGACAGAGAAACTTGTCATATCTACAACATGTATAAACCATATACAGTAAAAACTGGTTTATACATAACTCAGTTGTACGTAGTTCTGGCTTGTGCGTAGTTGTTTGTAGGTCCTGGTGAAATTTGTATTTAACATATAAATTATTTCTTTATTATACGTAACTGAGTTACACGTAAATCGCCTTTATCCATAGTATGTTTTTAAAAACGTGATTGAATTGTACTTATTTCAGCTATAGATATTCCCCAGGTGCACTGATATACTGCTCAGCATTCCGTATCGATGTACAATCGT
Organism: Thereuonema tuberculata; assembly: GCA_023159025.1. NCBI lineage: Eukaryota > Metazoa > Arthropoda > Chilopoda > Scutigeromorpha > Scutigeridae > Thereuonema > Thereuonema tuberculata. The sequence goes on along the minus strand of JAFIDM010005346.1, from coordinate 52,531,786 downwards.
TACGTTCATGAGTTTTCTGGGCAGCTTTTATGAAAGGTCCATCAGAGACAAAAACTGAATTAATTTTTGTATTGATGAAACATGTGTTCCCTTCATTTACTTCAGTCTCTCTCTTGCAGCCACAGGTTATAGAAGGAATAAAAGTTACTCTTTAGAGGAAAAAGTGAGATTTATTCGGGAAGTGAAAGACAACCTGCAAAAATCAGAAGCAGAAATAGCGAATAGCTTAAATATAAGCTACATTACATTATGTGCAGTCATTAGTAAGAAGGAGTCAATTTTAGAAGAATGTTGAAAGTTAGGTTCAAAATCTGTAAAGCGCAGCCATCAACAAAAGGGAAAATTTGCAGATATGGAAAAAGTGAGAAACAATGTGATGGGAAATAGTGAAAATTTGGTGAGTCTTTGCTTTTCATTTACCTTAGAACTGTATTTGTGTAATGGGTGTACAGTATTTTATTCAATCCCTTAAAGTTCTTAAAACACGAAATCAGAAAACCCCTATGAAAATGAATACACTATTTTAAAATTGACAGTTTTACAGTTATGCATATCGTATGTTGAAAAATAAGTACTTAATACATAAATGTTTATTACGAGTGTTCTTATTTAAGTTTAATTAAAAATAAAGTTAAACCTGAGTTGTAAGTAATTCTCAGTTACACGTAATTTAAAATTTTCCCCTTGAAATACGTACAAACCAGTTTTTACTGTATAAACATAATAAGTAGATATTTATTTATAGACCGTTGACGTACTTCCGTTTCCTCTTTTTCAGAACTGTGAGTCAACAAGAACGAGAACTAGATGGCATTTCCTGATGAGGATTCCCGCTCTCTGTTGTCTCGGCAAAAGTCGTAACTGATGCTTACTTCAAAACAACCATAGCAAATGTGTTTGAGTGAGAATATTTACTCAGTTTCTTTTACATCTACTTATATAATATTTATTGCATGTATTTATTCATTTACACTATATAAATTTTAATCTTTGCTTGTTCATTTCGTGAATTAAGTGAGTTTTCTATATACATACATAGCTTTCCTTTTTTTTTAACGGATTTCGAGTTACGATAAATCCATTCGTAAGTCAGAGACTAGTTGTATATACCGCCTTCCCTTATGTGTGGAGCGAATTATAACCGGCATTAAAAGCTTCCAGTTGAAGAAATTTATACAGTAAACTCTCGATTATCCGCGGACCTCTCCTGTTTCCATTTTTTTTACTGTATAATAAATTACGGAATTAAAAAAAAAAAGAAGCTAAATCTAGAATAAGGTAAACAATAAAAGAGGCTAACAAAGTTAAGTGAAGACAATTATAGACAAACAATTTAAAGAACGACCTTGTGGGCGGAGCTTAGGTTACACTGAATTACGGGAGAGCCTTCCCCATCTACAGAACACATCAGTCAAATAAGCCACCAACTTGATTTTTATTTTTATTATTTTGTAAATTTGTTTTACATTCTTTCATTCACATACACTAATTCGTAAGTTGAGTGTTATTTGAAACAAAACTTGACATCTGATGCTTGAGGTATTAGTTGTAGTTGTACATGGAGAGGTTAACGTTACCATAAAGTAAAATAAAATAATTGTTTTTAATGTATGTACTGTAACTGTATGCATTACCATTTTAATGTAAATAAAACATGTTAAAAGTCATTTTTATGTTGATTTTCGTCCTATTTCGGATTATCCACGGAATGCGCTTATCCGCACCACCCAATTCCACAGATAATCGGGAGTTTACTATATTTGTTGTTGATTGTGCCAACTCGAAAAACCTGAAATCCCTCTGCTGGGTTGTTAAAAAGGTTTTATAATACTTTTGATTGGCTTTTATAATATTTTATGATCACATGACAATGAGAATTTTAAGTTAAAAAAATCGGTATTTTTTCTGAACTCTGTTCGGAATAGGCGGATTTTCGGAATAGCGGGGTTCTACTGTACAGCATTGTAAGCATGGAAAAAAAAAATTGTCCCAATGGCATGTATAATGTAAATAAACATTCAAAGAACTATGACTGTCGACATTGCCACTACCATTAAAACTACACATCTAAAAACAACTATTAATATGAAAATTCATAGTATAGCAGTGTGTTTTATATAAGAAGAAACATATTTTCATAATAATGTATGTGTGTATGATTAACATTACGTTACCTGTTCTGCATTTACTATCCATTTCACCAATAAAGAAAATATGAAATTCTAGTATGGAGAAAATGTGTAACGAATACTACAAATAATGTTTTGTAAATTAGGAATGATAACAAAACAGGAAATAGAAATAAACAATGCTGTATGATGTTGGCAAAATATCATATGTCATTACCAATAAATGTAAAAATGTTTCCAAATATCTAAGATGACTGTTTCAGATGATAAGCTGTAAACGCTGCTATGATAATTGCATTGAACGATTACAAATCAGGTAATGTGACATTTTGAAAGACATGACAATACTGTAGACCAGTGGTTCCCAACCTTTTACAGCTGGCGACCCACCTTTCCTTATCGGAATACATCCACATATATATGAATAGAAGAAAATAGAATAAAACCATATTTGTATCGTATCCGTTCCTTACACACGGTCGATTTTCGATTTTTCTGATCTTTTCTGATGATTTATTGGATGGTTTCTGATAGTTTTAGGATTAAGTCGCAACCCACCGGTTGGGAAACGCTGCTATAGACAATAACAAATTTATACACTTTTGAACATGAATTGCATGAACCAATTAAGGTTACTATCATCTTCTGACAATAAATTCAAATATATTTCTGTAAATACAACTGTGTTTATTGTGTTGTTAATGGGAAATTCATTACATAATTTCAGGAACACAGTCCTCAAGAATGGGTTCGAATTGCTGAAGTTTTCCATAATTTGTGGGATTTTCCCAATTGTGTAGGTGCCGTAGATGGGAAGCACATTTCCATTGTGGCACCCCCCAAATCTTGCTCACAGTACTTCAATTACAAGAGATCCTTCAGCATTGTCCTGTTGGAAGTAATGCCAGGTAGGTATTACTGTGATTTCATGAGAATTTATAGTCAAAAACAGCCAAATATGGTACATATGATATATATGTTTCAAAAATTGTGTTATAAAAAAATGAACATTTTTTGTTGTTGACAGATATCGTTTCACTCTCGTTGATATTGGTGCGTACGAGAGAGATTCAGATGGGGGAATATTTGCCCGTTCCCAATTAGGAAATAAAATTTCCGAAAACGAGTTTTCAGTTCCTCCACCTAAACCTTTCCCTGTTTCCAATATCAACCAGCCGTTTGTGTTTGTCTCCGATGCTGCTTTTCCATTGAAGAATAACCTGGTGCGCCCTTACCCAGGGGTGGGCTTGACAACGGAAACTCAGGCTTTCAATTATAGATTATCCCGTGCCCGGAGATCTGTGGAGAATGCCTTCGGCATTTTAACAGCAAGGTAAGGCAATTTAGTAGTTTTAATGGTAACCAAAGTAGAATATGACATGTGCCATGTACAGTATGAGTGAATGGATGTGCGTTAATTTTGTATTTATTTTTGTTACAGGTGGAGTGTAATGCAGAAATCCATGAGGTGGACGGTGGACCGAACCATTCATGTGGTTGCTGCATGTATTTGCTTCATGATTTTCTAATGATGAGTGAAGGCAATACCATCCCTGCAGTGCGCCAATACTGCCCTCCACAGTATGCTGATGTTGTTGACAGCCAGGGCAACATAACAGATGGTCTGTGGTGCAACAACACCACTAATGTCCACTGCTCGGGATTACCTAGAAGAATTGCAACATCAGTTACATCCTTTATGGCCCAGGAAGTGAGACACAACTTCACGCATTATTTCAACAGTGAGAATGGCAGGGTTCCATGGCAGGACAATTAGTAAGTATGATAAATACAATTGTCAAACAGTACGTTAATTGTTACATTTCACTACTAGGAACTTCTTTATATAACATTACGTAATGTAAAAAAGAGAAATGCATTGTACAGAAGTGGATGAATGCTGCAGGCATGATATGTTTACGGATGGAGAGTTAAAAACTACTTGAAAATATATCAAATAACATTTAGTATTCTAAATACGTAAAAAAATGAATTAGAACTAATGGTATGATTTCATTTTCTTTCAGGACACCCTAGGCCTATTGTGGACATCACCTAATCAACTTCTCAATGTGTAATGGACAATAGCATGACTGGAGTGGATTGAGGGTGTGATATAACTAGGACAGTACAAGGACTACCTTTCCATGAACACAGAGTATACAAAATACAGTGAATAAAGAAATGAAGAATACATATTATCTTTACTATGTAATCAACACATTGAAACAAAGGAGTGCTTTATATCATCTACATGTGTACAATGTATGTTAGTCGTCTATTGGAGGAGATAATATATTTCACTCACATTGAAACAAATACCTGTACAGTTGTTAAGTGGCATAGAGTTCTGTGTCACCCTTCTCTCCACTCCTCGGCGCATTATCCCACTACATGTATTGTAATGGGAGTGATGAACATTCAGCAATGACATTACAGTAACAACAGTGGACTGTCAGTGTATTGTTTCTGAAGTTACCAAATGACTAACGAAAAATTATATTTGTTTGTCTGTCACTACGTACCAGCCTTATGAATATAACTGCATCACATGTCCTAGTATAAAATATGAAAATATTAACTGAAAGTGGGTATTTAATATAGCACAGTTATATGTATTTAACCTAATAGATTACAAAAGGAAAAGATGAACAATGCATGGATGAATGAAAAGTGTTACTAATGCCTTTCGTTTAATTGAGAACTACAAAGAAAATGGCACAAATATTGCAAATTTCAAATTTTACATTACAAGTGGTGTTTATTTTATTCATTATACAAAAACAGTGTTGAATTGGACTGAATAGCCAAAGACATTAGTAATTATGTGTTCAGGTGAAATTCTATTCAGCAACAAAGTCTGAAAAAAAGAAAAACAAAACAAACATTAGTAATATAATTTCAAAATATACAAACACATGAATTATGCCATGCCACATTCTGTAAATGATGATATGACTCCCAAGGAAGCAATGTGAATGTATTTAAAGACATATACGAAAACAAAACAATTTAACATATTATAAATTGCCAAATAAAGAGTCATAAGGAACCTTCTAAGATAGTGCCATGACAAGGTGTAACAACACAACACGTGTGTCATTGCAAACCATAGATATCTAACCTCATTGCGTAAGGGGAAATGAAATATTGTTGTTTAATATGTTATTTGGGCATCCACAAACCAATGTGTGGATTTAATTATGATACCCATCTATCCAATAGTACATGAAAATCAACTGAAATGCTGTAATTGTGATTAAATATTAATATGTTTTGGGAGGTAAATGCTACATGTACAAACCTAGACAGGTGTAGTGATGCAGGCCTACATAGCACAGCAGGAATGGGTAAGCAAAGGAGAATGAGACATGCAGCAGAGCCTTGTCTGTAGTGAATAGCACACACCTCGCGAAGGTAAGGTTGCCTTTCTGATGAGAAGCTGTATATTGCACATCAGACTTAGTGTGCCCCGATCAGCATCATGTATAATGCGTCATCCCGCTGTTGGTTTCAGTGATTCAGATAATAATAGCAATATCTGCGTAATACAGCTTACATAACAGTTTTCATAACCTCAACGACGCAAATAATGCTATGGGAATGATTATGTTAGTGTAACATGTACTTTGAACATTACTAACATGTGTCGCATACCAGGTCAATATCATTAATAATGCAATAGCTGTTAGTTTGATGCTGAAACTTGTTTGACGTCATGATGTTATCTGTAATTATCACAAATAATACTGTTTTCATATGGTTTAAATGTAACATAACATTCAGTATTCTATAAAAAGAAAATTTATGTTTATTCATTGTCTGATATTTATGAGTATTACGATACAGACATGTAATGAACCACAGATATTCATGTTCCAGTGGTGGTTTGTGTTGTTGCTGATTCACGTACTAATCTATTTTTTAAAAATAAGGAATGTGTTTCGCAATAATTCGCACTTGACATTCCATCTGTCATTAAATATGGTAATCCCAGAACAACCAACATCAAAACATTATTAACAATGGTATTACAGTTCCCATCATACAGTTAATATAAATCAAATGACTTATAAGTAATTTTCAAACATGAATGTGACAACAGATTACTTGCAAGCATTACAAAATCTATGTCATAGTTTGGTTGAACATAGCATAATGCTTAACTGTGTATACCATGCTGTGCATTTTCAATAATGTATAATGTGTGTGAAATGCTTATATGTTCTTCATGCGACAAAAAAAATTTTGGTGAACATGGTTGGCAATCAAAATACACTGCAGATACATACAACATTTGTGGTGATATATAATGCATCAAACAAATATCATAACATTTATGACAGTGGACTACCACCTGTACTTGATGTATGTGTCAGTACATTTTGTGCAACAAACCTAAGTCATACACCTACCTCCTATTATCTGAAAAGAATGAAAAAACCTTATATTAAAAAACATACAAAATTATGAGTAGTTCAGAGCAATACATAATATGTGCATGCAAATAACTCTGTAATGCGCAGGACATCAAATAATGTGTGGAAACTTACCTGATGATCTACAGAATTACATAAGCTATGAATAAAAAACAAAATGTTATTGATTATAACTGTTTAAAGGACTTGACTATCGTTGATGATTCATTACTGCAAAGGAACTGTACCTATTGAATTACCACAGTTGTGGTGTCATTAATTTATTAATGCTGTATGGTAGTGTAGATGCAGTCATATAATCCTGCTCTATGTGTAATCTGTTAATTTTATTTTTAAATGGAATTAAAAGAAAAATATACTACTATTTATATACATATACTTACGCTGTTCAATTACTGTTGTCTTTTTGCCAGAATGGACCTCCTTATTTTCTGTATTTACTGTATAGCTGCGGCTTAGTAATCCGGCGTATTCGTCAACATCTAGACCATCTGCTAGATGGCCCAGAGCAGCACCGAAATCGTGCCTCATCGTTCGTGGCCTATTTAGACGTTCCATAATAATTTCCGCTACATTAGTGCTGGGCTCAACTGCAATTTAGAAACATAAATTGAACCATACATGATTACATATCATAACAAATGGTACTGGATAATATTATTTAGTAACAATACAAATTAGCAGATAATTGGTTACGAAACACAATTGTAGTCTACAAACCTCGTCTTCGTTTTCTTGCACTTTCTGTTTCTCGTCTTCTATGATACTCAGCAGCTGTGGTCTGTATTATATAAATGTATTTACGAAATTGCTATTGTAGGTATTTAATACTTTTTGTATTTTATGAAACACTATGTGTTGGTTGAACAATTCAACGTTATACAACAATTATATCATAACTTACCACTAGGGATGGTTGTTGTATTGCCTCATGTTGGATGGTGTATCGGCAAGGCCAATATTGGTAAGATGTGGAATCCCCTAACATAGGCATAATGAAAAATAAAGAATAAAAGATTAAATTGATTCATATTTGGTGGATCAATAATCATACACATGCTATTTATATGTCGAAAGATCATTACGTCATATCCTTCCAGGATCATCCATTTGCTGTTGTTGTTTTGCAGAGGGTGTGAGTATGTCATCAGTGCTCTGTAATGAACATGATTAATAAAACACATATTATTTAACATGTTATATGTTGAAGGATGATTCTTTAACATTGTTGTTTTATTGGTATGTTAATGTGAATGTATATTCAGAGCACATACCTCCCCAGGATCTTTTTCTGTAATGTTGAGGTTCCAGGCACTGTACATTCATCAGATGTCTGTAAATGTTGATAACAAATTCAAAATTACTTTATTGTATTATAGGTATGGAAGACAATGTTGTGAATGAGGAACTATAAATATTTCATTACCATCATTGAGTGATGAGCAGTTGTACCTGTACATGTTGAGGTGCTGAAAGGTGTCTCCGTGAAATGAGATACACGCCACGAAGGGCCTTCCCCTGGATCTACACTGAATTCAGACCCCTCCCTTGGATCGCCATCATCATCGATGTTGGTTAATGTGCTGCAATTATTACAAAAAAATTGTATAATATATATGATTCTATATATACATGGAAACACATTTTGGTAATGATAAATAGTACAGTAACGTTACGACACCACCATATTACAAACATAATAAATAATTTTGAATGTTCTAAAAATCAATGAACTCATAAACAAATCACAGATGTATGTACAGCCAGACCTCGATATAAGGTCACCCCTTGGGACCTCGCAAAAGTGACCTTATAAGCGGGATGACCTTTTAACCGATTTGTCAATAAATAAGCATTATATAAATACAGTATAATTCTTCGTAAAATTTAATACGTACAAAAATATGAGTTTATTACGTTATAATTTTTTAATTTAGTTGAACCAATTAAAATTAGGAATCATAAAGAAATTATTTTTAAAAATTTTAATTCAGAATAAAGTTTTTAGAAATAGTACTAGTATGTTTAAGCAAAGTACTGATGTACAACTGACCTTACTTAAAATAATCCATAATATAGGACTGTTGTGATTTTGGTTTCATCTTTTGTACAATGTTTTCTAAGTTTTGTAATTTCTGAAAATGTTCTTCAGCTTCCTCATGACTCGTAAAAAAATGTCTTACGAAATTTAATGCTCTGAGCGTTTCTGCTTGTGTCACTGCTTCACTTTGAATATCACTGTCGTTATCGTCACTTTCTGCTGCATTGAAATCTAAAACTTGTAAAACAATTTCGGAAATCGAAGCTTGAGAAGTGGTAGCAATTTCATCATCAATTTTCACATATTCACTTTCCCCTTCTATAGCACAGCCACGATTTCTGAGATCTTGTATTAACACAGCTCAAGGAATATCGTCATCATCATCTTCATCTATTATTTCATCCACACTATTTGTAGAAAATTGAAAACCAGATGTCGAAAGCAATTTGAAATGCATGTGTTTGACACCAAGCTCCATCTTTTATGAATATAAAAAATTGCATCTAACACAGACACGTGAAAAAAATTTTTCTCATCAATTGCTGAAATCAAATCTTTCAGAAGGAGCTTTCTGTAGTTCAATTTCAGATTTTGAATGACTCCCTGATCCAAAGGTTGCAAAACACTGGTAACATTTGGGGGTAAGAAAACAAGCTCAATTAATTTCAACTGAGGTATGTTGATATGAGCAGGGCAATTGTCTGCGATGAAAACAACTTTTCTTTTATTTTTCAAAAAGTATCTATCGAAACACCGTATAGTTTTCTCAAATATGTTAGCATTCATCCATGCTTTTTTGTTTGCATCATAATCTAAAGGTAAAGACTTGACATTTTTAAAGCAACGTGGCTTTTGAAATTTTCCGATAACTAGCGGTCTCAATTTTTCAGAGCCATCCATATTAGGTCCTAAAAAAATTGTCAGTCTTTCTTTACTTTTTTTCCTCCCATACATTTTTCTTTCTTGAAAGTAAGAGTTTTGTCGAAAAAGACCCGGAAAAAAAGTCCACATTCATCAACAATGAATATATCGCAATGTTCATACCGCTTCAAAATGTCATCTAACACAGATTTCTTCCAATCACTTAAAACGCTATCATCCACATCACCGGCTTCACCGCACAAGTCATGTCTTAATTTAAATCTCTGTATCCATCGATTGCTTGCCATAAAATCGTTCTCTCCTAATTCGGCGGCTATTTGAAGAGCTTTTTCTTTCAGTACTAAACATGATAGAGGCACATTATGTGCTCTAGCAAATTTTATCCATTGGAGAAGGCCTTCTTCAACTTTCTCATATGGTGATAAACGCTTCCTTTTTCTCTTTCAATTACATGTTTCTGCAACAGTATGCGAGGACAGAATATTGTTGAGAGTCGTTCGTGGTATCCCACGCTCTTTGGCAAAACATGCTTTCGATACATTAAGAGTTTTCAAATCTTCCAACGTTTTTCTTTTTGTCGAAATCATAACACAAGCACAGAAACGGCTGGAATGAGATCCTTTCCTTCGACTTTCTGGTGAACAACGATGGACCCGTGACGCGATGGGAACGGAGAAATATCCTTCCCACTCGTCCAGGCGTGGAAAAGTTGTCCCTTCCATCAGAAGGAGAAATGACGCCGATAAAAGATCGTACCCATGGAAAAATTCTTGGAATTGAATCAGTGTGGCACTGAAATCACAGACAAAAGTGACCTTATATGCGATTACGGTATTTAAGACCTGACCAAATATCCGATAATCAATATCAAAGAATTCTTATTCAATGAGCAGAGACTTTAGAAAAGTGACCTTATATCGAGGTCTGACTGTATTACGTAACATTTATCAACATTAATTTTTTAATGTAAAATGTTTCATTTCGTCATTACAAGTATATAATATGCCAATATCAAACACGTTGTTGTATATATATCTATGTTCACATGTTACGATCGATTTTCAACTTATGTAATGTTTACACAGTTCCTTGCATAACTTACAAAATAATGCACAGAATTTTCTGATGGCAGTGTTGGTTTTTTCCCAATAGATAGCAATGAATACTGGGAAATTTATATTTATATTTTGTGAAAGTATTAGTGATATACATCAATCAATAGTAAGAAAATTCCATATGTATTAAATTGTCAGTGTACAAGATATCTGGGGGCACGGCAGTGCCCCCGCCAAGACGAGCCGAAGGCAGGAAGGGCACTACGTACCTTTTCTGGAAGTGTTTCGTCGTATTTTCGAACCCTCATAGCTTCGGCCTAGATAATACTAGAGAGCTCAAATTTTCAGGATATGATGCAGTTACCAGACTAATGAAACACGCTAAGTTTCATTTGTTTAGCTTTTATACTTTGGATTTTATTAATACCTAAAATACGTCGATTCCGTCACTGACTCACTCACTGACTGACTGACTTATGATCATCAAAACCTCTAGGGTACTTCCTGAAGTCCTAGAAAGCTGAAATTTGGTATGCAGGTTAGGATTAGCACACAAACAACAACAAAATTATGAAATCCATAACTTTCACCCTCCAACCCCTCATAAAGAGGGGGTCTGGTTATGTATTATCGAACCCTCATAGCTTCGGTCTGGATAATACTACAGAGCTCAAATTTTCAGGATAAGATGCAGTTACCATACTAATGAAATACGCTAAGTTTCATTTATCTAGCTTTTATACTTTGGATTTTATTAAGATCTGAAATACGTCGTACCCTCAATGCTTCGGCCTAAATAATACTGTGTAATAATGTGATTTCTTACAAAAGTGCAAACAGCTTGTATATACAAGTTGACCAATAGAAAAACAGAAAAGTAGGGTATTGAAAAAAAATCCATTTTCTAAATAATCTTAAAACTAAATTTAGTTGTAATAGATAATCCCACCCAAAACATTTCATGTAAAATAAGTTGCCAAGACTCACATGCTCATAACTCTTTCACTGTTAAAAAGTTATCAGATCTCATCCTACAAAAAGAAATGAAATCCCACCCAAAACACTTCGTGTAAAATAAGTTGCCAAGACTCACATGCTCATAATGCTTTCACTGTTAAAAAGATATGAGATCTCATGTAGAGCCAAGCCCCTAACTCTACAAGGCCTAACTCTACAAGCCCTAACTCTAAAAACCTTATATCTTGGTCAAAAAGTATGGCTTGGCCGTTTCATGGAACTATTTCATCTCACCCAAAACATTTCATGTAAAATACGTTGCCAAGATGCTCATAACGCTTTCACTGTTAAAAAGTTATCAGATTTCATTTAGTGCCAAGCCCCTCACTATACATGCCTAACTCTAAAAACCCTAATATCTTGGTCAAAAAGTGTGCCTTGGCATACTCCATATCCTTTACATAACTCCATGGAATTGTCTGTGTGACAGCCACGAAACGGCCAAGGCATACTTTTTGACCAAGATATATGGTTTTTAGAGATAGGGCTTGTAGAGTTAGGCCTCGTAGAGTTAGGGGCTTGGCTCTACATGAGATCTCATATCTTTTTAACAGTGAAAGCATTATGAGCATGTGAGTCTTGGCAACTTATTTTACACGAAGTGTTTTGGGTGGGATTTCAAGTTAACATACATTGTTGTTTATGTATTCCATGTTCTTATCATGTGCAATTTGTACACATCATTTGTGAGATACCAAATGTATCAATCAACGTGGTGTTTACATATGAACATTGTTGGATAGCTTCTGTAAATGCTGATTCAATAAATGGTATTTGTAACTGAAATTTAAAATGACTCAAATACATTCTTCCACACATTTACATTGCACAATCTTATAGGCTGTCTGTACTTTTCATTCATTTTTATGTATTAACAGTTTTAAAGCTTCTGATCCATGAGTTGGATGATAACACTTTATTAATCATATTTACATTTCATACATTCTATTTTATACAATATGTTACTTAACATATGCGATATCTCAATCACAGGCTTCCTAAACTATCATCATTGAATTTCTTCTTCAGTAATTTCAAATTCCTCCGTAATTTTTGTTTTCGTTGTTATTTCATAAAATATTGTAATGATCTTACTGGGCTCTTGACTAATACATAAGAGATATGAGTGGTGCTGAATGTGGGAGGTATTTATATTTTTGGATGTTATATATATTAGATGGATGTCAGTAACAGGTTAAGGTTGTGTATATATATACTCATGGACAAAAAAATTAGCGCACCAAGAAATAATTGCGGGATCGTAACGAAACTTGCAATGAAGGTACATGTCGGGGAGATATGCAAATGATTAGAAATGCAGTGTGATTGCGCATTACGTATAGCCGGTAGAGGGCGTTAAACATCGTACTCTGTGGAGTATAAAACAGGTAATCAAAGCTTGTTTGAGTGTGCTGAATCATTTACAAAGGAAGAGCTGAGGTAGACATGCCATTACGCCGTATTCGAAGACAGTATATGCAGTTGTCGCGGTTTGAGAGAGGGAGAATCGTCGGGATGATGGAAGCTGGGTGGTCAGCTAGGCGAGTAGCTCGTCAATTAGGCCGCTCTGATTGTGTTGTGAGGAGGTGTTGGGACCAGTGGACCCGAGAGATGTCATGTACACGAAGACCAGGCTCAGGATGCCCTCGACAGACCAGTCGTCGAGAAGACCGCCACATAGTCAGAAATGCACGCGTACAGCCAACTGCTTCATCGGCCGCCATCCAGGCACAGGTAGCACCTTCACTAGGGGCCGCTGTGTCTTCTCAAACCATACGAAGGCGCCTGGCTGAAGGACAGTTGGTATCGCGGCGCCCATTACATGTGCTGCCCTTGACGCCCACCCATCGACGCCTCCGTCTGGAGTTTTGCCGCGCACGAGGAAACTGGACTGCAGCGGAATGGAACCAGGTCGTCTTTAGCGACGAATCCAGATTCAATCTCGGCAGTGATGACAATCGTGTTCGTGTGTGGAGAGCCCGTGGTGAACGCTTCAATCCTGCCTTTGCTGTACAGTGACACACCGCTCCCACAGCTGGTGTGATGGTATGGGGTGCCATTGCCAACAATACACGGTCACCCCTAGTATTGTTCCGTGGCACCATGACAGCCCAGTGGTATGTTCATGAAATCCTGCAACCACATGTGTTGCCACTCATGCAACGGCTCCCAGGAGCCATTTTTCAACAAGACAATGCTCGGCCTCATACGGTAAGGGTGTCACAATACTGTCTCCACACTGTTACTACCCTTCCTTGGCCTGCCCGATCCCCAGATTTGTCTCCAATCGAGCATATCTGGGATCATTTGGGACGACGAGTTGGGCATCCCACGAGTTTGAACGAACTAGAGGCAAGGTTACAGCAAATATGGAACGAAATGTCTCAAGACATCATACAGAACTTGTATGACTCAATGCCCGATCATATCGCATCGTGCATTCGCGCTAGAGGGGGTCCAACGGAGTATTAACTTCTCCGTTCTTTTGTCTTTTTCTCTGAAATAATTTATCCTTTTTCTTTGATTTCCTAATCATTTACTTATATCAAAGTAGTCATTCCGTATGTAAATTTTCGTTTCATTTTGACGACTCCTTCTTGGTGCGCTAATTTTTTTGTCCATAAGTGTATATTCCAGGGTATGGAGTCAAGCATTGAGATTCCTAATCATTAAATGCCACATGTTTAACCACATTTGCATAATAAATAACAATTCACATTGGTATTTTCTCATACAATATTATATTGGTTTTTTGTCCTATTGGATAATAGGAATGTATTACCAACAGATTATGTTACTTATGCCCTTTTTCATTTCATTTCTTTTGTTTACATAATACCTATTTAATATTTTGTTTACATTTATGATGTAAAGAAACATATCATTTTGGAAATTGTTATTGCCAATATACATTGCATACATGTTTTCTACATATATACGTTTCAATGTTCATATTTATTTCAACAGTAATATCAGAAAACATATTAATTACATCTTTGTGTCTATAAACACACACACTGCAAGTCATGTAATGTATGTATGTGTATATCCATTAACAATGAAGACAATGAATCAGACAATGAATCAGATTGCCATGGTTACTGTTTTTGGGCATATCCCATAACCTTATGACACTTTAACACATTTCAGTTATGTACAGCAATTATGTTTGAAGTTCATTTTACTGCATTTGTAATGGCAGCACTCTTTTTGTAAAAAAAAAAAGGTGGTGGAACGCTAATATTTTTTTTTTTTTTCAATTTTATGTAATATTCATAATACTATGAATATGGTGCACAAGCGGAACCGTCATAATAATTTTGTTGCCATTTGCCGACCTGCTCTGCTCAACAGGGCGATTCTATTTGGACCAAACATCAATTTAAATAGAAATCCGTCAAAAAAAGGTGGTGGAATGCCATTCCAATGCGTTCTATGACAAAAAGAGCACTGGTTAACATACATTATATGTTTTGGCAAATGTCGTTGCCTGCAGGCTATCAACCAGTCATGATACCAACATGTGTGTTGTTTAATTGTAACGTTGTTTAATGGATCTTCATTATTATCTTCCACATGATAGTGGTTAATAATACAATTAATGACATTTCTTTGAAATTGTACAATATTATTTTATTTTCATGTGGCAATTCTCAAACTTCACAATATGTATTGTACTGCCTGAAAACATATGGGAGTATCCTATCATGGTATCTCAATGGGATGTAGAGATGCAATTCTTCAAACATACACATGGTTTTGAATAATATCATATATTACATACCTTTTATATTTTTACTAATACGTTTCATGTGGAGTGTGTAGGCAACTATGACTTTCATGAGATGCAATGTTATATTTTACTATCATGTTTTGCTTTTTTCTTATGGCCTACATGGGATAGTGTTTTGATTATAGGTATAAAGTTAGAGGGTTTCACCCTTTTTATCAGGGAATTTTCATTTCAGATATTTTAGGCTGATTGGTCAAACAGACATTACCATTCATTCTGTACACATTATAACATTGAGGTTGCTATAGTAAGTTCATTTTTTGATCAGTTTCTGTGTTTGTTAATGTTTTACTGTTGTATCTTTACAGCAGTACCATCTTTTTCAGCCAATGGAATTCTTCTTCTTCCTTTCACATCATTTATCACCTGCATGATGGTTACACATGCACAGATGATAACAATGAATTGTTGTAACCCTTGCAGTAACCCAAGTCATTGTTATACAATTGGACTTTTTGGATGTTGGACTTCATGAATGTGTTTGACTTGCTTCTAGGAACACCTATATTAAGTGCAGTCTTTGACTGCAGTTGTAGAAAACATTTGACACAGTTGTGTGGTGATAAAAAGTTGAAGTACCCCCATCTGCAGGCCTATACAGGCCTATCGGGACGCAGGAGGTTAGGCTCCAATGATAAGAACCACCGGACAAAGGTGGGGTGGAGTGGTCAGCCCGACGCCCGCCCGCCTTTAACTCCCGAGAAAGAAACCCGGTCCCCATTGTAGAGAGGGCTGGGTAGACCCTAGGACCCGTTTGGAGATGAAAAGAGCATGGAAAAATCCCGTCCTCCGCAGAGGCCGGGAATCGATCCCGCCACCTCCAACCCGCAGCCAAGCGCCCTGACCACTTGACTACCGGGCCTGTGTGGTGATAGTGGAAACTTTTTTTTTTTTTCATTCAGCTAGCCATATACATGCCAACTACTATTTTTATTCTGCAATTACGGCAGCATTCACTTTTATATCTTTTTCAAATGAATATGATTTTCTGTGAATTTTTCAAAGCTATGTTTTGTAAATGGGGGTGTCAACAATTGCAAACCAATGTTGCTATCCACAGTCTTCTTCAATGAAATGGCCAACAGAATGAATGGCTGTCAGGAGAAAATTTATGTTGACTGCATGTAATGATGACAATGATGTTAATTCATAAGATGTGTAAGTTCAACCATATATGAGAAATATTGAACAGCTTCAATAGTATCATTGAACCACTTTCGCTGCTGTTCATTGTGCATGTCAGTGGGGGAAAATAATGTAATGGGTTTTAGCACCTACTACTTCGTTTATGGAAGCCACGGCATCCCATTGTTGTAACACTGGTTGCCTTGTCTATTCATGTTCTGTAGGCAGGGAAAGATCATCAACATTGTATCAATGATGTTGTCATAGGATTTCTTATCAGTGATAACATGTGCAGCATGCTGCCATGATCAGGCAGACAGCACAGGTGGTGCAGTACGTTTGAAAATGAGTGTTCCGTAATAATTAAAAGGACAGCATACATATTTTCTCACTTTTACTTTACAAATGCAGCAATGGAATACTTTACGTTTGATGCATGTTAACCTGAAACTTGTGTGTTTACAGACAAAAGGACATATTTTTTCATAAGAGAAAACAAACATACATGCAGAAATGTTTATTTTAATTTTCAGTATACTCATGTAGTGTAGGTTGTTTCATGTTATTTATTTATGTGATTTTTTTCCATTTAACAATTAATGTCCATATAGTAGCCAGTGCTTGTTTCATTATAATGTGTTGCTTGCTTAATTTAAATTTTTACAATATTACTACTTCTACTATTTTACACATAACGTGTATTTTTGCAGCCCTATATCTACATATCTCATTGTTATCACATTACATGTTGTTTGTATATGTATTTTAAACTTAAAATCAAATTTGTTTTTTGTGTGGATTTATGACATTGCTAATTTTTGAAACAATTATATTTTCCGATGTATAATTTTTTTTTTTTTTTTAACCCCTGTATTCTGACATGTTATATTCCATGAAAATTATTCAGTGTTAAAGTGTGACCAATCCCAGGTTTATATAATCAATGATTGCTAGCCTACATGCAGTTATAGGTGCAGCAACATATTAGTTTTTATTACATATATCAATTTTGAAATTTAGTAAATGCACAGATCATTGTTATTACATGACATTAGATATTTTTTACTAAGTATACATTATGTTGTTTGTTAACAACAGCCTTGTTAGTTTGTGACATACAGTCTAAATATCTATACAATTTTTTGGGATTTGACATTACATTTTCCTAATTTCTTTTCATTCATGGATTCATACATATTTGGAAATGAAAGAAAATTATTCCATAATTTCTTATTAAATATTCATTTCTACTGTACTACACTTATATAAATTCTTGTATATGTTTAATTGTGTTTTGTTTTGTTTTGTTTTTCATGATGTCAAATCTAAACTTCATTCACTTTTTTTTTTTTTTTTTTAATTTTTTCCATGTCTGCATTATGTTTCAGTAATTGTATCATTGCAATCTATAGTGTTTCTCATTTCCTAGTATACATACAAAATATTGTTTTCATAACTCATGCAGGTCTGCAGTTTACTTACTCATTATATAACGACATTTTCATAATGATAGTGTCATTACGAACAACATGTATTTCGAATGACATGTTAAATAAGGAAATATTCCAGTTTTGATCAATCAGTATCTTCATTTTTGAAATATTTGTGGGAGGCTATTATCAAAAATTTTTGAAATACTTACGATCGATGTTTAATGTGTTTCTGTAGAAATGACATTGCATTCCTATACGCCCATTTTGGTTCCTGAACATTGGCGGACACTCCACTGGCGATTGGTTGCGATTTGTTTCTTTTCAGTCAGGCATATGCATCCGGCAGACTTCTCCAGTTTTCATGCATTTGTCAACTATTAATACAACATATATGATGTACATATTAATTTTTCTATTAGAGTTTTAATTTTTGTTGGTATCCGATTCGAGTATAATCACTGACATAAATGTATACATACCGGGTTTTCCTAATTCGCCAATACTGATCTGTCGCCATGCATCTTCATTCTCTAATTTATTTTTATAGCTTTTGCTTCCAACACTATAAATTGCTGGATATTTTTTCACTTCCAAAATCAGCTTCTCCTTGAAGTCGGTGGTCATCTTGGAATGATGCCAGATGGTCACTTGTCGCAGAAATGATGTCATTTCTGCGTTGTCGTTGTCGCTTGTCACACTGTATGCGCGTTGGCCTTTAATTCCAATGCAGCATCACCAACAAGTTAAACTGATATCGGGCTTGTTAGTACAACAGAAGATACTTCTGAATGTTTATCTTCTCAGCAGTTTGAAAGTGAGTTAACTGAAACAACCATTAATTCCAAAATAAATTCATCAAAAGACACACCTGAGGAGACTCATATAGAAGCAATTGTTTCTTTGAAATTACAGAATTTGATAGATTTAGTATCTGAAAATATTCTTTCAGATGAAGTTATTAATTCTTTGTCAGTTGATGGTATGGAAAATGAGAAGCTACATCAGTGTCAGTCTGATTTAATCCAGTGTAATACGGACGTAGATTTTAATGATACAGATGGTGGTCCCAGGCAAATGGCCACACCTTACTACAAATTGAATGACCAGTCAAGTGGTGCAGCTTGAGTCCATTTAGTTCTAAATTTGCAAAATTAACCGAAGGGATCAATGCAGATGCTCCAATTTCTGACACAATCCACTTTATTGCGGAAGGACCTAACTTAAAAATTCAGAAAGTGAAACAAAAAGGTCGAAGAAAGTTAACTGAAGAAACATGTTACTCACAGGAATCGAAAAAGGTTGTAGAGCAGTTTATGAGAAAGTGTCTTGAGGGTCTATGTTTAACATCAGTTACTGGTGAAATCAATAAAGTTAATTATAGATCTATAAATAGCAGACAGAGAAATTGAAGTAATTGGAAACTCTGGAAGAGTAATATCTGTCAATACAGAAGGAGAATCTGAGCAGACCTGTGCTTCAAATGTACCTGAAAATCAGGGAAAAGAGGCTCATCAGGCATCTGATGATATATCTATGAATGACTGTGAAAAGACAATCATTAAAGCAACTAACGTAGACTTCCAACTATCTGATGATGTAGCCGATAATAAAAATTATATACGAGAGCAGTTGTGTCCCAAAAACGCTGCAACAGTCAACTGCTATACACAAAAGACAGTTAAAGCTGATGTATCTGTCATTCCTCCTTCACTTATACCAGATAAAAAGACTTCACTATACGAGACTTTAAGTAAAACTAGTTATCCAAAAAGTTGTGGACCTTCTTCAAGCTCAGATTCAATCTTTGTCAAATCTGAATTCACCGTTAGCGATGAAGATCTAAAAAACAATATTTGTACAGTGTGCTTCCAGTTTTTTTGCTCCAAACGCAAACTTGGATATCACTTACCATCGCACTCTTGTGGTGATCTTCCAAACAACGAGATGAGTTCTTCTATGTTGCAGTTTATGTGTTGTAATAGTGAACACGACACAAACTGTAACTCATTACAAACAAAGGAAAAAAGTTACTGTTTCACTTGTAAAGTGTGTATGAAAACATTTGCAGACAATTTAATGGGTTATCATCATGAACGCAGTCACTACATGTTGTTTATAACAGATCCCTACAGAACGAAACTAAAGGTGAACCGGTATCAGCTCCATCAAAAAAATGAAAAATTGAAGTAAATGTTAAGGCAGTACATGCAGGAGCTTGGTACATCAAAGTTAGAAGTTAATAAAGCTCATTGTGGATATTTATCTTGTCAGATTTGTCAAGATGTATTAATCGAGATGTATTAATCAATCAAGAAAGCTGGAACTTCACTTCCACTCAGGAAAACTTTAAAAGTGGCAAACGAATACAAAATAGTGACTCTTTCTTGGCACACATCGATAAAAAGTTTAAAAGTGAGAAAAAAGATACTTTCACTGTCAGTCCGATGAGCTTGAAAACAGTGGCTCATAAAATAAAAGAAGATGTGTAAATTGAGGTAACATTCCTTCTTCTATTTTATCGTATTTATATATTGCAATGTATAATTAACTGTTTTAAATTTGTGGCTTGTCTTCTCATCCCATATAAAATGTACAGCCTCATCAAAGCATCACTATTGGGTTAACAACTAGTCACTTAACTTCACTGTATTTTATTCTCGGCTTCAACAGATCTTGTACTTTATGACTTGTCTTGTCATCCCATACAGAACATACAGCCTCTACGAAGCATTACTATTAGGCTAGGCACTGTCTTTTTGGGTGCTTTGAATAGCAGGCGCACCCTGACCGAGGTGCACTAAGACGGACTGAAAAAGACCTAGAGCGGGCAGCTAGACGATGGAATATAAGCTACAATCCGGATTACCTAGGCAAAGATCCAATCAAAGTGCACCGAGACAGAATGAAAAAACAGGACCAGAGCGGGGAGCGAGACGATGGCATACAAGCTACAACCTGGGTTACCATGGTCTGCGAAAAAAGATGATGATAAGAAACGTGTGCAAAGACAGGAAACAGGAACACGAAGTGCCTAACGAAGAAAGAAAGGAGAAAATAGAAAAGATGAGGGAATAAAGACAGAACAGTCAAAGAAGGGAGAAGGGGAAAATAGAATTGTCCTAACCATCGGATCTAAAGAGGCCCGGAAAAATAAGGGAATTTACACTCTAATACAGACTGTCCTGAGAAAAAGAATGAGAACCGTAAGCCTAAGACAAGATAAAAAATGCGACTAGTATAGAAACAAAGGATGAGAACAAGCCATATACTTGTGAGAAAAAATGCAAAGGCAAACCCAGCCCAACCCGCTCAAGGAGACAGCTGACAGGTATGCAAGATATTTGTTCATCTGTTTGACACAAATACAAAAAGGATGGAACAGGATGGGGGATACGCCAGCAGGGCTGCACCCTTACCCCCACAGCCGATCTCTACACTGGGGATCCAGTCCAGTTCGCCGCCCACCGCGACCATTGCTCCCCCCTCCCCGGAATCATCAAAAATAAAATCCAAAAGACAGACTACAATCTTATGCCAAAAAGACAAAACACGAGGACACAGCCGAACAAATATCTTCAAAAACCAAAGAAATAGACAAACAGGGAATGTGCTGTGGAGACGAAGAGGAAGGCAGAAAATAGGAAAGATTGGAGAATGCTGGGTTTGCAGTGAAGGACCTGCCCTTGGCAGAGAACTATGTATGTATGTATGTATGCTTGCACACTGTATGACAGGGACCACATCATACAGATGACGCTGCAGAGGAGTGAAAAAGAAAAGAAAAAAGAGAAGAAATTAAACATAAAAAACCGAAAAACCCCTCCCAATAAATAAATTACCCAAACTCCAAAGCAAGGTCAAGGCAAGCCATTATCCTGCTCGAATAATGAACAATCAAATAAATACCTGCCCGAGCCCAAGTGTCTAACCAGAGGACAGGAGCGCCACAGGGCCAAGAAGCGCCAGCAACCCAAAATGTCCCAGTGGAACCTGAGGACATTGTGAGTGCAGGACACCAAGTATCTGTCAGTAATTTCCGGAGAATTCCGGGGATGCCAAATGGTAAAACGGACCAGACAAGAGATGAGACACTCCCAATCTGACGTGGTCTTGGTGCCTGCACTGAAGATACGAAAATAAGGAAGGGACACTGCCGCAGGCAATCGTCTTTGGACAGGCATCGGAGATATGGTGAAAGTCCAGAGGATGGGCTGGACAGACCACGCAGTTGGGAGGTAGTACATGGTGCCAACCGGCATATTGCGCCGGTGTAGTTGAGCAGTGATGCAACAGGCGCCACTGGAACGAGGCGCTGGAACGGACCCGCCAGGAGGCCGACCACCAACCAAAATTTCCGCCAAGGAAACTAGGGAGGGTAGGACTCACAAGGAGCAGGGACTAAGGGACGGACCAGACGATAAACAAAAGAAAAAGATAAAACGGGAATGGTGGGGGAAGAGTAACATCTGGCCCAATAAGTAAACAACTGATACTGCCACTGAAAATAAAAGAACTTAAAACGGGACGGGGGTGGGGGAGGATAGAACAACCAATGTTGTTCAGGAACATGAAAAAAAACAACAAAAATCAACAATGCGAATGGCAATAGATAAAAAAGCTCGTTGTAAAAAATTAATAGAAGTCGCAAGGACAAAATAAAAAGGGTGGGGAAGGGACAAACCACCGAGATCACTAGACAATTCAAGAGTGGACGAGGAAACCACCCGACGCGAACCCTGCCAGAGAAAAGCAAGAAGCCGGGCAAAAAGCGCCTGCCACTGTAAGGATGGAAAATACAGAAAGCCACAGCGAACTGCGATGACTGGCAGAAACACCATATGGATAATCTGGGCCCTGCGACATAAGTCCACAACCTGCAAAGACCATTGTTGCACATAAAACCAAAGAAAGGACAAGAAAGTGAGCAAAGAAAGGACAAGAAGATGGGAGCATTATAATACTCCAAAAGGTGTAAAAGAAGAGATTGATCCACTGATGTATAAGCATCAGCAAAGTCAACCAAAATGAAATAGAGCTCGCCTGAACGATGAAGAACAGAGTAGTGGATAGATCGTAAAACAAAGATTGCATCAAAAATGGAACTGTGTGGACGGACACCAAACTGAAAAGAATGTAAAATGTGATGAAAAGCAGAACCACACCATGACAAAAAAGCTTTGGAGACAAGTTTAACATCGGTATCGTTGAGAGCCAAGGGACGGTGTTGACGGGGACAGTCATATGGACCCTTGGCTTTGGGAATGAGTGTAATGTGTGGGATTAGGGAACGTATAGCGCGACAATACTAGAGAATACAAAGTGTCGGTAAACAATGGAACATTGGCCTTATACAGGAGATATGGAAGACGATCAGGCCCCGGCGCAGATGAAGACCCCGAAATGCGGATAGCCCTCCCCAAAGCTGAGCGAAAAGCAGCCGGCAACTCAGTAGTCACCTCGTCAATACGGGGGAGAGAGGAAATAAAATCCCTAGGAGGGAAGCAGGACGAAAACGGACGAAATTTATCAGAAAAATGATGGAAAACTTCGACCTTATTGGTCGAATTAAAAGAAAAATCGATCCGCTTCGCCCGCTGGAGCTGCCGAACCCATGATAAGTTGCAGAGATTGCCTACCTGCAAGAACAGAGGCGCGCGTACCTCCTTTCCACTTCAATGCACGTAAATTAGAAGAAAGTGATTGGCCTAAGGCCTGTAACGGAGGGGAAGAACAGTGTAAAAATAAATCGGCAATGATGGATTGAAGGGCTGAAACTAAAAAATGGTCTGTTCGAAACCGAAAAATAAAAGAATGTAAAAGGAAAATGAAAGAAAACTTAAAATCCCGTCAATCCTGGTGTAAATAATTAAAGAGTAAAATGAGTGGAAATGAAGGCGCAGACATCCTCCTCCTGCAGGTAACGACTCGGAGGAGACCACGCCAGCACCCGGGGTCGAGATACTCCCGCGATCCGGCACAACTGACCAACATGGTCAGAAATTAAGGACCCGCAAGCCAGCAATGAATCAACATGTAAAAACTTATTAATTACAACAAAATCAATTTTGGAGGGACGAGCTTCTACATAAGTAAACATGTTGGGGACTGAACAGACCTGTAAAGAATTTAACTTAAGAAAAAGATCGCATAATTTGGATAAAGGGGAAGAGGAGGACAACAGGTCACAATTAAAGTCCCCAATTAAAATAGTAGGGGAAGTGTGGGACAAACAATGTTCTAAATGATGTAAAAAGGTCTTATAATGGGTAACCAAATGAGGTGCATACACACAAACTAACCGAAAATAAAAAGCACCAAAAGAAATATTTAAGACAGGAGCCATCCCTCCACATCGACGATCGAGGTGGAGCGTAACCGATGATGGCGAAGCCACACCGCAACCCCACCCCAACCATCAACAGCATCAGAAACAAGAAAATTACCCAGCTGGGCACTGAAGAGGCGATGAATCACTGCCCCCCAACAATCCATCTCCTGAAGACACACACTGTCCGGGGACCAATGATCCACCAACCCCAACAGTCGAACACGTTTACGGTGGCTAGAAAGACCATTAATATTAATACTCAAAATAGATAACATAAGCAAAAGTAAATATTACATACTATAAAAATTGATATAGAACAATGACAAATATTAAAATAAAAAACTAAAAACTATCCTCCGACACATCGGAACCCCCCGGAACACCAGGAGAATCCTCAACGTCAGAGAGCAGCAAAGACACCGAAGACTGAAGGTCGGAGGGGGTGGTTGTGGGTGACAGCAACGAAGTCCATACAGCCTGTAACAAGGGCAAAGAGGAGGCTGCATTACTCGAGATAAGAGGCGGCAAAGATGGAATAGGAGAGCCAGGCCGAACAGCAACAGCAGCAGAAGAAACAACAGATGGTAACAGGCCCGGACTGGCCCACCGGGACACCGGGACATGTCCCGGTGCGCCCCCTCCTTTGGCTTTGTCTGGCGCCCTTCCGCCTTCGAGGAAAAAATTTAATAATACAAAAAATTAGAAATATTAAGCCCACCAAAAGTATTCGACTTTAAAATATAATTTAAATATATAAATATGAAGGGAAGAACCTCCCTTCATAATATAATAAAGCTATATTATTAGATATTATGATATAAAATATTACGCATGAGCATGATGCAAATGGTGCAGTTCGTCGTGCGGAGATTTGCAGCATGGATTGACTTGGCTGTGACAGTCCAAGCGCCAAGCGCTCTACGCTCCCACGGTCGGTGCGATGCTTGACTGGTGACTGCTCACTGCCCGCCGCCTGTACCCGCTTTGTTCAGTACAGTTTCTGTTTTGGTTCGGGCGAGTCAAGTGTATAACATTGTATTTAGAATTACAAGTTGCCAAATTATCCGTTACTTCGGCTTCTAATGAGCGCAGATGGTTATTATATTAAGATATTAAGGTAAGTCTCGTCTAGAAATCAAACCCTTCATCAATCAAGAGAAAAAAAGAGGAAAGATACAACTAAGAAGAATAAACAAGAAGGGAGAGGAAGTTTTGTGACTATTTTGAGTAAAACTACGCTGTTAAAGATAATGAAAATAATAGCAGATGAAATAAAGACAAAAATAACAGAAGATATCAAACAAGCAGTTAAGTTCTTAATCATGATGGACACAACAGTAGATGTATCAAGCAACGATCAATGTGCATTTGTTGTGCAATACGTAAAGGGTCAAGAGGTGTTTGAACGACTAATAGCACTAAAATGTGTTTCATCAACCAATGGTGAGGGATTATTTAATACATTACAAAACACTTAGCCAGAATTCCCCTTCAGGACTGTGTAGCAAACGCATTTGACGTAGCAGCAAACATGAGTGGGCAGTATATCGGGTTAACGGCGCAATTATCCAACGTTATTCCCAATCATGTTAACACGTGGTGCTATGTCCTTAATCTTGTACTGTCAGATACCACATATCATTTTTCGGCCTGCTTCAAGAAGCTCAGGAATTTTTGAAGGAATCTCTTAAGAGACTTCAAAAGTATATTGCCGAAAATCCTGCTTTCAAACTGGAAGCTATTGGAGCAACTAGATGGAGAAGTCGGAGTGAGGCAACAACCAAAATATTTGGAAGAATCGATGACTGGACATCGAGTGAACAAGACGAGAACAATCAATCCAAGTCAGCTAAGCTTGTCTACGTACAACTATCAGTGGCATTATTCAAGATTTCCAACGATACTGAATTCAATCCAAAAATCAGAAATGACGCAGCATCCATCTTGCAAAAGTTGTTGAGTTTTGACACAATTTTAATGGCAATGACTTTCCTTCAAATTTTTAAAATTACCACTCCTTTATCTGATTATTTACAAACAAAGAACATTGATTATGCGCAAGTCTGGAGACTGGTATATTCCTCACTGTCAAGACTCAAACGCTTAAAACATTAATTTCATGAAACTTTGAGTGCTGCTAACAAATTTGAGCAAAAAATGACTGAAGAAGTCCAAGAAAAGACTGAAGTAGACCAATCACTCGGCAATATGACAATCGAAACTGAGTTGAAAAAGAAACCTACCCAAAAAGATGCCAGGCGAGGTTGCTGAGGTTGCTGAAGATGAAAGCGTAGGAACAACCACAGAGGAAATGTTCAAATGTTCTGTATTTAATGTTGTTATGGATACTGTCATTCAAACTATGGAAAGCCGGTTTGTAAATCATAAACCACTTTATCTTGATCTTTCCTGGTTCGTCCCTAACCAGTTTAAAAATCACCAAACCTTACCCACTAATGCACTAGAAAAGCTATGCCAAGTAATACCTTCCCTGGATATTCATTGAACTATGGCCCCAAATTTCAAAACGACCTATTGATCAAGATTATTTTGAAAAGAATGATTTAGAAGTTGAGGAGGCATTTGATTCCGAACATGACTTTGAACTTGAAGCTGGTGAAGAAGACCTCGAATCTCTAAGATGAAATGCACAGCAGTCAAAGAATGAAGCTCTTGAGTGAAATGTGCATTTAGAGTAATTGTAGAATATAACATGTACTGCCTTCAGTACACGGAACTTTTTAAGGTTTATAAATATTTATTGACCATTCCTCTAACTCAAGTAACCTGTGAAAGTTTTTTTTTCTAAATTGAAGTTAATCAAAACACGTCTAAGATCTACTATGTCAAACGAAAATCTTGAATTGATTATCATTATGCAAAGTGAAAAAGACATTCTTATGAACATTGACAGTGAAGCTATAATAAATTACGTGAGTCGAGCTCTGAAATGAGACGTTTGCTAGCCCCTTAGCCGGTAGGCGATTTTATAGTTGAAAAGTCAATGCTGTAGCCTAACATTTGTAATCATTATTAACATGTACAAAATGTCCACAATACATGTATTAAATATAGTGATTAAGATTTATTAAATATGTAATTTTCTACCTTGATATACATACATATAAATAAATAAAATTGTGTATAACATTAACCATATACAGAGAAGTCTCACTTATACGAATATGAGGGGTAACCAAAAATTATGAGGGGTATAAGTGAATATTTCATATAAGTGAATTACATATAGGACTATGGGGGTTTCGCCGGGAATGAGAAATTCTTCGTATAACTGAATGTTTCGAATAAGTGAGTTTCGTATAAGTGAGACTTCACTGTAATTATATATTCTGGTTATATATTCTGGTTTATATACACATACAATATATATATATATATATATATATATATA
>JAFIDM010005346.1:52484382-52498758 GCA_023159025.1 Thereuonema tuberculata | reverse complement strand
TTTTTTTTTGGTTGTTAAATAGGAAATTCCCCCTTTTTTTTCTTTTTGGTTGTGGCTTAATAATGGAACCCCCGTCCCGGGTCCCCCAAGGCGTTGCTACGCCACTGGACGGCAGGATTGCCAAGGAAGCCGTTCAAGGACTTCAAAAGCTTTCGTCCTTTTTTTTAGTAATGTATTTTTTATGTTTTATTACAATTTTTAAAGAACATTCTGTGTGTTTTGTCAGACTTATTTTAAAATATAACTATGTTTTTTAGGTACACGATGTCTGAACAGTAATACAGGCCACACACACAATATTAAGAATCTCAAAAAAAAGTTTGCTAACCAATTTCATTATTTTACCTCTTAAGCCGTTTAGAATTTATGTCGATTTTACAATGCACTTTGATCTTACTTATGTTCCAGGATGTCACTTGTGAATAATTTGGTCTCATCCTTTGTTGTTTTTTAACATTTCAAATGCGCAGTTTGAAGTCTTATAGTTTAAAAAAATTCATTGAGGCCGCTCTTTGTGGCACATGAGTTTTCTCACTCGTTTTTTCATTATGTAATTTATTCCTTGAGGCACCACTGCATTTGATTCATTTTCTTAGCTTACCTATTCTAATTTTAGTAATCTTACTAAAAAGAAGAATATTATATAGGTTGTCCTCTATTTACGCGATATTACTATTAATACGGAAATTTGCATAATTTAGAATTTGAAGATTCATGACAACAGAATGCTTTATTGTAATATTTTTAACAAATTTTTTAACTATTAAATTTTGTAATATTTATTGAGACTTTTCCTTATTTATATGCCAATTTTATTTCTAAAAGTTTTATTAGTTAAAAAAAAATAGATTTAATTTCGAGAGTACTCTTAAAAATAATAAAAAAAATTAAAAAAAAAAATTTCTTATTGTTTTTAAATTCTTTTTGAATGGTGTTTTACTTGAAATTATGTTAAATATGAAATTTGAGCTTTAAAAAAATAAAGTTTTACTTTTTTAATGTTCTTTATAAACATTGACTCCATAATAATGTGAATATGTTTGTTAAAGCAGTGCAGATAAATGAAGCTTTGTGTAAAAATGAAAATAAACATTACATGTTTAATGAAATGTTTTTGATATGCCTTTTTTTGTGTTTATCAGGGAAAAAAAAGTAAAAAGTAAAAGTATTGTAATTACGAAAAATTGTCTATATAGCTTAGTGCCTTCAATCAAAATAATAATTCCATGTATTTTTTATTCAATAGGAATATTTATCTACTAGCAGCAAAGCCTGTCGGACGACAGGCATAAAAAAATATGAAAATTATTATCAACTATGAAATATAAAGTAAATGTAATCTAAATACTGCGCTAACTTGTGAACGAAGCTTCTAAGGCAAAAATGGTTTTGAGTTTCGAAATCAGCGTAAACAACTGAGTAAGTATGCCAAATTTCATTAAAATGGATGCAGTGGTAACAAAATTATTTGGTTTTGAACGTATGTTTTGTTAGAGTTTCAGTTGTCGAGGGCAGTTCCCAAGAATAAAATTTCATGGAAACAACATGGAATGACACAATGAAGTAATATTTTCATCTAATTTGAGTACCCTTGATTCAATGGTATCATTGAGAACCGTTGGATCTATCTTAATAGCTTAATTATTCGAGTTACAGACACCTTATTGTGCTTTAATTCTCTGACAATTTGTAGATTTTTTAATTATCTTTCTTAAAGTAATTGAATAATAATGCATTGTTCCATTACAATATTAAATAATGTAGATGTCATATTGTTTCCTATTAATGATTGTAGCAACCAAACTCACCTTTGTATAGTCTAAATACTGCGCTAACTTGTGAACGAAGCTTCTACGATTTTGAGTTTCAAGATCATCGGAAAAAACTGAGTAAATACGCCAAATTTCATTAAAATCGGTGCAGTGGTATCTTAATTATATCGAGTTACAGACAGACCTTTGTATAATCTAAATACTGCGCTAACTTGTGAACGAAGCTGCAATGGCGAAAATGGTTTTGAGTTTCAAAATCAGCGTAAAAAACTGAGTAAGTATGCCAAAATTCATTAAAATCGGTGCAGCGGTAACAAAATTATATCGAGTTACGGACAGACAGACAGACGAACATAGCCAATTATATAAGTAGATTCCAATAAAGGAATAACTGCTTCTACAACATCGATAAATGAATTTTAATTATTACTTTCAATTGCCTTATAATTGTATTATTATTCAGTTCAGGGGGTTTGAATTTATTTTATATTTTTCAAACGATATTTAAATCTAGAAATCCTAATCACATTAAAATTTTAGATAAACATAATTAACTAATAGCCGCGCCGGTGTGGTCGAGCGGTCTTAGGCGGCGGTCTGCCGAGAGGCCAGTCTGCCGGCGCCCGGGTTCAAATCCCGGTTGTGAGCATGGATGTTTAAAAAATTTCCTTTCCTGTGTGCAGCCTCTTCTTCACTTTCTCTTCGGTCTGACGTCATTCCTTAATGGCGTCCTGGGGGCAGGCAACGGGAAACCACCCCCAGTATCTTTCCCCAGGTGTTTCTGGGAGTTCCTCCGTGACCTCCATAGAACTGGACCTGTCTCCGGACAGAATACTATGGATGGATGGAATTAACTAATCCTCTATATTTATGTTTAATATCACATTTCATCATTATTTATCCACAACTATTAGCCTTTATGTATTTAATGTATTTACGATCAAAATAGATGAACAAATATGATTACGTTGATATGAAAGTAATTATTAATTTTAAAGCAAAGCACATTCTTTATTTTTTTGGAATGAATTGCTATATGAATTTTATAATACAATTACTCCTTGATCTGTTAATGCTGAAAATTCTTAACAAATAAATAATGTAAAGTAATTATGTTCTAAATTAGAATATTTCTAATATTCTAATGGAAATAGTTACGAAACATGTTGATTCCCTTACAATGTAATGACAAGTTTTCCATCAATTCATGCTGTAATATTTTTTATATTATATACTTTAATATCTAATAGAATGTTATAATGAAACAGTGTTCAATGTTGCTATCTGGTTTGAATGATATGTAAATTTGTAAATTTACAGATTTTATAGGAAATTTTTGTATTTAAAAATAAATAAATTTATTATCATTAATTGAATCCAATGAACTTATTTCAATCGCAGTATACATATATTCTTAATTAAAAAAAAAAAACGTTTAAAAAAAATGGCGGTAGAAAGATAGAGTCTAATTGTTCGTAAGGGGCTGTCACGTGAGGTGTATTTTAAAAAACTTGGTTTCCCCCCCCCCCCTTGGTGAGATGTGGTGGGACCTCCCCCCTCCCTTACGTGAGATTTCAAAATTTTTAAAAAAAGTTCAAAAAGTAAGTTTTACAAAATGTTGTAATCTATTATAATATGTATATTCTCTGAATGAAAAAGTTGACGTGAGATTTTCGTTGACCCCCCCTCCCCCTTTTGACCTCACGTAATTAATGGACGACCCCTAAATAGGCACACAACTCGTCCTTAAGGCATGTCTAGCAGTCTTATTGAAATATATTATTAGTTGGCTTTCTTTTTAAAATTCAGGAATTTGAAAGTAAGTACAGATAGTTCCCGACTCACGACAACAGCCTAGCGAACATTCGCACTGACGACCGAAATTATCAAATATCAAAAAAAAAAAAATTTTTTTAATGAATATTTCCAGTATTCTACGAATTTAGAGACAGAGAAACTTGTCGTATCTACAACCTGTATAAACCATATCCCTCCCAAAACATTTCATGTAAAATATGTTGCCAAGACTCACATGCTCATAACGCTTTCACTGTTAAAAAGATATGAGATCTCATGTAGAGCCAAGCCCCTAACTCTACAAGGCCTAACTCTACAAGCGCCAACTCTAAAAACCCTCTATCTTGGTCAAAAAGTATGGCTTGGCCGTTTCATAGCTGTCACACAGACAATCCCATGGAGTTATATAAAGGATATGGAGCATACTAAGACATACTTTTTGACCAAGATAGTAGGGTTTTTAGAGTTAGGCCTTGTTGAGTGAGGGGCTTGGCTCTACATGAGATCTCATATCTTTTTAACAGTGAAAGCGTTATGAGCGTATTGGCAACATATTTTACATGAAATGTTGTGGGTGGGATGAAATAGTTTCATGAAACGGCCAAGCCATACTTTTTGACCAAGATAGAGGGTTTTTAGAGTTGGCGCTTGTAGAGTTGGGGCTTGTAGAGTTAGGCCTTGTAGAGTTAGGGGCTTGGCTCTACATGAGATCTCATATCTTTTTAACAGTGAAAGCGTTATGAGCATGTGAGTCTTGGCAACTTATTTTACATGAAATGTTTTGGGTGGGTTTTGATTTCTTTTTGTAAGATGAGATCTGATAATGTTTTAACAGTGAAAACGTTATGAGCATGTCAGTCTTGGCAACTTATTTTAGATGAAATGTTTTGGGTGGGATTTCATTTCTTTTTGTAAGATGTGATCTGATAACTTTTTAACAGTGAAAGCTTTATGAGCATGTGAGTCTTGGCAAGTTATTTTACATGAAACGTTTTGGATGGGATATACCTATCAGAAATTGTTATATAATAAAGAACCGGAACCCCCTTTATGAGGGGTTGGAGGGTGAAAGTTACATATTTCTTAATTTTGTTGTTGTTTGTGTGCTAAACCTAGCCTGCGTACCAAATGTCAGCTTTCTAGGACTTCAGGAAATACCCTAGAGGTTTTGATGATCATGAGTCAGTCAGACAGTCAGTGAATCATGGACGAAATTGACGTATTTTAGATATTAATAAAAATCCAAAAGCTAGATAAATGAAACGTAGCGTATTTCATTAGTCTGCTAACTGCATCTTATCCTGAAAATTTGAGCTCTCTAGTATTATTTAGGCCGAAGCATTGAGGGTACGACGTATTTCAGATCTTAATAAAATCCAAAGTATAAAAGCTAGATAAATGAAACTTAGCGTATTTCATTAGTATGGTAACTGCAACTTATCCTGAAAATTTGAGCTCTCTAGTATTATCCAGGCCGAAGCTATGAGGGTTCGATAATACATAACCAGACCCTCCCTTTATGAGGGGTTGGAGGGTGAAAGTTACGGATTTCATAATTTTTTTGTTGTTTGTGTGCTAATCCTAACCTGCATACAAAATTTCAGCTTTCTAGGACTTCAGGAAGTACCCTAGAGGTTTTGATGATCATGAGTCAGTCAGTGAGTCAGTGACGGAATCGACATATTTTAGGTATTAATAAAATCCAATGTATAAACGCTAAATAAATGAAACTTAGCGTATTTCATTAGTCTGGTAACTGCTTCATATCCTGAAAATTTGAGCTCTCTAGTATTATCCAGGCCGAAGCTATGAGGATTCGAAAATACGACGAAACACTTCCAGAAAAGATATGTAGTGCCCTTCCTGCCTTCGGCTCGTCTTGGCGGGGGCACTGCCGTGCCCCCAGATACAGTAAAAACTGGTTTACGTAGTTATGGCTTGTGCGTAGTTGTTTGTAGCTCCTGCTGAAAATTGTATTTAATTACATATAAATTATTTCAGAGATTTACGTAACTGAGCTACACGTAATTCGCCTTAATACGTAGTATATTTCTGAAAACGAGATTGAATTGTATGTATTATCAACTATAGATATTCCCTAGCTGCACTGATATACAGCTCGGCGTTCCGTATCGATGTATAATCGTTGCGTTCATGAGGTTTCTGGGCGGCTTTTAATGAAAGGTCGGTCAGAGACAAAAACTGAATGAATTGTGGCATTGATGAAACATATGTTCCCTTCATTTACTTCAGTCTCTCTCTTGCAGCCATGGGTAATAGAAGGAATAAAAGTTACTCTTTAGAGGAAAAAGTGAGATTTATTCGGGAAGTGAAAGACAACCCGCAAAAATTAGAAGCAGAAATAGTGAATAGCTTAAATATAAGCTACATTACATTATGTGCAGTCATTAGTAAGAAGGAGTCAATTTTAGAAGAACGTTAAAAGTTAGGTTCAAAATCTGTAAAGCGCAGCCATCAACAAAAGGGAAAATTTGCAGATATGGAAAAAGTGAGAAACAATGTGATGGAAAATTATTGAAAATTTGGTGAGTCTTTGCTTTTCATTTATCTTAGAACTGTATTTGTGTAATGGGTGTACAGTATTTTATTCAATCCGTTAAAGTTCTTAAACACGAAATCAGAAAACCCCTATGAAAATGAATACACTATTTTAAAATTGACAGTTTACAGTTATGCATATCGTATGTTGAAAAATATATACTTAAACTCTCTGCAAGTTTAATTCATTGTTTTCACAAACCCATGCATACTATGCCAGAAGACGCCGCACAAGTTGTTGCTTTGTTGCAAGCAGGCCACAGTCAACGAGAAGGTGCTCGTCAACTAAACTTGAACCAATCTGCTGTCTCAAGAGTATTCAGAAGGTTTCAGGAAACTGGTACCTTCACTCGGAGACCACTTACTGGACGGCGCCGATGCATGTCTGAGAGGGACGATCGCTTTTTATCGTTTCAACTTCACTGCGAAATCGCCATCTCACGGGCGTCGATCTGCAACAGGAGCTGAGACAAGTTCGTGGAGTAGCTGTTAGTCAGTGGACAGTCAGAAGACGCTTGAAGGAAGCCAACCTCACTCCAAGACGGCCCGCTAGGGCCCAAAATTGACCGTAAGTCATCGCACAGCACGACTCGAATTTGCTCGGTAACACGTCAATAGGAGCATCGAGCAATAGCGGTCCATCCTATTCACTGATGAGAGCAGAATGTGTCTCCATGGTAATCATAGGAGAGGCCGGTCTACCCGTGACCTTCGCGATAATTTAATATTTCAATATAAAAATTTAATTCAGGGAAATAATTTATGTGGCAGGCCAGATTTTTTTTTTCAAAATATTTTCTATTTGAATTGAAACTTGAATATTTTAATAACTGAATAGAGAAAGAGTTACAATTATAGTACTTTATTTTCAATGGGAAATTTTAAAACAGTGCTTGGGATAATGTACCTTTTTTTTCTTTGTTTTTAAAAATGAAATAACTTTTTTCGCTAGTAAACTACCATTTAATTAAGAATAATTCATTAAGAAATAAACCATACAGTGTGTAGTATTTTAAGGTTACTAACCCTACTGTTTTTTATGGGGACGAAATCCTTTCTTTTAATGGCTGCAACCCATTTAGATTTTAAATTGTCGGTTTTTGGGAACGGAAAAACGTGTACTTTTTCTCCTGATCGATAATTCCCTTTGCAATTAGGAACACTGCATGCACAAGGCATTGTTGTAATCTAGGAATATCCTTCTATAGGAAAAATCGATGTATCCAAATCCCAATTATAGAGACAGCGAAACAACAGCACTACAAGTTGCTTCAAGTCAAGGACTGGAACAAAGCACCCAAGTGTGTGACGACACAACTTTTCGGACAACCAGGGGGGAGGCCTGTGATGGCGAAGGTCACGGTCTACCGGCGTCCAGAAGAGCGATTTTCACAGTGCTGTTTTGCTGAAACAGTCTCGTACGGCGGTGGTTCCTGCATGATGTGGGCTGGCATATCCCTTGAGGGAAAAACAGATCTTGTTTTCATACCTGGTGGAGGCCGGAGGGGGGATCTGACTGCTCGACGATACATTGAGGACATTCTCCTGGATCATGTTGTGCCCTACGCAGGATATATCGGGGAAGACTTTATGTTGGTGCATGACAATGCCAGGTGTCATTCAGCACGTACCACTCGGCAATTCATAGAGGAGGTTGGTCTCGGAGACGATGGAGTGGCCAGCCCTCAGTCCCGACATGAATCCGATTGAGCATTTGTGGGACGAGCTCAAACGGAGGGTCCGAGCCAGAAATCCGGCACCGTCTAATATCAACGAGCTCAAGATGACGCTGGAGGAGGAGTGGAATGGGATCCCCCAAGACTTTGTCAAAACCTTAATAGGGTCTATGAGGAACCGCATGCAAGCCGTCGTACAGGCAAGGGGAGGCAATACCAAGTATTGTTTAATAAAAGTTTCCTTGTTTTGCTTGAATTTTTTGTTGTAATTTAATTTTAAGTATCTACAATTTTTTTTCCTAAGCATGCATTTTGCTTTCGTTTTCATTCAAAATGCATTATAAAACAAAATATTGTACAGATTTTAAAGATAATGGTGTCATTGTAAAGTAAAAACATTAGGCTTTCAAAAAAAATGTTTTTTGAATAACATTTTAATGATAATGGTGTCATTGTAAAGTAAAAACATTAGGCTTTCAAAAAAAAATGTTTTTTGGATAAGCCATTTAAAAAACATACGCCTTTTTGTGCTTTCTGAAGGAGTGAGTCGATTTAGTTGCACGGGAGTGTATAACTAAGCCATTAGAGCACGCCGAAAACGATGAATCAATAATAAAACGATAGTTATATTTATTATTATACAGTTGAGCCCCAATTATCCACGGAATTGGTTGGCAAGGATACCGCGGATAATACGAAAAAAGACTAAAAATGAGGTGTAAACACGAAAAAAAATATTTCAGCCTAAAAACTACGTTTTATTATACAAAAAACATGATATGCAAAACTTTTAAAATATGTACTACAGCAGAAACCTTTCTGCAGAGCAAGAGCCTGCCACTCATCCACGAATTCCGAGAAGGCCTATAGGATTACAATGCACAATAAACCTGTCAGTAATTAAAAAATATTATTATAATAAATTGATATATAATTAATAACAACCGTAGTAATATAAGTTGTCTAGCAGAGTATTTAAAATATTAGGATGATAAGAATTTAGATAATAAGTGTCACTATCAGATTTATCTTAAAATGAACCATAAGACCACAATACTTGAGTATCAACAAACAAATTATTTAATAAATTTACTGTCATTAATAAAAGGTAATGCAATATAAATTGCTCCAATAACTAAATATACAAATAATTCTTAATTCATGCATGTACTAACAGCAAATCAGATAAATAGTTATCAATAGTTTACCTTCCCCAAAATGACTATTCAATAAACTATGGCATACTCAAATAATCTTTAAAAGATCACTACAAATAATGCTAAAACTAATCTTTGCATTAATGTCTCAAATATACCTTCAAATAGAAATATTACATTAAATAAATGTGTGATTAAGTATTCATTACATGTGTCAACAAATATATATTTCTTTGTAATGTGTCAACTGAAAGAGTCTATTTCTTCTTTCTTGTAGGAGTCTGTGAAATTATTTCTTTAAATTGATGTGATCGCGTTCGATCTTCCTTTACAAAGAAACTGGATAAAGAATAAAAGTCACTTACAGTTTTTCTTCTAATGTTGCACACAATGTAATTTCTCCAATGCCTGGTAGACATTAATCTGGTTATATGCACTCTTGCCTTTTAAGGGATACTTCTTCCTTTCGCTGAATGTATCCAACATGGCTGACATGGACTCAAAGACGACGCAACGATTAAGCCTAATCTCATAATCATTGATGCAAGCCACCTAATTCTCAAAAGCAGTTATCATGAGAATTAGTTAAAACAAAAACAACATACAGATTCAGCAGCCATAAAAATTTATGATTTGGCTTAACAACTTAAACTTATAAAAGGATCTGACTATAAACGCAAGCTTACAGATCAAGCAACCTATATATTAGGTTAATTTTCTATTCAAAAAATTCACATCAAACTCATTGCAGCCTAGCAACCGTAAAAACCAGAAGAACAATTCAACAATACATTACGTGCAACAATCAACAAGTGTCAAGCATGACATAAGAGATGGTGAGTGCGTGCCACAACAATACATTGGCACGACGCCAACTTAAACATATCTACAGAAATAATAAATTACAAATTGGGAGAAAACAAATAATTTCTAGGCCCGTGTGGCAGGCGAAGCGTTTAACTATTATTTTTTTTTAAGTGTATTTTATATTCCTGTATGATTATTTTCGCTTACCCTTAGTTGATGATTTGTATGTGCATTGTTAACTGTCTCCCAAATGCGAGATATATTTTGTATAATCCTTACATTAAGGATAAGGTTATATAGAGGGTCGGCTAACTGCCGTTTGGTCACTCAGACCACATATTTGGGTCCATTGTATCCTCTCATAAAACATTGATGACGTCAATGATTATTCTTCAACATAAAGTTGAGTTTCTGTGGTCATAAGGAGTAAAATGACCTTAATATTAAAAGTGGAGATGTTTCAGTGGTAAGACGAAATCTACCAAAGATCTCCCATCTGTTCCTAGCTAAAGCTGGACAGAAGCATAGAATGTGTTCAGGAGTTTCCTGATCCATTCCACATTTCCTCTGGAGGTTTCGGTGTATACCGTCCCTCCTCTGAAGTTTCGTGGAAGCTAGTTTCCTCGTTAGTGCCCTAGACAGGGTTGTCTTTGGAGGTCTCTTCTTCAGAGCCCTCCATTGTTACGGGGGAAGCAAACAGTCACCCTGCGAAGAGCCCCCATGCGCAGGAAGGCCATTTTTTTATTTACTCCAGGATTCGGCCTGGTTTCCTAGAGGCACCGTTGAAGACACTATAACCCCAGTGCTATCCATCCATCGGCACGGTCCGCTTAAAACCTTAGATTGGGGGGGGGGGAGTCTGGTTCGGGGTGCAGAGCACTGCTTCGCCTCATACAGTGTCCTCGGACCCCGCGGAGACGAAGATTTCAACTGTCCACCACCCGTGGACCCGCCAGGTTGCTGACATCCCGAAGCTCCCGGGTACAGTCCAATGACTATCCCCCGGCCTGGAATCCTTACATTATTCTTGTCTTAGATTAATATATATCTATTCCTCTAGCTTTGGACTTGTGTTTTTTTTTACCTTGAATCGGGACGGGGGGAGGGGGGCCTCCTTCTCGACGTGCTGACACTGCATTGTTTTTATATCGCTATATTCATTTTATTTTTTTTCACTTTCGTCACAATTCCGAGACAAAAGAGAATAGAGAAAAGTCCTATCATCAAATATACCTGGTTGCCTCTAGATGCACACTTAACAGGTTAATCATTCATATGAAGCCAAAAAATGGCCACTTCCGGTTTGAACTTTCTTCGTTTTTTACTCATATCCAGGGCCGTCGCTTGGTTCGTTGGCGCCCGGGGCAAGATTTCGTCAGGCGCCCCCTCAATCTCCAATTCAACAACCAAAAAAAAAACGGCATCTCCAATTCAACAACCAAAAAAAAAAGGGAATCTCCTGTTGCCGTTGCCGCGGCGCCCCCCCTAGCCGCGGCGCCCTAGGCAAGATTTCATCAGTCGCCCCTTCAATCTCCAATTAAACAACCAAAAAAAAACGGAATCTCAGTTTGCCGTTGCCGCGGCGCCCTGCCCACGCGATGGCCCTGCTCATATCTTTTTTCCCCCGCACTTTCCTCCACTTAAGTGTCATTCGATAGCTCTTAGGTAGGGCTATAAATCCTAGTAATAAAATTCCTGCCATCTTTTGTCTCCTTAGGAGAAGAGGGGAAAAACCAGTTTTTTCCATCGGACCCCATGTTAAAATATCTCCTAGAGTACGTGGTCGAATTGGTTCTTTTTTTCGGATATAAGTAGCTATTGATAAGGGTATTAATTACTGTACTTTTGTAATTCCCGCATGGCTAGAAGTGGGTTAGGGCAAACGCCCATCGTGGGTCTTCTCCTTTATACAGGAAACTCTCGATTATCCGTGGACCTCTCCTGTTTCCATTTATTTTACTGTATAATAAAATACGGAATTAAAAAAAAAAAAAAACTAAATCTAGAATAAGGTAAACAATAAAAGAGGCTAACAAAGTTCAGTGAAGACAATTATAGACAAACAATTTAAAGAACGACCTTGTGGGCGGAGCTTAGGTTACACTGAATTACGGGAGAGCCTTCCCCATCTACAGAACACATCAGTCAAATAAGCCACCAACTTGATTTTTATTTTTATTATTTTGTAAATTTGTTTTACATTCTTTCATTCACATACACTAATTCGTAAGTTGAGTGTTATTTGAAACAAAACTTGACATCTGACGCTT
Source organism: Thereuonema tuberculata (assembly GCA_023159025.1). Taxonomy (NCBI): domain Eukaryota; kingdom Metazoa; phylum Arthropoda; class Chilopoda; order Scutigeromorpha; family Scutigeridae; genus Thereuonema; species Thereuonema tuberculata. The sequence goes on along the minus strand of JAFIDM010005346.1, from coordinate 52,486,720 downwards.
GAGGTATTAGTTGTAGTTGTACATGGAGAGGGTAACGTTACCGTAAATAAAGTAAAATAAAATAATTGTTTATAATGTATGAACTGTCACTGTATGCATTCTTATTTGAATGTAAATAAAACATTTTAAAAGCATTTTTGTGTTGATTGCCGTCCAATTTCGGATTATCCACGGTTGCCTCGCCACCCAATCCCGCGGATAATCGGGAGTTTACTATATTTGTTGTTGATTGTGCCAACTCGAAAAACCTCAAATCCCTCTGCTGGGTTGTTAAAAATGTTTTATAATACTTTTGATTGGCTTTTATAATACTTTATGATCACATGACATAGAGAATTTTGAATGGGGACAAATATTACTTGGATCCATCCAATGACAAAAAAAAAAAAAAAATAACTATATTTTTTTAATTACATTATAAAAAAATTAATATATTTCCGGATGTAGTGAGCTTTTAACAGCCCAATTCCATTACTACTGTCATAAAAGCTTTCATTTTGGCTATTTGGGATAGAATATTGTATAACTTTTATTGATAGAACTTATATTATTACAGCAAATTTATTAAAAACAAAATATGCAACAATACAAAACAGTCTTTGTTGAAATAATTGATATAATATTAACATTAACTATTAATTTTTACCATAAACAAAGCTTTATTTTAAAGTAATAAAATTTTAATCAAGGAATACAGGGTGAGACCAAATTGTATATTAAATTACATCCCAGTACAGCTGTTTCACGCTAATTGCGCAATTATGCGCTAAAAAAATTCATACAGGCCGCCTGAAGTGTGTACATGAATTTTCTCGCAATTTGTCGTTTTGGCGAGTTTTTTATTGCTTATTTTAGCTTTTCGGGCCCCACATTAATTCCGACGTTTTGATAAAATTTGAACTTTACTAGTAAAGCCATATTTCAAAGCGCCATTTTCTGACAAGAGACGGATTTTTAATTCTATTCTAAATAATAGGATTGCAGAGGTAAGTAATTAACTTCTCTATGATAACATTATTTGGATATTTAGGCAGATTGCATGGAAACTTAAAACGTATTATTCGTTACTTTTGAACGAAACCATTCGAATACATTATTAAAAACATAATCACGGATAATTGTATTTTAGTTTTCTCAATTTTAAGAACATGGCGTCCTATTATAGGCCTAATGTCACTATTTGAACTAATAAAGACTTTACTTTGATAGGGATTTTTAAATTATTGAAGGCAAATGAGGTTTAGTTACTGTTGATTCGGGAAAGGATGAAACCCCTCTCAATTTTAAACTTTCGAAGCTCCTAATTTTAGTTGAAGATGCATTTTCATAATCTAAATTTCCATTTCCCGCCTATTTGAAAATATTTCAAGAGGAAGCCATGTTCATCGTTCTATAATTTATTAAATTTGAAATTAAATAAGAAAAGGAAATAAAAACGCTTACTGATAAATGAAGAATAGGTTTCTTAAAAGAAAAAACAAATTCTCAGTATCTTCGATTCAAAGTTAAAATCGACTCCAATAGTTCCAGAGCCCTAAACTAAAAATTAGTATCTATGCCTCAATTAGCAATTAGGGTTATTTTTTTTTATAATTCTTATTTTGCGCTTCCTTCCTCCACATATCCCTTTCTTTATGTTTATCCCGTTGTTTTACGGGTATTTCGTATTTTTTAGGAAAGATTGCCCAGAATTGGTTGGGGTTTTTTTCCTGTCTTTTCCCTTTGAAATTCTTTTTGTCAACTACATTTGGGGTATCTGCAAATAGTACATCTTTGTGTAATATGTAAAATTCCTTGATCACCTTCCATTCACTCTTTGTGTTGGATTTTTCAAATTTTTTTATTTATTTACTTATTATTTATCACAACTGCAATTACTTACACCTTCACACTTTCAAAGGATTTAAATAAAATTATATATTATATAATATTTAATATATATTATAATATTATATATTATTATATAATATATAATATAAATACTTATTTCATACTGTATTTTAGCCAATAATATGTGTGAATGGCTTATATTGCAGTATTTACCAAAATAGAAGCTAAATCACCACCTTAAAAGGCAAAACCCACTGACACTCTTTATCAACTCAACGCTGAACTTAGCAAATTGAAATTTCAGGGATGTATAGTCGGTGTTTTTATAGATAAGATCGGAGTTTATAATGAAACGTATGAAAACATTATTATTCATCCACTAAACATGGTTAAACAAATTTTTATTTTTAAATATCTATTATAACTAAGGTGATTCAACCGTCCTCCTTTTTGAAGCTCTCTCCTTCCTTGAGAAGTGTCCTCCTTTTTGATGTTTGAAGAGTAATAT
>JAFIDM010005346.1:52468318-52479841 GCA_023159025.1 Thereuonema tuberculata | reverse complement strand
ATGATGAAATACAGTGAAACCTGCTAAGTTGACCACCCAGTGGTTCCACGTTTTCGTGGTCAACTTAGACAGGTGGTCAACTTACCAAGGGTACAATACTTACTTTTTGATTTTCATATTTTATCATCTACGTACTACTAGTATAAATATACATAGTATAGTACTACAAAATTATACAAAATAGGAATAATATTGCTTATTAAGGTTAAACATTAATTATACATATATATTAATTATTGGATATGTACTACAGTAGTAAGTTGAACAGAAACAAGTTGATGATTCTACATTTTGTCAAGAGGTTTTCAACCAACGAATTGCATCATAAACTGTGACGGATTTTGAAAATTCGGATGAATCTTTACATTCATCTGCTTTTGTCACTAAACACTGCAACATCATTTGCGGTAATTCTGCTTCACTGCACAAATTAATCCTTAGTCTAGGGATGGAAACACACAAGTGAGATTTGGAGGCAGGAATTTTATTTCGACACCCTAGTTGTCGGCGAAATTCAAAGTAGGTTTCGTCTATGGAATGGACTTTAAAACGCGCCTTAACAATTTTTTCTTTAGAAAATTAGAAACAAAATACAGTATAAAAGTTGTTAGAAAAACATAGAAAACAGGTCAACTTACAAAGGTTTTGAGTTATGCTTTGTGACAAATTCTACCTAATTACCTGGTCAGGGCCGTTTCTACCATTAGGCAAGACTAGGCGGCCGCCTAGAGCGGCAAGATTTTAGGGCGGCCGAAGGACTGAAAAAATTATATATATATCAACTAGCGACATTATTAATTATTAAACAAAGAATTCTGGAAAGAGGCGCATGCGCTCTCTCGCGATCATGACGCGATTTGATACATCCATCCCTCTTGCGCCCTGTGTACATGTGTGCACAAGGACATTTTTGTCTCGCAGGTCATCCTCAAGTGTCGAATAGTGAGTGGTGTCAATAAGGGTGGGGTAGGGGGCGGCATTTGAAAGGGTGGGGGCGGCGTTTTTCAGTTCTCGCCTAGGGAGACAGAACACCTAGAAACGGCTCTGAACCTGGTCAATATACAAGTTAGACAGGTGGTCAACTTATAAAGGGTTCACTCAATGTTAAAGTAATTAAGCCATTCCGTTCCTGGTCAATTAGGTCAACTTAGACATGTGGTCAACTTATAAAGGTGGTCAACTTGACAGGTTTCACTGTATTACCGGTTTTTAATAAAACAAATGATTTCTTTCTAGAATATTCTGATACAAAATTATATATATATATATATAGTTTTTTTTTTCAGCCAAAAAATTTGTAAAATAATTATTCAAAATTTTATGTAGCTTTTTTTCTTTTTTTTTAAAGTGTACATTCTTGAATCGTTCTTTGCCAATGACCAAAAAAAAAAACATTACGAATCCTATATAAAACAGGTAATTTTTAAAAATGAATGATAGCTTTAATGAATATTTGATAAAGTAAGGTAGCATTTAATATATGTTTTCAAATATTGTATTACATAGCTTCTTCATAGATTGAGAAGATGCTTAATAAGAGGTCCATTTCCACTCCCAATACTTTGCTGTTTGGCACTTACACCTTTAGTTTCAACAAGAGACTTAAGTACTGTGAACTATTTAGCCGAAGACTTGTTTCCCAGCGTACATTGGTGTTATCTACTTATATAGAAAGGGAGGAAGGAGAGCCTCAGGAAAAATTACTAAAAGGTCATCCCTAGCTGAAAAAGTTTAAAAACCATTTCAGAACATATTTCCTTTAATTAAGAGCAAGAGTGTGGATTTTATTTTATCTTAAGTAACTGTAAGATGGCACAAACATGTAGGACATCACAAAAACATGTAAGACGACGCGAGGTGACTCTCACTGGGCATTCACACCTCGTGTCTTTGTAAGTGTTTTTGTGATGTCCTATATGTTTATGTGTTGTCCCTGATGATGAAATACGCTGAGTATTCCGAAACTGTAGGTTTATTGCCATCTTTTATATTCTCTTTTCATCATATTTGCAAGTGTCTTTTGTTTATTTTCATGTTCTCTTTATACAACAGTACTCTTCCAGTTCACAAATATCTTGATAGGCAGTCATTCAGTGTTTGATGAACAGCTAAAAGTGACATTTTGAAAGCTTGAATTTTTTTTTTTTTTTTTTGGTTGCTTGGTTGGATAGTTTTAGAACAAGTCCTGATATGACAGCTGGACCTCAGAAAAATATTCATCAAAAATACTAGTCCTCAGTTTGAAAAGCTTGAGAAAACCTGGTTTAAACAAATGTTAATATTTTATTGACTAATAATGTATCAGATCATAATACATAATATTATTTTTAACTACTGCTGTTAATTTCTTTCTTTTCCTTAATCAGGTTTGAAGACATCATGATGAACAGTTTTGAAGACGCCAACTCCAATGCAGCTTCACCAACAAGTCAAACTGATATCTGGCTTGTTAGTACAACAGAAGAAGCTTCTGAATGTTTATCTTCTCAGCAGTGTGAAAGTGGGTTAACTGAAACAACCATTAATTCCAATGCAGCTTCACCAACAAGTAATGTAGATTGTAATGAAGAATTTTGCCATGATGCAGATGGTGGTCCCAGGCAAATGGTCACACCTTACTACAAATTGAATGACCAGTCAAGTGGTGCAGCTTCGAGTCCCTTTAGTTCTAAATTTGCAAAATTCGCCGAAGGGATCAGTGCAGATGATCCAATTTCTGACACAATCAACTTCATTGCTGAAGGACCTAACTTAAAAATTCAGAGAGTGAAACAAAAAGGTCGAAGAAAGTTAACTGAAGAAACATGTTACACACTGGAATCGAAAAATGTTGTAGAGCAGTTTATGAGAAAGTGTGTTGAGTGTTCAACATCAGTTACTGGTGAAATCAATAAAGTTAATTGTAGAACTATAAATAGCAGACAGAGAGAAATTGAAGTAATTGGAAACTCTGGAAGAGTGTTATCTGTCATTATGGAAAAAGAATCTGAGCAGACCTGTGCTTCAAATGTACCTGAAAATCAGGGAAAAGAGGCTCATGATGATATATCTATGAATGACTGTGAAGAAACAAACATTAAAGCAACTAATTCAGACTTCCAACCATCTGATGATGTAGCCGTTAATAAAATTTACATACGACAGCAGTTGTGTCCCAAAAACGCTGCAACAGTCAACTGTTACACACAAATGACAGTTAAAACTGATGTATCTGTCATTCCTCCTCCTTCAGTTATACCAGATAAAAAGACTCTACTATGTGAGACTTTAAGTAAAACTAGTTATCCAGAAACTAGTTATCTAGTTTGTGGACCTTCTTCAACCGTTTCCACTGTGAACATAACAGATCTAGAGAAAATTATTTGTATGGTCTGTTTCCAGGTTTTTTGCTCCAAAAGGAAGCTTGGATATCACTTACAGTCGCACTCTTGTGGTGATCTTCCAAACAACGAGATGAGTACCTCTATGATGCAATTTATGTCTTGTAATAATGAACACGACACAAACTCCAACCAATTACAAACAAAGGAAAAAAGTTACTGTTTCACTTGTAAAGTGTGTATGAAGACATTTGCAGACAATGTAGTGGGTTATCATCACGAACGGAGTCACTACGTTTTGTTCATCACTGATGCTTATAGAACAAAACTAAAGGTGAACCGGTATCAGCTCCATGAAAAAAATGAAAAATTGAAGGAAATGTTAAGGCAGTACATGCAGGAGCTTGGTACATCAAAGTTAGAAGTTAATAAAGCTCATTGTGGATATTTATCGTGTCAGATTTGTAAGAATGCATGAAGGAATTCTCAAGGAAAGACTAATATAAGTTCAATAATTCTTGATTTACAAGCTTTCAGTAATTTCAAAGAAAAATCATTACTTCTTAACTGACTGTCCTCACTGGGACAAGTTCTACAATGATCTGTGTATTCAATCTTAGCAATAGTTATTCAACAAAAATTGATAACGACATCTAAGCAAAAGTGATATAGTTTGTAAAAATCCAGTGAAGGAAATCGAGGGACATTACAAAAAAAAAGAAACATGTACGTACTTTATATTGGCCAAGACACATGATCAGATTAAAAGCTGACAATCCTATTATTGCTGGTCAGCATTCTCACCATAGTACATATGTAACACGTATGTCACCTGCACACTGTCCTATCCCCAATGTTTGTATTGTACTTTTGTTGATTTTTTTTTTTTTTTTACTTTTTACCCACGGAGATGAGATTCACTCAGGATTCTGAAATCAGGATCTGACTATCCCTTCACGCATTGAGTAAGTGTGCTATTATCTTAATGATATTAGTTTCACCAGTGGACATTAAGTTTATCATCAAGCTTAGAGGTGATATCTTGGCATGTTTGTGAATGCATTATAGAAAGTGTTTATTTTATATCATGAAGTGATATAAGGAAAAAAATTGTTTTTCATTTCAAAATGAATGTGTGTTTTGTGAATTTCATAAGTGTGTAGTTCATGAGTGTATTATTACTTTTTTTTAATTTGGTAAATATTAAACAAGGCTTGTTAAAAATTATGCACAGTTACTTTGAATTATTTCATTATATTACTGTTTGTCAGCAGTTTCTTTATTATCAGGTAATGAAGTTTGGTTTTTGTTTAATTTATTAGGTGTGTCATCTCATTGTTTTTTTTATAATAAATAATGTAAAGTTTTTGTATGTTAACTTACTAATGGAATTTAGTATCATTTCATTAATAAAAATAAAGAATCATTATTTTATATTCAAAATTCAGAAACGCATATTTGCCAAAAACTAAGATTTAAATACTTAAAAATAACTTCTGACCTGCTGAACAGTGGCTATTTCGGCTGATGAGAGTCTGAAAATCAAGAGGCTTGTGTGAAATCCTAACTACATCAAAACAAACAACAATAACTGAATCGTCCTGTAAATGTTAGAAGGAGGTATACATGAAATGCTTAGAAAAATATAGGATTTAGTCAATCTTTCGACAAGAGATATTTGATGTAGATGTTTAAAAAGACTTCTTTCCAACATTTTACCACTGCACTGTGGCTTTTCAACTAATGATTTGAGATTCACTTCCACAGATAGAAGTTCTTCCTTTTTCCTTCCTTTCTCTAGGAAAATAGGTTCTTTATTTATATGTACTAATTACATTCATATTTGAATTAGAAAATTAAGACGCACTTTGAAAAATAATGTTCTGTTTAATTTTTAAATAAGAAGTAATTTAAGGGATATTTTTGAAAAAAAAAAAAGAAATGTGGCTTATATGTAAGATTATTCATGTGAAGGTGTTAACAATATATTTTTAATTTTTGCTTGTCAAATTCAAATGTAGCATCATTTTTATCTTTGAATTTTTGTTGCAAAAACAAATAGTAATATAAATAAAAACTGTAATAAAAAAGTTTATTACTAAAATATTGTTTTTAAATTACTGAATTACTTAAAATTAAATGGTTAATATTAAAAAAGCAAACAACATAATTTATAAGCTATAAAACACATCACTAAATGTATCTATCTTATATTCTAGTCCCAAATATCAATAAAATAAGCATGAATCAGAAAAAAGATCAGCATTTGGAATGAAGAAAAAAACAGAAAACTTAGTGTATAGAAGCAATTCAAAGACCATTGTTTTCAAAAGTCATAACTGCACAAATTGACTGCAGTATCATTTACAATTAGCACTACAGCAGTAATGTATCAGAAAAAAAAATGATTAAAACAACATGAAATGTTACATAATCAGAAAATAAACAAGTGTATGTCTGTTGATTAAAAGCAGAAATTTCCAGACTTCCCTTCTATATCATAGACTTAGTCAATAAAATATACACACATTAAATAACTCTAACAAACAATAAGCTTATCTGATCTGGAAAGAAAGATATTCTGTCAAAGATTTTATCATTTTTGTCTCTACATAACTTCTCAGATATGGCCAAAAGTTTTTGGTTATGACAGTCTGCTGAGACTAGCCTTTAACAATTGCTCCAGTACTCAGGTCTTTTTGCACAAATTATTTTGAAAATTTAAAACAATTGCCGAGAACTGTGCATAGATATCAAAAGTGTTCTAAGTTTCATTTGAATGATTTAAAAACAAGTAAAACAAACTGAAAAATAAAATTTTCACAAAAAAAAAATAATAATTTTGTTCTACAGGAAAGGCTTTACTTAAAACATGGCTGTAAATAATCCATGATGTATTTTGTAATGTGTCAAAGGAACAAAAGAAGATAGAATAAATATGTAAATACTTTCATATGTACAACTCAAAAATACTTAAACTGTGTACATTTTAAAAACTGTGTAGACTTCAAAATAGCTTTTCAAGTACGTACGTTAATAATGAGTCTCATCAAAATTAAAATGCAAAAGTACTGCTTATTATAAATTAAAATTCTTAATAATAATTGCAGAGAATGGACTTCATAAAACTATATAACATTGTTCTACAAAGGTCATTTTTCTGATATGGAAATGCGTGTGTGGAAAGAGTTTTCATGTGAGAAATTCAAATCTGAAATCAGAAATTCGCTATCAGGCATAGTTTTTTAGTTATACGAGGATATATGTCCAATTTAAGTGATACTTTTAAGGTATGATCAAGTTGGTGAAATTTGCTTTGCAGCAGTTGGCAATAATCAATTTTGTATTTAGTTTCAATTCTCAGATTTTTCCATTCCTGTTGCCAATAGAATTACCTGAATATGCAATTCATTGTTACACTACTGTTTAAAATTGAGTCTTAAAGTGGCATTTATTTAACTGGTGGAAACGTTTCTTATATGAGTAAATATTGATATTTTAACTTTATTACATATCTATCTGTAGAATATAAAAATGTAAAACTGTTCATATTTCTATTTTAAAGGAATCTCTTCAACCATATAAGTAGACTAGACAAATTCTAACACGTAGAGGGTGTGAAATCTTCAGTTATCCTGACATTCTTCTTAGATGACATGAGTAGCTTATATTAATTTACATTTGGTATTATTTTTTTGTTTCCACAATCCAACTCGTAGGTCTCATTGGCCTCAACTGGAAAGTGGGAGAAAAAAATATACAGAATGAGAAATTAGTAGCTAGTGAAGATGTTCTTCTGCCACCTCTTCACATCAAGCTAGGCCTTATTAAACAGCTTGTAAAGGCCATGAATCAATCTGGAAAAGGGTTTACGTACCTTTCAAAAACGTTTCAGCAAAAATAAAGGAGGACGTGTTTGTGGGCCCCCAAATTAGAGAACTTCAAAAAGACTCAGATTTTGAAGAATGCCTTGAACCAAAAGAGAAAAAAAAAACATGGGTCTGTTTCAAGAATGTAACCCAAAACTGTCTGGGAAGAAAAAGAGCTAACAACTACGAAGAATTGGTGCAAGAAATGATAAATGCATATAGGGATTTAGGGTGCAACATGTCTTTAAAAGTGCATTTTCTAGATTCATATTACACTATTTTCTTGACAGCTATAGTGATGTTTCCGACGAACATGGTGAAAGGTTCCATCAAGACATAATGTTCTTGGAAAAACATTATGAAGGGAAATGGATGCTTGCAATGCTAGCCGACTACTGCTGGAACACTATTCGAGAGTGCAAAATTGTTCACAGGAGAAAAAAATGGTGGTCAATATTCTTAGAGAAAATATGATTTTGTATATTTTTTTTTTATTTCAAATATTTAATTTCATACAGTAGATGATAATGTATAGGTCAGTATTTGTTTTTCTTTTTTTTTACTATATAAATGGTTTGTAAATACAGTCGGACCTCTATTTAACGAACCTCTATTTTGCGAACTTTTCTTTGGAACAAGAACATTTTGCTAATTTCTTCGTAAAATAACCTCCAAATAGCAAAGTGCATTTTCTATGTAACGAACTTTTTCGTGGTATCTATTTTTTTTTTTCTTGAATTGTTTTTACAAGGTGCCAATTGCTGTCCTTCTTTGCATTTCAACCAGGAAGTGCAATCCCAGTCCATCCCATATCCCCCTTTCATCCTCAATGATCATGGAAATGATCATGATGCAGAAATCAAAAAATCTTCGTATGATGAAATGCTAAAATCATTTGAAACAATTCGACACGAATTACAATTTGAAGAAAATACTGAAGGGGCTTTTGATGCATTGCAAAGATGCAAGATGTACTATGAGCGAAAACACTTTTTCAAAAAAAAAAACTCAGACAAAATTAACAGACTTTATTAGTAAAATTTAAGTTCGCATGTGGGAATATATGCTTTATGTAATTAATATTATTACTTTTTTTAATAATATTTATTGTTTAAGTACAGTGGAACCCCGCTATTCGTACACAATCCGTTCCAGGAGGCAGTTCGAATGGCGATTTGTACGAATGGCGAATCATTTTTTCACATAAGATATAATGTAAAGTGGATTAATCCGTTCCAGAACCCAAAGATGATTGCTTATTTAAACCTTTGTAATAATATTTTAAGCGTAAAGTACATAAAAACTATGAAAACAATAAATATATAGGCCTCTATTATTATTTCTTTCTTTTTCAGTATAGACGGTATGGTTGATTTCGCCATGCCGTACTGAGTTGCCAGGTCAGAGACGCGAGTTCCACTTTCAAACTTCGCAACGAGTTCTTTTTTTCAATTCAATTGTCATTCTCACTGCTTTCCTTTTAGGCTTAGTTGAATCAGTAATCTTTTTTGGACCCATGGCTGCACTATTTTCAATAAAAATAGCAAAAAATAATAATAAAATATCACAAAGTTTCATGAAGCTTGCGTGGATGATGCATAGCGTACGAAAGCTAGCACGAGACTGAACTGAAGCGACCACGTGGGACGGCCAGTAACAAGGTCACGCTGTCCGAATCGCGAGCAAGCATATGAATGGCGAGTTCAATTTTACTTGAAAAAGTTGGACGAATAACGAATTGTACGAATAGCGAGGCGGACGAATGGCGGGGTTCCACTGTATTTTAAATCTGTTTTATGTAGTTTAAAGTAATTTTAAAAGGTGAACCTCTATTTAACGAATTTTCCATATAACGAACTTTTTTTCGGGATTTAGCGACTTCGCCAAATAGCGGTCCGACTGTAATTATGAAAGTGGCTCGAATAGTAATGCTTACTTGTTTTGTCTATATAAATACACAGCGTAGAAATGAAAATAGAAGAAAAAATGAAATTGCCTATAACGTGAAAACTATGCCTGACACAGAAAAACTAATTACAGATTTGAATTTAGGAGGTATGTTTCCATAAGAAATAACAATGAAACCCCCAGAAAAACAAAATTCATCTTTTTTTGTCGAGCAGTGAATTAAACAATTTAAATTTGAGACCAATGTTTATTGCTGACATCGCAAGACAGCCTGTTTCATGTTAACTTGGCAATCATCAGTTGAGAGTAGTCAGAATAAACAAGCAGGTCTCATAACAGAGGTAAATTGACGTGGCAATGGGAAGACCAATGAAACCTCCACAAATCTAAACTAAAAACAATAATACACATTAAAAATAAAGAAAAAGAAATACATGTGCTGGACTCTGCCAGCCTCAATGAATTTCTAAAGCGCATTTTAAATGAATAAAAAAGTGCATAATTAATCAACTACATCATTATATCAGCAGATACACACAAAATTAATAAATTTGCTATAGTGAGATAAATACAAGAAAATTCTGGAGTTAGTGTAAATTATATTTTATTTTCATTTTGTCAATCTTACTAACTCAATCAAATGTAAATATTTTTTCTCCAAAGGATCTAATGTTTTTGAATTTTGAAAGTTGTCTGCTACTGCTGGTAGTGGATAAGTCATCTACGAACATCAAATTAGAGTAGGTATAGAGTCTATCGGTAAGGGATACGTATTAAGACAAGTGATGATATTCTCACAGTCGGAAAAGCTCTTGAGATTATGTACACAAGTCAATAGCCTAAAGCCTCCATATTTCACAAGAAAGTATGAAGCTTGAAATACCACAAATAATTTTGACAACTGAAGCTCTCAGACATGTCAGTATGAACTTTCTTTTCCAAATCAGATTTCTCAATTAAATGAAAATAATGCATAAACATGTCAGTGTCACTCTTAATTAATTCAGTAATTCTCACTGTCATTTAATCTCCTTATTCTTTATGCTGCAGTAAGCTCAAATCAACTCCGCACTTCCCGTCCTTAGAAAGGATGGGTCTGTTTTGTATTATGCTAGTGATACAGACAATAAATAAAAGATCTGTCTGGTTATGATTAATAGATCTGAACTGGGCCGCGCCAAGGTATGTTGGCGCCGGGGTGCCAGGCAAAAGTTGCCACCTTTAATAAACCAAATTATTTGCCGCCCACCGCCCGGGTGCCTGGCAGCCCCGCTTGGCGCGGCCCTATATCTGAAACTCTCAATACTTTTACTGATGGAAAGTGATTAGTAAATTTCATTTCCATACTTATAAAAGCAGTACAGGAATTACAAGGCAGGAAAAATAAAGAAAATTAATGTTTTCAATATTTATTACAGAAAATTTCTTGAATACTTGTTCGTTCAATTCTCAAATTGCACTGCAAATAGGATTTTCTTACCAAACTCTATGCAGTGCTCCCTATGTTATTGCAGCTGATTCATCATAACTCTCATAAGCATTTGTAATCATCTTAAGAATTTTAAAATATCTGCTAAGTAATCTTTGCAATTAGACAGACTTCTTCTATTAGCCACAAATGTCATTTGTAAAGTATCTGGAATATCTTGACAAGAGAGAATTTGCTTTAATATAACCTAATAATTGAAGCTTTGATTTGCTTTACATTTTTTTTTCCTTGAAAGGACAACATTCTAGAATATTGGCAGAACTTTTAGAATGTTCTTAAATATTCTATTTGTAATATCGTGGGGAAATATTAGTGTAGGGAAGAAACAAAGAGAAACTTAGTTTGTTATAAAAGACAATAGAAATTCTTAAAAAGACTCAGTAGATTATTTTTGGCAGACCATTATTAACAAAAGAAATCAACAATTTCATGAAAATTTGTGAACTTCAGTTTCTTCCACTGCTTATAGACAATGGCGTACCAACGCCTTTGGGGGCCCCCTAGACTTGCTTTTACAACCCCCCCCCCCCCCCCAAAAAAAAAGGAAATCTTGTGTGGAGGGGGCCTTCTAGTCTTGCTTTTCCAACCAAAAAAAATGGAGCCCCCTAGGCTGGCTGATGGGGGCCCCTCCCAGGTGTGGGCCCGGGGCGGACCGCCCCCCCCTCTTGGTACGCCACTGCTTATAGAGTAAACAAAACAAAACAAAGGAAGCTTTGAAGTCTTTGTGCAATACTATTGAAACTTCTTGAGGTTCTTACATAGAAACACGGAAGCCTTTGATAAATAAAATACTAGGAAAATTTGGGCAAATGGATAATAACTAAAATTTTACTAGAAAAGAAATTGAAGCTACTTCATGAATAAAAATATAATAAAAGAAAACTTTAATAAAATTTTGTTACTTTCTATTTACAATAATTTACATAAAAAACATACT
>JAFIDM010005346.1:52449509-52468218 GCA_023159025.1 Thereuonema tuberculata | reverse complement strand
CCTCTATAGGATGGGTACCAGGCTTCTTTCCATGGGGTGACGGATATTAGACTGATTATCTGACCTCAAGTTACCTCCAACGACCACATGGAGGCCTATAGTGGGTTACTTTAAAGAAGACCGTAGAGTCACTGGGTTAGTTATAGTCAAAACATTCTAAATCTGCTTAGGAAGGTCAAAATTCATTCTGAAAGCTGAATGTGTTTCAGTCTATTTCATTTTACAATACTGTGAAGAGACACTGCAGTAAATTTTCAGTCCTTTGAGTCAATTTGAAGTAAAGAAATAGATCAATGATACCGGTATAGTTGTGATTTATTTTTGATCAAGCATTTAAATTGAAATCTTGAAATTAATTGAAATATGTTTGAGACACAATATGCTGAAAGTCAAGATGTACGAATACCTGTTAATCATCCGTAGCCTAACAACATTCAGTTCCATTTTGTCGTGTAGGTAAAGTCAACACAATCAACTTTTAACTTATAAATAACTTAACTTTTAGTGTACAGAAATTAAATAAGCATGAATTAACTGAAAGAGAATAAAAAAGGGAAATTAACAAATACAGTAAAACCTCGTTAAGTCGCTACCCGGATAAGTCGTCACTCCGTTTAAGTCTTCATTTTCCTTTGGTCCCGACAAGGTCTCATTCACAATAATGTAAAATAATTCTCTTTTACAGTTCACCAAATTTAATTCTACTCCGGATAACTCGTCACCCTCAAAAATGGCCAAAAGCATCTTTCTTCTCCATTTTTGCATGCCATCTTGTTGTCTTTTCAGCCCCGCCCTTCACTTTAAGAAAGCCAAGCCTTTATGGGGAATTTTCGACCACGCCTGTCACTTCATTTCTTTCCTAACCCTTCGGAGGATTTGGGTTCTTGGAATCTCGCTGCTAATCATTCAAAGCACACTTCTCGCTGCAACTCTGTCGAGTGTAGACGTTTTTCTTGACCGCGATTAAGCCACGCTATAAGGGCTATTTTTTTCTCTTGCAATTTCATGGTTCGATTACGGTTTTAACATGCCAGGGAAACGAAAACTTTCCTCGTTATCTTTTAAAGAAAAAAAAGACTTAATTGCACTTTTTGAAAAATCAAATGTTTCGAAAACAGCTTTTGCCAAAGAACACCATATTCCCAGGACTACATTAAACGATATTCTTTCATCGAAACAAATAATTGAAGAAGCTGACTGCAAAGGCAAACGAAAGAGAATGAGGAAATCGAGGAGGTTTTATTTCGATGGCTGAAACATACCAAATCGCAAAATGTGCCGATTCCTGTCCTGATTCTCAAAGAAAAAGCTATGGAAATTGCTAAGGAGTTGAACATTGAGGATTTCGGCGGCAGCAATTGTTGGCTAGAACATTTCAAAGACAGACATTGCCTTTCTTTTAAAACAATTAAAATGTGGTAACTATAAAAAGTGTTTTTTTTTTTATTTTCCACTCATTCATTTGCATGTATTGATTTCTGAAAATCTTCTTTTTCTCACCGAATCCTACTGCAATTCATGAAAATACTGTATTTCAGTGGTTTTTTTTCAAAAATACCCACTCCGCCTAAGTCATCACTCCGCTTAAGTCGTCAAATTGTTTGGTCCCTTGAGTGACGACTTAACGAGGTTTCACTGTATTATAAACTTATAAACATTGGTTCTGCAATGATAATGTGTCAACAAATAAAGAAATTGTGAAATGTACATAAAGCCACAGCACAGAATAAATGCCTTTTCCTGATTCAATTATGGGGAGGATTAGGGAGGATTAGGGAAATAGGGAGGATTAGGGATTAGCAGTTTCACCTTTCAACGGGATCTTCAGCCCTAACCCACCTCCCTCGATAAAAGAACCAGAAAAGGTGCAAACCTATGAGAAGGTCACCGGCCAACCTGGCAGTGAACCCTCCAAAGGCAAAAAGGCAAAAAACAAAATTTTTGAAAAACCGAGAGGCATTATCAAAAACATTGCCTACAACTAGTAGACCAAAGACAATAAAGAAACACAAAAAAACAAGGCTACATTTGAACAAAATAAAAAATTTAACGTGCTGAAAATATTAAGTGAAATGTACATAATGCCACAGCACAGAATAAATGCCTTTTTCTGATTCAATTATGGGGAGGATTAGGGAACAGCTGTTTCGCCCTTCAACGGGATCTTCAGCCCTAACCCACCTCCCTCGATAAAAGAACCAGAAAAGGTGCAAACCTATGAGAAGGTTACCGGCCAACCTGGCAGTGACCCTCCAAAGGCAAAAAGGCAAGAAACAAAATTTTTGAAAAGCCAAAGAGGCATTATTTCTGCAGCAGCTTCAAATCGTGCTTGCATTTTATTTAGTCTAGTAAAAATCTAGAAAATCTAGTAAAATTCTTTTGGGCCTTCTTTATTTTTTTCACTTTTAATGAGGCAATGTGCTTTTTACTCACGAATCCCGGTTCAGTCTTTAAAGCAATTCCTAATGAGCAGTTATATGGAGAGAGAGCTTGGAACTCGATGTCATCCCACTAACCTCCAAGGAAGAGTTAACCTGTGGTGATGATGGGGATGTGATGGCTTGGCTGGAATAACATTAACAGCTTTATTGATCTTTCTAACTGTCAGATATCACAATGACATCCTTGACAAATATGCTCATCCAGTTTTTGGAGCTGTAGATCTTAATGTAGATGGATAATAGTGTCTATCCCATTGATCTCATCTTATTGACTACTACCTAGAAGGAAACAATTATCTGTTTAGAATGGCCATTCAAATCACCTGACCTCAATCCAAAAGAGCAAGTTTGGAATACACTAGAAAGCTGGATTGTAGATCTAAATACATCTCCATACAATAACAAGGAGTTCGGATCGGCTTTTTTTTACAAGAACCGAAATCAAACCCGCAAAACCTTATTGGCAAGGTTATTACTACTAGTAGCACGAATGATATCCGGGAGATGAAACATCAGAAAATGGATGGAAACTTTAAACACTGGCAACTTTTGCAAAATGAAGTTTATTAACCAAAATATGCACTGCCATTAGCAAATATACTTTTGCCAATGACAGAACAGTTTCTGTATTCCGTCAGCTCAGTGGCGTAGTGTGGGGGTGGTAAAATTTCACAATAAATAATAATAATATCTTGTAATCTGAACTAAAAATTTGAACCATTTCTTTTCATATTTTTGTCGCACCTACAATTCGGACCAATGAAAATGAGCACGGGATTTTTATTATTTAATCTGTGATGGAACCAGGGAATTCCCTTTATTTAAGTGAGTGAAATCATCTTGCTCGCTCAAGCGACTGGCAACACCGTCTGTACTAACCGAAATTGACGAACAGGACTTCATAGCTGCCACAGGCGGCGAATTTGGCCTATGCCCCGGGCGGCTGAAACCCACGCTATGCCACTGCGTCAGCTATAGGACACAACTAACGCTTGGAATGTGATTTCAACTAAACTTTGATTAACATTCTACCCTTTGTAAAGGGAAGTTGCAAGAAGGAGAAGTGAATTACACCAGCGAAGGACCACAAAATACTGACAATTGTCTTCCTGGGATGGAGTGAGCTTCGGTGTGTGTTTTGGGACCTCATCATAGTTGAGCCATTGCGGAATATCACCGACTGTCATACAATATTCCTTTGTTTATCATGTGACGATAAACTTCAAGATGTTGTTTGGTTGGTTGTGGAGAAGCAGAGAAGAGCAGATATCCAATCATTGTGTTTTATGTTGTTCTATCAACTCATGTACAAAATATTTATTCATCCTTCACTTTGCCTACAGCCGCCAAATGTTATTGCATAGTGTTCTCCCAGTTTCTAAGCAACTTTTTGAACTGTTTGAAAAGTGTTGAATTAGATAAAGTTCTTCAGCTTGACATCTTTGACTGTTCCTTCTGATCTATTGGGGTCTTATTTGGAAGCCTTATATTGCCAGACTGGAATATTGCAAACCAATGTTGTGTCGCTTGTTGATTTACCATGGCTTCCCTAAATGCTGTACTGCTGTTACAAGATGCATGTTCTGCACAGTGTTCCAGTTTAAATTCACATGACAAAATGATACAAAATTGTCTGGAATCTACAGTTGATTTCCAATGACTACACTCCATAAAGAACTGACACCTCAAACAACAGGACGATTGCCTTACATGCAGCAGGTTTGCTGCTTTAAATTTATATCTCATGAGTACCATCTGAGATGTTTTAATCCCTCAAAAACATGTGTCAACTGTAAGAGGTTGCAAAACTGACATTTCATCTGCAACAATTTTACATAGGCTGAGCCTGTATTGTAGCAGAGGGATTCAAACACCCTCTTAACAAAACATCATCATTGAACCATAGCATGCCAATTAGTCACTATTAATTGTTTATGTTGTATATTTCAAGATACTGTTAATGAAATTATCTTTCATTACTGCACTTTCTTACCACAAACTTACCCTGCAAATTTCTTATTTTATATCTTTCATGAAAATATGGGATTTTTGAATATTAGGTTCAAGATTAATCAAACCATATGCTCTGAAATTCACCCTGAATTAAAAAGTATTATTTTTCTTTTATTACTAAAATCCATGCCTGACTATAGCCCATAACAACTATATATATACGAAAAATGAAATAAGTAAATAAATAAATAAAATATAAAAATTTATAATTCCCTATATTCACATCTTTATTTTCTTTAACACAATGGTTATTTTATTTTACTCATATTCAATATGACCAAAAAAATTTTTTTTATAATTTATGATAAAAATGTTTTATTTTATCATTGAAACTTTGGTAAAATCTAAATTTTAATAAGCTTAAAGCTTTTATTTCTCTAAGAATTTAGAATTTTTATTTTATCTCTTATTTCAATTGTTTATTATTTCAAGAAAAAAGGGAAATTATAAAAATCACAAGTCATTTGTTTTCATGCCTTGAGCTATCATTGACAGGAATCTGGGATAACTGTTTCATTAAGGCAAATTTGTTCATTGATACATTATATGCATATACAGTAAATATATTATATTGATATATCTTAGTTAATTGAGTAAATTTTCTGATGATTATTTCATTAGGGTATAAATAGATTGTATAGTAATCTCTAATAACCAAATTAATCACATGATATCCTTTAACCAATCAAACTTATCATTGAACTCATGAAATTTTATAAATTAAACAATAGAATATCATCTAAGAACAAAGTCAAGATGGAATAGGATTTATGTATTTGGTAAAAGACTTTAGGATCAGACAAGTAAGACCGCTGTACCTCATATTACATAAAACAATTAATAAAAACAGTAAAATTTAAAGATATATATATATATATACATAACTGCCCCAGCAATTTTGTCACAGTATCAATAATTTAAAAGAAAAACCAAAGAAATTTCATTTTAAGAAAGCTTGTTATTACAAAATATTTTTAATAAGGGTGGGTCTACAATGTATACTTTTCTGTGACCTTGCAAAGGCTATGAACAAACCTGTTGGAATCATATTATTGAGTCTTCAATATCTTGTTATCTTCAATAGTTTAATCTAACTGTCCCAATTATAATTAAAGAAGCTTTTAATTATTTCAAGACACTGCTAATGAAATTATCTTTCATTATAACACTTTCTTACCACAAATATCCCTGCAAATATCATTCTTATTTTATATCTTTCATAAGAATAGGGGATTTTGAATACTAGGTTCAAGATTAATCAAAACTAATATGAACTGATCATAATTAAAGAGTCTTCGTCAATTTCAAAGGATAATCCATATACGTTGAATCATAATTTTGATAAATACAATTTTTATCCAGTTTTAAAAGTCTAAAAACATGCATTCGTTTGCGGAGGATTCCCTTGGGCCTGAACCATTCACACCCCAGGCTACAATGGGTTCATGAACACACCAAATGGCATGCAGATTGGTACCATGTGATGTTTTCGGATAAGTCCCGGTTCAACTTAGATTATAATGATGGACATATATGCATTAGATGATATCAAGGTGAGTGCCATCTTCCAGACTGCACTGTCCAGTGTCATACTGCACGAACAATAGGCGTGATGGTTTTGGGAGCAATTGGATTTCATAGGTGATCTTGGCTGCTACGAAGTGTGGGCACTGTCAACTAAGTGAGCAACCATTAAATCATGGAAGTTGTGGAGGCTGAAGTCGTACCCTTCCTTCAGCACACTCCTGGAGCCATATTCCAACGAGACAATGCCCAACCACATGTCAGAAATGTCCAAGCAAGTTAAATATCCCTTTTTCCCTGGCCTGCATGTTCAAGTATTACATAAGCATTCAGGGAGTGGGGAGAGGTTCAAGCTTTGCTTATTTCTGTTGACAAGGGGGAGGACTGGGGATCAGAGCAATGCCTACATAAGACAGACAAACATGCATGCGTTAAAATTCTTATATAATTTTGATTGTTTTAATTTATTGTTTAGTGGTATATACTGTTAACTAATGATTTGGCAAATCTTACGTAAGCACAAGGGGAGAGGGGTCGGACATCTGCTTTTTTTTGCTTACAAGGGGGAGGAGGGTGACTGCAATGACTAAAAATGTGCTGACGTAATACTTGAATGGCCCCTTTCTGGCAAATTTGCAGTAAAGGATAATCTTTTATTTTTTTTTATAAAATTTATTCCTTACTTTTTGTTTTTAATTTCTGAAAAGATAAATACAACATTAAATATAATAAAACCAGACTGGGAGTTTATTATTTTTAATTACCTTTTTTTTTATTATTTTCATCGATAACAGTAAATGTTTTGAAGCAAAATCATGTAGAGTGTTAACAGGAGCTGTAAACTTTTTACCTCCCCACCCCCAATTGTATCTTAAAAATTTCGGGGGAAAAGGAAGACCAAGTATGGAAGGAAGAAATGATTGGATGAAGGGATCTGTGTTTTTTTGTTTATTTAAAGTTAAGTTGAAGTGTCCCTCTACAGGCCATTGTGATCCTTAGGGTCGTGGGAGGTAAGACTCCTGGCGTTTCTTGACCAATGGGACTAATTTGAGGTTGGGTGGTCAGTCTGATGCCCGCCGCCTTTAATCCCAGGAAAGAAACCCGGAACCCAGATTTGTTTTAATCTTTATGACTGTCTATGTACTTATATAGGAAACAAGTAAATGATTAAATTTATATATGATACCTATAGATTAAATATTTTATGATAATTTTATTTTCTTGATTCAGGTATTAATAGAATAGGGTATAAAAAAGCAGCATTTGAACTCACCTGAATTAACTTAACCAATCCATACTTACCATGAAGCATGAATGAAAAGGAATTTAGAGAGGAAAAAATGAAAACAATAAAAGTTTAGTCTTCTGTTCACAAATTATAAAACATTGCAGTTAAATATCAAGCTAAAAATTTTTAATGATAGGCTGCTGCTTTGACCCTTCTTGAAATTGCTCCATTACACATACTTTAACAGGTCCTGTTGTGAAATCCAAAGACAAAGAAAAAGAATTTGACAAAGAGAAGTATGTTTTTTATGTAAATTATTGTAAATAGAAAGTAACAAAATTTATTAAAGTTTTCTCTTATTATATCGTTATTCATGAAGTAGTTTCAATTTCTTTTCTAGTAAAATTTTAGTTATTATCCATTTGCCCAAATTTTCCTAGTATTTTATTTATCAAAGGCTTCTGTGTTTCTATGAAACAACTCAAGAAGTTACAGCATAGTATTGCACAAAGACTTCAAAGCTTCCTTTGTTTTGTTTTGTTTACTCTATAAGCAGTGGAAGAAACTGAAGTTCACAAATTTCATGAAATTGCTGATTTTTTTTTGTTAATGACCGTCTGCGAAAAATAATCTACTGTCTTTTTAAGAATTTCTATTGTCTTTTATAACAAACTAAGTTTCTCTTTGTTTCTTCACTACACTAATATTTTCTCAAGATATTACAAATAGAATATTTAAGAACATTTTAAAAATTATGCCAATATTCTAGAATGTTGTCCTTTCAAGGAAAAAAAAAATGTAAAGCAAACCAAAGCTTAAATTGTTAGGTTACATTAAAAGCAAATTCTCTCTTGTCAAGATATTCCAGATACTTTACATATGACATTTGTGACTAATAGAAGAAGTATTCAAGAAATTTTCTGGGATAAATATTGAAAACATTAATTTTCTCTATTTTTCCTGCTTTGTAATTCCTGTACTGCTTTACTTTGCTATAATTATTGAAATGGAATTTACTAATCACTTTCCATCAGTAAGAGTATTGAGAGTTTCAGATCTATTAATCATGCCCAGACAGATGTTAGAGATATTGTCTGTATCACTAGGATAATACAAAACAGACCCATCATTTCTAAGGACGGGAAGTGTGGAGTTGATTTGAGCTTACTGCAGCTTAAAGCAATAAGATGATTAAATGACAGTAAGAATTACTGAATTAATTAAGAGTGACACTAACATGTTTATGCATTATTTTCATTTAATTGAGAAATCTGATTTGGAAAAGAAAGTTCATACTGACATGTCTGAGAGCTTCAGTTGTCAAAATTATTTGTGGTATTTCAAGCTTCATACTTTCTTGTGAAATATGAAGGCTTTAGGCTATTGACTTGCATACATAATCTCAAGAGCTTTTCTGACTGTGAGAATATCATCACTTGTGTTAATATGTATCCCTTACCGATAGACTCTATACCTACTCTAATTTGATGTTCGTAGAGAAGTCCAGCAGTAGCAGACAACTTTCAGAATTCTAAAACATTAGATCTTTTGGAGAAAAAAATATTTAGATTTGATTGCGTTAGTAAGATTGACAAAATGAAAATAAAATATAATTTACACTAACTCCAGAATTTTCTTGTATTTATCGCAATATAGCAAATTTATAAATCTTGTGTGTATTAATTCTTGTTTGAATTTATCTTGTTACTTTTTTTTTCATTGGTTGGAATGTACGTACAATAACTGCTCTTTGATTGTGATGACATCAGTGAAATCTGCTGATATAATGATGTAGTTGTTTAATTATGCACTTTTTATTTCATTTAAAATGCGCATTAGAAATTCATTGAGGCTGGCAAGAGTCCAGCACATGAATTTCTTTTTCTTTATTTTTAATGTGTATTATTGTTTTTAGTTTAGATTTGTGGAGGTTTCATTGGTCTTTCCATTGCCACGTCAATTCACCTCCGTTATGAGACCTGCTTGTTTATTCTGACTACTCTCAACTGATGATTGCCAAGTTAACATGTAACAGGCTGTCTTGCGATGTCAGAAATGAACATTGGTCTCAAAGTTTAAATTGTTTAATTGTATATGCAATATAGGAATTATTATTAAGAATTCTAATTTATAATTAGCAGTACTTATGCATTTTAATTTTGATGAGACTCATTGTTAAATACAATACATGCTTTAAAAGCTACTTTGAATTGAAGTCTTTGATGTACACAGTTTAAGCATGTGAGTTGTACAGTCGGCAAAATTTCCAACGTTTGCATAGGGAACCAATATTCGGCAACACATCGTTTAAACAACGGGCGCACAACAATGCAATTTCTGGCTGATAGCAAGAAGACAATTATTAAATGACGTCAGGCCAAGGAGATAATGCTACTGTTGCAAGAGAGAAGGCAAGGCCAAGTTCGTTTCCCGGATTTCCATCCCCTCCCCCCCTCTCCCTTACCAGTGTTTCTTCGGTTTCTAAAATGTGCTAAGTGGTTAAAAATTTGGCCAGTTCAGCTATTCAGTCAACTCAACTAACTTAAGGTTAAAAAAAATTACTTAAAAAAAAGCCCTTTTCCAACTATAAAGATAACTGATACAATACCGTGAATGACTTTTTTTTTAATGTGTGGTGCAATGTTTTAGTATGGCGTTTAGTTCTATTGCCATCGTGGTCTTTCTGAGCTTAAAAATTAGGCCTATAACGTGGCTAATTCAAGAAACATGATTTGTCCATTTGCGTTCACCGGCATCCCACATTAAATGGATCATTTTCGAATACGTTTAATAAACACAATAAAATCGTCGTAAACAATAAATAAAGGAAATTAAAGCCCACCGGCGCAGTTTATTTGTGTCAAATTATTTGGTCAGTGGCTGAAAAGGGGACTCTGGCAAATGTTCTGCCAGACCTGCTGATCAGGGTAGGGCGAGAGTCTGCCTAGCTCCTTCAGCAGCTACGAGATTCAATTCAGGCTTGTTTCTGGACAGTTTAGGATGTTTCCCGGGTGTCATTGGTTCGATCCCCGGGCTTGCCCGTCCCCTTACTAGACTTTCTTGTGCTTCTAAAGTGTCTGAAGATTCAAAATTGAGCTACTTAGCTACACAAGCAAATTACGTTGCTTCAGTTGAGGCTCAAAGGATTTAAAAAAAAAATGGCATTACTTAAGCTTTGTGTTTTTTCCCTCTGTAATCCCAATGGAGTAATGTAACATGTTTTTTTTGTCGTAACCTCTTAGCAACGTAACGTCAGTAACAATGTAATAATAATGCAATATAATAATTCAATACACAAAATTCATTATTTTGCGTATTAATTTCGCTAGTCGGCTTTTTCCCGTATAGCTATACGTTGAAATAATTAAAATACGAAACATGCTCTAAATTAGGCCTATAGCACCTACGTTTAGAAATAGAAATAGAAATAGAAACCAGACGGCGCCGAGCCAAGTTCATAAGCACCCACCCACCCAAAATCCATTTACCGTCTCATGCCGTCATACCTGGACTTGAAACAATTCAGGGATGGGGCAGAGATAACAAACTCTGAAAGAGAGTTCCAGGGGTTAAATGATTCAAACACGAAATATGCTGTAAATTACATCATATGAGTTTAAATGATTCAAACACGAAATACGCTGTTAATTACGTCATTTACAGTAATTTATTATTTGAATTATTAAACGTAAATGTGTTCACATGTGTATTTATTTTACTGGCGTTAGCGTGTTGTCTCTCCCTCTTTTTATTTCTATCAGTGTGCTCTATAACATTTTCATGAAGTATTTTGTGATAGTTTCAATATAAAAGCGGCCTGCGCCCTTTGCTTTCTGCGCGTCGTTTCTACCGATAACATTACGAGAGTGCGTCGCGCGTAGCTATGCATTGTTGTAGTCTCCTTCCACGAGCGCAAGCTATACGTTTGGAACAAACAATCGACTGATCTTTGTTAGTTTGGAATCGTTGCAATACAATGCCTCGCTTAACAACCACAGAAAGGGCTCGTCTAGTTGGCTTCTTGGAAGGTGGACGGTCTGTAGACGAAGTGGCTGACGAAATGAACTGCTCTATACCGACTGTCCAGCGCTGGGAAACAGCATGGCAAAATGGAAGAAGGCTGGAAGATCTTCCTCGCAACCCCAAGCCCCATGTTACAACGAATGACGAAGATCTCCTCATCGTTGGAATGGCTGTTGCTAACCTCATGGCACATGCAGCTACGATCAAGACGGACCTGCAACTGCAAAACATTAGCAAGCAAACCATCCGCAATAGGCTTCATGAAGCCGGCCTGCATTCAAGAGTTGCTGCCAGAAAAGACATATTGTTGCCTAGACATGTCCAGGATCGACTGTTGTTTGCCGAAAACCACAGGACTTGGGACAACGAATGGAGTGAAGTCTTATTTACCGATGAGTCATGGATCCAAAGCACACCCAACGGGAAGATCCGTGTTTGGAGACCGAGTGGAAACCGGTTTGACGACAACTACGTCCAAGTGACCAAGAACAGTGGACGGTTCTCAGTTTCTGTATGGAGTTGCTCCAGCATGCAGGGACTTGGGCAAATCCACCGAATTGAGGGTCGTTTTGACCGGATCCAATATATGGATCTTCTGGAGCACGTGGCAATTCCAGAAATCCTCCATAGTCACTTTCCAGACGGCTATTTTTGGTTAATGCAGGACAAGAGCCCCATCCATCAATCCCGAGCAGTGACATCATGGTTTCTGGAACATCCCGAGTTACGTTTGCTGCCATGGCCAGCCAAAGGGGCAGATATGAACCCCATTGAAAACGTATGGGCTAGACTGAAGGCAGAAATTGCTCCGAAATTGAATTGTCCGTAATGCAGATAATTTGTGGATGGCTATTGAAGAAACATGGGAAGTTATTCGACAAGATTATAACTATATTCACGCTCTCATTGCATCAATGCCACGAAGAATGCAAGCTGTAATTGACAATGAAGGCGGATGGACCAAATATTAAAGCAAAATATGACTTTCATGTTGTCCAAAATAAAAGAAATCGAACACTCGAAAAGAAAATGTTGAAAATAAGGACATTGAAAGAAAAAATCTTAACATCTGTAATAAAATTTAAATACATGTTGGCTAACAAAGGCAAAATAAAAACAATTGTAGAATACCAAGAATCTAACGTATAAAAAAGACGAAAAAAACAAAAAAAAAACAAAAAACGTTGTACAGTATAAGGCCATTAAATAAAAAAGAAGTTGTTTCTCAAGCCCCGCCGCCCCGACTCGAAACCCCCCGCACGGACGGTTTTTTTTGTTACGGCAACCAAAAATGGCAACTCACGATCTGTAACTAACAAATTTTTTATTCGTTTGACTTTTTTTTTGTGAGTGTTTGTAATTCATTGAGTTAACCCGATAAATTTGACTCATGACAAAATAGACATTTCTTCCTTTGTGAATGTGGTAAAATATGATAAATATGGTAAAAAAGAGTAAAATAAATAATAAAAAAAACAAAACCGCCCAAACCTGCACCAATTTTTTTTTTAAAAAGGCTCGAGAAACAACTTCCTTTTTTTAAGTGGCCTAAAAGGCTAGAATTGTACGGAATGTTATAAACAAGCTGCATGTCGTTTTTTTGTGAGTTTATATTATTAATTATTACGGCCAATAACCCTTTGTGTAGCACGAATGTACTATATTCGTTTTTACTTCACTGGGACCATAAATTAACGAGGGGAAAAATAATCCGAATTAAATTCCCTCGGCAGAGGTTTATCGCTAACTGGAGAGCTACTATGATTCCGACTATGCAAGGCTTAATTAGAAAGGTAAAATAAATTAATGCGAAAGTGTAACAAAACAATAAAACGTTTAATAAAACAATCTTACTTTAAATTTGAATACAATCTCTCACAGAGAATTTTAAAAGATAAATAAACTAGAAATACATTTCTATTTCTATAACGTTAATTACTTAATGCTTTAAAGTTAGATATTATCTGTGCGAGTTAATCGAAAGTCCGTCTTCGGCTCGCTTGCCAGAGTCTCAATTCTTCAGTTAAAAGTTAATCTTAAAACTTCTGGGCTTGGACGAAGAGAGTACGAAACTCACTGAAATAAAACAGTACTCACTGGGTAATATTTCTGCTTTCCGTCGAACTGGAACTTCGGACATCCACGTCGTAGATCGGTAATTCTCCTAGAATCCAATATGGCGACCCACGTTCGAAATGGAACAGCGATCTTCGTCCAAATGGCTTTTCACCGAGAATACGTCTTTAAAGCATTGTCTTTCACAGTTTTTATTGAGAGAATCAATCGGGATTTCTTCTCAATAATAGAAGCACACTAATCGCAGCTTTTCACTTAGAAACTGGAGTTCTGCAGTACGGAACTTTGAACTTCACACTGCGGTAACGAACGGCTTCACTATAGCTGATCACTTCGCAGCTATCGTAATAACGTAGTGATAAAGGATCCTAATCGTTATCACTGGGATCTTGGAACTAACTGCACTTCAGCGAATAAGGAACAAATCCTATCTGCAGCTAACTTGGAAACGAACTGCCTTGTGCGGAAACCAGGAATACATCCACTCCGCACCGAGACTGCCAACGAACTGCCGATCTGAAGCGTGGCTTTTCCTCTCCGAAATGCACTGAGCACGGACTCGTTAATTGCGTAACAATGGGCCGCTCGCGCGCTTATCATTGTTTAACAATTACTCACGAGATTTCTGTCCTAAACCTGAATCGGCGATATGGGCGCTGCCATTTTGAAAACACAGATAATTGAATCACTCACGAGATTTTGTCCTAGGCCTAAATCGGCAACATGGGCGCTGCCATTTTGAAAACATGGATTCAGGAATGCTTTTATCTATTTAGGCCTTCAGTGTGAAATGGAAGATACTGAAAGATAAGTTTTCTTTCACACAAACACAATCGATTAAAGGAAAAGTAGTTTACTATCCTATTTCTCTGCAAGTTTGCTTAGAAAATAGAAGTAATTAAAAAATTTAAAGGTTATATAAATAATAAAAAATAAAGATCGAATAAACCAACCTGCAGCTTGACCTGAGAGTCAAAACATCCCAGCAAATTTAATAAAAAGGTTTGACTTAAAGAAAACAAATAGGCCAGTCCCCCCCCCCCTTTTTATGTAAAAAAATGGGTAGTAAACTACTTTTCCTTTAATCGATTGTGTTTTTTTTTTTTTTTTTTTGGGTGCCCGACCAGGGGGGCAACCGCGAAATCTGACGAAATTTTGTTTGCGTTTTTATGTATTTAGGGCGTGTTGCTCATACTGTTTTTGTTACGTTTCCCCGACGAACATGCGCCGACGCGCCGGACCGGGGTTGGGCTGACCTTCCCCTATGGCGCCACCCCTGGCACGTAGGTCACGAATGGTGGCAACGTAAACCGCCAAGTTGTAATTTCGCGTAAACATTTTAGCAACAATAGCCTACATCGGGCAATTACCATTAGCCTTACTCGAGTATTTGACCCGAATGAAGGTGAAAAAAATCGAGAGAGCCCCCCCACTGAGTATGATCGAATTGGAGTTATTACCAGGCCAGTCATACACCGATTCTCGTTCGAGCTATTTCGATCAGTGTATAAATAACACTGCAACGTTTGTTCGTCACGAAATTTCGACTTTTACATTAGCCCTGGCAGAATGTCCAATTTCAACACTACGTAACACGCACAATCTCGCGGTTCTCGAAAAAAATAAACCGTGAAAAAAACCCTGAGTAAAAAAAGGATGGGGGAGGGCGGGAAAAGCGCGGAAAAAAAAGCCGCAAATCCCTACTCTTACCTAACAAATTTTGTAAATACACTAAATAAATAATCTTTCGCAAGCTTTATCCTCCAGCTTTTGCTCCCCCGGACTTATGTCCCTTGGCTTTTATTCCTTTTGTTGTTTTTCCCCAATACCCCCCCCCCCGGTTTTCCCTCCTGCCTTTTTTCCCCAGGCTTTTTTTCTACGCTTTTTTCCCGCCCGTCCAACTCTTTGCTGGGTAAAAAAAAAAAGTTCAATGCGAAACTGAACTGTGCAGAGGATTCTACATCCGCTTCGCAACACTTTTCTGTCTTTTTAAATCTTAATGTGCGAGTTTGGTATGATCAGAAAAGTGTTCGCTTAAGTCAACCACTGATTCTTTTCGAAAATCAAAATTACTACAAATTCGGTATCAAGCACTTATAGGCAAGTAGGATGGTTGACGTTGCTTAAGGCAACATGATATATGATATGTTTCAAGAAATCGTTAATCGTTTGAAATACACCGCATAATTCACTGCCAATTTACAAATTAACTCACCAACATTAATTTAAAATTTCCAAAATTAATATCGATATTAAAGCATAAGGGAATGATTTTCTAATGTTCTCAACCTGACGTCATTCCATAACTGCCGCTATGCTTCTAGAGAAAGCTGCAGTCGCGCGTGGCTCATTGTTAAGAAGACGGTGTCGCCGCGCATTGTTTCCGTATGCAAACGTTGGAAATTTTGACGACTGTACATCTGAAAGTATTTACATATTTATTCTCTTCTTTTTTTTCCTTTGACACATTACGAAATACATCATGGATTATTTGCAGCCATGTTTTAAGTAAAGCATTTCCTGTGGAACAAAATTGAAGAGTGTATTTCCAAAGTGACTTAAATCCATTTTTTTAAAAAATCGAGCTAATACCGTTATCGCATTCTCTTATGTCACTTTTATCATACTAACTACATTTTGTTTCCAAAATAGTTCAAATCCCGTCTACAAGCATAATAGAAAAGTGTGTTTATTTCCAAAGTGACGCTATTGCTTCGCTCTTTTACTTCCAATCCGACTTATTTCCGCCTGGCCAATAGGATCGCTGATTGGTGTCACGTGAACTGCGTCACAGTAATGGCTGCTTTAGTTGCGTGAGCACGTGGTGTATGTAGTATGCAGTGTTTTTAGAGCTCATTATTGTGAATTATGGCATCATTTGATGAAATTATAACACAACAAGAAGGTTGTTTCGCCAGGAAAAGGAAACGTGATCCATCAAATTGGCGAAAAAACAAGGAGAAGGCCCGGAGATGTGGAAGTGATGGTAGCAGACCGACAATATCTTGTAAACACAACGATGGACGCTGCGAAGCAAAACTATTATTACAGAAAGACATAGTGAGATTTCATAGTTTATTTTATAGTGATGGTATTACCAAAGTGGAACAAGATAATTTCATAACTAATAGCATTTCAGTAACTAAAACTGAACGTAATAGAAGTAATCAAGGGAAGAGGGAGAGGCAGTTTTCGATTATGTATTTCGTTCAGAATGCTGAAGGAACCAGGATAAAAGTTTGTTGTGCAACTTTTTGTAGCATCCTTAGGATTGATCCAAAGCGTGCCCAACGTTTGGCTGCATATCAGTTCAAAAATGGTGTTACAAGAGGAGAAAGGAGAGGTGGAAAACGGGAAAACAGAAGAGTAAACCATACCAAGGAACTGATACACGAACATATACAGTCGTTCAAGTGTGCATCCGGACACTACGGTAGAGAAAAGGTAAGATTAACAATTTGTAATTTATTATTCTCATATAATTTTATAAATAGGCCTAAATTATTAAAATACAATGTAATCTTATGACTTTATCTAGCCTCTATCAAATTGTTCAATCGTATTATTTTAGCTAACAAGTCAGTTCCTACTTTTAGATCTATGAACATAAATAACAAGTAAAAGTTGTGTAATGTATTTGCTTCATATGAAAACTAAATATTTTTTTTTTTTTTTATTCTTTTCAGACACCATATAGAAAATATTTGCCTGCAGAACTCAACATCCGAAAAATGTGGAACATGTTTCTGGATGAACATAAAGATGATGAGGATGCTAAAACCTGCAACTATCATCTATATTACAAAGTCGTCACTACTGAATACAATCTTGGTTTTGGGACTCCACGCACAGATGTCTGCAGTTACTGCGAGGAGAGAGTGCGAAGAATCAAGACCGAGAGTAATGAAGATGTGAAGAAAGAGTTAATTTGTGAACTCATTGTACATAAGCAGAGGGCAAAACAGTTCTATAAACTATTAAGTGAACCTGTCCCTGATAACTGTGCATGTTTTGTTTTTGACCTAATGCAAAATCAGCCATTGCCTCGCACATCTTTGGGTGAGGCGTTTTATGCTCGCCAGGTATGGCAGTATTATCTAGGTATTGTTCGCCATTATGGAGGTAAATCAAAACAAGCTGTGAATGACACACATTTCTTTACATGGTCCGAAGGTGATTCTAAAAGGGGTAGTTCAGAAGTGTGTAGTGCCGTGTTCTATTTTTTGTCTCAATTTTGTGCTGAGAACAGACACATAAAAAAAAAAAAATTGTTTTGTGATGGATGTGGTGCTCAAAACAAGAACTACATAGTATTGGGTATGCTTAGCAAACTTGCTGATCAGTATGGTGTAGCTTTTGAAATAACTTATCCTGTACGTGGTCACAGTTTTTTACCTGTCGATAGAGCTTTCGGTAGGGTTGAAAAAATGCTCAGGAAAATAGAAACAGTCCTTTTGCCAGAAGATTACAATTTGATTTTCAAAAACGTAGGTCAGGTTTATGTGCTGGGTACTGACTGGGGTCTTTTTGATTGGAAAGATATTGTAAAGTCCCACATTAAGTCACAAATGGGTTTCAAAATCACAGATATGAAAGTACTCATTATTGATCGAAATGAAATTCAATGTAGGCAGGTGTATTGTAGTTTTGTAGGCATGTGTAAACACAGCCTACTGAAAAGAGGGAAAAAGTGGTCTTCCATGAATGTGCGAGAGTTGTCATTACGAAACAAACTGAAACCAGAAAAAATAAGTGATGTGCAAAAACTCCTTTCCAAACTAGGCGTAGGACCAGATCATCTCGCAATGCCTTTTTATGAGAAGATATTCCGTTTTGAAGGTGCTGATAAAAGCATGGAATCAGATTAATGTTCCTTTGATGTTTCACACTTGTATTGAAATATTGTACCTTGTAGATTAAACAGAAATATGACAAATTTTAATCCTGTGCTATTTATTATTAATTACGGGACATTTTGACACATTTAAAAATATTAGTGCTCTATTTTAGTCTTATACACTTAAAAAATAATATACACTTAATATAATATACTCTACTTATAATAATTATATTAAAACATTATTTTCATCATGTTATAATAAGGAAAAGTAAGAAAGAACATTATTTTAGTGTCAAAGTGACTTAATTCCACAAGACATGAACCCAGTCCCTCCACTTACAATCATCAAGGATTTTTGTGATACAGTTTCCACCATTTACAGGTAGATCATAAACTCAGATGCTTAATGTCACACATGCTTGTTAAATTTTAAAGGCTTGATTTAAAAAAGCTGTTTTCTGCAGTTCCTTATTTTTTGGATTTAAGTCACTTTGGAAATACACTCTTCAATTATTCTTTTTTTTTTGTGAAAATTTAATTTCTTTCAGTTTATTTCACTGTCAC
>JAFIDM010005346.1:52435921-52449409 GCA_023159025.1 Thereuonema tuberculata | reverse complement strand
AAAAGAAAAGAAATTAACAAACAGTAGTTAAAAATAATATTATTATGTATTAAGTGATACATTATTAGTCAATAAAATATTAACATTTGTTTAAATCACGTTTTCTCAAACTTTTCAAACTCAGGACTAGTATTTTTCATAAATATTTTTATCAGGTCCAGGTGGCATAGCAGGGGTTGTTCTAAAACCATCCAACCAAGCAACCCAAAAAAAAATTCAATATTTCAAAATATCATCAAACACTGAATGACTGCCCATCAATATATTTGTGAACTGGAAGACTACTGTTGCATAAAGAGAACGTGAAAATAAACAAAACACATTTGCAAATATGATGAAAAGAGAATAAAAAAGATGGCAATAAACTTACAGTTTTGGAATACTCTGCGTATTCCATATCAGGGACGGAAACAACCAGTAATTCCAATGCAGCTTCACCAACAAGTCAAACTGATATCGGCCTTGTTAGTACAACAGAAGAAGCTTCTGAATGTTTATCTTCTCAGCAGTGTGAAAGTGGGTTAACTGAAACAACTATTAATTCCAAAATAAATTCATCGAAAGACACGCCTCAGGAGACTGATATAGAATCAATTGTTTCTTTGAAATTACAGAACTTGATAGATTTAGTATCTGAAAATATTCCTTCAGATGAAGTTTCAAATTATTTGTCACACGATGGCATGGAAAACAAGAATCTACATCAGTGTCAATCTGATTTAATGCAGTGTAATACGGACGTCGATTATAATGATAAAAGATGGTGGTCCCAGGCAAATGGTCACACCTTGCTACAAATTGAATTGTGCAGCTTCGAATCCATTTAGTTCTAAATTTGCATACTTAACCGAAGGGATCAGTGCAGATGCTCCAATTTCTGACACAATCCACTTTATTGCTGAAGAACCTAACTGAATTTTTAAGTTAGGTTTCACTCTCTGAATTTTTAAGAAACAAAAAGGTCGAAGAAAGTTAACTGAAGAAACATGTTACTCACTGGAATCGAAAACTGATATAGAGCATTTTATGAGAAAGTGTCTTGAGGGTCTATGTTTATCATCAGCTACTGATGAAATCAATAAAGTTAATTGTAGATCTATAAATAGCAGACAGAGAGAAATTGAAGTAATTGGAAAATCTGTAAGAGTGTTATGTCATTTCAGAAGAAGAATCTGAGCAGACCTGTGCTTCAAATGTACCTGAAAATCTTGGAAAAGAGGCTCATCATGCATCTGATGATATACCTATGAATGACTGTGAAGAAACAATCATTAAAGCAACTAATGATGTAGCCGACAATAAAAATTACATACAAGAGCAGTTGTGTCCCACAAACGCTACAACTGTCAACTGCTATACATAAAAGACAGTTAAAGCTGATGTACCTATCATTCCTTCTTCAGATATACCAGATAAAAAGACTTCACTATGTGAGACTATAAGTAAAACTAAGTTATCCAGAAAATTGTGGACCTTCTTCAAGCTCAGATTCAATCTTTGTCAAATCTGAGTACACCATTAGCATTGAGTTTCCAGATCTAGAGAAAATTATTTCTATGATGTGCTTCCAGTTTTTTTGCTCCAAACGCAAACTTGGTTATCACTTACTGTCACACACTTGTGGTGATCTTCCAAACAACGAGAGGAGTTCTTCTAAGTTGCAGTTTATGTCTTGTAATAGTGAAAACGACACAACTGTAACTCATTACAAACAAAGGAAAAAAGTTACTATTTCACTTATAAAGTGTATGAAAACATTTGCAGACAATGTAGTGGGTTATCATCATGAACACAGTCACTACGTTTTGTTTATAACAGATCCCTATAGAACGAAACTAAAGGTGAACCGGTATCAGCTCCATCAAGAAAATGAAAAATTGAAGGAAATGTTAAGGCGAGTGATTGCTGAGAAGATAAACATTCAGAAGCTTCTTCTGTTGTACTAACAAGCCCGATATCAGTTTGACTTGTTGGTGAAGCTGCATTGGAGTTGGAGTCTTTAAAACTGTTCATCATGATGACTTCAAATCTGTTTAAGGAAAAGAAAGAAATTAACAAACAGTAATTAAAAATAATATTATGTATTAAGATCTGATACATTATTAGTCAATAAAATATTAACATTTGTTTAAATCAGGTTTTCTCAAGCTTTTCAAACTGAGGACTAGTATTTTTCATAAATATTTTTCTGAGGTTCAGCTGTCATATCAGGGCTTGTTCTAAAACCATCCAACCAAGCAATCAAAAAAAAATTCAAGATTTCAAAATATCACTTTTAGCTGTTCATCAAACACTGAATGACTGCCTTTCAAGAAAATTTGTGAACTTGAAGACTTCTGTTGTATAAACAGAATGTGAAAATAAACAAAACACTTGCAAATATGATGAAAAGAGAATAAAAATGATGGCAATAAACCTACAGTTTTGGAATACTCTGCGTATTCCATATCAGGGATGGCACAAACATATAGGACAAACACTTACGAAGACACGAGGTGTGAATGCCCAGTGAGAGTCACCTCGCGTCGTCTTATATGTTTTTGTGATGTCCTACATGTTTGTGCCATCCGTGATGATGGAATATTCGGAAACTGTAGGTTTATTGCCATCTTTTTATTCTCTTTTCATAATATAGGTAAGTAAGTGCATTTTATTTATTTTTTACTTTCTCTTTATTTTAATACACACATGTTAAGCCTCCTTGTTCTTCATACTGTTGTATGCTCATTTCCAAAGCAACTAAAAAGAAATTAAAAACTTTCTTACATTTACTTAAGATAAAAAAAAAATCCACACTCTTGCTCTAAATTCAAGGAAATATGTTCTGAAATGGTTTTTAAACTTTTTCAGCTAGGGATGACCTTTAAATAATTTTTCCTGAGGCTCTCCTTCCTCCCTTTCTATATAAGTAGATAACACCAATATACCCTGGAAAACAAGTCTTCGGCTAAATAGTTCACAGTACTTAAGTCTCTTGTTGAAACTAAAGGTGTAAGTGCCAAACAGCAAAGTATTGGGAGTGGAAATGGACCTCTTATTAAGCATCTTGTCAATCTATGAAGAAGCTATGTAATACAATATTTGAAAACATACATTAACTGATACCTTACTTCATCAAATGTTCATTAAAGCTATCATTCATTTTTAAAAATTATATGTTTTATAGGATTTGTAATTTTTTTTTTTTTGGTCATTGGCAAAGAACGATTCAAGAATGTACACTTTAAAAAAAAAGAAAAAAAACTACATAAAATTTTGAATAATTATTTTACAGAGATGCTGTTCGTTTTCGAAAGGCAGACCCATAACTGGCGGAAGATTTCACAAAGCAGAGGGATGATACACTGAGATGGGAACTTTTCTAAGAAATTCTTTTGGACATTTTTGCTTTTAAGAAAAAAATAACGGAGGAGCATTTTTGCAGTAGTATTTATTCTTTCCCGAAAAGCACAAATAGAACGCAACTACTAGTAAACTAACACTGATAAAAAGTATACATTCCCTCTTTATGATGCATGCGCAAAAGCGTTGAAAATTCTCGTAAACAAAAATGAACAGTAGTACATGTTCTTAAGTCTATAGGCAAGATTAATGGGCATTATTCTATATTAGTTTGGAATAACAAGTTAACAGGCATTCTGATACAGTGGCACTTTTTTCAAATGATCTTTTTGAGTTGTGTAAATTTCTAATCAACAGCCTATTTAATAGATATCATTATAAAAAGTAGTATAAAGCAGATTAACAATGGCATGAAATTAAGGGGGAAAAAAATCAACACAACAAATTTTTTTGGTATTAAGAATAATTGCCAAATCAGAATTCAAAGAAACTGACTGGTACGTTTTTATTAAGAGCCTCAATTTTCCCTTGAAAACTTAAAAATATTTTACTTCAGTAGACTCCCTCTTACAACTGACCTCGGATCAACCGGCCGCCTACCAGCTTTAAAAAAAAATCAAGCCAAATAAGAAGCAGAAAACAATAACAGATTAGTAATTGTTTTTCCTTAAATGTACGCTACTGTACAATTTTCTTTTATTACTTTAGCAAAAGTGTGTGTGTGTGTGTCGTAAATTTATATCTAGGACAAAAGAAAGTTTTGTATTTGGTTATTGTGATTCGTGCTTGTGACAATAAGTATATGAGGGTATACACTGTAACTTGTACGTGCTGAGAGGGTGTATACATTTTTATTTTGTCAAATTATATGTTTGTCACTTTAATTGACCTTTTTCATAGAATTAAACTGTAGAAATACTTTAATTCAGTTAAAAGCTAATTTAAATGTATTTTCGGTTTAACCGGCCTAGGGTGTGGTCCCAAGCTGAATGGTTAAGAGGAAGTCTTCTGTATTTCAAAATATAATTTGAATCAGTTTCCTAGCAATATGAGAAAGAAAATTTCACAGCCTCTCCTATAATGAGTAATTTACATTTATATCAAATATGATGATTAAAATGTGAGAGAACCTGTGAGGTTTTTTTATTTTACTAAACAGAATTAGTCTGTTATGTAGTAATTCTGTTTAGTTAATTTAAAAATCTAATAAGGTTTCCCCCCTCAGCCCTCCCCCCTTATATACGCCCTTGAATTACGTATTATAAATATTATATAATATTTATGTAAATCCTATGAAAGTGTGAAGGTGTGAGTAATTGCATTTGTGCTAAATAATAAGTAAATAAATAAATAAATTTGCAAATACAACACAAAGAGGGTGGTATTGATGGAAGGTGATCAAGGAATTTTACATATTACACAAAGATGTACTATTTGAAGATACCCCAAATGTAGTTGACAAAAAGAATTTCAAAGGGAAAAGACAGGAAAAAACCCAACCAATTCTAGTCAATCTTTCCTAAAAAATACGAAATAGGCCTACCCGTAAAACAACGGGATAAATATAAAGAAAGGGATTTTATGTGGAGGAAGGAAGTGCAAAATAAGAATTATAAAAACAAATAACCCTAATTTCTAATTGAGGCATAGATACTAATTTTTAGTTTAGGGCTCTGGAACTATTGGTGTCGATTTTAACTTTGAATCGAAGATACTGAGAATTTGTTTTTTCTTTTAAGAAACCTATTCTTCATTTATAAGTAAGCGTTTTTATTTCCTTTTCTTATTTAATTTCAAATTTAATAAATTACAGAACGATGAACATGGCTTCCTCTTGAAATATTTTCAAATAGGCGGGAAACGGAAATTTAGATTATGAAAATGCATCTTAATTGAAATTAGGAGCTTCCAAAATTTAAAATTAAGAGGGGTTTCATCCTTTCCCGAATCAACAGTAACTAAACCTCATTTGTCTTCAATAATTTAAAAATCCCTATCAAAATAAAGTCTCATTAATTGAAATAGTAACATTAGGCCTATAATAGGACGCCATCTTCTTAAAATTGAGAAAACAAAACTACAATCATCCGTGATTATGTTATTAATAATGTATTCAATAGTTTCGTTCAAAAGTAACGAATAATACGTTTTTATTTTCCATGAAAACTGCCTAAATATCCAAATAATGTTATCATAGAGAAGTTAATTACTTACCTCTGCAGTCCTATCACTTAGAATAGAATTAAAAATCCCTCTCGTCAGAAAAAGCAACTCCAAGCAAATGACGCTTGGCTTTACTAGTAAAGTTAAAATTTTATTACTTAAAAACAAAGCTTCGTTGGATTCCCTGTGTCATGTGATCATAACTCGTAGCCAATCAAAAGTGGTAAATCTGTCCAAGTTGTTTTCTATTTTTTTTTTACCCAGCAGAGGGATTTCAGGTTTTCGAGTTGGCACAATCAATGACAAATATAAATTTCTTCAACTGGAAGCTTTTAATGTCGGTTATAATTCGCCCCAGACATAAGGGAAGGGGACATATACAACTAGTCTCTGACTTACGAACGGGTTCCGACAGTTTTATCGTAACTCGAAATCCGTTAAAAAAAAGAAAGCTATGTATGTATACAGAAAACTCACGAAATGAATAAGCAAAGATTAAACTCTATAAAGTGTTAATGAATAAATAGATGGAATAAATATTAGGTAAGTAGATGTAAAATAAACTGAGTAAATATTCTCACTCAAACACATTTGCTACGGTTGTTTTGAAGTAAACATCAGTTACGACTTTTGCACAGACAACAGAGAGCGGAGAATCCTCATCAGGAAATGCCATCGAGTTCTCGTTCTTGTTGCCTAACAGTTCTGAAAAAGAGGAAACGAAGTACGTCAACGCTCTATAAATAAATATGTAGACTACTTATTATGTTTATACAGTAAAAACTGGTTTATATGTATTTCAAGGGTAAACTTTTAGATTACGCATAACTGAGAATTACTTATAACTCGGGTTTAACTTTATTTTTAATTAAACTTAAATAAGAACACTCGTAATAAACGTTTATGTATTAAGTACATATTTTTCAACAAATGATATGCATAACTGTAAAACTGTCAATTTTAAAATAGTGTATTCATTTTCATAGAGGTTTTTTGATTTCGTGTTTTAAGAACTTTAAGGGATTGAATAAAATACTGTACACCCATTACACAAATACAGTTCTAAGATAAATGGAAAGCAAAGACTCACCAAATTTTCATTAATTTTCCATCACATTGTTACTCACTTTTCCACATCTGCAAATTTTCCCTTTAGTTGACGGCTGTGCTATACAGATTTTGAACCTAACTTTTAACGTTCTTCTAAAATTGACTCCTTCTTACTAATGATTGCACATAATGTAATGTAGCTTATATTTAAGCTATTCGCTATTTCTGCTTTTGATTTTTGCGGGTTGTCTTTCACTTCCCGAATAAATCTTACTTTTTCCTCTAAAGAGTAACTTTTATTCCTTCTATTACCCACGGCTGCAAGAGAGAGACTGAAGTAAATGAAGGGAACACATGTTTTATCAATGCGAAATTAATTCAATTTTTGTCTCTGACCGACCTTTCATTAAAAGCCGCTCAGAAACATCATGAACACGACGATTATATACCGATACGGAACGCCGAGCTGTATATCAATGCACCTGGGGAATATCTATAGTTGAAAATACGTACAATTCAATCTCGTTTGAAAATATAGGCCTACTACGTATAAAGGCGAATTACGTGTCAGTTACGTACATCTCAGAAATAATTTTTTATGTAATTAAATACAATTTTTACCAGGACCTACAAAGAACTTCGCACAAGCCAGAACTACGTACAACTGAGTAACGTTTAAAACGAGTTTTTACTGTATATGGTTTATACATGTTGTAGATACGACAAGTTTCTCTGTCTATAAATTCGTAGAATACTGGAAACATTCATTTTTACTTTTTTTTTTGATATTTGATAATTTTGGTCGTAAGTGCGAATGTTCGGTTGTCGTGAGTCGGAAACTATCTGTACTTACTTTCAAATTCCTGAATATTAAAAAGAAAGCCAGCTAATAATATGTCAATAATACTACTAGACATATCTTATAGACGAGCTGTGTGTCTAATTACGAACAATATCCTACTCCCTCCATTTTCTTTTTTTTTGAAACGGTTTTTTTAATTAAGAATATATGTATACTGCGATTGAAATAAGTTCATTGGATTCAATTAATGATAATAAATTTATTTATTTTTAAATACAAAAATTTCCTATAAAATCTGTAAATTTACAAATTTACATATCATTCAAACCAGATAGCGACATTGAAAAGTGGCCATTATAACATTCCAGGGGCGTATATAAGGGGGGGGCCGAGGGGGCCCGGGCCCCCTCCGAAATAATGAAGATATGTCCTTTCAACGTTTTTTTTTTGGTTGAACAGATAGGTTTTCATTGGTTTTTTTGTTTGGTTGAATAGATTTTTTGGCCCGGGCCCCCCCCCCCGAAATAATAAAGGTATGTCCTCCCAACGTTTTTTTTTTGGTTGAACATATAGGTTTCCATGGGGTGTCTACTTAATAATGTTAATCTTGGGCCCCCCCCCCGAAAATATATTCTATATACGCCACTGTAACATTCTATTAAATATTAAAGTAAATAATATAAAAAATATTACAGCATGAATTGATGGAAAACTTGTCATCACTTTGTAAGGGAATCAACATGTTACATAACTATTTCCATTAGAATATTAGAAATATTCTAATTCAGAACATAATTACATTGAAGCCCGTTAAATCAGATAGTCAGTCTGTGCGATTGACAATTTAAATAAATAATGCTAATTTACCCTTTTACTGGTTTCTTTTTTTCAGGAAATAGAAAATTTATACTGCTTTTGTTTAGCTGATGTCTATCTGTTTTATTAAAAGAAAAGTTTTTTTTTTTTTTTCTGTTCCATCTCCTCCGATACCATAAGATACAGAAATACAAATAAGGTGGCAAATGTTAGGTATAGTATTGAGGATGCTCACATTTTTATGTTTATCTACGTGGTCAACCGGACGTCACATGACTTACGATCAAACATCAGGTCTCCGAGATCTCGGTCTCGGATGGTGAGAAAATTATCTCCGAATCCAAGATCACGTGATCACACATTTGCTACTATCGGCCAAATGAAACAACGACTTTGACCTTGAAATGCACCTATGATCTCTTAATCATTCCAGGACTTAAGTTCGTCGAGAGAAATTATTGACAAAGGTTTGCCTCGCTTGAGAGTCGCCAATCAGAAGCCATAAACTTTCCCGCCATTATCACTGACATATACAATCGATTCAAATTCTACTATTGCGACATCTGGTGGCCACGGTCGTTCTTTGGTTTGGCGGACTTTAGTTATAATTTAAAAATAATGTGGGCTTTTGTTTTTTGTCGTTTTAAGAAAATAATAATTTAAAGAACTGTAAGGAATAACAATTTAAGGAAAATAGGTTTTAAGTAAATGGAGAGAGAAAATACTTCACGAATTCTTGATTATATGGATTTGACAGTGTTTCTATGACAACTGAAAACTCGAGTCGAAAGTAAAGGCGCTTGAGACTAGAATGCCTTATCAAACAGAAGAACGCAATATCTGAAGACTCTACAAAAATAAATTGAAAAATAATCTACGAATACTGTTAACCTAAACTTTGATGTTCTACGAAATTTTTCACAAAAATATAGTAGAAGTTAAAAAAAATGTTATTAATCGGTGGGAAAAATGTTTAAAAATTTAAAAATGAAACTCAGTTTGGTATTATAAAAGGAATACATTAAGAGGTTTCATATAAGCAAAGACGTATAAATACACAGAAATGAAATTTAACGTGTGTTAATACGTTATTACACACACAAGAGAGAACTGTTCTTTTTTTTTTTGTATGTATAATAACGTATATTTAATGAACAATTATATATTTCTTTGATGAAAGCTTATAAAGTAAATTTATTGTTATATCTATAAAGCAGTTATAGATAATATCAGTCTCTATATCTATAAAGTACAGTAGTTTGTTTGTTTGCTATTTATTCGTAGCGGGATTATTAATTAGAATCTAGAGTAAGTTTTAATCATGTTTGGTTCAGCGTTAATCGTATTTACCGGTCCTATGCTCAAAATAGATTTATTAACATTAATGACTCTTTAGGAACTCGAACAACAAATATCTAAAATTATTTATTTTCGGTTTCGACAAACAAAGGCGCAAGTATTAAAGGTAATGCATGATATTTCTTTTTTTTTGCACCGGGCAACGCCGGATCAAATAGAATTAAATGTAATTTCAATTGGTAAACTTCAATGTAAAATTAATCAGGGACTTAATAAAAATGAGTAAAAATTAATTAATAAAGCAGCAAGAAGTAAAAAAAAAAAATATCCGCAGCATAATATAATGATAAATTAACTTGCTAAGTAGAAGTTTTATTATTTGGTTGTTAAATTATTCCTCTTTAAAAAACAGTCATCTTTTTTATAAATCTAATAGTAAATCTTTTTATAATAATAAATTATTTAAAATATGTAAGAGAGTTTATAATGCATGAGATGAAAGATACGAGAAGAAAATTTTTATTTTTAAATTGAATTTATGTCTTATAATATATAAATGCTGAAATTAGTCCTATTTGAGTTTTATCTACGAAATCGTTATTTTTCATTTTTAAGTCCATTTTCGTTTTGAAATGCTTTGCTTCGATAGAACTCTATCTACTACAGTTGTTTTGAAACCTAAAAGTTTCTTAAAATGGTGGATTTTCCGCTTTTCTACCAAATATTGGCACTTAAAAGTTTTTTAAAAACAAAACTTGCTTCAGTACTTGCTTAAAATCCTCTTATTAATGGAAGTTTAACATCAATAAAATTTTCTGTTTTAAAATGTCATTCAATTTCTTATGATTTCATCAAACAATTCTTTTTGTTTAGAATTTTCGATACATTAAAATTCTTCTTGGCGCGACAACAATCCGCCAACCTAAAGTTAAAAAAAAAAA
The DNA here is from genome assembly GCA_023159025.1 of Thereuonema tuberculata. NCBI lineage: Eukaryota > Metazoa > Arthropoda > Chilopoda > Scutigeromorpha > Scutigeridae > Thereuonema > Thereuonema tuberculata. The sequence goes on along the minus strand of JAFIDM010005346.1, from coordinate 52,438,996 downwards.
ATCTATATTTTTGTGGTTGCTACTGCTGACAAAACACAGAAGCCAATGACATCCGAAAAAACAATTGCATAATATATGGTATTAAATGTTTGGATTATTAAATGGTATTAAATGTCCCGACGAGCGTTGGTTTGTGTGTGTGTGAGAACTAATAAGATAATAATAAATCTGTAAAATAAAGTTTTTTTTTGAAAACGTAAACTATTATTTTATAATATAACTATTTTATAATAAAATCATTATAATTGTTTTTGTTGAGGCAGTGAGAATTAGTTCTTCAAAACTGAACTTCAGAAGGAATATGATTTGCACTTTAAGAACTAAAAGTTTTCTAGAAGTGTCTAGTTACAATTTCTCCCCAAAGATGTCGCTAACAGACTTACCTGTTTCTTTCCGAAACACACTTGGTGCTAGTGTCACTGAAATACGTAGCAGAAATTCTTATTTGAATTGATTCCATCCCGTCTTTTTTGAGTTTCAAAAACACAACGAAACACAAAAACACAACGAAACACAAAAACAACGAAACACAACATATTAAAAATATTTTTTACCTTTCAAAAATATTCTGAATAGAATACAAATGGAAGGATAATATCAATTTTAATTTTATTTAAATATCAAAATTCAAGATTTAACTAATCCGTTTTGATTTTTTTTTATTATTTTTTTATTACAAATATTTTACGACCAAATTGTGCCTATTTTAATTAGTACTAGCTAAAAGCAATAATAATAAACACACAAAAAAAGGCTTAACAAATATATTAAACTATTTGTTACGATATCTTCATCTGGTTTAAAATCGTAACATGAGTCTTTTATTACCTCTGTTTTTAGTTCTGTGTTGAACAATGGACAGTTTTCTTGAGTCTGTTTTTGAACAACAATTATGATCCAAGGTTTTGTTTTGGTCCATTGCACGCCATTTGAAGAAAGTGTTCGACAGATATACGAAATCAGAATAAATGTACCCACTATTATCTCTTGAAATTGTTGTTGTTGTTATTTTTTAATTATGCAATGCTAGGAGAAATCGCAAACACTTTTAAGTAACTGATTAAACAGACTGGTTTAATATTCCTTAAGCTATGTTGTAACTTATTCTATGTCATGTTTTGTATAAACAAAATAAGCGAAAGATTAGAAATATGCAATTATTATTTTAAAAGGAAATGTGTGTTTGCGTGTGAACGGCTGCAACTTCAAAACCAAGAAACATAGAAAGCTTAAACTTGCATGGTTACATAACAGAACCTCAAGGAAGTGCATTTTTTTTAATCTAATTTCTTTTTTCTTCAAAAAAAATGGCTTGGAAATAATCGATAAGTTCAATCGATACGTAACTATGTAAAACTTCATTTTAAGTTATTGAAATGAACACTGTATGCATTATAAAAGTATAGAAATATTTATACAGTAGAACGGCGATTAAACGAAGTAAATTGGGATTTTAACGTTAGTTCGGATAATCAAACAGATATAAGAATATCCAATTTATACGAAACTAATTAAAATTTTAGTCCTACAGCTAATTTGTTAAATGCCACTTTATTACTACTGTATTTTAAAATATGAAGTACGTATTATAAAAACAAAATATAATTGATTTAGAGAATGATTTAGGGACATTTAACTTATTTAATTACAAATTAATTACATAGTAGTATATGCAGTATATATATATAAGTTAATGTATCATTGCTTCTTATTAAGGTATTTATTTACTTATTTTACTTTGTAATTTATAACTTTAACTCAATATTATAGATTTTGCTCTTTTTAATTTTTAATAGTAATTTGTCGTTGTTTTTAGATTTTAAGTTATATTGTTGTTAGTTTTTGAACAAAAAAGGACAAAGTCTTGGAATATTACGTTTTTGTTTTCTAAATTGTTTTTAAATTTTGCCGCTGACGACGTGAGGATAAATTAGCCGTATCTTCACAGAAACAGTGATATGGTTTTTGTATTGGCTTTTTCAAATTCCAGATCACTTCGGCGCTTGTTCGTATAACTGATAATCGACATTCATTCAGATAATCGACATTCTGCTGTTTTCGTTAGATATTTTGACCGTTGAACTATTAGGTTCGAACAAATTGTATCCTATCGCAAGTTATTGTATATTAATACAACAATAGGCTTTTATGAAACGGAATTCAAATTTTTACGGTAATTTTTTTTCGTTAAAAATAAATAAATATTAATCTGTATGTTTATATCGTCAGTCTAATTAGGACATTTGCGCGGAATTTTTCACTTCGTTTCTGGCCTGCAGATGAAAGCAGAAATGCATTTCTTTTGTGTTTCAACGGATGTAATTAGTTTTCGTTCTTTTTTCCATAATTTAATTGTATTTATTAATAGCAGAAACTAGATTACAGCTGGTGGATTTTTCTCTCGTGTAATTGGATATATTTCTGTGTTGTTTCTTTGCCCTTTGCCCTTCCGGCTTTTTGCTGTTACCTGAAAATCAATTTTACACTAGCTGATTCAGGTGGGTTATAATCCAAGCACAATGCGATCGTGCGACATCCGTAGAAATGAAATCACGGCTGTGATTATGGATATCAAATTCCAACATTTTTCCTTTGAAATTGAAGGATTTCGCCCTCGCTTTATCGATAAAAAGCCTACTAAATTCAAAGCAATATGTGTGTGGTTTTTTTTTTTTGTACATATTTTTTTTAATTGTAATATACGTAATGATTTTTTTATATAGATCCTTGAAATTTATAACATCTATATTTAACTAGAACTTGTTGAAAATCGTAATTAAAAAGGAAAAAAATCTAAAATTTTTATATCGTGATAGTTCAACTCGATCTAACCTGAAGGGGCAGGTTAAATAAATAGTTGTAAGTAGGCTAGTAATAGCTGATTTAGAATAATACGAACGAAATGAATATAAGTTTAATAAGAATTAGAAAGCTGCTTTCCTTTAAAATGATAATTCTTGCATTTTTTTTATTAAAAACATAAAAAGGATAAAAATGAAAAGTCTGCATTTATATTTAATTTTTTATCCACGTCATTATGATGTACAGATGAATAAAAGCCTCTCTTAAATATTT
>JAFIDM010005346.1:52374285-52413831 GCA_023159025.1 Thereuonema tuberculata | reverse complement strand
AAGCGTCATTTACTTAAACCCAATTAATTTAATTATTCAAGACAACTGGATTATCTAAAAAGATTAAATATCCACTGTCAGACATCAGTGTCTTTCTGTGGGTATTTCTGTCCACGAGCTTATCTCCGACAAGAATAAGATAAATTGAATCGCGTTTTGTTGTTAATTTCGCAAGGCTCAAGAAAATTCATCCATCGGTTCCAAAATTATTAAGAAAAAAATACATACGGACACAGTGATTTAATAAGCCTAAGAAATAATTGAAGAGCGCATCATTCAGAAATCATATTACAAAAAAAAAAGAATTCAAACGATTTAAAAAAAAATGCGAGCGGAAGCGTCATGTCGCTAAAGTGTCGGAACTGCGAAGCAAGTGTCTCAAGTCGAGACATGGTGGCAACTGAAAAGCGTCGTAATACGAAGCGTCGCAAGGCGAGGTATGTCTCACGGATATAAATGTGTTAGTTTAGGGTAATTTTTCTAGTTACGCCAGTATTTTACATAATAAAAAAATAACAATTTCGTTATTTTTAATATTACGAAATCTTCCTAAATTTTCAAAACAAACCCATAATATAAAAACAACAACAAATACGTTTTTATAATAATTCCTTGTATTTTCTCAACATCTGTTTATAGGGCAATAACCCTGACGAATAGCTTTTATAACTAAAAAATAAAATAAAAAAATCTTTTATGTAGTTATTAGAGATCAAACAAAGAGTTCTTAGAATTGTATATTTCATATAATACATCTCTTCCATTTCAAGTCAATGAATAAAACGCCTTACAAGAATAAATGCATTTTTAAACCGGAAATAGGGCGATTTTAAAAAAAAAATCTTCCTAGTTAATGGTTCCACAAAGGAATAATTGATATAAATAGAGATCGTTCGCTTCAGAAAGTAACTGTAACCTCATTAGCGAATGGTGGAACCGTTAAATGCCATCCTTTATTTCATCCCAATTTCCTATTGGCTCGTCCAAGTGGAAGGAAGAAGGGTGAAAATCATGTAAATGGAAGAGGCTATTATTGAAGAAGAAGAGACTGTCAGTGAAAAATTGCTTTCATCCCGTAAATCATGTGATCCAATAGCCAGAGGACAAAGAACTCGTGTTTTGTATTTCGAAGTAATTCACTTATTTTTTTATTTATTTTTAATGAATCGAATGCAATGTTAAGGAGAAAAATAAAAATAAAAAAGAGAAGAAAAAGATCTTGTAAGAACTTCACACTTACTTTTCTTTTTATTAGTATTAGGCCATCCCCCTGTCAAGTATCAGATAATCCAAGAAGAATCGATTCCAAGCGGTTACGGCAAAAAGTGGTGTTTTATTCCGTTTTGAATGAACTCATTATTTCATAGCGCGCGAACAAATACAATAAAAGTACGATTGGGTATTGAGGGACCAGCAGTAGTCCAATGGTTAGCGTTCCTGACTGCGAGGACGAAGGTTCGAATCCCATGCAAGGCGAAAAAAAATAAATAAAAAAAAAGAAAATTTTATAATCTGACTTTCTCAGCAAGGGAAACTAATAATTAACAATTACATTGGACAGACAGAGAAATAAGAGTTTAGTAATACAGATTTTCCTTTGTTTTTTAGCCTACTTTCTTAGGAAAGCGAGGCTCATAAATCATCAAGTCTCCTCTTTAATAACTTTTAAACCGTTGTATGGATCATCGTGAAACTTTGTGTGCTTATTTAAGGACTACAGACGATCTAATTTTTTTTTCTTTCAAATATTTTCTCAAGTGGGTTCCTGTCGAAAAATTAGTGCGAGAAGGCGATTAAAAAAAAACAAAAAAACATAGAAATGCATTAGAACTTAAACAATGGACTGTCTTAAGTAAGGATATTAATCCTTTTAGCAAATTCATAATTTGCGCGTGGTTTGATTTTTTATTTGAAGTAAAGTCGGCTTCAAGTTCTTTCAGGCACTTGTAAAAGTCGTGAAAGCAATACAAAGGGAAAAAAAAAATTCCATCTTTTTAGATATTGGAATATCTAAAAAGATGGAATTTTTTTTTTCCCTTTGTATTGCTTTCACGACTTTCTGCTGGATACAAATAGTAGTTTCAATTTTCCGTTTGCTGCAAATTAATTAAACCCGAAAACACTTAGTTGCTGAAATCCAATTAATTACAAATTAATATCAAAGATAACAACGTATTAATAAACTCAGTTTACTTAAACTCAGTCTTGATGTAGACAATTAGCTTCACTTTTATTTTTTTATTTTTTTTATTAATTTATTTATTTAAGATAAAACTTTAAGATCGTCTCTTTTTTCTTCGTAAACAGTTACTTTGTTCTCATTTCAATTTCTGCTTTTGTCTTTCGGTCTCCACGCATTCAAACATGGCTTTTGAAGTAATGCCTTAATCTAAAGCGTTTTAATTTTTTTCCAGGCGCTTCTAATAAGAAAATATCCAACTACAATCTCAAAAAGAAACTTTTGTTTTATTAGACTTTGTGTTGTTGTACTCCCCTACTATTTCATTGCAATAAAAAATTCCTCATTTCATTGCTAATACACCTTCATTTAAAACATCTAAAATACTCAGTATAATAAAAGTTCGAGATACTTTTATTATACTCCATTAATTTTTTGTACCTTCCTTCTTTTTTTTTTTAAATTCAAACAAAAAGAAAAGTATCTTAAATAAATAAATAAAGCAATAAAACTTAATAAATTTCCACAGTTTTGTATGGTGTATTTTTCTCAGCTTAATAGCAATGTACAAAATAACATTTAATATATTTTTTTTAATCTTGTCTTGGAAGTTCAAATGAAAGAAATGGAATGTGTTTTTGCAGTTTTTTAATCGCAACTTTCCTGAGGCTTTTTCCCGCCCATAGTTATCTTTTGCAGTTGATAAGACTAATGTACAGGGGCCTGGACCCTTCAAATTCAGCTCTAAACTCCCTCGTAAACATGGCTTTCACGTCCAGAGAGGGGATTTAGCAAGTGCCTGCCCACTCTTCCACTAGCACCTACTTCTTAATGATCTACTATCAAGAAGGTCGGCGAAAAAGAAACTATGAAAAAAAAAATCACATTTAATGTTGTGGCTCGATTTCAACCAAAAAAATATTTTATTATTTCGTTAGTGAAAGTTTAAGATAGAAAGTACACGTTAGACAGAGATGCAGTAACTTCGTACATATGCATTTTCAAAATGGCGTATGAAAAGTTTATACTAAAAGTAACAATAAGACTTGGGAATTGTAAAACAACTTTGTATCATCCTGTACTTCGATAATTAATTATTTCTAATGAGAGTATAGGCTAAGTAAAAAAATAAAGTTAAAATGATGCGAAATATAATGAAATATAATGAAATAAAAAGGGCTTAACACAAGTCAAAGAATGCAAATAACGAATGAAGGTACATTTCTACACGAATATGTCATAAGCTGGTATTAACGAAATTTGGGGCAGCTGTTTCGTGTTTGTATCATTATTCAACTAGCTACCCAATTAACGAGCAGCTTAGAGACTGTTCATTAACTGGGTACCTCTGGCTGATGAGTGAATAAGCATGAAACAGCTGTACCAGAGTTCCACTGACATCAGCTCAGGCGTACTTCTGAATATGTGCTTTTTATTCCTTATTCTCAAAGAAATACAAGTTTTAAAGTTTAAAATTTTAAAGTAGCATTGTACTTTTTTTTTCCCTTATGTATCGGTGAAATAATTAAAATGTGAAAATAAAACTAAAATGCATTTTTATCTTTTTAATGACAAATTCCCTTATCTTTATTCAATCCAAAACCTATATCTGAAATGATAAAAATGGCTGAGTATAAATGCTTGACTACTAAATAAATATAATAATAATAATATCACACTTGTTGATAGGGTCAATTTGTTGACCTATCTCATTGCAGTGCCTATCAGCAAGAACATACCGAAAACTCACGAATACAAGATCAGTAAATACACCGATCTAGCACATGAGCTCCAGAACCGACGTGTTGTACCCATCGTCCTGTCCGCCACTGGACTGGTACCATAAACATTGCACCGAAGTCAGCACACTAGGACTTCACAAAAACACTTATGCACAACTCCAGAAGGCTGTGATACTAAACACAACACGCATAGTTAGGAAATTTATGGACACAACCACACATCCCTAACCATTCGTACACATTTTTCTACATTTGGCAATATGTGCTTTGATCCTTGACCCGCCATGTTGTCGTTGCTGGGGAAACCCAAAGGTTTGAAGCTTTTACATAATAATAATAATAATAATAATAACAAGAAAGTCTTGGATACTTAAAACTTTTCATTGTAGCACCATATTCTTCAAAAAGCTTCATAAGTAATTACAGGATTCAATTAAATCCTGTAGATAATATTTCTTCTTATATTTATATTGCTAAGAATATAATTTTAGACACTTATCTTCATTTATTTGTATTCCCTCTGGCAGGTTAACTGAATATAGCTCTATGTTTTCTTCATATGAAGTTAAAGAACTTTCTGGAAGAATGTCAAAAAAATACATCGCGCTGATTCACATATTCATAAAAACAAATCCCAAATGCAATGAAGAGACTCATCTAGCAAAAAGAAATGCTTGGTATTCGCTGAAAACAAAGAAGTCGAAATTTTCTTAGTCATAAATCACTAGCGGTTGAGGCCAGTTGGCAATCACGACGACATCTACCGGCCGTGATGGAGTGTCCTTAATGACAGGGCTCCAAACAACAACACCCTTTGTATTTTCGGCTAAAAGCAGCCAACTTTTGTGTAGGGAATTTTTAAAAATCGTTTGTGCTCTAACGAAAAAATCTTCATTTTCTTTTAACTGGCGAATAAATGGAAAACATGCTACGGCGCTCCAAAAAAAAATGGTAATTTTATCTTCCTTTGGCAAATTACTTACGATGAAGTTTCTGGAAAAAAATAGACGGAATAAATGTTAATTCGTTTTGTGAAAAGCTGTACCGCCATTATGAGTTTTTTACTCGGAGACTTCGAAATAGCTTTGTTGTAAAAACTACGAACTTTCCTACAAATGACTACGGAAGACGAAAAATCAAAATGGCGACTACATGTAGTTCACCATCAGTAAGAAAGGTATGTCGGGAATTACTTAAATAGCAAACTAATGATTCCAAATGACAGAGTATGTATGTAAAATGTATTTAAATTACATGTCATGAAATATCAAATATTTCATACTCATTTTTTACAAAACATATATGTACATACACACATAAAAAGAGTTCTGTTGTTTCTTATGAGCAGGACATCACTGCTTACAGCTACCATTCTTGGCATGGACTAATTATTAGGTCCTGGGCCTAATGACGATCATTAGGGGTATAATTTCACAGAACGGACGCCCTCTTCCAGAGCTTTCGGATAGGCAATATTGATACAACATGCCACGAATACTAATGGTGCATTATTAAAAATAAATAAAGACATAATTTTGTTGTTATATGAATTATCTCAATATTACATGAAAGACATTCAGTCATAAACATAATGTCAGACGTAAGCATGAAACATTGCGTGATTAAATGTTACGATGGTTTAATAGTAAATACTTAAAATACTAAAAATGCTAATAAACGAGATTTACTTTATAAATAATCCATTTGAAAACGCACCAGGATTTTTATTTCACAAAAATGGTCAGCCGTGGTTACCAGTCGTAATCTATCTTGTGAAATTTAATGTAGGATATTTAATAATTATTAGGCTTATTAGTTTCTTTGTTAAAAAACGAAAATCTTACCTTAATTTAAAACTTTTCTTTTATATTTTTAGAGGGAAAAAAACCTTAGAACTTTCTTACCTAGAAAAAGAAAAAAAAAATATAAGTTATTTTAAAATGATTAAGTACAAAGGTATAAATTTCAAAAAAAAAAAAAAAAAAACACAAAATATTAGCATTATCTTTATAGTAATTATATTTTTATATTTAAATATTTGGGGGTCTCTTAACACAATTATTTTTCAATTAAGATTTTGAAACACCAAAAAAGCAATTGGAATTAAGAATTATCATAAAAATAAACAAAGTTGCTGTTCACGAAATACATTTTTTTAAAAACAATTTATTGACATTAACAATAAAGTAATATAACATCAGCAACTATAATTCTTAATATCTACATGAGATATTTATCGATCCTCCCTGTATCGCAATTTATCTGTCAAATTATTGAGTCTCAAAATATGTTATTTCATAGTAACGATATATAAATATATATTTGTTTATTTAAAATATATTTACCTATAAAAAGTGAATAATGTAAGCCTAATGGTATGTCATAAACAATTAAAACATAAAAAAAAGCTCCACACAAAAAAAAAAAAAACAAAAAAAAAAACACCTCTTTCTAATTTGTTACTTAATTAAGAACCCGACACTCCGTTCATTAAATTCGTTTTGTATGTTTTACGAATTTTTCTGAATAATAATTTTAATCGATAAATGATTTCTTATGACATAATTGACACTACAACGATTTATGATAATGATCACGATATATTAAATCCACAAGCTCAGATACACACATGAACATAGACACTAAAATGGCACCTTCACGAACTAAGACATACAAAATAAATTCTGAATAAAGAAGAAGGGAATAATTCGTGTGCGAATTGTTATCTCGTCAATAAAGGAATTTATTAGACGCATTAAAATAAGAAAAGGGGCATTCATTTATTAAATATTATTAATTATTCTAATCAAAATTTCCTTGAAGGATTGTGGATTTCACATAAATTCTGCTTTGACGAATGCAGCAAAACTATCTCAAAAGCAGAAAGATTTTCTTTACTGCGATGATTGTTTTCATAGAAAACCCTAAATTAAGGTTGTTTCCTTTTTAAATCTAATTCATTATTTATGATTTGAGCAGGTATAAATTGTTTACGATCATGATTCTCATTTTTCCACCTAGCGTCAATCCCGGTAATTAAAACATTCCTTTCTTGAGAAGAAGATAAGAAGATGCCACAAACACATAAGATATCATCGCCCACCATTCTAAAATGGAATTACGCTTTTCACGATTGTTTTTCCGAAGAGAAAATTAAAATGTATAAGTGAAATCCAGCACGAGTAGCATCCCGGATACGCCACCAACTGATTATTAGCACGAGCTGAGGTGACTTACCGGTCAATTGTATTCTTCGATTATTAATAAAAAAAAAATCAGCAAATAAATATAGATCACAAAAAGAAAACTTACTCGTGTAGAATAATCGTAGTTAGGCTTAACGTATTACCTCAAACCAAGAAAAAGACGGAAATAATTAACCTTGTACAGGGTGGCCGGGAAGTTCCCGTACCTCCTATTAAGTTATTATTATAGTAAGGGGTACGGGAACTTCCCGGCCACCCTGTACTTCATTGGTTTTTTTTAATCGGATTCTCCAGAAAGCTAATGGATACTTATCAGCACTCATCAGCTATAATTATCCAATGTTCAGCATTCCAGAGTGCAGACGTTATGAAAACTGCAACTGATATCCGCATGGAACCAAAAGAATTATAGATTGCTGATATTCATCAAGACTGAAGAGGGATTAAAAGACCGAAACATCTGTATTGGAAAACTATTGAAAAGGCCTACAACTGTAACCATTTCCTTAAGATTACTCTTTATTCTATCTCAGTGTTTCCCAACCTTTTTTGTGCTGTGCCCCACCTAAAGTATCTAAAGTATGCTATGCCGACCAAATTAGGTAAAACTTTCAAAAAGAAATTTTTTTTTAAAAAAACAAAAACAACTTTTTTTAACTTTCACAACCAAAAAAAAAAAACCCAACAACATTGCTCCATTTTCGAATTGCCCCCCTCCACAATCAAATTATCCCCCCGTGGGGCGTGCGCCCCACGTTGGGAAACAGGGTTTTATCTCATTATATTTGGATCTATATCTTTGCATTATCTTGCACGGACTCCTCGAAATTTGACTTTAAAAACATTCTGCCCCAATTTTCGAAAAAAATTCATATTTCTTCAACTATTATTTAGTTGAAGAATAGGTACTTAATATATTAAACTAATGGAAAGATTACCACTGGAAACAAAGACAGTTTTAATGCAGATGTAAATTTTAACTTGTGTTGGTGACTTTCAAATAGGAAAAATAATTCCACGCTTAACTATTAAAATTTAAACAGGTATTCATAATTCAAAATAGAAACGCGACCAGTTTCACTGGTGAGGTCACCAACATCATCAGGCAGAATAAAATTTACAGACAAGTCCCCACACCTTCTAAATCCTACAGGTTTGATACAATTTGCTAAATGACATTTTAGTTTCAAGGTGTTGATAAAACTAGAGACTTCAGTGTCAAATGAATACCTTATTCTTAGACAGAGGTGCGATGAACTTAAGCCTACTTTCCCGTAAGGCTTAATATGTTTTTTTTTTCCCATTGTCAAGTTATGAAAATTATATAAAAACTAAATCCTTTTCGAATTCTAAAATCGGCTGAATACAATCAGTACAAACATTTTTCGATTTCTTAAAAATTAGAATTAAACCCGCATTAACTCATTGAAGTTGTCGAAACCGGATTAACTTTAATCCTATCAAACACGCCCTAATCATTTAGATTAGCTAAAAGATATTCAATATTTAAGACAATGAAATATTAATAGAAATCCACTGTTACGATTCCTGTGCGTGGGAGTTTTGTCGCCTTCTCGCACTAATTTCCATTTGCAACAGATTTCAAATGTAAAAGTTGTAGAGCCTCAAGTCCGTAAATACGCATTCAGCAGTTCAAATATATAGTAGGCAGAGATTGATACACATACACAGGAGGAGCATCACTTGGCTAATAATTGATAGCATTTCATAAACCTCTCAAAAGACCTTATGTTATAACCTTAGTTATTTATTTCTAGGACAAGCTTTTTCTTTGTTTCGTACAATGATGAATGGCTACTGCATTCCATAATGTACGATTAAAAACTTTTAGGATTTATTTTTCACGGCTGTTGAGGAGCTGAAGAAAAAAAAAAGACCAGCACTTCATTATAACAGTGTTCTGACAGCGTCAAAATTACCCGCTCTGCGCCGTGAAACACTTGAATACTTATTATTTAGTCTATCAGTGAACACAGGGTTCTTGTGTGCAAGACATCTTATTCTGCCTTTAATCAAACGGTATCGTCTTGCCGTGGGTGGGAGACCCGTCGCGGGAAGATTACACCCCTCCATGAATATAGTTCCTTGTTCTCAGCCTGAACTAAATAACACAGTCTCTACCCAAAACTCAAGTTTCTGTGGAAAGAAAAAAGAAAATTTTCCTTTGAATTTCAAAAAAGAACTCTTGTGTTGCTGATACCCTAATTAAGGGAATTCAATTCACCTTCAAGATAATAGAAAACGGAGAGACGTCTACCAAAATAAAAAAGATAAGAAAGAAGCTTGAGAGGTATGTGGATCAGTGGTTGCTACAATACATTCTTTGATTACAAAGAATGTGTTGCGCTGATGGCGGAGATTTCACGAAGGATGGTTTGAAAAGAACTGATGAAACGTGAAGGCCTTGATTTGTGGTGCCATCAGCAGAAGAATACAATTCACTTTTCAACAGTCCCTGTAAAATAGTGTTTACAAGTATCCATTTAATCCCCCAGATTGATGTTTCTTCGAGGTCACATAGGAAATTCAATTTCATGTTTATTTCTTTGAAAATCATGGTTATCATTAAATATGAAAGTATTTATCATTGATAATAAAAAGCATGTGATAATGATGCTCTCGTGTTTGCATGCCAGCTTTAAGGTCCTGACTCAAGCAAATGCAGGCGACTGCAAACCTTTAATTTCTTTTTCCAATGCACCTAAAATTCTGAAAATTTAAATAAGAACTTGTAAAGCATCTGACACTTTAATTTTCTTTTTTTTTTTAATTTTCAAAATATTCTAGAATTAAATTAAAATTCAAAAACTTTCAATTTTTTGGGCTTTTATCGAAGTAGTATTTGGTATTTTTAACTCATAAAAATTTGACGAAAATCTGAAATGATAAAAAATATGTAAAAAAATTGATTTGTATTTAAAGTATTTATTAGTTTTATAACAGTTAACTTTTTTTTTTAAAAAAAGTGTTTTTTTTTTTTTAAATTGTGTGAGATTCAATTATTTTTTTTTTAAGAATTAACAGGTGCACAAAAAATAAATATTTTAAATATAAAACATTATTTTACATACTTTTTTTTATCATTTCAGGTTTTTGTCAAATTTTTTTTAGTTGAAAATACCGAGTAATACCTCGAAAAAACCCAAAAAATTGAATGTTTTTGAGTTTTAATTTAATTAATTACAGAATATTTTGAAAATTAAAACCAAGAAAATATAAATCCCCGATGCTTCAAAAGTTCATATCTAAATTTTCAGAACTTTAGATTCATTGGAAAAAGAAATATATAAAAGAAATAAAAAGGTTTGCAGTCGCCTTCACTTGAGTCAGGACCTTAAGCAGTTATGGATATTTTATATTTGAAATAGAAGAGTCTGAAAACAAGCATCATTCTGTGAATATTACTAACTTTTAATAAAGAATAAAGCTTCTCTTATAGTAATTACCAGCTATTAAATCAGACTGTCGCAAGGTTACGTAAGTCTAGAATCTTCGGAAGATCGAGAAAGTTCTTTTTATGGCATTTCGCATTAAGTAATTTTTTTTTGGTCATAGTTTTCACATTGCCCTTATATTTCTTCGTAGTTATATGTTAGTTTTACCACGAATATTTCTATCGACAGATTATAACCTAGAAATCTGAAGAATCGATTAAAACAATATCATTAACCTACACTCCACGTTTTAAATGCGATATTCATACATTTGCAAAATACCTACAAAAATGAAATATTAGTTAAAGTATTTAGAAACAAAAATCTCTAAACTCATCGTATATATATATACATTATGTATACATTATGTATATTTATATATATTATGTGTCGTATTACTTCACATAACTTAAGTAGTATTTACTTAAGTATTCACGTTTACTTAAATAAACTTTATATTTAAAAAAGATTACTATATACGAGTAATTTATCGATATACATATAAAATCAACAGCAAAGCGATCTATAATCATATAATATGCATCAATTTGCTATTTCCTGGAAGAACAACCCATTTTTTTTGGCTTCCCGAAAGCTTTCACCTCGTCAACTATTCGTAACCCTTTGTATTCTTAGAAATTCGACAATTTTACAAATTGTCTGAACTCATTGATCGTTTCCACAAAATTCTGTTAACAATAAAAACTAAAGGTTTAAACACTTCTTTGCACTTTTCACTACTACAAGCTCAGAGGTTAGCCAGCTCTAGTAATAGACAGTCTGCAATATCTAATTTTTTTGTCATTCTTCGAAGCTTAATGAATTCTAGGGACTGTCATCATGTTGGAGTGGGCGGAGTGGAACGGGATGGAGGGGAGAGAATACGAAATCACCGAAAAATTAAGTACAAGTTTCAAGAGGTATTTCTCTGATTGCTACACAGTAACAATTCTAGAGAAGTATTCACCTCCATTGGCTTAAGAGCTCTTAGCGGACAATGTACGGAGGAGCAGTGCGTTCGCTCTCCCATTCTCCTGGCTGACAAAGCCCGGCACTGTGAACCAGCGCGACCCGTCCAAAGCCAGCGGCACCGTTTCCCAGAGGGACCGAGTTTCCCCTGCGCATTGTCCGCGCGTATTCAATCGCAGTCCCCCTCCGGTAGCTGCAGCTGCCGTCTACTACCTGGCGGTGGGCGGGGACACCTGGACGCTGGCCCGCTGCCGACTGTCAACTCACAACAAGGGGCTCCTCTTGACTGGCCCAAGAGAAAGGGGCTCCGTTGCATGGGGACGGGAAACAAAAAAAAATTGCACCCCTACCTCCAAGAAGCCCCAAGAGGGGGAAAAAAGACCTTGGTCACCTGCTCAAAAGGCCTTGCCTCGGGATTTTCTCACCGAGGAGGGAGAAAAACCCCCTCATTTAATTTCCCTTCGAATTTAAATTGATCTCACGATCTTAGAAAATGAAGACTTACTTTTTTTTTTTTCCTGGAAAGATCTAAGTTTTGTTGTCTTGAAAATATCACCTTTTCATTTTCTTCCATGGAAGTCCAATGACAAAAGCAGATTTATTTTTTTTTAAGACCCATTTGAGTTAACTACTCTCAAAAAAAATTCATGCTAAGTAAAACACACTTCAAGCTCATTTTTATAAATCTAATATCCACAACTGATAAAAACAATAATAAAGAAACGAAATTACATTTTTTTTCACTTGATATCCCGCCAAATAACGATATTTTTATCATAAAAATTGTAATACAGCGTTAAGTAACATTAACTTCTTCTCAAAAGTGAGTGCACGTAAAGAAATGAAAAAAAAAGAGCACCAATTTCGTGGGAAAAAGTATATAGTATATATAGAGTATACTACCAATATTTTTATATAGCGTACATAAGAGCTTATACCCTATCCACAATGATTAATTGAAGATATCCAAACTCAGACCTCAATAAAAAAAAAACAATGGGGGGGGGGGGTATCTAAATGGCTGCTTTTTTTAGTTAACTGTAAATTGGTATATTTATTTCTATTTGATAAAACGAATTAAGCGTGCTGGAATATTGGAAATCAACTACACATCGTTGCAGGTACTCTTTGTCTGCTAGAGAACCAGGAGAGACACAGAAGCTACCCTTTTAAAACCGGAATCACAAACTGGCTCTTTGCATCTTCCAGACTTGCAGCCCAGACTAAAAAAGCGTGTTTTAACAAAGCAACGTATAGGAAATCCTACTTTATTTTTATGACTATTTTCAGCAATTCCAATATTCTTGCTTAAAATGAATATAGTTCTTTCTCCGAAGTAATACTGTCTTCGTCTGTCCGGATTTCAATATTGATAATCCGAGTTTAACTAGTAATTCTTTATTAGTTCGTCTGTAAGTGTAACTGCCAGAATTTCTTTGGCATTCACACTTTTTCTCTGAGCTTCAATTTCATTTTTAAGTAGACACAAAAACTTCTCACCTGATACATTCTTGCTCAGGTATTTTGGATTTTTATCTTGTATAAAAATTGCATATTTTGACATTTGTCGAATTTAAGGACAAGTTTCGTTGAATAAAGACAACATTCTATAGAATTTAGCTTCCGGATTTTTAAAGCCTATGTTCCGTAGATTTTATGACTTAAAACCTAGCCCATCCAACCAAAAAAAAAAGGACCAAGCCAGGAAGGGGGGGGGGGGGGGGAAATCCCTAAATAAGACCAAATTTAAGGTCATAAAAATCTACGATTCTAGGCTATAATAATCCGGAACCTAAATACTACAAAATGTATTAATCATTTAGTATTTATTATTCGGACAAATATTTCAAAGTCGCATGAGACAAAGATGTGAGAGAGAGAAAAATCAGATTCTTTGTAAACCTTCCCATCGGAAAAAAAATTGAAGGCGACAAGGCGTGGTGGAATACTCCGTGTAAAAGAAAATTCTGGAATCATAATGTTAAAATCTGCTACGGCTGATTAAACTTACATTATTCCGTAGCCCTAACTTTTTCAAACAACTCTAGTGGATTGCCAGTCTCTGATTTATACACAGACGTGTTTTCGTAACAATAAATTATTAGTACAAATAGAGACGTAGAGAGGACATTTAAAAAACCAGCTTGGGAAATGAATTTTTGATTGTGTCGTGTTTTTTTACTTTTTCTCACTGCGTAAATGTATTATTAATAGCCTATTCATCTCCGAGGAATGATCGAGAAATTCGGCCGTTGAGGCGTAACGGTGTAATGACGAATGCTGGTGGCCCGCGGGAAAAACATCAAAAAGCAACAACATAAAAAACGCCAAATAAAAAACAAAAATTGAGGAGGAGGGGTTGAGAAGAATTTGGAGACACTTATTTCCATATAAGTCATGAGAACAGGTCAAAGAATGAAATAGAGAAATAAATAAAGCTGATGTATTTTTTTTTTTTTTTTTGGTTTATTCTGACAATACCTCAAGGACATCAGAGACTTGTAATGAGCTTAAAACTTAAGGAAGCTTATAAAAATTAAGGAAGTGATATTTTCATATTAAACACTTCCTCCTAATATATATAATATATACAAATAACAATTATATAGTAGTCTGTGCTGAATAAATACAAAAAAGGGTTATGAAGTACATTTTATAGTTAGAAAAGATATAGTGACTCTTAAGTATTTATAATTTATCATTTAATATCATTTAAATTTAATATTATGTTGGGTTTTTTTTTTATGCTTTTGTTTATTTGTGACAAAACTCGAGAATATTTTATTTATTCTCCCCCTTTATCAATGCGAAGCGGGTGAGCGTCGGATTGGCAACTCGATCTTCACTCCGTCCTTTTAGACTGGTGATCGCAGGAGCCTCTATCTCTTATGTTGTTCGTATTAGTACCAACTCAACATTTTCAATGTTAACGTATACATAAAAAATACAGTCAAGTGCAGTATGTGCTTTAAAGAAAAAAAAGTAGATGGTTTAAAGTAAAATTTCAAGGAAGATCTATCATTTCCACGAGGTGATTGATGGTGTTTTTAACTATATTTTCAGGTTACCGAAACATCTATTTACGTTGGCCATTTTCGAGAACATGAAAATATTGTTAAAAACAGCATCTATATTCAGGAATACAGAAAAACTCGTGGATTTGATAGACCACACATGAAAGTTTACGTTAAACCAAACATTTAATCTACTGTACCATCTTTCTCGTATATTATTTACATTTATTTTCGTAAACTGCAGGAAAAGCCTTGAAATAATGTAATCTGATGTTTCCTTATAAATCTCTCTCTGTTGTTTTTTTCCTCCAATATCTAAATATTACAATAACTTTTATTTTAATAACAAAGTTGTATCAAGGCTAAAGCTTCTTTCTGAAGCTCAGAATACAAAGGAACGTAATTATCTAATCTCTCATTTAATTACTGCTTTAACATTAAAAACATTCCACGAACACGCCATTTCCCTTTTCTTTGCCAAAAGTCAGTACCCTTTTCTCCTATTCGACCTTTGAACCCTCTCCAGTGATAAATGGCTCCCTCTTTGCAGGACCTTACCCACTCTACCCCTCCCCCGACCTTTCAGATGAACTTATGGCAGAGAAGCAGGAGAATAAATTTTTTTTTAAAAAATGGCGTCTTGCTGGATCTACGAAGAATACAACTAATTAGTCTATAGCCGTAGACAAATCAGCGAACATTTAGGCCTTTTTTAAAAAACAGTAACAGATGGTTTGTGAATTCAAGAATACAAAAGCGTATTCCATACGTCAAGAGAACGAGCAGATGCAGTACTGCAGTATTTTCATAATTATGTTCCCATCAACTACAGCGACTTTGACAACATTCACAGAAAACAAACAGTTCTAAAGAACTGGAAGCATACTTTCATCAAAACCTTGCGCTTTCAGATTTTGGAAATAATACGAAAAAAAAAAATATAATACAATAAAAAATATTTTAAAATAATTACAGTTTTATGTTACAATACACAATGTTACGAGTGAATTAGCATTTTTAACAACATATTCTAATGTATTGTTTCGATTAAAAAAAAATGCACAAATAAAAACAAAAATATATTAAAAAAAACATTTATTTTGGAAGTTGAGAAAAATCCTTTACTATAAATATTAAAAATATATTCTTGCAATCGAAAAACATTATTATTTAATATTTTAACGATAAAAATGGATCTGCTAGTAAAAAGCCATTACAGCATTTCTTTTATCTCAATTCAAAAAAGTGAGAATAAGTTTAATGCGAAGTTGAAATGGCCTTTCCAACTGGTATAACAGGATATGGATTCAAGGAAAGAAAAAGTTATAACGAATCCGAAATAAAGTCTCACGTAGAAGAGTTCTTCGAAGAGAATTACAACACAAATTACTGTTTCACTCGTTCTTACCAACCGAAGAAGGTGTTTCCAATGTAGTCAACGTATCAGGATTTGCTAATTCTTCACAAGTCCAACTGAAAATACAGGTCTGGGCGAGGAAAAGTAAAACATTAACTGTAGTTGTCGAAAGTATTTTGTACAAAAGGAGTTTTTCAGTTGTTACTCTACCAATAATAATGATATTATTGTGTTGTATTAGTATGTCGAGGCACAGAACGGTGACGGTTTTATTTTCCGCATCCAGGCCCGTATTTTTATAGTTGGCCTTGTTTCATCATATCCGACGGAAAAAGTGGAAGATGTTAACATGAAGCTGTACGACTTCCAATAAATGATGTTTCGGTTTGAAATCTAAAAGCGTTTACAGTAGTTTTATTCAATTAATGATGGTAGCATTACAAAGCAACAAAATAATCTAAAATACAATACAAAAAAGGTTTATCGAATAATCAGCAATATATTAGATCTTATATTACTAGAAGAAATTACAAATTAAGTGCTTTTATTTGCTTCTCTTTCAAGTAATAACGTTCACAAGTTCGAATTTTTAAGTTTCTTTTCCTTCCTATTTAGCTATCCTCTTTCTTTAAAAAAAAAAAAAATGGGGTTCAAATGATCATTATGTCTGTATAGATGTTTCATACCTCTCTACTTCTGAACCAATGATGGGATCGTTTTGAAACTTGACATGAATATTTACGGGCAAGACATGCTCTAGCTTTTACTGGTGAAAGATAACACGAACAGGCAGAAAACAAACATTAAAAAGCAAAACAATACTGACTCCGAGTGAGTATCTTAATTCTAACAAAGCAGCACAATCCTTCTCAATTTGCGGCTGCTTTAATATGATTAAAAGTAGATGTACTGAAAGGCTTGAGAATACCACTTCTCGGTGGAGAAACTAGTTGCGTTTGTGTTGTAATTTAAATTGTATAAATTTGTTTTTGTTTAAACAGGTGTATGGATGTATTTTTGAAATCAATATATTTCAGTACACGTAAAATATTTACATTATTCAATCTAGATGTACTTATGGTAACAAGGTTTTTCACTTGTGTAAGTTTTCACAACTTTAAAAGAAACTTTAAAACAAAGAAATTTAAAATATGCAACGTTGAACGGAAAATAGACTTCTGTTTATAAGATTATATATATTATATTTGATGTATAAATTTTATACATAAGCCATTAATGTATTTTTTTTTTTTGTTTTTTGTCTTTTCCTTTGTCTTGACAGAAAACAGGTCATTAATTGCTTGAGTGAATGAACAATTACGAAATGTTGTGCGCATGCGCCCTGGCTCTGCTCTCCAAATATCTGCATGAAATGTTTGGTTGATCGCTCATTTGTGAATTCGAGGAGGTGCAGCCAGGATGAATAAAAGGATGAAGAAAGAATACGAAGAAGAGGGAAAAAAAATAATAGGTGAACTAAAAAAAAACAAAAAAAAAAACATAATACCAATAGATTTCGCTCAATCCAAACAGCCGCCATTTTAAAGGTTAGCGTCAAACAAAATACCCAAAATTGAAAGCTCTCACGTTTTATTGAGATCAAGTGGGGAGAGGGGGTTAAATTAGCCGAGTTATTTCTTTTTTTTTTTATTGGACAGCATTTCAAAATTGTACATTGCGTTTAATTTTTATTTATTTTTTAGTCTAGAAAAAAATACATCCATGAAAAAAACTGTCAATTAGCAAAAAGTTATGCTTAAAAAAAAAATAGCTATTTTAAAAAGGATAGAAGGGCCCTCAATTTTCACCAGAACTAATCGTTTACATCTTTAATTTGGAATTGACTAGTGTATTTACATAGTCATTAAAACGATGTAAACGAAAAGTGTACTTTAATGTTCACATTGTAATATCAGCTAAATAAAATAGTAACAAATTTTCCATTTTCTGGGGGAAAAAATTTTAAAATTCTCATATTTAGGTAACAGCATTTTATCTAAAATCTATTTTATTTGTATCAAACTAGACACTAATAATGGATTAGCTGAAAGAATTAATACCCATTCGTTCAGGTATCAGTACTAAATCCATTGTTTAGATTCGAATGTTGTTATTACAGAAATTTTTATCGCGCTTAAGATCGCTTATCTTAGCTTTCTCGCGCTAAAGGTACGTTTCCGCTCACTGCTGCAGCAGCAGGTAGGGGAGGTGCTTTTAGAGGAGGGAGAGGAGGAATGCAGTAGACTGCGCAGCAGCTACGTTTCCGCTGAACCGACTGCCGCCCTCTGCCCGGGGGTATTTTCTCCCTTCTTCGACCCATCAAGGTTGCAAAACTGCTCAATTCAGTCCATCAGGACAAGACAATACGTAGCAATTTTAGGAATGTGATTAAAAACCATTATTTCTTTAAAATAAAATCTATAAAGTTATTTTAACTTGAAATCTGATGATTGAAGTTTATAGTTCCATGTATAAAGATTAAAAAAAAAAAAAAAAAATTAACAACATTTTGATTTATATTACATTTGCTATTTATAAAAGATTATTTTTTTTCCTATAATTTAGGAACAATTATTTGCTAATAGTATTCCTAGTATTAGGGTTGAACAAAGCTAAATCCGGAGGAATGTTGATAATCCGCTTGCAATTTGTGATTAAAAAAAGAGGGAGGGGAGGGGAGGACAATTAAAATTTTCCAAACCACACAGTTTTAGCAAATCAAATATCGCAAACATGTAATCTGACGAATGAGAGGAACAAAAAGTTCATAATAAACCTGAAAAAAGAAATATTCAAAAAAATATTTCTGATTAATAATTTCAGAATTATATAGATTTAGAAATAGCATTGTTTTAAGGAAAAATTTGAATACTTTTTTAATGTTATTTTTTTAAATCACAGTACAGCTAGACGGGGATTAATTTTTAACTCCGAATGTAATGCCATGGGAATAATAATAATAATAAAAAAAGTAAATAACATCCAAGTTAATATAAAGTTTAAGAGTTTACCATAATTGTCATCAATCGCGTGAGATAACATCATATTGCAGTAAATATAATAACGTTATTACTGTTAAGTTTTATGGATTTTACTGTAAGGTACTGACTGTGAGATGTGGAATGTGATTACAGATATTATTCTAAAGTAATAATGGTTTTTAAAGTTATTTTAACTTGAAATCGGAAGATTGAAGTTTATAGTTCAAAGTATAAAGAATAAACAAAAAAAAAATTAAAAAAACTAAATTTTGATTTATGCTACATTTGCTATTTATAAATAAATATTTTTTTTTCCTATAATAGGAACAAGTATTTCGCTGATATTATTCCTTTCAGGGTTGAAAAAAAGCTAATAAATCCGGAGGAATGTTATAATCCGCTGAGAGGGGAGAGGAAAGACAATTAAAATTTTCCAAACCACAGTTGTAGCAATCCAAACGTCGCAAACATAATAAGAGATGGACAAAAAATTCGTAAATTACGAAAGGATTTTTTGAAAATAAATAAATAAATAAAATGTTATTTTGATTTAATATAATCCATTAAAATAAAAAGGTGACAATATGTGAAAACCTTATTAAATTTTCTCATATACATCATATTGTTTTGATTTTTAGGCGCTTTTTATTTTTAAAGAAATCTTTTAGTGAGTTTTTAATTTTTATAGAGCTAGTTAGTTGGGCATTAGATGTTAATGATTTCCTTTTTTAACTTGATTATAAACGATTTTTTTCATCAGGAAACATATCTTTTAATTTTATGTGAATACATAAATAATTAAATGTTATTTTTATTTAATATAATCGATTGAAATAAATAAATAAATATATAGATTATTACAGAAATATCATATTCATTAACTGAACGTATTTTTTTAAATTTTGAAATATTAAAAATGCATTTGTTTTCATCCATAAACTCTTTCTTCTGACCACTTGCTGCGTGCAGCAGCCAAGATGGTTGCTCATTTTTTCCTTCCTTTTCGACTGCAGCCCTTCTGCTGCTCTGACGTCACGTGCAGCAGCAGTGAACGGAAACGTTTGTATTGAAAATAGAAGGGACAACAAAGGGGCAGTCAAGGTTACCGCCCCAGGGCTGCAGTCGCTGCTCTGCAGCAGTGAGCGGAAAGGTACCTTAAGATCTTTGATCGTCTTTTAGTTCTTAAATATACGTACCCAGATTGAAGATCTATTCAACGGTTTAGAATTATTAGGGAGAAACACATACAACATACACAGGCTGACTGATTCAATGATCCTCGCTCCGCAAGAATTTTTTTTTTATTTTTTTTTTGTAAAACCTGCAATCCAAACTTTAAAAAAAGAAAATCTATTCCTTTGCACTTAGTAACTGGTTTATTTTTTTTTAGACAGGTAGGCCTAATGTCTTTTGCTCTGTCAATTGCTGTTTCTTGGAATAGGTACTGCAAATATAGGCTAAGCCCAATGAGTCTGGTTTTCACCACAACTATGTAAAACAAACTATGCCGGGACGTGCCCATCGACACAGCCGGAGAATTTATCCGGAAGCAGGTGGCTGGACTTCGTAGCAGGGAGAAGAGCGGCCTCTGGTGCCCTAAGTAGAGGACACTGGGTCAGTCCACGTTGCAATTAAATCCCTGTAGGGTCCACCCTCAGGAATCACAGTTCCAATTTAATTAAAGCGCTTCAAATAAAAACCACCGACCACTCATTACGTCAAGAATGTCTTTCCTGATTCAAATTAATAACCGCTACAAACTTAAAAAAAGTAAACAATACAAATAAAGAGAAGGCTTAGAAAGTTATTCTTAGTACATGCATTCCGTAGCTATTGTGTTTTTACATTAATAATATTATTTTCACATTTCACTTTTCTTTTGATAAAATTTTTATTCGTCTTTTGTATATCTAATACTTTTATTTACATCAAATTTGACTGTTTTTTTAATATTCTCTTAAATTTCTACCTTATATAATTGGCTAAGTTCGTCTGTCTGTCTGTCTGTCCGTAACTCGATAGAATGCCAATCATCTCATAGCGTTGGAACACGTCACGCATGACGTCATGTCCATGACGAAAAACATGGCGCCCAAATGAATCGCCGTCGATTCAAATTCACAGACAGCGATTACAGAAAGAATTACATATATTTCTGAAATTCCTTTACGCACAAAGAAAGTTTATATGTAAATGCATTAATTTCTTGCGGTAGAACTTTATAGAGCGTTGGATAAACCTCGGTATTTGCAATCCGATTTGTCTTCGTTGGAGATGTTAGAGGCACAGGTCGTAAGGCAACTGGATGGCCTGCTCAGGCCTAAAGGTAGGAGGTTAAGTAGTAGTGGCTGCCATTTTGTTGTTAGGCAAGAAAACCCGTTTCTCCAGTTTCCTTCATTTACAGAAATTCGTTGTCCTTCCCTTCAAATTACAAAACGTTATTTTGGTTTAAAAAGTGTTATTATTATTATCAACTTATATAATTATATATATCAACTTATATATAATTGAACTTGCTAAGTTCGTCTGTCTGTGACTCGATATAATTAGGCTATTAACATAGATCTCAATGGTAGCATTGATTCAAGGGTATTCAAATTGGATGAAATATTAGTTCATTGTGTGATTCCATGTTGTTTCCATGAAATTTTATCCTTGGGAACTAATCTAGACAACTGAAATTGTATCAAAATATACGTTCAAAACCAAATAATTTTGTTACCACTGCACCCATTTTAATGAAATTTGACATTCTTTACTCAGTTCTTTACGATGATTTTGAAACTCAAAATCATTTTTTCCGTAGAAGCTTCGTTCACAAGTTAGCGCAGTATTTATATTACAAAGGTGAGTTTGAAATGCCATTCGGCATTATGGGTCAAAAATAATAATTATTCCATTGTTACTTTTAGTAAAATTTATTTACAAGGACAAACTTTAGATACCGTTGGTATTTATTTAGCAGAGCCTGTTTTTAGTCATGGACAGTTATATGTTGCTACATCTCGAGCACATCGTGCTTGCGACGTCAAAATCAAAATTCTTCACCAAATACATCAAGGACATCTGATAGAAGGATCTCATGCTGTTTTTACAAAAAATGTAGTTTATAAGGAGATATTTACTTTATAGTTGACAATTGATAATAAAATGATTTTTCAGTTGTTTTTTTTATGCCTGTCGTCCGACAGGCTTTGCTGCTAGTTATAAAATAAAAGGATTTTTAGAAGAACTAGTCGGCTACCCGTCGCTTCGCTCCGGAAGCCTCGCTTATATAACGGAAAACAATTTGTTATTTATTAAAAAAACACACACACAAATTACATCAAGTAAAATAAAACTAAAAATTTTTTAAAGTTTTTTTTTATTTTAATTTTTGATGTATATATTCTCTCAATTCACGACTGCTTTTAGAATCAGCGTGTGAATCATATATCTATGATATATTTTTATTTTTTATAGAGATTAGAATGTAATCCTTGTGGTCTAACGCCTAAGACGTCTAACTTCGGAGCAGAAGGTTGCATGTTGGATTCCAGTAGATAACTTGTAGAAATTATTTCTATTTTTGTAAATTACAATAATTACACCAGACCGAAAGAGAAATAAAAGATTTTCGTAATATAGATACAATTTTCAGTCGCTTTTGAGCTACAAATAGTGAGCTTTCAGTATTCTAGTTAATAGAAATAATGCTTCTTTCTTTCTTGATTCTCTTTTTTTTATTTCCATTGATACTTTACAGTGGTTTTTGAGTTAGAAATAGTGATTGTTTTTGAGTAGCGAATAGCGATTTTTCAGTATTCTACCTAATAGAAATAGTGATTATTTTTTTTTCTGTTCTTTTTTATCCAATTCCAATTGATACTTTTCAGTGGTTTTTGCGTTACAAATAGTGAAAATTGTCTATATCTATTAGCTAGGCCATCAGATTGTTCGATATAGACATTTGAAGAAGAGATTTCAGATGGACGTTAGTTGATATAGATGATAAATGAAGATCATAGCTTGTATACGAAATTCTTCGCAACAAATTGATTGTGAGTATTCTTTAGAGTGAAGATAACCAAATTCTGTTGAATTGCGACTCAAAGACCTAAAGTTGTACGTGAGTTAAGACAACGTTTCCAATTATATGGCAACTTTATTTAGAGTTTGTCCTTGAGCTTTATTGATAAATATCGCATAAGAAGGTCTGATCGGAAATTGTTTTCTTGTGAAAGTGAATGGAAGTAGATTACCGCATGGTTCCATAGACATCCTATGGATGAAAACAAAATCTCCTTTGTGACTTCTGTTATAATTTCGGTTTCTCTGAGATCATTATCGAATGAACAGCATTTAAGTTGAGTTCCATTGCAGTATGCAAACTTTGGATTGATGTTTCGCAACAATATTATTGGAGATCCAATCTTCAATGACAAACGATGTTGAGGAATTCCGCTAAGATTCAATGCGTTCAGACACTTGGGCATATAGAGATGTTCGTGTGATGGATTATCAGAAGTGTCAATTTTATTCGCACTTGTATTGTATGCTCTGTAGTCTCTCCTTGTATTCTTAGACTTATCATTCGATTGATGTTATCGACACTCTCGTTCATCTCGTTTATCCAATTCCAATTGATACTTTTCAGTGGTTTTTAAGTTACAAATACTGATTTCTCAGTATTCTATCTAATGACGTACTTCGTCTTTCTTTTTTGACTTTCTTTTTAATTACAATTGTTACTTTTCAGTCAAAGTCAGTTCAGTTTTGACAGATAAGTCAAAAAAGCAATACGAAGAGAGTTGTAGTTCCCATGGCCTAATGGGTAAGATGTCTGACTTCGGATCGGAAGATTGCAGGATCGATTCCTGTCGCGGATGTTTCATTGAACAAATTCTTTCTATTTTTCATTCTCACAGAAAACTGCGCCGGACAGACAGACACACAGACAGACAGACAGACAGAGAAATAAAAGATTTTAGTAATATAGACTAGAATTAAAAACTGCTTAATTGTACTGAATTTCTTTTACAATTAAAACTTCAATAAATCTAGACAAAGTTTCATCACAAGAGTGGCTCATCCTGAGTAAAAATTAAGTGTCAGTAATTCGTTAAATTGTTTTCATACAAAAAAATCGTAGTCGAGAATTCTCCGGGTTCGTAGTCATTTTTGTGGAGCAAAGTAATTAAGAAAAACTTAAAACAAAATAAAGATAATTCAAAATAACAGTCATTTCAGTTTTCTCACATACGAAAGATACGGTATTATAAATTTGTAATCAGCTTACGTAGGTAAATATTTTTAAAAGGAATAAAAATACTGTATTTATTTAAATAAATAAATAAATAAATAAAAACTCAATTCATGAAATTAAATAATTCATAATATGTGGAACTAAATAGATATAAATAACGGGTGAAAACAAAAACCAGTTCAGTGTCATGGGAGTGTCTATTAAACTACATACCTTTCCGAATTCAAGGCCAGTTTTGTAAAATTTAGATCAAACTAAAACTGTAGTTTGTAACTAAATATTTTCAATATGAATCAACGCAATTGTTTCTGCGTAGAATTGAAAATCAGTTCAAAAATATCTCTTATGATTTTGAAACCTGATTTAATTTTATTGGTAACTTTTGTCCAGTTGTGTTTAGCATTGCTAACTCGAAAACCTGAAATTCCTCTTTAAAAAAAAGTAAAGTAACTTTGAAATACTTCTTAACACTCCAGGTTTTACTGAGTTTCTAGCATCCAAACAAAACAAAAAACTTTTCGGCAACTAAATTAAAAAAACAAAACAAAAAAAAACAAAAAAAACAATAGCCGGATTTTTGTTAAATGCTCGAAATCGTTTCCCATTTTCCGTAAATTATCGCGAATCACCAAGCATGGAAAACCTCTGCATTCCAAATCGTAAAAACCCCAGATTTAAGGAAAACCTCTGATATTGGCAACACTGGTTTTCCTGTAGTGCATATTTATTTCGCCACAATTTAGGAAGCTCTGTTCTAAGTAACGTTTTTTTTTTTTTTCCCAGCAAAGATGTTTTATCATCAGAAAACGAGTATCCATCTAACATCCATCAAGTACCACGAAATCCTATTGAGAGAAATGACAAAGTAGTTTGCGGGGAATAATAAAGGATTTAATTACAAGGAGGCATTAAATAGATATCCATTTAGATAATATTTCGGCTTTTTTTCTTCAATTGTCTGCTTAATTCAGTCATAGTCTGTCTGAAGGCTCGTGTATTGGTTGTTTCAATTTATAGTGATTTTTTTAAAATTTAATTTCTTAATCTTTTTTGGAGGTCACAATATATTATCTTTGATTAATATTTAAAGAATTAACAATAGCCTAGGATCTAGAAATTTTTTCTTCAATGTTTCTGGTATTAGAAATATGGTTCTGGAATGTCAAGAACCATATTTATCTAGTACAAGATAACCTTCATATCTAGTACAAGAAAAAATTATAATCGTTAACAAAATTCAAGCTTACAAGTGCAGCAATTTACACCTAAAAAGCACTAGCTTCGTAATGTACTGTTAGAGTTACTTGTTTTTTTTTTTCCTTCTTTCTGAAGAAGATTTCAAGGAAACACTACACGCTACAAGGACTTGCTTCTTGTAGCAGCTCAACTGCTGCCATAGTTCCCAGACTGTGTCAACAGTAAAACCAGATTCACTTGCCATAAATGATTGACCGTTGGCGGGAACTAAACAAGAGTTCGAAGCCGCAATCCGCCAGGGAAAAATCACTGAGCAAAAAGCACCAATTAACTTGGATACCATCGGCGCGAATCAGTTCACAATGAGTGCCTCAGTTCCCAGGTAGGATTCGATGCGCATCTTTTGCTGCTGGTCGACTCTCACCTGGCATCTTCATGGCTTCTTCCTAATCACTCTCCCTGGCATTGTCTTTTTGCCGAGTGGCCATTCTTAATTGCGACCATTGTCTCGTTGCATGTAAATAAGGTGCTATGTGGGTCACTGCTGAATATTAAAACGACCGCAGGGATAGTTACTCAGCAATTATCGCCCCCGCTTTCGAAACCAGGTGATGATTACCTGTATTGAACTGCTAAAGACCAAATCACATAAAGCACGATTTTAATACTTATTGATTCGACAGAGAAGAGTGTACATTTCCACTGAGGTCAACGGAACTCTAAGGTATTCATTTAAGTCAAAGAAAGTTTTTACATACCACGTTTTCAGTTACAAAGCGGACTTTCTAACCAAAAAAAAAAAAAAAGAAAGGAAAGTCGAATGAAGAAAGTGTATAACGAAATGAAATTATTTCAATTCCTATTTATGAGTTTTTAAGCAGAAATTCAACATAGAATTATAATTGAATAAAGAAAAAGCAAATTCACTACAATTCATGTTTTTCACGAATCCGATGCCACTAATTCAGTGATCATTTAATCCTAACTGACGATCTGTAGTACACTTGATGTAGATGATGTCACTTGTCAAAGTACATCTTGTTTAGTACTATTCTTATCAAAAAAAAAAATCACATTTCTTAAAACAGGTTCTTTACAATGGTAATAATGAATTTTTTAGAGTTTTGATATACGGGTTGTAAAACAGATAAAATGCTATAAGCGGATAAAGTTATGAAGTAAACTTTTATTTATATAAAAAGACCTTTTATTTATATAAAAAAAAAAAAAGTGGACAATTAAAAAAAATATATTTATTTTTGATATTATACACTGGGGCAGAATATCGTCTAGAATTCCTAACACTTTACTGCATATTTAAACAAAAGTAGTATACCACAAGGCTCAAACTAGGAACCGCTAGATTACAACAAATTGAAATAAAAATATTTTCTTTTCTAATAAAACTCAATAAAGAATTAATTCTTCATAAGTCATGTTAATTAATAAAAATTAGCACGTGAATAATTGAATAGCACGTGAATATTCTTTTTAATTCTATAATAAAGACACGAGGAAGACAAGACTTGCGCGTAGTGATAATGAGACCGTAAGATAATTGCAGCATGTGATTGGTCGAGCATCGGAACCTGTTGCACTGACGCACTCTCCTAATTTACAGCGTGCTTTAGCTTCTCTCTAATAAGCATCGACACTTCGGAAAAATTCTAATCAATGTAAATTATGTTCTTTGTTTGTAGCTCCGCCTTTGTTAGGACAAAACAAATTGAAAAGAAAAAAAAGAGGTCTTTATTTGTTCTAATTAGGATTTATTATCAAGGAGGCGGAAAGGAAGAGGAAAAAACGTGATATCAAAATACGAAATCTCCGAATTAATCTCGCTTTCTGACATTCTTTTTTTGAATAATAAAAAAAAAAGAAAATCAATTTTCAATGTTAAATTCTTGAAAGACTCAATTAACGCAAAGCAACCTGTTATTCGTTGTTGTTTTTTTTTTTTTTTTTTTTTTTTTTTAAATCGTGAAAACGACATAACGAAAAACCTACGTTCGTTTTCAAATTATAACTAATAGAAAACAAATAGTATACATTTTGTATTTTCTGGGGAAAAAAAAATAAAACCTTAATACTTAAGTTGGCGCAATCTTTGAAATCGTAAACTTTACAATCCTATCAAACCGCGCGCTAATTAATGGATTAACTGAAATGATCATTAAACTTATTTGTTTAAAACAATGAACTGTTAATGAAAAAAAAAATAAAAAGATAGAAAAATCAATAGTATAGATATTAATGCTTTCTATGAGAATTTTTGTCGCCTTTAGGCCCGAATTTCTCGACCCACTTCCAAAAAGGTTTCAAATATAAATGGCAGATCATCTCTAGACCTTAAAGTATATACTAAGTTTCAAGGAGATCCATCCGGAGGCTTAGAAGTTATTTGAGGAGGTCACGAACACACAGACTTATCACAAAAAACAAAACAAAAATCAAGAAATTTAAAAAATATAATTTTGCGATAGTCAAGTCTTCTGAATGTCTCACTTTTAGCGTTCATGTTCTTCGTGAGTTCCTTTACGCTTTTACAGCATGCGACAATATTACACTTGAATATTTTTCTTCTGTTTTTGTTCCTTTGTCTGTTAATATGCTCATCACGTTAAAACGGGTGGACGGATTTCGATAAAATTCGGTATGATGCTTACTTCCGGTCCAACTTAAGATGTGATCGCTATTATTTTAATCTCCGCCCTTACCCCAATCCAGAAAATTAATTCCTCAGCACTGCATGTTCAGTATGCGGTGGATCACTGAGCGTATGCCTAATATGCAATATGCAACTTCGCTTATGAGAAGCGTTCTCTAACATGCCCTACAAACAATGGCCGCCACTGGCGACTTTTCTCGAAGGCCAAACAGGGGGATCGGGGCAACATCTACAATGAATGTCATCTGTGTAAACAGTCTCCGTTTCTTTTTATAAACTTCCTTATGAAAACATAAGCGAACAATCTCCAATAACAATTAGAATACACTGCAGAGAAGAGAACAAAGCCAGTAGAAGACGAGACAACCCCGTTCCTATAATTAAGGACCTATTACATTTAATTACGAGCCTAATGATGAGGTTCGAAGTCCGTTATCTTTTTTCAGAAGGAGGAAGACCGCGATGCCTCATTGATTTTCGATAAACTTCGTCCGTTGTTACGCAATCTTAAATATCGACCAACGAGTCAGAAGAACAAAAGAACGAAACCAAGAAACAATTGTACCAGAGTTCAATACATTCAAAAATAAGGAATCTATAAAGTAAATCAATACAATTACGTTTGCTGCTTGGATGAGTTTTGTTTTTTTATCTATTTCCGCTATTTATTCACTAATTAGTATTACATCATTACTAGTTTTAATAAAAAGCTATTATATGTTTTATATTATATAATAATTATTTTCCGTTATATAAAAACCTTTGTATGGTATTCTTTACTCGTTTCTGTTATTGTTTATAATAATACGAAGCATTCGAAACATTGTTATTTCACTTGGACATTTTTTAGTCCTGTTTCTGCATCACGTTAAAACGGCTGGGCGGATATTTATTTCATAATGTATACGATAACATTATCATGGTATGTAGCGTAACAAACTTACATCAAATCTTTATTACTAAATCTTTTATTTCTCTTGTCTGTCTCGCGCAATTTCCTTTGAAAATAGAACATAGAAATAATTTTTACAATGAAACGCCCGCGACGGGAATCGAACCTGCAATCTTCTGATCCGAAGTCGTCTTATCCTTTAGGTCACGGGGACTACAACTCACTTTATATTGTTTTTTTACTTATGTTTCCTTCCCCTTCCCCCCATCAATAATGAATGTATTCAACCTTTTTTTTTTTTTTAATCTCAAGATTGTTTATTTATTTCCCATCTGTCTGTTTATTTTTAATTCGAAAAAGACAATTAGAACTATAATTGCCGAAACACCTTGCAATAATTTAAATATAATATTCTTACTTAATCAAATTCTATGTGATACAGAAAAACATGCGTGTGTACACGGGGAATGGATTAGTTTGTATTACAAACATTACATCTAACTTGTCATCCACTTACTTTACGATACTGTCGGGTTCGAAGCAAAAGATTAAATAAAAATCTTATATAAGTATCTTATTTTCATTATAACATTTAATAATATATGCAAATCCTCACATGATGTATTCTGTTCCGTATTTACATAGAAAAAGCTGGTTCATGTCCTTATTTTATACTTAAATGTCATACGATTTTTCCGAAGGACTTTTCTTATTAAAAATAAGTTTTAAGTTAATGTAGAAACTGCATTTTGGGGGAACTTTATCTATAAGGTTTCGTTTTATTTCTTTTTTTTTAATTACTTTTAACTATTTTTACATCTTTATATTTTTTATTATGATTTAATTAAATTACATTACTTTAAAACAATTACGATTTGTAAGTTCGCTGCGATACTTTTTATATATTTCTAGAGAGTTCTATTAGTATTTTAGATAGCGTTTCTCGTATCAATCAAAGTATCTTAAATAGAATTAAGATGTACCCTTGGAGATCTTTATAAATCGTTTCTTATTAGTATGCAAGCGCGTGCAGTGCAATCAAAATGCAGTTATAGCTTCGGTTTATTGTATTATTTTCCCTCCCATTTGCCCAAAAAGCCCTCGTCCTGCAGACCCGGCTGCGTCTGATAGGATGCCACCCAAGTCAGACCAACCACGTCTATATATTTTGCATGGCGCTCATGCACCTGGGAGGTCTGCCTGGCCCTGGGTATTAGAGGGCCGGGAGGAGCTCTGGCGTAAAATACACCGGATGATGAGGCATCCGATTTTCTGTTGCAGGAATGTCCGGTAGCGAAGAATGTCCGGTTGATGGTGAAATCGGTAAGGACAAGATATGTCTGGCGGTCAGTAGGTGCTCACCAAAGCAGATGGCTTCACGTTATCCCGGTCATTTGTGACATAGGTAAGAATTATTTATTACGGGATATGAATCTGCTCTATTCTGTAAAGGATGAACTTCTTCCGTTATGGTCCAGTTCAGTTAAAAACCAACACCTTAACGGATGATACACAGATAAAAGTCACCGGAGAAATATAAAATCATCCACCACTTCAGGATTAATATTAACTTTGCATAAAGTTGGCCTTCAGTAATAATAATAATAATAAAGCTTATTAAATATTGCAATATATTAAAAACTCAAAAAGCAATAAAGTGGTTTAATTCATAGTGGTAGCCAAAAAACAAAAATAAAAAACAAAAAAACCTTAAAGCTGGAACACACTCTTCTATAACATTACATAGTGCATATAGTAATAATAACAATTGTAATATTTAATAAACTGAAAGATAACACTTTAATTAAAATTAAAAAAAACAACAACTACGATACAACAACGTATTATTTTAATTTTTAGCATAAAATAAATTGAAATAATAACTTTTATTTAAGTTGTTGTGAATTTTTCGAAATCCTTAGATTAATTCTAGATATTATTTTAATGTTTATTATTTCTCCTATTAAAATATTTAATTCCTTAATATATTCATTTTTACGAAAAAAAAAATCTTAATTTTCAAATGATATTAAATTCTTAGCTCTGTATAAGAATTTAAAGGTACATACAATTTAAAAAAAGTTTATGTATTATATTAATCAATGTATAATTAAATGTATATATCAGTTTTCTCTCCGAAAAACACAAAATGCGACGAAAATAAGCGAGCTGGAACTAATACCTAATGGGACAAAATTAATATCGAAAGGTTATTAATTCATTCGCTTTCGTAGCCAATGAATCACAAAGACCTGGGTTCGATTCCCGGGTGTTTAATTCTGTATTTCGGATGAATTTGTTTTGGTGAGTTCGGCGGGAAGAGAACTGTTTTCCAGTCTTTTCATCAAATTATCTTTCCTGAGGTTTTTTTTGGCCATGCAAAAGGCATCGTGAAAGCACCGCAAGATTCTACGTCATTGCCCACAATTTTCTAGTTGCAAAGTGTCAAAGTAACTGTAACATTCGCAGTTAGAAATACTTCGAAAATATATATATATATATATATATATATAAATATATATTTATATATATATATATATATATATATATATATATATTAATAAGAACCAAGAAAAAAATCTTCACAGAAATGTTTTGGTTTTTTTCCACATTTCTTCTTCTGACGATGATTTCTGATTATCTTGGCTGTAATTCAATCAATAATACAGCCATTATCTTTAGAGCACCGTTATCTGCCCACTAACTTGAATGAGCACAGCAATATTATATCAATTTAATAACAATATCTATGTCTTTATTAAGCTATATAATAAATACAATGAAAAGCTTTTAGATCGCAACTGAATATTCACATAAATATATTATAATTATGAATACTTATACGTTCACTTCAGTTTCTTCCTATCTCCTGCCCTTTTTCTTTGTCTCATTCCCTGACCTCAATCCTTTTGAAAACCAAGATGAGAACGTCCTTTCCTTTTCTTTACTCTTCAGATTATTTGGAAATAAAACTTAAGAAGAATGCAATTCATTCCTTTAACACTGTCGTTTGTCACAGAGGGAATTCTGGGATACATTCGGCGCAGGCGCAAACATATATGAATTATTTATTAATAATGTTTTTGTTCCACTCTTTTGTTGTCTAAAAAGTTCTTATAAGTAAAATAAGAAAAATCTTGTCACACACGCACCTGTCAAATTAACGGTATTATGTTATCGAAAGGATACGTTTAATTACTGAAAAAAAGAAATTTCTTCTAGACAAATATTCAATGATTTAAAAGATCTATCACACCCCGATATCCGATTCCTATCTGCAGTTTAGGTTAGATCTTTTAAGATCTCAGAATTTCATCCCGCCATCTTAACCGAATTTACTGAAGGAAATATTTGAAATATTTTTCAAATACCAAAGATTATACTCTTATCCATAAATGTGAACGTCAAGATACAAGTAGTCCTGTCTCTGGCTTAAACTTAAAACTTGTAGGGGAAAGGACAACCAAAAAAAAATACACACACACATACACACGGAAGCTCTTATTAGGATCTATATGACGTATTTTTACATTAGCCGTACGAAAACTGAGATAAGAAAACTAGAATGAACTGTGTCTGGTTTTCTCGGGGTTCTCCCGTTTCCCCTGCACTTCTCCCACCAAACTTTCTCAGTCTCTCCCTCAATCTTCGTTACTCCCCCACAATAAACCTCTGGTCGCAGTGCTTGGCTTCCCTCCACACACATAAACATAAACATATAACAACCTGTTGAATTTTATACTAAACTTTTATTATAACAATTCATTAAAAAAAGGCTATTTATATATTTTTAAACTAAAACCTGAATTTTTCTTCAGATCCATTATTCCAATCCTTATCAAATCCTTTGGAAGATTCTCTGAATAAAACAAAAGCAGCTTCAACTTCTTGATTTTTTTTTCTTTCTCCCCAACCTTTGTCCTAGGTAATGATAAAACCCAAAATAACCTTTCCATTCTTCTGTCTGCTCTTTGAACTTGAACCCACTATCATTATCATACAATCGGGACTGTCGCTAATGTAAAAGGACTTCTTCCCTTCCACCTGAGCCAACCTGCTCCTCCTCACCTGTATGGAAATCGTAAAAGGGGATATCAAGTTCACCTCAGGTCGATCGCTCGCGTCCTCCATTATCATACACAGCTATCTGCTGAAGAAGACGATTACAATGCCCCGAAGAAGATCGGTTTTTTTGGTTGCTGCTATTGTAAAAATATTTCAAAGTTTCAACCAAAGAAAAGCAAGTTTTATTTATATGTAAATTTATAAAAAGAAAAAAAAATAGTAATAATTAAAATGCTACACAAACATAAAATGGTGTTTATCTGCAAAAAATCTGAATTTGTAATCATTTAATGGGATTCTTGCAAAACAGTGATTCAGCATTATTATTTCTCATCAGCCTAATTTTATTTTCGTAAAATAAATTTCTGTATTGATTAGCAAACTATGGGTGAAAACTTTAATTTTGTGGTCTTTTAGTAATCATATATTTTTGTTTGCGTTTATATTTACCTTAAGTACGTCTATTATTTTTGTCGAATGCAATACATCGTAACCCGTGGATAATTCCAGCTGATGAGAGATAATAATCTATAAATAGTGCTGTTTTAAGTCCATTTATTTATTCATTTTATTTATTTTAAATAAAGTATCACCTCTTTTTTATCTAAGTTTTAAATTTAAAATAATGTAAGCTTTGATATATTTCACATCAAATTGTCACAACTACAACAATTATCGTTTTTCTAGCTTAGTAGTTATTACAGAAATTATTTAGTAACTTCATTCATTCACAATAATAGTAAAACTCCATAAAATTGGAAAAAAAAATAATTTCTCTTTTTTTCCTAAAACCTCTTTATATTCGCCTGAATGTCGCCACTGTATCTTTTATACAACTTATTTATAAAGATATCAGAAATCGGTGTTTTGGAGTTCATGAAATATGGAACACTTTAAAAACACACATACAAAATATATATTTTAGAGCTAGATAAAAGGCGCCCGAAAGTTGAGGCTGCTTTTCTATGCAATCTTAAAATGGATTAGGGTGAGAGGTGGGGGTGTGTAAGAAAAAGGAAGGGCCAGCAGCTGACCATTTCTTCCAACTGCGGTACTCCCTATAGAGCGCTCCATTTAGTCGGAAATTTGTAGCCCACGAAAGCCTCAAAGACGCCATCATCTGCTCGCTTTCTTACAGAGATGTCACCAAGACACACACCGGTGGGTTCGACAAGAAAGCAGCTGCCTGGCGGAGCCACTAAAAGACAAACCCCACAATTCTCATGGGTTCCAGTTGCTGGAAAGTGCATTCTCCGTTCCACCTCTCTCTTTCCCTCCTCCACCAATCTCCTTTTTTTTTCTTCTGATGACACTGGACGTTCTGTTTTTTAGCCCCTTCCATTAGCACAGGCCACCCTCACTTTCGGGGGGAAAACATGTTACGCATTCCGTTTCATGGGACGTCAACGTACTTTCCAAAAACCATTTCTAAAGTTTCCCTGGCTTAATTCTCAATTGGGATCAGATGACACTCATTCCCCCTGACCTCTGACCTCGTCCTCCTCTGTCTTACCAAAAGTGGATGAACGACAAGACAAGCAACGAGAATACGACACTTGAAATGCCTCACTGTCACCTAATATTCTCAGAGAGAGAGAAAAAAAAAGCAGTATGGCCCTAAAAGAACGTGAAGCCTTCTTTCCTGAAGTGATGATTTTTTTTTTCTATTTTTCTTTGTTAAAATCGTGAAAATAATACAAAAGAAACGCCTTCGTATCTGTAAATTATTGCACCGGCTTAATAAAACCTAACATCAAATTTAATAGAAACTAAGTAATTGTAATTCAAAGCAAGTTATGGAATATTAGCAAGTCATTCCAGTCAAAAAAAAAAAATGTTTTTACCCTGTTAAAATTATCCTCACTCAAAGACAGAATTTGTTTGCAGAGCTTGGATAGCTTATCGACAACATTCTCTGAAATCTAAGTCATTTAAATGAATTGTTTCTGCAGAGTTCAGTGTAGTTGTACTGCAATAATAAAGCAATCTCTTTGGATATGATCTGCAGTTTTCTGTCACGCCTTTATTTATTTATTTATTTATTTATTTTTGGTTGGATAATAGAGGCATGGGTCTGTTGGTTGCATTGCGTTTAGTTCAAGTTTGAAAAAGAACTATCATGTCATTGTCAGTCATTCTTTAGCCTTATATCTAATATGAAGTTAGGCTTACCAAGTAAGTTAGTCTGTGTTTACACCTCTTGCCCGCAAAAAAAAATGAATAATGAATGAATGAATATGAAAACTACGGAATGAATCTTCTTCACAGATTAAGGAAAAACCCACTTTTATAATTGAAATCTTTTCCAAGAGGTTTCTCATCGAGAAATGAACGTGAAAAGGCGATATCCCGTAGAAAAACATTAGAATATAAACAATGCAATTCTATCATATTTCTATTAATATCTCATTGTCTTAAACAATGAATAGTAAATCCTTTTACCTAGAAAGACTTTAAGAAAGTAGTACTTAAGTTCCTTCGAGCTTGTTTTGAATCTTCAAGCCATCTTCCATAACTCGACTGTTCATTTTTTTTTAATTTTATTATTATTATTTAAAGTTTACCTAATTATTACAGTTTGTGAAAACAATTTGCAGATCTTTACGTAAGAACTACTAATACCCTCTAACATGAATCTAAAAAAAATAATAATAAAAATAATTTTCCTTCCTTCCTTTTTTTATTTTGTTCTTCACTCAGGAAATGCTATACATTCAACAGAGAGTAATTGTGAAAAACCTGCTTCCAGCTATTTCACATCCAACCATCTCAGTTCGTGTGGGATTCTTCCGCGGGGAAAAAAAATATACGACTAGTTTAGATTCCACGTTAATTTAATTAGTTTTGTTAACACAGAAATGGAAAGGAAATGAAGAGTAAAAACAATTTTCAAAAAAAAAGTCAAATTGTTCAGTCAAGCGTAACCGACAAGGTACAGAAATGTGCTGGACTCTCTTAACTACTCAGATGCATGACTGGCACATAAATCATGTTTTTCTTTTAACAAGATGTCTCCACAGCCATTAAGAATTTACGTAAAATATAGAGAAAAAAAATATTATATAAATAATACAAAACAAATTTACTTTTCATAGTTTGAAGACAATTATTAGCGATATCATAAATGTATACGTATTTATATAAATTTTTGATGTAGTTCGTAATTGTGATCTTCAAACTAAACATTTTTGTAAACGTTAAATAAATGAATAATTGTTTAAAGAAATATATTTAATTTGTAGTAGGATAAAGTTAAAAAATGCGGAGCGTTTTATTTTTTATACTGCAAAACCAATTTGAAAACATCAGAATTGCTGACAATTGTTTTCGGTCGTCGACGGTGCAGAGTTCTGTCTGTAATTTAAGAGGGAAAAGCGTGTGCAATAATTAATAATGAAACTAAAAGTACTTACGCCATTCAAACAAAGATGGCGTTCAGAATATTTGCATGAACAATGGATTACCCAATATCTGCGAAGAGATATCGAAGAGAACTGAACTGAAACCTTTTAAATTGTTAATTTTCGGCGTAAAAGTCGGTAGCCATAGTGAGAGACCCAAAAAAGTTTCAAATTGTATTCTAAAATATATATTTCCTCCGATGCGTATTAAATCAATCTCCAATATTCTTTGATAACTACTCTATTTTAAATTTCTTCCAAAAATAACCACGAAAGATTGAGACATTCCATCTATAGCCACTATGTCGAAATTTGGCAATTCCGTTGATGAAGCGTAGGAATCTGTTTCTGCCTGCGGACCTATTTCACAGTCAGTCGGCCATTGTTGTTTGGATCTATTACGACGCTGCGCTAAATGCGATGATCATAGGTTGCGATTAACACAGACGGAGGAAGAAAAAAAAAACACAGTTAGTGACGGACTTCTTGTCATTTCTTTGTGGTTCTTCGC
The DNA here is from genome assembly GCA_023159025.1 of Thereuonema tuberculata. Classification (NCBI taxonomy): domain Eukaryota; kingdom Metazoa; phylum Arthropoda; class Chilopoda; order Scutigeromorpha; family Scutigeridae; genus Thereuonema; species Thereuonema tuberculata. The sequence continues at coordinate 52,376,949 of JAFIDM010005346.1, read as the reverse complement.
ATAAACATGCTTCTTCATGGCCACAACCAGAAGAACTGGAAATATGGGTCATTAACTATGCAAACGATAGAGGAGTGTTCACGCTAGATGGCGCTTTCGTTTCAATCTGCGAGAATGTTTCGTCACGCCATGACAGACATCTCTGATTGCCTTTTGTTCATTAGTCACTTCAACAACTTCATTGCACCTCTGGAATCAGACTTTTAATCAATGAATTGCAGGAACAAAAAAGTCAATTTTCATCTATTCATTAATGACCATAAAATAAAATAAGAAAACTAAATTAATAATAATAATAATAATAATAATAATAATAATAATAATAATAATAATAATTCTCTTTGCTGGGGTAACCCAAGAATAGAAACATTTACGTAATAATAATAAAATTAATCAACAGCATTAATAGTAATTTACGTATTTGTATTTTTATACATAAAGAAATTATTTATGTTATCTCCAAACCTCTTAGCTCATTCAAAAGAGAATTCAAAAGAACGGAAAAAATTAAAATAAGACTTCATTTAAAAAAAAAAAAAAAAAAAAAAAAACTTACATACTTATCAAACATAAATTACATAAAAATAAATCTTGATTTTATACGTATCCAAGTATATTTATTGCAGCGCATGCGCACAGTTGTTCGTGAAAACTTGATGTTAGAATTTGAATTTACATCCCAAAATTATGTTTATTCTAATAGTAACGAAAAGAACGTCTAAAGCTTCCAAAGCAATAAATAAAATAATAACATAACCATTGGAAATTGAAGATTTATAACGTGAAATAAGTTTCAAAAATTCTTTGAGCTTCACGTTTGAATTCGGCTACTGGCGAAAGTTGTCCCACTGTATTTTATGATAACTTGATATATTCTACTTTTAAACAAAGAAATGTTAAGATAATTCATCTGCGTAACTTTTACCCTGAGAAACAAAGGCCGAACTTAGAAAACTTATTCTATTTTCAGTGGGAAAACGGATTTCTACCACGTGGGTAAATGGACTTGAAAACAACACACTTTGACAACTTACTTATGACTAGAATTTGAGAGAGGTTGTTTCAAATTGGGCCTTAAATTACCTGAGAATTTCTGACTTGTGCATTCACAAGTCAAGGAAAATAACAACCACAGTGGGAATATCAAGACAATTCAACTCAACATCTTGAAATAAGAACGTAAAAGGAAAAAAAAAAATATCCTTTTGCAAGTTCGAATTACAAGGACTTTTAAAAGCAAGAAAAACTTACATTTCAATTTACATTTAAACGGAAATTGTATCTATATGAATCAAAAAAAAAAAAAATAACTAAAAAACTGTGTTGCACAATATACATTTTTTTTTTTTTTATTATAATATTTTTTTTATATTATAGGCCTATAGAAAAATAGTTTGTACAGCAGCAATTAAGTTACAATGCAGAAAACAGTTTTTTCAAAAATTTCTAAGGTAAGTATAGATTGCACCAGACGCAATTTGTAGGGGGCTGGGTGAACCCGAGGGGCTATCTGGAGAGGGAATTAAAAAAGCCTGACCTCGCCGGGAATCGAACTCGGTTTTTCCTGCCAGTAAATAAATTTCCTGAGTTACAGGGCCCAATTCGGATGTAAAAGTATTGTGTTGAACTTAAGGTCTTGAGCCTTTCTTGCAATTTCCAAAGAAGGATTGATAATTTTTTTTTTTTTTTTTTTTTTTTACAAACTGTTTTTTACTTTCTGAAGAATCTGTCCAATTATACATAGATATAAAAAAAGGCCCACTGTTAAAGGCTCGCTAGTAATTCGAAAGCATGTTTTTACATAATCATTTAGTTAGGCAGATCTCCGCAACGCCACACAAGTTTTACTGTTTGTGATATGCACTGGTTACCACAATTAGAAGCTATCTTAACATTCCGTTGATGTTTACTATAAGCCGATTTATATTCAGAAATACACGGAAGATGTTTCTGATTCCACACACAGCCTACAAAGAAACACTTCCCATTTAAGAATAGGTCAATAACATAGGTCAGACATGAGAACTTAACCAAGGAAAACTAAGCTATTTCTGTAATGATTTATTAACAACAACAAAAAATAATTTTAAGATGAAAATTATCACTCCATAACATTCTAAACTATGTTTAATAACGTCAGATTGTAAATATAAGCAGCTAATCGCTGAGAATCACTGTAAGCCTTAGGTATAATAATTGATTTCGTGAATCTGTCAAAAAACGACACTGAATCTGCCAATTCTTATTTCGTTTTTTTCTTGTACTTGGTTTATGTTCAGGTTTTAGATTTCACCCCTCAAAATTTTTACGGCAGAGGAACGGAGGAGCTGATATACAAATAGAATGCTGTTTATATGAGGAACATTGGAAGACTGTAACAGCATGTTCATAGTACGTTAAGAATTAGGAACATTATACTGTATAAGCCGGATAAAAATATGAAATTTGTAATATTCCAATTTAAAAAAAAAAAATTTCTACTTTTGAAACGGTATTACAACAGATCTGTAGTGTAATATACATCACATATATATTATCTGAAGACTAGAATATGTTTTAAATAAAGTTTCAGTCTGTATAGGCTGATTTAAAGTCAATTCACACAAAGCCTGGGGGTTAACGGCAAAAAAACTGTAACGATTTTTTATTGTTTAATGATTCATC
>JAFIDM010005346.1:52345473-52374275 GCA_023159025.1 Thereuonema tuberculata | reverse complement strand
ATTGTTCAAACAAGTCTACTCATAGTTTTGTAATAAATCCAAAACCAAGCGTCCCTTCACAATTTACAATCTATCAAATGCTAGCTTCGTTAAAAGTGACTTGCGCTCAAAACTCATTTACTCAATTCAAGGCTAAAAACTGATGACCGCATTCAGTAAATTTAATGTATCTACACTCCACTTTGCCCCATTCGGGCGACTCTGAGCAAGTGACCGCTTTGAAGGATGGTATCATATTCTTCTCCGCATAGTCGATTCACTTTAGACCAGACATCAATTTTTGGTTCATTTACCACTATTTTCCTGATCTGATGGCCACCTAAAATTGGAGGACCGGAAGTCATATTTTCCTTCAAACCTCCAGGCCGTAGGATGTCCAACGAGGTGTGACTCATCGGGCTCCGACTCCTGGTTTAGGCTTTAGAAGACTTCTCACTCGTACAGACACACACACGGGAATCGTAATACCTACTGTATATAAGTTCGCTAAAAGAAGAAAAAAAATCTACTACACCGAAGTCTATAAATCAGATTCATTAAGAAGCTTTCACAACTCAATCAAAACATTCAGTTTTTGGTTTGCAATTGAAAACCAATTCACAACAAAAGACAGAAGACGTCTCACTCGTACTACAAAGTCAGATATATACAACTTCAGATGTGAGCGTATTAAATTCCAGTTAAAAGGATTTCCAATTAGCCATAACAGGTAGCAGTAAACGTTTAGGCCTAGAAAACCAATTTAAAATAGGCCTAATTCTTCCGTTAAAAGAATATTACGGGATTTCCTTAAAGCAAGAGCTTATTCTTATGATGTGTTTTTCCTTAAACAGGTCCCTGATTAACTGTCTGTCGACATCCCTGGTTAATTAACACTCACCCGAGGAACTCGAGGAAAATTTGTAACTGTTATTAATCTTCGGTGACACTTCAAGGACCCTCATATTCGAAACTGGACAACATAGCTGAAACGGTTCCGAGAATATAGTGGAATATTTCTCAATAATAAAAAGCAGTGGGAAAAAAACTTAAAAAACAGATTTTAACAATGAAGTTAATAACAAGTTGCTGTACAAATCTGAAACTTGCTTTCTTTAAAATGTTGCGTTTTCACAATGTAAATGAAACGTCTCAGTTGCACTTCTTTTTACATTCTTTTTTAAATTTTAAATGTTGAATAGAGGTTTGTTTGTTTTTTTCTTTTTCTCAAAAAATTAAAGCTACGAATTTCAAAAAATGTTGCCTCAAAACAATTAATTTTAATCATATTATAGCTCGCGCAGATATTAGTAGGATTACTAAGCGAATTGTTATCCTTTCTTTACAACATCGGTGGAAAATCATTGTTTCAATTTTAATTCTTTTCTTTGGAAATTTTTTTCGACAAGAACCTACTTGAAAAAAAATTTAATAGAAAAATTGGACATCTCTTGTCCATAAATGTACATCGCACGTTTCAGGAAGATTCACATCCAGCCGTTCAAACTTAATGGCAACAGACATACAGTTTTGATTACCCTCCCTTTCTTAGGAAAGTAAGCTAAAAAAATCAACCATTTGATTGTGTAAATACTCTAACTATTAGTACTGAATAATAGTTATTGAATGTAGTTAAATTCAACCTTCAAAGGTTGAAGACAAAATTAAATATAATTCGTCACGTGTTATTAAACAGACAACGAACGAGATGTTTGATAAGAAAGTTAAGTAATTAATTGCAAAGACAAAAAAGTAATCGTAATTAAATATTATCTCAATTTTCCATCATTCGTTCAATCAAATAACGTGTTAAAATTATTGAACAACCTTAAGTGTTGAATAATGAAAAAGCGTTTGACTCTGTGTGTCATTGTTGGTTCTAAGTGCATATTATCTGTTAGTGCACTGTCATATTCATAATTAACATTAAAGCTCTTTGAAATCCACAAACCAAAGCATAGAAATACTGTATATTCCAATAATTATAGATAAGATTTAAAATTCTGACTCAGCTGAAGAGGGATAGGATGAAAAATGCTGTTCTGGAATTCTTGCAAAATCTGAAATTAGCTGGATTCTGATTAGCAGTCGAAGCCCGTTTACTTTGCGGGACCCTTATTAGAGAGTACTTTGTGATTTCTAATTTTCTAAAAATCGAGATTTCTTTTTTTTAATGTCGTTTTAAAATATTGTTACTTTGACAAAAATACTACTGTCAAATTTATTCATTTTTAGATTAATTTCTGCATTTTTCTCCAAATTATCTGGCTTAATATTTTTTTTTTTTTTTTTTTTATGTAGCACGAGGCTCCAACAAGTGCGGGGCCCCGGGCAAGCACTCCTTTCGCCGGCCCTCTCACAATGAATCAATACTAACCAAAAAGACTTTCTTTTTCAATAACGTGCTTTTGTCATTAACATTATGTTACTCGAAAGTTGGTACGGCAACTGAATTTATGGAGTTCAAACGACTGCCGTTAAGAGGAACGGCAAAAGTCGTAGGCAAGGCAAAATTGAAACATGAGGAAGAGTGTTACTGTCTGAACAATATAAATAGGGCTGTGTATAGGAGATGACTTCTCCTTGTAATAAATGCATTCGGTAGAGCACTAACACAAAAGACATTAAGAAACTTTAATCACTTAGTTCAACAGGACCACCAACGCCCGGTCGTCTTTGTTTACCGAGAGGTGACAAGGAAGAAGAGGAAAAATGATGAAGAGGAGGATGATGAAGCAACCCTTCATATTTAACCCTGGGTTCAGGGCCGGTCCATGCGAGTGCCAGCTCTAATTAAGTTCGACTTTCCGGACTAATCATTTTCCTCATCTTTCTTTCCCATTAAGGAGATGCACAACCATTAAGGAATCTCTTCCAACTTGTACATTCCATCTTACCACAAAACGTTGCTATGACGACACTACGCAATCAATTCTACATTTTGAAATTAAAAAACAAAAAAACAAAGTAAATAAACTCGTTTGACACCAAAAATCACGATATTAACTAGAATTTCGAATTTAACTAAACTAATAGGCTGACGATTTTATAATCCTTCTTTTCCAATTAGAAATGGGTTAAAAAAACCTGTACTTCAGTGATAAATTGTCAATATCCAAATATTTATTCAATAATGCGCCATTTTCGGCGAACGAAAATGTTCTCATTAGCAATTACCAACTAGAGTTATCCATTGGTGAACAGCTCAGTTCAATCTCAAAAATTAATAAATGCTAACGTAAAAAACTTACTTCTTACAAACAAATACAACTTGGTTTAAGAAAGAATGGCTGAAATAGGAGAGATATACTGATATCGACTTATTTTAAGGCGTTACAAACGGCACTGATGCAAAATCGCTGGACTAAAACAGGTTATGTTAAGTTAGATAAGACATCACCAAAGATTATAAACTTAGTAACATCTACGTTTAGATTAGGTCATCTCAACGATCTGTGTATCACTTCTCTTTTATTTCTGAAAAATAAAGAAATATAACTCGTCATTACGTTACCCATTTACAGTGTTACTACTTATCGCCAACAGATGGCGATGCTTTTCAATCAATTCCTATCGTTTCTTTAAATCTATTTCAATCAAAAAAATCTGATCTGTATTAAAACATTAAATACTATTTCACTTCTTAAGAGCTTTGTTTCTCTACTTCATGCGATCTATAACCTTCCGAAGAAGCGTTTTAGGCCAAAAAAAAACAACAAAACTATCGTATTCTTCTAAGACAAAATGGCGGCTTGTTCTTTTTCTTTCAGTTGTAAAAACATTTTTAAAATCAACATACCGTCAGGAAAAGAGCCAGCTAATGAAACCTATTGTTTCTTATTGTAATTAGTTTCTTTCCTAAAGGATATTTTTTTTTCCAAGAACTGTTTGCTATTCACTATTTATTCTGTGGATTCTATGGCGCTGTTGTCACGTTTTCATTACGCCTTTGACCTGCCTTTGTAAACAGAAACCTTTGATTAATGAAATGCGAAATGGACTTCCTGCAAGAAGTCATAAATTCCCCAAATAAAAGAACAGTATCACTTTTCGCGGTTTGTTAAGGATTTTTAAAACATTATTATAATTCAGCAGAAAGTTCGAGTTAGTAATTGTATAAAAGGCCAATGTACTGTTAACAAAGCTATTTTTTTTTTATCTGTTTGGAACATAGAAATACTACAGCGTCAATAAAAATGGCCACACAGTGTAAATAGAATTGTTCCCATATTTAAATTATTTTAAATCTAATTTATAACTTTGTAATGATATATATCTATATGAAAATTCAATAAATTTAAATGATATTTCGATTTCTCATACGATTGCATTTAAGATAAATATTAAAACTTAAATAAAATCAATTGTTTCCTCTTTTTTTTTATTTATAAACTTATGTATTATTTTATGTGACATAATTACAAACTTCAATAAAAGTATATTCTAAAATATTGGCACCTTTTTTATATTAATAAATAAATATTCTATATAGTTTTAATTATTAAAATTATAATCAAACAGTTGTAAACATATAAAAATGTAGGATACACGTTTCTCAGGTCCAGGCCTTACACCTCTTCAGTGGTACATTAAAACAAGGAAAGATAAGCGTAACATGGGAGGGAGAGAGAAATGTTTAATTATAATATTTATAATCAAATAAAAAAGTATGTGGATTATTTATATATTAAAATCATATCTACACAAGTTATATCGAAGGCTAATACTGGGTCTAACATCAAGAAAAATTATGTTCCAATATATCGTAATATTGTGATGAATGTTTACAAACACTATGATAACTTAGAATCAACAGTTAATTAAAACTAATTGAAATTACAATATATCTATTTTACGCTTGCCGCTAATCATCAGTAAGAGTTAGTCATTGGTTAACAAATCTTAACTTAGTCGTACAAAATTGTTATCATGATGATATTACTGATATAAATATCTATAATTAATTCATTTGAAATTATTATGAAGCTCACATGTTATTTTAACAAAATATAAATAATAATGTAAGGATTTGATTCTACAATTTCACAGAAGAAATTCTAATGATGTTTATAGTAAATTCTTTATGTGCTTATAATGAAATCTCCAACAAAAAAGTTTAGACTTATCAAACGTGAGCACAAGTAAAAAATACAATAGGAAGTCTAAGTATTAAGGCAAGGAGGAAGAAAAATAAATGAACTACCATGCTATTTCAGATTGCAATTAAGTAGCTACGTATTTGTTATTTGTAGGCTGTACAACTACATGCTTTGTTATGAATGCACGTGAACTTACGTAAAAAACACTGAAATAAGTTCCATTTGTAATAAGTCTGACGAAGAATAAGGTTAGATCGTGACACTCAATTTAATGAATTGCATTTTAATACTACGATTAAAAAAACTGATGATGATGAAACGATTGTACCGAAAGGACTGGGCTTCGTACTTTTTCCAGGAAATGGAGAATGGAATTAGGAGCTTTTCAGGAAGAATTACGAAAGCATGAATGAAATCTGTTTAGAATTACTCAGTTATCAGTCGAAACTGATCGAGATAGGGGACTGACTTCTAGAATCAATTCAAGAACTGTAGGTGAATGTAAAATGACAATGATTCGGATGCGATAATGGAGGAAATGATATTAAAAAGGCCACCGTATTTACTTCATCGACGTTAACAGCATATAAATGTACTATTTAATCCGCAACTCAATTTACTTAGATAACACCAACATTCAGTTAAACGATAATAAGTTATATTTAGCCACTATATTTAAAATATTTTTTTATTTGTTTTAATAAGTATTTATTTATATTTTTAATTATAATTCGCGTAAATTGAAATGACCTTTCCCAAGAGATACGGAGGTATTTGATGTCTACGGCGTTTCAAGTAAGGGAATGTTCTTGCAAATTAGCTTCTAACAAAAATTAGCAGAATGTATTGTAAAGGCTATTATTATAAATATTTTAATAAAGCTATAGTATAATCAATAATACTAGTTGACCCGTGCGAATATTATTGCATTAATAATACTTAATATTATTATTAATGCAATAATAATAATTGAGAAATATTTTCTTTAGTCGTGCATGTTAGTTAAACACATTGTCAATAGATGGCGCCTTCTCCATTTTTATAAAAAGGTTTTTACAATATAGTTTTTTAATGAAAACATTAATTTTCAACACTTTGTTTATTTTTCGTCATTAGCGGTGAACGTAATCTTCAAAATGATGTATCAATCATTGATTTTGATAAAGTATTAAGGAAGATATGGCATAACGACACAAAAACACCTTTGAGAAATAATATATAAGGATAATAAATATTACTACAAAGCTGTTATTATAATAGAAAATATTATTCTAAAAGTGTAAATATTATTTTATTTATATTTTATTAAAAATTTTAAACAAAAAAATTCATTATTCTGTAAAGCATATATAAAAAATAAGTAATCTCTGTACACTTCTCATGTTAACAGTACTGTGCAATCCTCTTCCTTTTAGCACTGGACAGGATATACCATGTATACCAGCTGATACAGAAATATGGAATCTATTTCCAAATAAGTTAAACACAGTCACCCATAAATGCCTGTAGCTGAGACGCCACTCGTTACTACATCGTGTTATGCAACCACAATTTCTTGAGTAATTTCAAGTGTCACGCTAACTTTTTGCCATCCCTGACAGACACCTGTCGTTACAGGGGAATCTTTATGTAATAGGGTGTCATCTGTTAAAAGATCCAGAAGAAACGAGCATTATCTGGACCTGAGTTATATTAAAAGCAATTTCACAGTCACGGGTCCAGTTTGTCTCTAATTTGCATTCGCACACTCTCGTCGCCATCTAATCTCGTATCAAACCTTGTACTTTTACACCAAATCCCGTAGGTTCGTGAGAAGTTGGTTGTTACACACGCACTGCCTGGCAGGTGTTCCCGTAGCAACCCGGCTTCTTCCATTTTTTTTGTTTGGTTTCTCTGTGTCCGGCCAGAGGCAATTGCCCTGGGGGCCGAGTTCTTGTTTTTTTCTGGTTAGACATAAACGGAAGTTGGCATCTGATCGGATTATTCACCAGGATGAACGAACAGGAAATAGGAACTCGACTTTGTTTACGGCAGACAAGATCAATTAATCTTTTAAAATAGATAATCGCTTATAAAGTCTTCACCAAAGCAGAAATAAATCCGCTACTTCTTCTCTGATAACAAAAGCCTTATTAAGCTCTTCCTCAAGAGAACTTCCAAAATAAAAACTGTTCTTAAACATCAACAGAAATATTCTTCTTTCATTAGTAAATAAAAATGTCTGTGCTATTCTCTGTCTCACATTAAGCATGCAGCCGAATAACTCCAATAAACGTAACTTATCCTTACGCCGTCGACTTCAACGAGCTGTAAATTTCATGCAAATAGAAGAGGTTTAAAACTAATTCATGTAAAACTTTACTTTTTTATGCAAGGAAATGATTTCCTGTAAAAGCAAAAGATGAAATCTAAATAATTTCTTATTTATCTTAAAATGAAATGTATAGATAATAATAATAAAAAAAAGATGGCGAAACGGATTTTCCTATTAAATACATGTCTAACAGCAAGATTGATAAGTAAATCTTTTGATTTTTTTTTCCTCAAAGTTGCCAAGTTTAAATCTCTATTCTCCGATAAAAGTAAAATTTGATTTAAAATTTAAAACCTATAAAATAACCGAATGTATATTTGTTGTTTTGTCTTGTATAATATTTTATATGTTTAAAGTATCTTGTTTCTCAACAAAATTTGACGGGATTTAGTCTTCTGATCAAGATGAAAAGACTTATATTCTCGTTTTGTCTGGGGACAAGTATCATTAAAATCTCAGCAAAAATGACAACAATCGCAACAATTGTTATGAGCAACAATGACAACAATCGCAACAATCACATTTATAATAAGGAAATTAAGGCAATATCAATTATATTTTCATAAGACATATCAGAAGACGTTGAGAATCATTGTGATGGGTTTACTAATCCCTATCTATCCCTACCTTGTTTGTTTTTAACAAGTCCGATGTTGCCCGGTAAGAAAAATTTCGAATTTTGTAAGGTTTCCCAAGGTCTCCAATGTGTTTACTCCCGTTAATATCACTTCTGTCTCCAAACAGAAATCACGGGTCGCGCTGTCATCTAGAAATTTATAAACAGAGTATCTAAACTATTAAGTATATTCTGTATATTTCTTAATTTCTAAGCTTACAGAACATAATAATAATAATAATAATGACGACTTGTGAAACGAAACTTAAACAGATTTATAAAGCCACGGGGGGAATCTAGATTTTTCATTCAGACGTAAACGTTAAAAGCTTCAAAGGCCATAATTAGATTTTTCTGTTCGGACTTTATCCCGCCATTTCAATATTAGGCAGCAATAAAAAAACCGACGTCTATTTTTATGGCAGCTGAATACGATTAACACTGAGAAAGGAATAAACCCGCCAATTCCAAGGAGCAAATGACCAGGGGGAGCGGATTTTGCTTATTTTTATGGCCTTTGGAAATGAAGAGTAAAGCCTAGGAAATCGTGGAAGGCGGGGAGCTAGACAGGGGAAATTTACATAAATATTCAAGGGACGGACTGACAAGACAGAAAGGGGTTACGAAATGACAGAAACCATTCTATCTTTGCATCAGATTGGAAAAAGCTCGAGGGGGTCTTTGACAATCAAACAGTTAAAAGTTGGTATTTGGGGGGGAATGTAATCAAATTCATTGGGAATCTTGTTTTGGGGCATTTTTCAAACAGAAAATGACTAAAAAAAAAAAACCTAGATAATAGAATCAAAGTTTCAATGAACCGCATGGATAAAGTTCACGTACAGTACTCGATTTGTTGTTTTAAACCTTGTACAAAAATCTACAAACAAGTCTACAAGTTTACCGCAGGTTTATTATTATTAATTTTACAGTTTTCTACGATAAAAAGTTTATTTAGTAATTGTGTTTTAATGCTAACTTCGACTTAGAATTCCTTTCTTATTAGTGTCATATTTAATGAGGCAGCTTGATAAAGTTTCATCTTCCCAGGATAAGTACGTTTAAAGGTCTCTACGGTTTTATGTAAACTTTTAATAAAATTTACTTTTGATTTGTTAAGCCATATCAAATCATAATTTATGCAAAATATATATTTAAATAACATCATCTTCAATTGCATCCACTTTTTCGTTTAAAAGATTCAAGTCTATTATTATTATTTAGGCCTGATATTTTTGTTTTAGGTTTTCAATTATTTCTATTGAAAATCAATTTTATATATGTTTTATTCAAAAAAAAAAAAAAAAAAAAAGTGATTGATAAAAGTCCCTTTTCACGATTTTGTGGCTTTTCTACAATCATAGCCCCTTTCCCAAGGAAGGGGTGTGTATTTTACGAAGGATGTCTACATCGTCGATTTGTCACTGTGAAATCAGTAAATGTGAGTTACAACCCCTACTGACTGCTCAACCCATCTCCAGCACTTAATTTCTTCATCACTGAAGAACTTTCCAATTATTACGGCTACAAAACGAGATAGCGATCTTTCTTTTGGTATTCTGGTGATGAGTAGCGCCATTTGCTTTTGGGCCTCGTCGATGCAGAAGTAGGTGCAGCTCAGCGCTGAATATTTCGATCCTTTTCTTGTATTTTGCCGCTGGCTGACGAGCTGTTATTTGTCAGACTGCAATCTACCAGCAAACCCTAACATTAGCAGTCACTGCAAATAAGATATGTGGGTTTCAAAGGAATAATCTCAACATAGGTTCTAATGACAATTTTAATAACCCAACACCACACTCCCATCGTTCTTTCAAGCGACCTCTTCTATTTGAATGTTACCGAACGGCCAGGAAAGGACAATCGATAATCTGCTTTGCATTCTGGGAGTTTCAACTCTAAGCGCGAGCACTTTAATACTATCATTACTATTACAAACTGTTAGTATGATCTGAATATAAGTCAGCATTTATAATTCTAGACAATTTTATTGTGGAAAAAAACAAAAACAAATTTAGACATTAATAATGAAATATATTCTAGTATTTTGAATTTCGAAATTTTTAGGCTTAGGTACCAAAAAATATAAGTGATTTTTTACATTAATTTTTGGATCATAAAAATACTTTTTCTATATTTTCTGTACTATTTGGAATATTAATAATGTCAATGCATTTGGAAAAAACAAATAAACAAACAAACAAACAAACCAGGATGACTTAAAATGTAATAAAAAAAAGGAGGGGGATTAAAAAATTAGGTGTAAAACGGTAGGTTTTTTTTTCTGAGAAGCTCCGGAGGTGCAACAATTTATTTTACGTAATCCAAAATCATTTCTCGAATTTGCAGTGTTTTGTTGCAGTGTTTTGTTCACATATTCAAAGAAAATAATGCATCCAAGTTTTGCTTGTATTTTTTTTTAATTACTGTAATGGAAAAAAATAAAATAAATGAACTTCAACTGCTAATTTAGCCTTGCTGAAGCATAAATCCTTGAGTTCTATGACTAACACAGGATTTTCATCCAAATATTTTGTTAATAAACAAATCTATTATGATTGAATCAAATCAATCATCGATTTGTTTGTTGCTGATGTTTTTTTAATTCAACCAATGTGTTTTAACGAATGTTACATCTGCTACCAAAGTGTATGCAACAGCTGCGATACCAGCAGACAATAACTGATAACTACTGCTATTTACCTTTCCACCTTTTTTTCTTTCAGTCTAAATTCAATCGGGGTAATTGGGGTATTCTGTAGTGCCGGAAGGGGAGGAGGGATGGTGTTCAATAACAGTAGTTGCAGTTTGGATCAACATAATTTCAAATTGCACAAGAAGATTCTGTGACGCTACTGCAGACTGGTCTTGTCTTTCGCAGTTTGATATTGATATTTATGTAAAAGAGTTGTGGTAGTCTACATAATTACGATTAATGATACAGGAGTTGATAAAACAAACGACCATACTTCTAAATTCTATGTGCATAGGTGCTTTACATCCACTGTACGTAGAATAAATAAATAAATAGCTATCTCTTCGTCAGAATTGTAAGCTTCTTTACCCCAAGAATCTATAAAAATTAGTTCTTGAAAGTTGTAGGATGCTTTCAAAGTTCCTCTCATTAGACATATGGGAATTATAAATTTGGAGCTTGTCTTGTAATATTTATTAATAAAAGTATAAAAATAGATAAATAACTCCTGAATATAATAAACAACAATGGGTGAGACCAAATTATTTACCAAGTGGATATCTTGGAACAGCTGTTTCACGCTCTTTGGCGATCATCAGCCAGGAGAAGTCACCAGTAAATAAAAAGGTCTTCTTACTAGATCATTCTGCATATAATCTTTCAGGCTAATCTTATGCATATCTGAGATCCCAATAACTCAAATACTGTTTATTCTAGGAAGCCGAAATTTTAATGCGAAGTTTAGTCTATCAAATGAATTACCAGATTCCAATGCAGAATATACTCTTAAGTTAAAAGGAACGTTATACATTAAAAATTGTGAATATGCTAACTCAGAAACTATGTAACCCAGGATTCTGAAATTTTATTGGCGAGTTTAGATATCCGTTGAGAGGATGCTATTGTTTTGATGCACGAAATTCAACCTGCAACAAATTCAATAAACAGAAGATTACACTAAAACAAAAATCATTTAGATCCAAACATTCTTGTACTTAGATTTCTATTAACCAATAAGTAGCATTGTAGGAATCTTGTCTTCCACCCACTATCGATAAATCCAGGTCTGGTACAAAGAAACATCGAAATCTCCTTCCCTCGATCTTCGTGGATCCTGTTCTGGCTAAAAAGCCCCCAAAAGCGGTGACCCTCGCACCACCTCTTCCTCCTGGTTTGGCTACGAATCCCATAGCACCAATTATTCGCCTGGGCCTGTGTTGGAGGGTCAGGGTCTGCGATCTTATCAAAGCCTAATTACCACTTCAAGTCGTTTTCCTCCCTGCAACGATCCTCGACTTTTTTCCTGCAGTGGTTGGAAAATGGCCGACAATTACAAACGCTCTCTACTAAGCCCTCAAACAGTAATCAGGCTCAAAAACATTATTTTTTTTCCTTCTCTTCGTTCTTCCTTCCTTAACATCGTTTCTCTATTTAGAGTTACCGCTATAAATTAGCCATGTAATTGGTTGATAATTTTCTGAAATAGTATTTTGATTTTTTCAACAGCTATGCAAAGTATTTCAGGTGCATTGTACCAAACACTAACGATCTGTGTTCCTCTGCAAGAATAACCACTTTAATTTAAACATCAGAATTTACGTGATTGCTTTTAATCTTCAATCTTTCAACACCAGTGATTTGTACAAGCGAGTTTCTACGAAGATGAGTAGTTCTCAAGATAATAAAACTACCGACTGATCATCAATTATCTCTGCTCGCTGAGATTTAGTAATTGTTTTCAAAAGAATTCCGCCATCATTACCGTAATCCCCTGAAATTCGTAATTCGCGTAACTTTTTGGTTGTATTCTGTAGTTTGAGTCTTCGCTCGTGGTGCAAGAGTTTTTAAAGTAGAAATTACTTCTGCTTTTTAAGAAAACCTTCAATTATGTTTGAAAGTGTACCTATTTAATGAAGTATTATCATTGTCGTTATCCAATGTCAGTTCAGTGGAAGCCATTTTGAAGATCTAGATCGCTTCTTAATTTTGTAAACATGCAAATAAAACCACGCTGCCAACTTTCGAATACACCATGGAAATACACAAAATACATACATGTATTTACTATTATTATTAGATAACAGTATACAATTTTTGGATGTTAAGTATTAATTTTCACATAAATAAAATATATTTTTTTCCCCTCCCATTTGTTACTTAGCTTCAGGAAAATATGTTGCCGGGTTCGTAAGTTCTTGGAGGATAAACACATACATGCATTATACACACTCAGATCTAATAACTTAATAAGCTTCCCTATTATTCGGAAAATAAACTAAAAAGAATATATTTCAAAAGTAAATACTGAAAAAATATCATAATATAATTTTTACGTAATATTATTTTCATGGGGAAAATGTTTATTAAATTTAAATTATTAAATGTTTATTAAATTAAACTCTAACATGTTTCGCAACATTTCTGTTACATTTTCCGAATTAGAATACTCTTTCGAAATATTACGAAACGTAAGAGTTAAATTTAATAAAAAATTTCCCCACGAAAATATCTATTACGTATAAAACGAATATGAGATAGATATTGTTAGCGGACATTGTTTTATGTTTTGGGACTCCAAAAGGAACATTACATAAACTTGACTACAGCGCATGATGCTTTACGAAATTACATTTTCAAATTTAGATATTTAAAAAAAGACAAGTATAATCAAATGAATAATTCATAAATAAATAAATAAATATAAATAAATAAATTTAAATAATTCATTTTTTTTTTAATACAAAAGATAACTTTGAAAGCATAATACGACTTTTAAGTTTTAAATTCGATATAAACAACAAGTTCCTATAAATATTTCTAGGTTAAAAAAAAGGAAGAAAGAAAATAAGAAAAGGAAGAAAATCAAAGACAGGGTGTCTACAAAATCTGAATAAAAAAGTTCCCTGATTTTTCCCTGATTTCATGAACAATTTCTTTTAAAATTCCCTGATAATTCCCTGATCTGTTCAACCAAAAAAAAAACCAATCTGTTCAAAAAAAAAAAAAAACTTTTTTTCCAAAAAAAAAAAAAAAAACGATTTGTTCAACCAAAAAATTCCCTGATTTTAAGTAATAATTGCAAAATTCCCTGATTTTTTCCAGAATAACAAAATTCCTTGATAATTCCCTGATTCCCTGATTTCCCTGATTCTGTAGACACCCTGAAAGAGTTATTGATCACAATAAGACATCAAGAAAGAACGTAAGTTGGTCAAGTTTCATATAGGTTATCAATCGCCCACTACCTTCAGTCAAAACCAAGTTAGCATTTAACCTCGTTTTAAACAAGAAATAAACAGTGCCACGAAACCAGAAGATCAATTGATTATAGGAAAACCAACTACAGAACTAAGGAAATAGAATCAAATTAAACTGTGTCAAAACAAAAAATTGCAATTTAAACTCAGTTTATTGCGAATTCCAAGTTTATGTTTTTATAACAATAACAGATTCGTTATTTATTTTTTTTAAGACTTTATTTCCTTTATCCTTTATGAATATTCTTAAAAGTTTATAGCCTCCAGATTCCTAATATTTTCGAATCTCTCGTTATTCTACTGTGTAATTTATTTAATGATTCAATAAATTTTATAATTTATAACATCCATTTAACAACCTAAGTAATTTATTAAAACTACAGTTTTATATTGAAAATGTCCGTAAAGCCCAGCACAGAATAAACAAAAACACAATTGCCCTTTCTGATTCATTTTACGGGGAGGATTAGGGAACAGCTGTTTCACCCTTCTACGGGATCATCAGCCCTAACCTGTCTCTCTCGATAAAATGAACCAGAAAGGCGCAATCCTATGGTAAAGTCAACAGCCAACCTGGCTGTGCTTCCCAAAGGCGAAAAGGCAATAAACAAAATTTCCGAACCTTTGGGAGGTCACAGCCAGGTTGGCTGTTGACTTTACCATAGGATTGCGCCTTTCTGGTTCATTTTATCGAGGGAGGCAGGATAGGGCTGATGATCCCGTAGAAGGGTGAAACAGCTGTTCCCTAATCCTCCCCATAAAATGAATTAGAAAAGGCAATTGTGTTTTTGTTTATTCTGTGCTGGGCTTTACGGACATTTTCAATGAAATTTGTCAGCACGTTAACTCATTTATTTTACAGTTTTATATTGTTGGTATAAAATAAGAGAGATAATAAATAAAAAATTAAATACAGGCCTACTTATATTTAAGTTCGATAGAGTATTGAAAAATAATGTACTCTTCAATGGCGTAGCTAGGTTTTTTATTCTGCATCCGGGACGAACGATCCCAAGTAATCTTTATTTTCCAATCAAAAAAAAAAAGAGGACCCATCATTTCTCTGTCTCCTTTTAAGATCCGCCCAGCAGTGCTGTCCAAATCCCCCCCTCCCCAACAAATACTAATAGACACTAGTATATTTTTAAATTTTCTAAATAACATTTTGAACATGTCTGTAGCCGCGCATCTGCAGTTCATACGCGCATATCTAATGAGGCCTGGTGGATAGAAGTTAATTAAATAGTCAATAAAAATGACAAATTTTTAATCGGATATCTTAATACGTCTTAAAAACTTATATATTTTTAGAAAGAAGATGGGCCTAAAGCCAAAGGGCAAAGCGCAGTTTGGGAGGCGCCTTCTTGTGAATCCGGTTTCAGATAAGGCGAGAAGCATCAGACACTCGATGCTGTCCAGCAGCTGGTTGATAGGAGAAAGCCCCCCTCCCTCCCCCAATCATAACCCACCCTCCACCCCACGCTCAAGGGAAACTTCTTACATTGGATCGCAATTACATGTGCTTCTTCTGTCTTTTGAGGGGCTCATGAGGAAGTGTGTATCAAAGACTCGTCCGCTGTCTGCCAAGCAGCTCATTTTCTTTCCCCAGTGTTCTCTGTCTGTGCCCGAATTTCCTTGGTTTGGTTGAGTGAACAGAGCAGAAGGCATTTGATGGAACACAGGGTGAGGGCGGGAGGATACAGCACAGGAGAAGCAGGAAAACTCAATAACGCTTCCCTTCATCAGACTTGAACGACTAAAGAAAGATATAGTTGGTGTAGCAACTTCCGAACATTCGAGAAAATAATGGACAGCCAAAACTAAGCATTACAAGTTTTTCATTTTTAGTTAGTCAGCGCTAACAGCATTTTCTACACGTCTACGATTCCTAAAGGTCCATTTGGTCAAAATCAACGCAGACTTAGAATCTGCAAAACTGTCTAGAAGTGACACATTTTGTTGACAAGTGAGGACATTAGGGCTTGAATCTTATTAACTTACATCCTTTACGTGCGTATATTCACTTAAAAAAAATACTATTTTGCGATCTATCATGATGATATTGGTACGACAACGATATCTTGTTTAAATAGATTCCGATTCTATAAGAAACAGCTAAAATATTTCAAAAATGGAAATTTAATTTAATTTAGAAAAAATTTAAAAACACCCACAACGGCTGAAAATATCTTCATTCCAATTTTTGTAAATCGTACTTATAATATTCTACATCTTTTTCTCATTGTCCCTTGAAAAACGTATAAACGGTGCTCCACAGTATTATCAATAAGCATATAAGAAAAAAAATAACCTCTCAATTTCATTTTTCATTCATCAATGATTTGAAATATCTCCTTAGTATGTTTCAGTTTCTAACAGTGTGATAAATGTTGAATTTGTTTTACTGCTTCACCGTTGTATTACCGTATTTGTTATCGTATTACCGTATTTGTTATCGTATTAGCTTCTGGGGACGCCATCTTGCTACTCTGCCAATCAATTTTTATTAAATAAATGGCAGGACTATTTTATGGTAATTTTATGATTTAAAATTAAAAAAAAAAAAAAAAATCCTGTATAAAAATACAATTACTTTTATTATTTTCCACCAATGAAAACGGAAGATCTTTTCAATTCATTTTTTAAGCTTAAGATTCTAATTTGCAAATCTGCAATAACTTATTGAGAAATATCAATTTCGCTCGAACTCCAGCAACCTTATGATTTATTTCGTTATTATAAGAACCACTATTTACGAAATTATAAAAATTATAACTGTATTCCATTTAATAAATAATGCATCAACGTCATTCAGCGTACAGTGTGTACTTAGTAAATGTACACTTAAAATGTTCTAAACTTAATTACAACAATAAAAATTTCTTATTGTAATACTTTATATTAGGAAATCAAGGTTGGGGCCTTTTTTTTTAACACTTATAAGTTAATAACGAAGTATCAAAAAGTGTAATTGCTGCTAATGATATGATAATATATTAAAAACCCTTTATCAAATAAAACTTTTACTTTATTTAAAATGTAATAAAATAAATTATACTTTTTAAAACTAAACCTAGCGTTCTACATAAATCTTTTCGTTAACGTGCAATTTAAATGTATGAATCAACAATTGGAATTGCCAGAATTTTTAATGCATTAAATAATCCCAGTTCCGTTTTGTTATTAAGGGTTATCGGATGGAAGAAGCCTCAAATTGCCAACGCCAAATAGAGGTTTGTCTCCCGATACATCATTAATTGGGTCTTCTGTTCAATTTCGGGAACAAGCAATGGTGTGATTACAATTTCTTGACACAAGTCCGAGGCTTGAAAGAACCGTCTCGTAGGCCTAATAACTGTCTTTGCAAACGTCAAGTTGAAGATGGCATCGAATGACAAAGAGACTCCATTACGATATTACTCAATATGAATATTAAAGAAGAAAGGAAAAAAAAAACTGGAACACTGGGAAACTGGTTAAATCGCCTCATCCATATTCCAAAGATCCACAAAACGTATCCATTTGCAATTGTAATAATAAACCTGCGTTATTACATTGGCTAGTCCTCAATTTCAACACACACCCAGATTGCAACTGAAAGAAATCAATTGTTATGAATGACGTTAAATTCAAATTTATTTCAGGTAAATATTTATAGGTCGATTTACTATTAGCATAAATCAATATTTAAATAAATAAATACTAAACCAATGTCTGTACGCTACTGAATTCTGACCGAACGTTTTTAGGCTATTTTCTTAAAAGTACCAACCACTCCTTTTTTAGTTTTTAGCAGTGGTTAATACATAAAAAAAAATTTCAATAAAATTCGAGCACTTGTAGCGTTATTATCCAATTGAAAGTATTTAAAAAAGAACAAAATTTAAGTAAGGACAAACCATCTGGTCTGCGGTCATATCTATGTACTGTCTAGGGATTATGATGTGACCTACAGTCACGAAATAACAGAAATGTTTTCTTGTCAATTGCATTTCTTTTGCCCAAAAGAGGCATACTAAATTTCAAGAAGACCCATCCAACAAAATTCAAAAGTTATGGACCACTTGAGGTTTACCCCCTATCGACGTCACGTATGACGTGTAATGTGGAATCATGTAGGATAAACAAACATATAACTTGGTGTGAATTACTCAAAAAATCGTCGATTTTTGGACGGAATGGTTCAGTACTGTGCAGTTCCTTATTGTAATAATACTGTAAAACGCTTAGAATATCCTTCTTTAATATAATATTTCCTCCTTATCGACACGAGTTAAAACAAAGCACATGACTTTGTTTATCCCATAAGTCCAGCAGTAGCCTGGTGGGATATTTTGGAACTACGAAGCCCCGCCTATCCTCAAGTGGTCCATTACACACATACACAGAGTAATTTTTTCATAAGCCCCACTTTTGTGTGTTCGCTAAGAAAAAATTGTGCGATTTGTGTATTTTTTTAGCAGATCCAAAAGAGAAATTTTTCTTAAAAACTATTGATATCGCAGTGAGAAATAATAAATTCAGATACTAAGATATAAGAGCACCGTACATTCCTTGTGACCAAATCATGTACACTTTAAATGTTCCTATCTAAAACATTTTATATTGTTAACATATTGATCAACATGTTAGAGTCCATTTTCTACAAATAGTCTATTATGTGCACGGTAAACAAGGTGCAGGCGCCGTTTTTATTTATGTCTGTAAAAGCCCTTCAAAAAAAAAAATCCTCTAAAGCATTTTTTTCCCCCCTTTAACAGTAATTACTTTCTTTTTCGCTATATGTTGTGAAATCCGCTTCTCATCTTATCGTTTATCAGCGGATTAGAGGAGGAGATTAAGCGTAGAAGGAGATACGACTTTTAATACCGTAAAGTCCGACCGAGATATTCTGCAGGTGCGACGACAAGTGACGACGACGAACCACTGCAGCTGGTCGTCAAAACTCACCAGAGACCTTGAAAACACAGCAAGAAAGATTTAATCCACTCCATGCAAACCACTTCATCATGAATATTCATCAAACCAGCGCTGCGACTTCTTTATTCATGTGGTTACCCATTTGGCTAATTAGTGGGACAATGCCGACAAGAA
This sequence comes from Thereuonema tuberculata, assembly GCA_023159025.1. Classification (NCBI taxonomy): domain Eukaryota; kingdom Metazoa; phylum Arthropoda; class Chilopoda; order Scutigeromorpha; family Scutigeridae; genus Thereuonema; species Thereuonema tuberculata. The sequence continues at coordinate 52,355,221 of JAFIDM010005346.1, read as the reverse complement.
TCCAAGTCTCTTTTTTTTTTTATTGAAATACCTTTCTGCAAGAATAAATGAGTTTTGGGAGAATAATAAAAGCCAAACGTGGTTTCACGAATTCCTAGTGGTTATCAATTTAGTATAATTTCCATCTTTAAGGAACAGGACATGAATAGTTTCACGCGACTTCTGAAAAGGATTTCGAATATTCCAGACCTTTTTATCTTATAATTAAATTACATATAAACCGTTCTTTTATGTTTGAGCTTATTATTAAACACTGATAAATAATTTATGAGGAAAGTAAGTTAACATCTGCTGCAGTGAAATAGTGCCACAGTAGCTAAACACTTGCCTGCACTCGAAGGCCAAATCTTAAGATGATTGTTTTACAAATACTGTATTATAATAATCTAAAGTTTTGAAATAAGACGATATGTTTTTAAAAAATTTAATGCTTAATTTAGTCTTTTTAGGGTTTTTGTCTTTTGATATAATGCGGTAGCATTGTATTACTCAATGTCTCAAACTCTATGTGAAAACTCGTTAACTAAAGTAAGTTTACAACCTAATACAGTAGAGTCCCGATTATCCGAGTTAATGTGGACCAAGACTACTCGGATAACCGAAAAACTCGGTTAAACCGAAAATTGTAAAAAAAATAACTCGTGTAGGTTTAAATGTATATTTTAGCAAATACAAAAGTTATACTGATGCACCACATACAATTCATATTGAAAAAGTTCTTTTATTTAAAAAGTCCTTTATTGTTTTTTGTTTTACGTTACTTAGCGTTTTTCTGCAGCAATGTTTCGCCATTTTTTTAAGGATAACCCAGGATTGCTGGGGTCGAAACCATTTCCCGATTCCAGGTAGGGGGTCATATGAACGAAGATTAATTTGCGAAAAAAAAAATCCTAGAAATATTTGAGAGCTCGGTTAAAGCGGAAACTCGGATATTCGGGGTTTTACAGTATATGAAAAATGTAAGAGTAAACAAGGAATTGCTTTAAGACTTCTAAGTAAAGTGAACTTTGACAAAAGCTTTCTACTGAAGGATAATAATATCCCTAAGTTTTTTGTTCATCTGCTGGACTGTTGGTTCTTCGTGTTATGATATCTAAAACTCTCAGAACGAAGTGAAAGTCAACTTGCTTATCCGATGTATTTTTGTTTATTTTTTTTAACATTTAACTAGGCCATCCCTCTGTCTCCCACGGGTAAGTATGAGATAATCCAAGAAGAATCGATTCTAAGCGGTTGTTGCAAAAAGTGATAATTTATTCCTTTTTGAATGAACTCATTATTTGATAGCGCGCGCCATTGTTGACGGAGAGAAGCTAAAAAAATGAACATTGAAATTTAAATTTTAATCTAATGGGATAAAATTAATGAGTTATTTTCTTTTTTATCTGGCTCTTCTCTCATTGCGCCACACACACACACACACACACACACACACACAAAGGGAGTTATAAGAAACAATAATTTGAATGTAGTCCCCGTGGCCTAATGGATAGGACATCTGAGTTCGGATCAAAAGGTTGCGAGTTCGATTCCCGTCGCGAACGTTTCATTGTAGCAATTATCTCTATTTTTCACAGGAAATTAACAATTGCGCCGGAAAGACAGACAGACAGAGAAATAAAAGATTTTAGTAATATAGATTAATTAAAAAATGTTGGATAAGCTGTAAAATACTGCAAGTGTATAATAGTTTTGTAAAAGTATTTTTAAAACAAGGCCTCAGAATTGTAGCTTATGGTCAGTTTTAAGCCAACGTCTTTTTGCCATCATTTTTTGTTGGAATTCGGCTAGTGTAATTTCTACCACTGCATGGTGGCCTGGCCTGCATTTCATGTGTCACATTAATATCACAAACTTCTTCTTTACCGAAGCCATTGACTTAATGGTCTTTTTGAACAGCAAACCAGTGGAGGCGAATACATTATCAACAAGCGCCGTCGTCTTCCTGTCAGTCTGCGGAATTTAAGGTCAGCAGTGACAGGAAAAGAGAAAAAAAAGGAGATCACGACTCGTATTCATGAGGATTTCCCAATGAAGGAGGTTTGATAAGAAGATCTCTGCTGTCTAGTCCATTTTCACAAGCAAACTATATGACTATTGTCTCTTACTAAAGCGAACTTAGAAACTGCTCAAGTAAAAAAATAGAAATAACTTTTGATAATCTATTAAAACTAAAAGAGTGTACTTTTTCTATCCTTATTTTGTGAATTTCAGCAGAACTCTTAAATCAAATAATTCCAGTTTAGTCTTGTAATCATCTGGAGCCATTTTATTTACAGAGGCGTATTCTATTTATCTAATTCCTGAACAAGACGTGTGCGTAAGTAATCCTAGCTGAGGAGAGCTAATAAGATCGAAACAGTATCCTATAGTTTCTTTGAAATTAAAAGAAAAAGGCTTAGAGGTGCAGAAGTAAAGTTGCTAGGCTTTTTCTATAGTATTAAATAAAATAAAAATAAATAATACTATAGGAAAAACCAATACTAAAGAAAATTATATTTTTTTTTTTTAAATTTAAAATAGTATTCTTCTTATTCCAGCACGATTCTCATAAGAAATACTTTTAAAATTTAAAAAAAAAAAAAGGCCTATTCAAAAAGCAATTTGACAATACTCTGTAGATTCTACATTTTTTGACATCTCCAAAAGTAAGTTGGATTAGAATTAATATTTGTTTTCTGATTCACGAAAATATACTGAAAACACTAACCGTTAAGGTCAAAGGACTGATGAATAATTACTTGAAGCCGCTAACTTACCTAGAAAAGAATAAAGAATACATAATTAACATCGAGTCAACATTAAAAAAATTACTTAACATCTAATAAACATATATATTGTAACTTGTAATGTGAAATAATGAATTAAAAAATTTAAAAAAAAAAAAAAATATACCTGCGGCAAACTCAACCGGATCAACAAAAATTAAAGACGCATTACAATAGGCGACGCAGCACATAAATTTGAAAAGCGATCTCCTTCGCTCAATTTTACTTATTTACGAAGTACGTATTGTTATCTATATGGCAACTGATAAGAAAGAAAATGATTTTTTTTTTTTTTTTTTTTTTTTTTTATGAAATAAATGTCTTTTTTGGGGTTTAAGTTGAGACCCTGAGACGGCCGTTTCGAGCTTCTTGTGCTCTCGTTAGCCAGTGCAAGACCCAAAAAGGCTACGAGGGGAAATATAATTTGAAGGCGGAATTAATACTCCCTCATAAAGTAACTTTAATTTATTTCTTTGTTGATAAGAAACAACAACAAAAAAATTACTTGTAAACTTGTAAATTACTTAAAAATTACTTGTAAACTCAAAATTTAACATTAAAAATATATTTTACTTAATTTTCATTTTCTTCCGCCACTACTGCACTTGACCTAATTCCTTTTGCCGAGATGCAAGTGTTAGGTTTGCCGCTAGTATAGAATTAATGAAATCATCAAAATCTGCATTTCATTAACTTATAAATCACTGTTATCTTGACATAAGATATTTCTGTTTAGTTTCATGATGATAGCTTCGATGATGAGTCGGTTCTGTGGCCATCTCCAATTTCTCGATAAATTCCTTGGCTGTAGATAATTTGTGCTCTAGACGCAGCTGGGACCATCCACAGTCCCTGAGTAAGACCTAAGCCGAAAGAAATTCCGACGTCTTAAAGCATCTACTTTGTATTCAGTTTTTCTTAAGTAAGCTCAAGAGATAATTAGAATACTATCGGCCGTATTGATTAAAATAAATAAATAAATAAAGTTTAATTCATCACCGTGAAGTCGTACATCAGAAGTCTGCAACTCAAATCGATTTCTTTTTTTTTTTTTGGTCTCGTGACATTGCATGATGAACTCAAAAGCTTTCTTTTCTGCTTTTGGTTCAAATTAGAATTATTAAAATTATTAGTAATAAAAACTGATTAAATAAGAATTTCTTTTATCTCCAAACTTTTCCCACATTTTTACAAAAAGAAAACAAAATCAAGGGAAGTTTTAAATCCATAACTTTATATCAAAATACAATAATTAAAAAGCTCTGATACTCTCGCATAGCTCCTCGAAGTCTTCAGTTCGTTTCTTTTTTTTAAAATAGCAGAGTAATTCTGTGCATCGGAAACGTGAATTATACCTTTCAATAGTCTTGTGAATTTAAACTTTTGTTTTCCAGGCTATAGAACTAAATAAAATACTGTGCCGTAACGTTGACAACGATCTACACATTCTTTCAAGATCACCAATAAAAATGTATATTGACACAATATTTTTTTTAAAGAGCTTTCTTACATTATTTTAAAAAATGCTCCACGAATACATGCAATTACAGGAAATCAATCTTTAAAACACAAGTGTTCAAAAGAGTTGATGATTATCTGTCATTCCTAACGTTACCTACGTATATGTGAGACTACCTCCACAATTTGTGTATATATGAGAGTTTGTCTATGGCACGATTCTGTCATAGATTTGCATTAAATCTATTGAGATGTTAAAGCCTTTGCTGTTCCTCGATATGATCATTGTTACACAAACATCTTGGTGATGATAAGACGAAGTGGTACTGAAGTATTTAGGATCAATTGTTTTTATAATAAAAACTGAACTAATTTTTAAAAAACATTTAACATATTAAAAAATACAGGACACGACTGGTTTCGCCTCCATGACGAGGCATTGACGAGTGACAAGAATTTATAAAATAAATAATTATTTTTTTATTTTTACAGTAATTCTGAGTAACAAAATATCATCAAATATAAAAAAAGTTACACGGTAAACAGAAAACACTTGTTTTTTTAAAAAAAATACTCCAGAAGCTGTTTAAAAAAATAAAGAAATATAAATCTGCAGACGAAACGTAGAACTTTAAAAGAAAGGATATAAAATATACAGTAAAGAGAAATAATCAATGAATTTTTGCTTGTAATTTTAAATATAATTATAGCTTCGAATTCTGAAGGAACGTCAAAAGGCAAATATGCCTATCAACTTATAAAATCAATATTGAATCATCAGAAAGAATCATTATCTTTGAACTAAAACTTAAAAGAAAAAAAGAATATAAAGATAAGAACATTTTCAATCAGTTCCACGACAAAACAGAAACCAATAACAACAATAAAAAAAAATATAAATAAAAAAGAAATTATAACAACAAAATAACAGTGCTACGAATAATTAAGCATTCAATTCATTGAAATAGGTTATCCAATTGTCAGACAAATACCCGGATATTATTGAGACACGATTTTCCCTTGTGTTTCCTACAATCATCAGTGAACTAGAATCAGTCAAATCCAAGATTTCGACGTTAGATTAGAGGAAAGCATGAAATCTTTCAGTTACGCAAACGTGTTCTTCTAGGATTCAGTCAAACCTGAACGAATTTCACTGAAATGCTTCTCAATTCCAAACACAACAAAGTTGGTTAAGTTATATTTTAGATTTTATACACTGACAGAGATTTGCAACGCTACAATCTCACTGGAATCGACTTAATATGACAAATTCCACAGGTGAACTGTGGGAAAATTGTTTTCTTTATTATCAGTGACTTTTACTTATAAGAGTTCTGGGCGCCAAAGTCAAAAATGTAACGTGTTTTTTAAAAGAAAGCCGAGACAGTTACTATCTTTTAGTTTTTTTTTTTAAAAAAAATCTTATAATGAACAATCTCTTTATAAAATACAACCAAAAAAAAAAAATAACTCAGGAAAAATAATTAAATAACAGGTGATATCTATTTACTTTTCAACTATCCTTAATTGCAGACCAGCTCCTGGAATGCCCCACATTCCCCGAGCCAATCATCCAAATAACGATATTATTATCGTTGGTGGTGATTTCTATTAACACAGAATGTATCCACGCACGCGATACTAAAGCGACAATTGCCTATGGATTGCCAATGGCTTGCAGGCACCCTAACCAGAGTACGATTCTTCATGGTGTTTTGAAGCGATTCTAGCGAAGAACCTCCTGTTAATTCTACCAGCTAAGTATATGTTTCAAGACATCAATAATTACGCAGTGTATTCCAGTACTAAAAGCATGTGCAAAATGAATGAACTGCTAGTATTTTTTGTATTTTTTTTTAAAGTTGTTGAATTGTATCTAACTTGTTAGTTTATTATCCCGTAATCATTATCATTGTTCAGGTGTCTGTACACGAATTACACGAATTGATTGTCTTAGCACAGTGCTTCACAATAACCACAATTAAAGACATGGAAGTTTATAAAAAAGTCATCAGTTTGTTTTTATTACTAGATTAACAAGTTGGTCAAAAGTTTGTATATAAATTTTATTAAGAATGGAGGTTAAAAGTAGGCTAAGTTTATAATTTAAATTATTTTATTCTAATAATAACCTCTATATTACAAAATATTAAAAGCGAAAGTGACGTATTATCAACATGTAAATAACTATATAAATAACTATACATCTGAAGGCCTCGGACCATCAACAAATTATTAGGCCTTTTTCTGTACCAAGTCCGAATGACTCAAGTACTCAAATTGACGAACAGATTATATTTTCATTGTAAGACAATCAGTTTTAATAGTAGTTTATTATAAATAAAGTACTTTGATTTAATTCATAACTATTTACTTCTTATTTATGTAGATAACTTTATTTTTAAAATAATATTTTGCTAATTCCGTTGCTGATAAGCCTGTTGCTATATTCACAGCAATATGCAAGTAATGATCGACTATTAGAAAAAGTTCTGGATTTTCCCGCTAGAACCCGGCACTGAAATTGCCAAACAGCATATACTCTTATTTTACTTTATTTCTACTTGTAAGAAACATTCAGAGCTAAGAAAATTCCTAATACTTTCACCATTTAGATGGCAGATCACAGAAATCAGCTCTTAGTAAAACCAACTGGAGTGGTTCTTTAGTGTTATTCTTACGACCAATGCAATGTCTCTGTCAAAACGAAAAGTAAGTATGTCGTTTGCTAACAGAGACAACTCAGAAGTTCATCTCGTTGCCGTAAGAAAATTGTTGAAAAAGAATGAAAAAAATTCAAGGACAAAGCTAAGGTATTATCCCATAAATATGCATGTCAATTTTTATGAAGATCCGTTAGCTGGTTTACAGTTATTACAGAGAAAATATATCACAGACGCGGTAAAGTAAGTTAATACCGGTAAAGACTTGAAAAAAATATATATACAAATTCAAATTCATCAGCAAATTACGAAGAAGTAAAAAATAATAAAAATGATTAAAATAAATAAATAAATTTAAATATATCAAGGTATTCTGTAACTCGAACTTCCCAGAAAAATTCCAAACTAAACAGAAACTTCAGAAATGCTTGCATTTTCATTTTTTTTTGGGTTCCTATCTCTTTTGAAAAAAAATTCAAGGGCATGACTGCCCCATTACTAATTTTATTTAATTGAAAAAAAAAAAGGAAAGCTAGAGATCTTCAACAAATTGATGAGTCACGACAAACTATAAAAAAGTGTTTGCTTTTTGTTTTCTTTTCTTTTTTTTCTGTAACGAATACCAAACTAACAAAAAAAAAAAAAAAATAATCAAAACACGAGCACATTGAAAATACATAGAAAGTAACATAATCAATTAATAAATTATTAAGTTTAGTCTTTTTATTATTAAAGAAAACAAAACAGGTGTTGGCATTTGATTGAGTATACGACGTCTTACAATTCCGTTTGAAAATTATGACCTCTTTGTTTATGTGTTTGTCTCTTTGTTCCTTTGTACATCACGTTAAAACTGCTGGACGGATTTCAATAACATTTGGTACGTAGCTTATTCATGGTTCAACGGAAAACTAGCTTGAGAAAGGTCTATCTCGGGACGGAAACCGGTTGTATTTCTGTATTTTTATTGTGTATAAAAGGTTTTTGAAGCAGATACATGGGCTTCATTATTCTCATTGATAAAATGAACACTGCATGTAAAATTGTAATTTTGAATTTCAATTAATATAAAATTTTGACAAAACATATTCAAAACCGTGGTCTGTACGAAGCGACAGACGGAGAAACAGACCAAACGCATACTTCCATATCGCGCAATCGTATTTAATAATAAACTTAATCAACTATGATTTCCTCGGGCTTTTAAATATTTTCAAATGTAGCAGAATGGTGAAGGCTTTTTTTTGGAAGGAAAAAAAAATCTACTAAATAAATGAAATATTACGAATGTCTATGAATGGTTCAAATGAGTTGACAAAGAAACGAGAAATTAAACGTAAAATTTGCCGTAGGGATGGAAAAACAAAAAAACAAAACAAAACTATCGACTGAGAAATACAAGGATGACTTCTGCAATTGCCGGATCTCAAAACCTCGCGGGCGACAAAAAACCGTTTCAGAGACAAATATTTGTGAGTGTATTTCTTAGCCTCTAATGGCCTATTGTTGTAGGCTATCTATTAATATATAGCAGTTGGAAGGAATGTACAGGACTGGAAGCCATTCTGTAGAATAAATGAATCTTATATTTTAAATATGGTAATATTAAAAAAAAATTGCTTGGAGTAAAAAAGACAAAAAAACGAGTAGACAATATGTAGGGAGAAGCTAAAGTTCTATAATTATTAGCTTCAAAAACAAAAAACAAAAAACCAAAAAGACAAAAAAAATCCTGATTTTCTGTACATTAACTATACGAGATACATTTTATTGAAAAAAAAATATTTTTTTCTTTTTTATCCAAAAAAAACAAAATTTTCATTGTTGAATTCAGTAGATACTAAAATTTGAAAATAAACGTTAAGTTTTTCGTTTTTATCATTTTCAGGATTTTTTTTAATAAATAAATAAATTTGTAGAAATCACATTTCAGGAAAGTAGGCTTCAAATTCTTGGAGCTCCTTCTTGTTTTTTGTTGTTGTTTTTTTTAAATGTTTTACTTAATTCATTTGTGGACGAAGCAGCCTGGTCAATTATTCGTCCATAGTAATGAATTTGTTTTTGTAGTTCAACCAGACGTCACAATATTATTACAATATTAATTTATTTATTATTTGAAAACGCTCTGTTCGATTTATTGTGATTTTATAATACTGAGATACAAACTTTTCAATTTCAGGCTTCTGATACAAGTCTTTGTCCGTCCGTCCGTCTGTGGACAAGTATCATTAAATTATCATTAGCAACAATCACAACAATTGCGTCTTTTGCATGCGCAACAATCACATTTATAATACTCTAAAACAATCACAATAATCGCAACAATTGCGCCTTTTGCATTCGCAACAATCACATTTATAATAATAAAGAAATTAAAGCAATATCAATTATATTGTCTTATACGTATCAGAAGCCGTTGCGAAGCATTGTGATTGGTTTACTAATCGCTGTCACTACCTTGTTTATTTAAAGGTTTATATTCCAGTTCGTACTGCTATCATTTCCTCAATTTTTGTAAGTAAATAAATAAATTCAGGAATCTTTGAATTATTAAATAAGAAATTACAGAAAAATCAATTACAAACTAGAAAATCTAAAATTATACATCGCTGTACGAACAGATAGTTAGAAAGCGAAGAACAACGGATTCACCCGTGGAGAGGTTTTTTACTTCAGGTTCCATAACTACAATTATCGGTGATTTTCAGACGGGAATTTACAGTGCGAGGGGAGCGAAGCAATTACATCCCCTGATGGAACCCCACTAGCCTACAGGTGAGAATAACCCTACAAGACACAATCCAGAGCAACTAAAGTAAATAAAAAGCCAACAACGAATGGGGAACGTTATTTGGA
>JAFIDM010005346.1:52271661-52335473 GCA_023159025.1 Thereuonema tuberculata | reverse complement strand
AAGAGCCCCCTTGGTTTAGTTCAACGCAATTGGAGGTGACAGAAGGCGGGGATTCCGTGGACTTCTGCGAAAGGGGAGATGCCGTCCGTCATAGAGTCCCCCCCTTCCCTTCTAAACCTGCGAAAGTCATTTTTTTTTCTTTTGAAGTTGGGCTTTGTTTTCCCCAAGGGTTCCCCAATCAAAGTCAAGTACCCCAGCAGACAGATTAAAGCGAATACGTCCAAAATCTATCCACCCCTGAGTCATTGGAACCGCATTAGGATGAATTTTATGGCTTTTTAAATGCTAATAAGAAGCTCAAGGCCATCTGTTAAAGTGGGGTAATTCTCAATAAGGGGATAATCAATAATGAACTAAGGTCTCTTTTCAAAATTTCAATTTTTTATTCAATTTAAATATAAGCACAATGAAGTAATTATTTCCTAAAACACAGTAATTTGATGTAAATAACATTCCACAAAATTTCCAAAATAATCCAAATTCAATGAATTATTATTTTTTGGGGGCCTGTTATTCTGCAATCGGTCCCAAAAGTGAACGTACAACATATACCTTGAAACCTATTGGGGCTGGTTTTATGGTGCGCCATTTTTTCCTCGAAAATTTTTACTGTGACTGCTTTTTAAAATTTAATAATAAAAAGAAAATGGATATATTTTAATAATCTGCCACAAATTCTTATTGGCAAGTTAAGCACTTTACAGTGACGAAGAATTAAGAGATCTACCCACACACCATAAAGGTCCAAAGGGGTATAGGATTATCGCGAAAGAATTAATTCTATTTTTTTCTCTTTTTATACCAACTAAGCCTCCACTGATCGACTCCACTTATTTGTAAGTAACAAAATTATTTCCTGATTAGTACATGATTAGTAATGTGTATCCAAATATCATTTCTGATCAAAGAGAGAAAGTCATGAAGGCATTGTACAACTTGATTTTTTAAAAAATTAAATACTAACCATGTGCTACGGTACTAAAATTTACAACTTACAAAACAAAGATTTTATTCTGAAAGGCTCATATAAATATGGCCTGACACTTAAAAAAAAAACTTCTTTTATTTCCTTACCAACTAAAATTTTAAAATCTCTTTATAAAGTGATAATCTTTTATAAAGCTGAAGAGTTTGTATGTTTGAACGCGCTAATCTCAAGAACTACCAATCTGATTTGAAAAATTCTTTTTGCATTAGATAGCCCGTTTATTGAGGAAGGTTATAGGCTATATAACATCATGCTACGACCAATAGGAGCGGAGCTGTAAACATAAACGTCAACCAACGGGTGCGGCGGGCGGCTTGGCCGCACGACGAGAACCGAACATTGCCGAGAAGGGCCGAATTTAACGCGGGTGACACCGCGGGGCACAGCTCGTCTTTAATATTTCAAGTTTTATTTAAATGACTTATTTATTTATTTCTGGTAATAAGTTTTCGTACAGGAAGTCAATTTTCACATCAATGGGGGTCATCTATTAGCAGAAACCTCAAATCGAAGACCTAATGATTTACCAATTTTTGTCCATAGACATATCCAGAACACGTTTCAAGTACTAAAAGACAATAGGTTTTTAAGGAGAATAATAAAAAATAAACACAAAGAGATAAAAGGAAGTCTTTTTGTTGTCTAAGCTAATGACTTTTCTTTTCTTTCTTTTTGTCGTTCACGAGTTCAATAGGTAGAAATGGCTTCCCACTGCGGGACAAGTGTCATCCGATGTGAAAGCGTTATTAATTACTTTGTGTGGGTGGATTTATTATCTGTTTGTAAGGATCCATTAGTTACTCGGTAACGTATACCTCACGACTTCCCAACAGGAAACAAACCCTACTGTTTTCGAATGAGGAATCGTAAGATGGAAACTGTATATTTTTTAGCCAAGTGAAATAAATAAACTTATTAAAGATTTCATATGGGATTAAACTGTACAAATCGAGCTTGTAAACAAATAACTAATTCTTATTGTATGACACCTTTTGAATTCCTTATATTTAATTAAAATACAATTGCATTCGGTAATTCACAGCAATGCATTCAGAATAAAACTAAAAATACAAGGCATTAATATTTTTATCCATTGAGAACTAATTCAAACAGAAAGTTCCGGAAAGAATGTGAAGCCTACTTTCTTGAAATCTTTTCAGTGAAATCGTATACAAAGAGTAAAAGAGGGTTCGATCAGTCGTAAACTATAAGTCGCACAGACATGAGTTGCACCGTATTGGAACCCTTAAGGAGTTCCGGTGAGAGGTTACTTGTGATACAAAAGTATCCAAAACCGAAACATACATAGGATCGCTATGTTTAATGCAGATTCTAAATGTCTTTTTAGCAAAAATTAAAAAAAAAATAATTTAAAAAAAAAAAGCTTATTGAAGATGCCTAAAAACAAAGAACAAAAATCTTAATTTTATATTTATTATTGTAAAATGATTATAAATTAGAGGTTATTTTCTTAATGTATTTTCAAAATGTATTATTATGTATTACTAGTATATGTACGATAGTATTACTAGTATAAAATTTACTTAATCAGTTCATTTAAATTCTTCCTAGAATAATCTACTGTAATAAATTGGCTATTATATATTTAATTTATTTTTACTTTATTTTTTTTATGTAATTGCACTTGCAGTCCTGTAAGTCTGTGTAGTACTTAATTTTATATTCTATATTCTAAGTAAAACAAATAATAAATTTAATTTTCAGAACCCATTAACAGGGATCTTTCCCCTCGGGAGTGTTTTGAGCTGTATTTATATGTTAATAATTAAGTAAACAAATTATTTTGGTGTTTTTAATATACATACATATATTTATACAGAGACGGATTATATTTCTTTACTTACAAAAATTCTAAGGGTATTAAAGACACAAACTTTATTTCAGCAACATTATTTTTATCCTGGAACTGACTGGAATGAGACGGGTAGAGAGAAAGACAACTTCTCTATTTCTTTCTGCTTTGCACGAGGGTTGTTCTAGTGTGGACCCACCAATTACAGTAGAACCGTAACTTGCAAAAAACATTACGGGATTGCAAACATAAATATGTCATGCATCTCAAAACACAGCAGCAGCAACGCGAGCCCTGCAACTTTCTTATTACAGTCTTGTCTCGGCGTAGGCCTTCCCAGGGGCCTAATAATTACGGTACGCAGCTAATGGCGTAATGTTTTTCTAATGGCTTTATTACAACTTTTAGGAGAACAAAGGAATTTGCACTAGGAAAGGTCAAATAGTCCATATATACCTAATGATCTAACTTGTGTGGATACAATAAAGCTTTTCTTGTATAGGGCCTTACCAGGGAACTCGCAACCTGGGAATTAAAAAACGCCAAGAACTTGCTATTTGTTTTGTGAATCATCGTAGATTTAATGTGAGGTTTATTTAGAAGGTAATTTTGCGTTCGAAAGAACAGACACCACCTTTGTTTGACTGGAAACCGTATTGTCTGAAATGGTACTTTATATCCGATAAAGCTGAATTCATTATCTATAAAGGTGATTAACTCTTAAAGGACGTAGAAGAATTTCTCTCGTAACATTTAGCTGTTCTTAGGGCAGTGTGCATCAAGCTTCCATTAACTTTCAGGGTTGTTCAAGATTGTTCTTCCCTCAACTGACACTTTCTGTGCACCAATATTCATTAGGGGTTTAACAGTCGTTAAATCGCTGATGAATCGTCAAATTTTTTTTTTTTTTTAATCTTTTTATTAAATAATTTTAATGAAATGTGTGTCCTGATTTAGTCAGATATTTTCTTCGTCACATGTAAAATAAGAATTTATAATTTTTAATTTATTTATTTAAAAATTAAAAAAAAAACCGAAATGGTAAAAATATACAGTTAAAAGATGAATTATTGTGTGTATTTTAATATGTAAGTATGATGCTTAGTGCCAATTATTTATTTATTGTTTTCATTTTCTTAATGCTTTTCTACTTAATATAAACAGACGGAAATATGATGTGCACAACCTTAATGTATTTGTTGGACGTAACTCACTCAGACAATAACAAATGAATTTACTTTTTCCATTCGCTTCACAATGAGTCATTTGTGTCGTCAGAGACGAAAACAAAGAAGTCGTACTTTTTCAAGGTGTCGCAGCAACTCACAAGGAAAAGTTTCCACCTTATAATTTGACGCCAGGGTTCTCACCCACAGACACCAAGCGCTGTTCTCTCGAGACAATGCCTGCTACAACCCAACAGCCAAAAAACACACGAGCCAATGGACTCACGCTGTCAGGAAAAGGGCCGTTTGGAAATGACGTCATTTGCAATAAATTATAATAGAATTTAAGGAAGTGTTTTTTTATTTTTACATATCTTTAAAATACAGTACAATACAAGGATTTTCCGACTATCTTGGTGATAGTTCAGTTTTCAATGTTATAAAATACTGAATTAAATGTTTCAAAAATAAAAATATTAAATATTACCAAGAAAATTTAAAAAAAAAATCCACAAAATGTATATTAGGAACTTTTCTGACTAAATTTTACAAATAAATCAAAGCAGATATTATACGTTTATATTATAAGTTTCGAAGTACTAGAATGAGAATTGAATTCAGATGTAGTCAAACAGTCGTTGTATCTTAACTATTGTTATCAAATTACGTAAAAATTATAATTATATCTTTGATTTGGAGGTGAATGTGTGTGGAAGGTTTCAACTATGTTGGAATCTTTATCAAAATTTATTAAAATACCAAAGACTTGAAACATTCGAATCAACTATAGACAACTTATAAAAGTACTTTACATACCTAAAGACTTAACGAAACACTTCAAAAATGATTCTTACCTATAAAAAGAGAAAAAGAAAACAAAATTAACAATTAAAACAAAAACAAAAAAGTCAATATTGAAAAAGAAATAATAGTTATAAGAAATGCATAATAAAGAGATTAAAAATAAAAAAGAGGCAATATTACATCAATAGTACTTAAATTGTGTGGCGCGACTCAAGATTAAGAATTTATTCAAAGAATGCTTTATTTATGTAGTAATTACTGCTATTAAAAAAAGATTAACAAGGCCAAAGTTTCACAGGATAAATAATTCTGGTATATTCCCATTTGCTGAAAATCGTTAATTTTCCTTTATTTTTAATTAATTTCGTGACTCTTTAATCCTGGCGTAAACAGATCTGAGCAGACTGCTTCTCATTCTCCACATCTTTCCGCTCCACATGCTTCCAAACCCACCCACGCACTCATGGCAACGGTTGCTGATGCCACGTGACCAACTGACTGAATCAACATGGTTCAGGTGCAAGGAAAACACGAACTTCAGAATTACCATATAGAATTCATTGAAGACTAGGAATTCTACAGAGCTCCACATGCGTACCTTTACAAGGCTTCATTCTTTACAGCTTCCTCAATGTCATGAATTGCATATCCTTAATAAACTTACTAAAATTATCCCCGATAAGTTTTAAGGCGAATTTTATTGAAAAAACGTCCAATACAAATTTGGAATACAAAAATCAAAAAAACCTTTGATCACAAATAACTATAAAGCTATTAAGTATGAAGTTCCTATTTGTTTGTTTGTACTAGAGAAAATGTTGGTAAAAAAAGGAATACATTTTAAATTTTTACACGTTTATACATCTAATGATTTCCGCTATTTTGTTTCGTCCATTCCTGTCCAAGAAAAAAACTGTTTTTGTTTATTATTTTGTACGAGCTGTGCCCCGGGTTAAATTCGGTCCTTCTCGGTAACGTTCGGTTCTCGTCGTGCGGCCAAGCCGCCTCGTCGCACCGTTGGTTGACGTTTATGTTTACTGCTTCTCTCCTATTGGTCGTAGCTTGATGTTATATAGCATATAACCTTCTTCAATAAACGGGCTATCTAATGCAAAAAGAATTTTTCAAATCGGACTTGTAGTTCCTGAGATTTAAACGCGTTCAAACATACAAACTCTTCAGCTTTTTATTTTAGTATATAAGACTAAAACCAACTTGGGCATAATGCATCAGTACATTAGGTTAGGTATCCCACTGGGACCCATTGAGAAGCTGGAGGCTCCAACGTTTCAGGTCGAGGTCGAGTGGTCAGCCCAACGCTCGCCCGCAATAACACATCAGTAGCCACCAGAAATATCAATCAAGCTTTGGATGTAGGAAGGGAACGCACCCCACAATACTGGTTTAGGAATTTGGGTCTGGAGATGGTGATCTTCAGGATAAACGTCAAGGAAGATCAGAGACCATAAATACAAAAGATGAACTGAGAGAACTGTTTAACAGTCCGTGAACTTGGAGAGGAGTTTTGGGTGTCAACTCCTTCAAGACAACTCTTTCAAAGTTATACAATAACTATATCGTTCGGAAGATTCTAAATATTTCTTTCCTGGATATTCTGTAAAACCATTACAAAATACCAGTAATTCTTACTATGGAGCATTTTGATTGGTGTGTGATTTTTTGTTTCATTTTACTTAAGTTCTTCATCTTAGAAAGTACTTATCTTGGGGAAGTTGCAATTTTATTTCTTATAGTAGGTTATGAAATGCAAAACGATTTTTCTTTTTACTTGTTTGACATGTTTGTTTTTTAAATCTTTTCTGTTTTAAGCAGCCGACAAGGCATCCATTACAATGTAACCTCTTTTCTTTCTAAAACCAAAATTTAAATTTAAATTTGTGCCAATTCATTATAGGATGATGAATAATGAAGTAGATACGATCTTGAAGTAAAACGAGATTGCTGTATAGTACAGTAATTGTACTTGTTTTTGTGGTTCAGGACATTACTAGTAAAAAGATTCAATTCATTCCAACGGTCTTATAGGTCATCCCCCCATCCTTGATAATTCACGGATCAAAATAACGTTTCCTGTGCACTGTCCCAATGCGACGACACGAGAGAGATGTCGGACCTATGGTTGGCTGATTGCAATGCTGACCTGAGGAGCATCCTTTGTGAAGGTCTTGGTGTTCTTGATGGTGATGACCAGACAGTCTATAGTCTAACAATGACTATGAGGTCGACTTCGGTTTCCTGTGCCGCCAAAATAACTAGCAAGGCCACAGTTTAGCCACTGCAATAATCTACATTTAAAAAACGTGTCACGGTCTGTCTACAAAAGCTTCTTCTGAAGAATCTCTGCAAATGGAAATATGTTATTCCATTCTTCTCTTACAGTGAACTCCACAGAGACCATATGGCTTCACTCCGAAAACCTCACAACAGTAGGGACGCGGTTAACGACCACTCTTATGTAAAGGGACCCTCTCTTACGACTGACCTTGCTTACACGACTATCTCACGACCACATGATCAATTATTCTCCTGCTATTTTTTCACGAATCCATGAAATGAAAAATAAAAATATAATGTATTCAGCAGGTGTTGTAATTACAAAAAAGCCCACAGATATGAAAATTATTTTATTAATATTTTATTATTTTCACGACTTATAAAAAAAAAAGGAGTAAGATTTTAAGAAAATAGGCTTTAAGACAAAGTTTTTTTCAGGAACTTCTTATTGTTCTTAGCCGATCACCTCATGAAAGGAGAACATGCTAAACTGGATAGAATTTTAGTTTAAAACTAATAGGAAATAAAAACAGACAGAATCCTTAAGAAAATCGAGAAAGAAATATAAAATTGAGTTCACGAACCACTCTTATTCTCCGAGTAGCCGTCCATGAAATGTGTATTATTTAATCAACTATTTCATTGATAAAAACAAGTCACATCACCCTTCGTCACTACTCGGAAAAATGTTTGCTTGCAGTTTTTCTGAGGGTGTGTTACTGTCCGAAGGCTTTAAATAGATCTATTTCGAGAGGAATCTGTCCTAAGGCTGATGCTAGCCTCGCTGGAGACCCAGACGGAGTTGAGCGCAGGTCACTCACCTGTGTCTGGGCCTCTAATCAAGAGGCCGGATCCAACCTGGGGTCGACAGAGACAAAAAAAAAACTACTTTCTTTAATCCCTCTCCCCCATACCAAAAGAAAAACCCTTATAAACATAACAAAAACAACACACACACACACACACATTTATAACTGTACTTACTTGAATCAATACAAGACGAGATATTAACTGATTTGAGAGAGATTTGTACATCAATTCCTAATTTTAAGAAGATATCAGAAATGTAATTAAAATTTCAGAATTTTTAAAGGATTATATGTTTATAAACTGAACAATTTCGACTATGTCTACAGCAAACTCTCGGTTAACTCAAAAAATAATGCATCGAACTACAGATTAATTATAAATATTTAGCTAAGAATGGATTCTGGTTTCAATATATTTATTTTAAGGATTTTTTTTTTTGCTGGGCGGTGGGGAAGTGACCTTTATATAATTTTATGAAAATCTATGTAAATAATTGATAAAGAGTTTCAAAAAATTTCAGGTTTTATAGAGATTTTTGTCTTCTTAGCTGGATTGTTAGATTTATTATTATTATTTTGAGTTATATTCACTTGTTAACTAACCTTTGTATCTGATAAGCCTATAAATTTATTTGAAATTGAATAAAAATATGAAGATATCTTGAAAATATTTTATTCAAGATTCCAATGTTGGCGTTACATCACTTGTCTCATAAGGAGCGGGAATTGTAGGCTATTTTGCCGAAAAAGTTTGCCCAGGATACAACCGCAGGAAACAACGTACCGTAACATCCAAGAGTGACAGGCGAACGTCAAGCCAGCTCCGGTATTCGAACCCAAGTTCTAGTTCATTCGGTTAAGCCCGAACGACAGTCTTAAACATATTGCAATGCAGTTTATTTTTGCTTCTCATTCAAAAAAAAAAAAAAAAAGTTTTTAAGCAAATAACAGCAATTAATATTAATTAAAAAAGTATCTGGGAAGGTCTGTGTATTAGTAACTTCCTTCTTAGCTTTGTCACGAAAAGGCGACGAGAGATGTGACGAAATCAGAGGACTTTATCATTTACCCTGAGATTAAGTATCTGAATACAATGTGTTGGTTAGAATGTTCCAGTTACTCTTTTATATTTGTAATGGCTGCACAATTACACGAAGGCAGTCCAACAGTCAAGGGCATTTCAAGTCCAGAGACGCCGTCAGAATGCCAATGAGACCCAAGAACTGTTAAAGTCATTCAGTGGCAATTTACTTCGACTCTCAAGATCTGTAGTGTTCTTTAATATGTTCTGTAGTGTTCTTTAACAAATAGCAGCAATTAGAGGATTAGTAAGAAAATAAATAAATAAATACTTTTTCAATAAAAATAACGATGACTATACGATCAAAACTAGAAAGGAAAACCAATCAATTACTTTTCCAAACGAAATGAAATTTAATGATAACTGTAAAATAAACGGTCACAGGCGCTAATTCAAAAAGAAATGTTTGATAAGATTCATACTTGAGCTGCCTATTTCAGTTGATGCTATCGTAAAGTGAAAAAAAAAAAATCGCTCTGGTTGCTATTCCGGAAAGCTCGCGACTTGCTCTACAGATTTTTTTTTTTCTTTTTACTTTTTGTATGGCTAACATCAGATCTCAAACATATCGAGCTCTAAAAGCAGCATAGTTAATGCGTTCGTAAATTGAAATATCTGTGATTAAGCTTTCTAAAATACCATCTTATTATAATTATTAGAAAACTAAATTAGAGAAGGAAAAAAAGATTAAATCGAAAATTAGAAAGTAATATGTCTTTGTAACTTATTGGCTGATAAATTATTTATCTATAAACAAAGCATTACGAAGAGGTGGGGGATAGGGAAGTTAAGTTTTAAGTAATTCTCTGATTTTTTCCACAAAAATGACGTCAATACAGATCAAAATTAGCTAAAAATTCTACGTAAGCCTTTGATAGTTACTTGCGTGGTTTATTTTTATTTTCTGTATTAGCATTTTTAAAATTTATTTCTTCCACCTATGAATATCTTGGGAACCCCTAACCTTTCGTTTTGTTTCCCTGTTTTTTTCCCCCCTCTTTTTCCAGGGTTCCGTTGAGGGTCACGGTCAACTGCAGGAAGCAACGACTGTTTGGCAGAGGGGGCTGGTGGTGGAGAGCAGGGTCGTCGTTTTGCTGTCTTTTTTCCTTCCTGGGCTTCAGACTTCCTCCAAAACACAAACTGTTCCCGACAACAAGTGCGACAAACGTCCGCAACAGGTTTTCTTTTTTTTGTCTCCATTTCATACAATGAACAACACGCGAGAACTTGACTCGTGACGGTAATGGATCTGCTGCGAATTCTACCATTGAACTTTGAATGCCGACGGGAAATTAAAAAAAAAAAAAAAAAAAATCACACACACACATACATAACTCAACACAACCTTCTAACATCTTCTGAAACACTTTCTTCTATACGATAGTTCTTCAGGATCAAAATTTTATATCAAAATCAATTGAAATAGATCTCGAAAGATCTAAACTAAAGATAAATAAATTTATAAGTACTGTGTAATCTGAAGCCTTATAGAAACGATATGTATTCTTACTTGAACTGGTGAATTAGCAATTTGAACCACGCCAAATATCAGGTCAATTTACTTTCACTGTAAAATACTTTCTGATACATATAGGCCTATAAGCTTATGTTTATTTCAATCTCTTTAAAAATTATTAAATTTAATCTATTACATTCTCTAACTTGCCTTGGGGCATAATGGTTATATCAAAATGAAAATGACCCAATAATAATAGATTTCTAAAGATGTACGCCAAAAAATAATTATATTTTCAGCTTTCTGGAATAATTATTATGGTGTTCATTGATAACGGCGATTTAATATTTCATTCCGTGGGGAAAATGGAAGAGTAACTTTTCAACCCCTTGAAAAAACGAAATGACACCAAAGGTTCTTCAAGAAGAAAAAGAGCTCTAGCCCTCTGTTTTGAAATTTTGAGAGATACCTCTTCTATATAAGTAGTTCATTTCCCATAAGGACCTCCGTTGGCTTATGGGGCGTCGAAGGTATAGGCTCCAACAACTCACTGACCATCTGGCTGAGATTGGGTGGTCATCCCAATGCTCGCCCGTCTTTACCCCGGAAGAGAAACCAGCTTCCCATTTCACAGAGGGCTGGGTGGCCCTAAGGGCCGTCCACAGAAGAAATAAACTAGGGAAAAAATCCACGCTCTCTCCAGGGATGAAATCTTCAGACTACAGTCCGGCGTCTATATCATTTTACCTTCGGATCCAATCTTATATTAATCCAGGTTTTACCAAAATTATTAGGAGATCAAGTAATATCGGCCATTAATCATGAAAAACACTTTTTTAGCTGATGAAGCGGAAGACCATTCTCAAAAGTGCTACTGACAACCTTTTTAACTATTCTAATAATATTTCTATTTGTATTCGCCAAATAGAAACTCAGTTTCAGATATTCAAAAAAGTCATTAAAAATTTTATTGTTTCGTCATACAAACATAACTGATTACAAAACAGCTAATTGGAAACAGTTTGAACATGACATCAAAGTTTATGAAACTGGCCCTTCGAGGTCAGTAGATGCCGAGTTGTTGATCGTTAAGCGGCAATAAATCATAAGGACCCCAGACAGATTAAAAAAAGAGATCAAAGATTATGTGGTAAAATTATTTCAGTGAAGGTAAAACATTTTCAATTTTGTATAATTGAAAGTGGTTTTTTTTTTTTTTTTTCCAATCAAGAAGCTTTTATAAAATTAAACTGTTTTAACGTGCAGGTAAGTAATTTTACAAAAGTACGACTACTAGAGAATAATATCGTTTATTTCCCAAAAAAAATTAATTCATATTTGAATATAAATATTCAATAAATTTTTACTGATATCGGTCCCCGAATGTAAACTAATACAGGACTTACTAAAAACTTTATTATGGTTTATAAGCTACACAAGCAGGTATAGAATCTAAAATTGAATGCTGCTTCGTTTTTTAGATTTTAATTTTATTCTTTTTGCTGAATAGCAATTTCCTTTTCGTCGATTTATAAGTTTTTAAGATGTTTGCCATTTTCCTTAATTACAAATATTGACGAAATACTAATTTTCCAATGTTTTGTTGGTGTTTTGTAAATAGCTAAAGTTTTCTAATTGTTGTATACAACCAGTCCCGTTTTGACAGTCTTTTGCTCAATAAAAAATAAATAAATAAATAAATAAATAAATAAATATAGCAGTGTCTTCTTAACGCCAAATTTCTAAGTATGAAAAAAAAGTTATCATACGATGACCCTTGAATGATAGCTATGACAGGTATTTCAATGACTACCAAAAAAAAAAATAGAAACAACAGCACGAAAAACTCCAAAAAGGAGACCACAGTATATCTGTACATTAATCACTCGGGCAGAGCGCCTTTGGCAGGTTGGCATTAGAGCTATGCATGCCGGGATAGCGTCGTTGCTTTCGTGATGAAACGAGCTATTGAAACGAAGTACAATTGTTGGATGTTCCAATGGGGGTGTGTCGAGAATCCCACACATAGCGAAAAACAATTAAAACGCCCCCAAACAAAAATGATAATTTGTCGTTATTTGCTTGAATTTTAAGTGCAAACAAATACAAAAGAGCCGCTTAAAAAAAAAAACAAAAAAAAACCTTATATCAATCGTGGGTTTCATTTAGTCCCATATTTATTATAGAAAGGTGAACTAGTTTTTATGTAGATCCATAACTTACATTTCTTTGAGTGCAACAGTGAATTGAAACTGGAAAAATGAAGCAGTTTTTGTAATCCATCAGGAACTGGAAATGCTATTAACTTTGAATTAGTTTCTTCGGCTTTTGTTTTATAGAGACTTTTATTAGATATTTATTATTATTATTATTGTAAATATCTTAAATAATATACTTCACTTGTTTTGTTGCCATCAGTAACTTACGACACATACAAAATTCGAGTTAAAATGGGCCTATGAGCAGCTGATGTTTTTATTTTTTTTATAAATGGTTTTGTAAATGGTTCCTCGTTGTAATAAACAACACACCGAAAATTTACAATACTGAATATAACATTAATTTCCCGCCGAAATTACATCTTGGACATAGAGCAATTTAACTACGCATTACGAAATCGAAAATCTTGGATCACAGGTATATATTTAATAATGAATCGTAATATTTTTTGTTACTTAAAAATGAAATTTTTCGCAAGAATGAATAAGTAAATAAAATAAATAAAAATTATTTAACACCAATAGGTATGAAGAATGGATTAACTACGGGATCTCGAATAGAATATCGATCTGACAATCTCTTGAACTTAGAAATAGCCAGCGAAGCGAGCAATTCTTTAATTATACTTGCAAATTATCAAAGGAAATAAAAATATATTTAATAAAAAAAAATAGTAATGGGTGGGATTCAGTATGATTTTCAGCTAATTATCATTTCATAAAATTTATTGCGTTTTTATTGTCTATTCGCTATTGTATCAATGACATAGGAAATCTCTTTGAACAGCCTAGGAGGGAATCGTAGTGTCTGATTTATTGCCTTTGCAAATAGTGTTTTCAGTTTTGCTGGGAAAACAAAACAAGGTAATTTCGAGTAAATCGTCTGTTTCTGGATTCAGCAAAGCATAGATGGTTCGATTGTGAATGGGTCAAAATTACCCAAAATTACAATGACTCAGTCAGCTTCAAACTGACCCAGTGTGCAAAGAAAAGGAACAGAAACAACTGGACTGGAACTTCTTGCATCTAAACAACCACATAGTCAGGAGTTAATGCAGACCAAAAAAAAATAGACCGAACGATCATTATGGATGATTTTTTTTTTCTTCTTAAAGAACTATTTCAGTCGTTAGTGTTGTGCTGAGAAACTTCTATTTGTAAGAGACGGTACGATATAATTCTAAGATGTATTCCCCAATCTCCTTCTTCTAAACGGGCGATCGTCGGACTAGCTTATCGACCGCAACTGAGTCGCGTTGGTCGAGAATCATTGGAAGCCTACATCTCCGGTCTGTTCGGAAGACCTTTTTTAAGCTTCTTGATTTCAACAAGATTAATGACAAAATTCAAGCCTAACATTTTAAGCTTTTTAGATGTCCACTGTAATAATACAAATATTATAGGCTTCTTCATATATTTATATAGTGAGGAGACAGGTTCGCTCACCGGTGTATTAATTCTAACGTACTTACAGTGATAAATGGCTTTCAATCAAGATATAATATTTAAAAAGGGGGTTATATGTGATTATTATTGTACTATATTTTTCTCCCCTCCATAAATCTCACAGCTCTATATATTGATGTGGTTTTCTTAACTTATAACGACCATCAAAAAGTTATGCTGAAGTTATATTACTTGT
This sequence comes from Thereuonema tuberculata, assembly GCA_023159025.1. Classification (NCBI taxonomy): domain Eukaryota; kingdom Metazoa; phylum Arthropoda; class Chilopoda; order Scutigeromorpha; family Scutigeridae; genus Thereuonema; species Thereuonema tuberculata. The sequence continues at coordinate 52,321,200 of JAFIDM010005346.1, read as the reverse complement.
CCTAAAGCACTGTATCTGCAATTTTAACTATATTAGCATGAGTTTTGTATAATTAACAAACTAATACATCTTTCGCTAATTTTGTGTTGTCAGGTTGTCAATGATTATTGGCAGTGCCCGTATCCAAACGAAATAACTCGTAAAGATATGAAACAATACTTAATTCCAATACAATTCAGCGAACTAGATTTAATTTAGTATTTTTTCTAATAATATTTTTGAATTAGTAACTGATATTTTGATTGCATGGCGTAAATTATTTCAAGTGAAAATGCAAATGTGGAACTACAATTATGTTGTCATACAACATGTTGACAAAATTATTTCCAATGAACATAAAAAAGAAAAAGAAAAAAAATACATATAATTGTAATGCTGTCAGTTTGCAATCGCAGCTGCGTACACTACAAAAGACCAACTCCCAAAGCCTCCTGCACGACTATGAATAAATACAGCAACAAAATATTAAAAAAAAAATACAAGGCACTCCCTTCAATAGAACACTAACCTTTTCCCTTAAACTTCAAATAAATGTCGATGTTGTATATTTGCATTGTCGTATTTAATAAATCTCTCCACCAGCCTATTTTATAGCCAGCGTGTATCATTTCGTTTCCAATAGCCAGTGCTTACATTCGCATATTAGCAAGGCAATCGAGCTGCTCCACCCAGCAAAAGCCAAGGCCCTCCACAATCTTCACGCACACATATTAAAAAAGACAAGGCGTGAGATAAACGAGAAGGAAAGAAAAGAGAAAAAAAAAAGCACCTTTTTTAAAGCTGGCCACTGTAAAAGCATTAAAAATATTGTAGTTACTTGAGTAATAGTACAAATGTAAACAGCAAATAATGAGACAGTTGTAACCCAGTAATCTTGGACGGAAACAGGGCGGGAAGGAGGAAAAAGTTTTGGGTATTTTGTCCCGAAATTAAATGTGAAAAATGGTAGTTTGAAGGCATGTACATTCATAAGAAATATTATTATCCCTTTCGGCGGACTTCAAATACTCCTTTTGAATGAAGAACGTTAAATGAGATGGACAAGAATAACTGAAATGAATTAAAACAGGGAATAGACTGGTGGCTTTTGTGGAATTCTGAGATGTTCAACGGGAATGTTACAGTCAAACTTTAAAATATTAAGCCTAAAAAGAATAACCTATACTTCTAGTTCAGTGTATGTGTATATGTATTAAAACAAAACAAAATAAACACATACATACGCTAAACTAGGGAGATACGGAAATATTGGTGTAGGTTATTCTTTTAGGCCTAATATTTTTCGTTATTTTTTTTTCTGAAAAACTTTCTGAGACAATCACAAACAGTATCTTATTAATAAAAGAAACTACGAATATAAAAGAATTCAAATATCCATAAATTTCAGGATTTTCATAACTTTTGATTATACCTAAAACTGTATGCAAACAACTTTTCATTTCATCCACACAACTAATAATTATTATTATTATTATTTTAATCAATTCTCTATAAATAAGCGGAGCACAACAACAAAATGTCTGAATATTTTTAAAAAAGACCTAATAAAACATTTATTCGGATAAAATGTTTACAATATTCTTATTAAATTTCACGGACTATCTAAAATAAATACATAAGAGAACAGAAAGGAACATTTAGAAAAATAAAAAGATTGTAGCATTTTATAAGTTCATTTCATTGCTGAAGTATTTAAAAAAAAATATGTGGAATGATATTTATTTACGAATGAAATCAATAAATGATAGATTATTTTCGAGTTTTTATTTTGAAATCTAGTTACATTTTGAGTCAATTACAAAATATCACTCGGAAAGCAATATTGCAAACCCAATTGCTCTTAGCAAATAAGGGTAAATGTGTTTGTGACATTACATGTTTTTGTAATGTGGAAATCCACTTGTTTTCTACCTTCCTGCCTACGGTTAGCATATTACTGCAAAAACGACCTACTTGTCTAAGAGCAAGTGGGGCCGAAGCATGACTGGTTACTGGCTTGCAATCGGCCATCAATCTTCTTAACCGACTGACGCGTAATTATAACTTGAACAAGCACTGTTCGATTTTACATCGAGTTATCGGTTGAATGTCTTTTATTTTTTTAAGCATTATTTCTTTTTGCCTTGTTATCTTTGCAATTCTACTTCAGGAAAAGTGTTTTTATTTCAAAACGATACACTCGGCGAGCAAAACGGTCCATTGGGTCAAGTGCTGGTACGCCCATGCTGTTGCGTGCTTCTCAGTCGATTAAAGAGGCTGTTTCATTCTCTACTGATGGGTCTCCGTTGCTAAGATAGCTTTATACGGTAATACGGAACAGCATCTGCTGGGGGTGCTTGACACCGATTCACCTTTTTTTTTTTTTTTTTTTTTCAAGTTAACAGAATCTTCTTAACTTAGATGCCGACCATAAAAGCACATACAGTTAAAATGATAAAATAGTACAACGTACGTTTCGAATCCCTGTCTGTAATGGGCTTCTTTATCAAGTACCCCCCTAAAAAACGATCATCCTTGAACAGATTCGTAGTTGCAAGTACGAATCCACTAGCAACTACGAATCCGTTCAAGGAGGATCGTTTTTTAAATAGGGGATACTTGATAAAGAACCCCATTACAGACGGGAGTTCGAAACGTACGTTGTACCGTTTTATCATTTTAACTGTATATATGCTTTTATGGTCGGCATCTAAGTTAATTCTTAAACTGCACGTTAAATCTTTTTATATTTAACAGAATCTTCTTTGTACAAGTGGTAAATCAAGTCGTATCACAAGATTTTAACAATCCAAAGAAAATTCTGTATGTTTCTGATACATTGCTATGTCTTTTTCTAGCTATTCAGCAAACTTCTTCGAGGAATTTAAGAATAAAGATTTAATTTTATTTTAAGGGGGAAAACTATACTTTTTAACTTCTAAAACAGACGATCGCAACGCTATTTGGGGCGAATAATGTACGGCAAAGAAAATTTTAAAAAAGGAGCATTTGAGAGATGGTCTAGAGAGTTCTAGGTGGAAATGACAGGAAATGGGCGGAGAAGTGTATCTTTCAGCGTGAATAAACCAAATAACGAAGCAAATTCAATGGATGTGCTTAAGGGGAAAAACGTGTAAAATTCGTCGGCGCATATTTCGGTATCATTTTCTTTTTACTTTTGAAAAAAGAAAAATTCGGAGGTAAAAATTTCGGAAGATGAAAATATGAAAAAATTCGGAAGGTGAAAATTTCGGAAGATGAAAATATTAAAAAATTCGGAAGGTAAAAATTTCGGAAGATGAAAATATGAAAAAATTCGGAAGGTGAAAATTTCGGAAGCTGAAAATATGAAAAAATTCGGAAGCTGAAAATTTTGAAAGATGAGAATATGAAAAAAATTCGGAAGGTGAAAAATTTTGTAATAGTTGAGTTACAAGCCTTAACAAAGCGAACCTTAACAAAAAAGTAAAAAATAAATGACGAAAGAAAGAAAGAAAGAAAGAAAAAAAGAAAATAAGCTAGATGAATTTTGTTTACCAATTTTCATTCAAATTTCGAGATTGACTTATTAAACCAATAACGTAATAGCTTACACTAATAAACATCAATAGTTACTATTTATCAACAATTAGAATAAAAGTGAACATAACTACAAATTTTTATAATATCACTAACTTTTGGACCTCTCATAAAAGATAGGAATCTTTCTTGACAAAAGTCAGGAATAATATTGTTATTGTTTCGTTTCCCATTTCCATTTTGACTTGTTTATTTTGTACTGGACATTCCAAGATTAAGCTTAAATTCAAAACGGAAGTAACACTTCACTGCTGCATCAAAATAGTAAATAAACTAGTTACTATCAAGCCTTCTCTCGAACGTTCGACAGTATTCTGTAAAAAAAACATTCCTTTGTTGCTAGCACGCAAACAGGAGGTGGTACTGTAACTTTTTCATTAGTATTAATTTTACTTGAAAGAATACCTGGTGATTTGTAAGGAATTTGCCTTGGGGTGGCGAATTCTACCCCTTTTTGTCTTGGCGCTTCTTTAGAACCAAGACTTCTTTGAATCTTTTCTGGCGTTGACAAAGGGGTCATTTCGGAACCCAAAAAAAATAAAAGAAATTGGTGATTTCCAACGGCTAGAATTGTCAAAGGAAAGTAAATTAGAGAGTGTAACAGTAGGGACACACCAAACTTCTGTTTCTCTAACAATAGAGATTGGCATTCCTCGTAGAGACCTGCCATGTCTCGTGCTATTTACCTTGACACCAGCCACAAGTCTGGTAATGGTTTTTGTTAATTTTTTTTGTTTTGAATTCTTCCTCGCCAATTACCCCTGGTTCACCCTTTGAAGTGTTGTGATCAAGTGCACTTGTCCAGTTCTGTTTTTAGGGATGGTAGTGGCAGAGTCTGCACATTGGTACTTCCCTTCAGATTTACTTTCCTTAATAAATATCTGAACTGGCTTCAGGCTAGTGTTCAATGCCATCGCGAATTCTGCATCTCCTAAAGAATGGAGTCTTCCAAAAGAAAAATTGACAGGAGTTTACAATAGGTGAAAATTTACGTATGCAAGAATCTCAACACAAACATCATTTTAGCAATTGCCAATTGATACTATTGTCTTATAAACAGCTTCAGATGTACTAAAAAATCCAAAATAACTATAATAAAAACAAAAATTTTTCACTGCATTCAGAGCTACTATCACATAGTAATCAGACTTCATTTATCCTAACGCGAAAAATACATGGATAAGTAAAGGATAAAGTCATAAAACTATCCATTGTTGAATTAAGACAACAAGTTCGAAGCCCAGTGGCTCCCTTCTTAGTCTGTTGGATGAGAACAAATCAAAGAGCTTCGAAACCATTTAATTTTTTATAAATGTATAATTAATTTCAAAGTAATGGAAATGTTCCTAAACTTCAACAGAATTAATCATAAGCAACTAAAAAGTATTTTTTGACTAAGGCATACGATAGCTTCTAGAGGATCAATAATAGCTAGAATTTGAACATCTAATTTATTATGAATCAATGATTACGAGTTATTTCATAAGAACGTATCCTTTAAGATGTCTTCAATAAAACAATTTTAATATATATATAACCAACAATAATATTACTGGTCGAAAAGAGCTTTTATTACTGTCAAAGTCCTCGTAAAGAAAGTAATATATAACTTAAATATCTTAAACTTCTTTAATTCTGCAGAACTTCGTCAACTACACGATATTTCGAAGGCCTAACCGGCCTTCTTTTTCAAGCCCTACACCTTAGCGGGAAAAGAGAACTATCTCTCTCTCCTTCCCAAACTAAAAAATAATAATAAATGACAATCAAGAAATTCCAAATATAACAAACAAAACGTGAAACGCTTCATTTAGACATTATTCGGAATAATAATATATAACTATTATATATTAAGTTGTTAGTCAATGCTGTAAAAACAGACAGAACATTCATCTAAACATTGGTAATTACTTAAATCTTCAAAAAATAAGTAATACCAAATCCTCAGATTTGCTTTTTGTAATCTAGTGGAAAGCCAGTAAGAAAGTAATACAGAATTTAAGTAGAAATTGTAATTATTACTAACGATTTCGTAAACAAATAAAAAAGGAAACCACTGTACTTGTTTTGGCGGCAAATTACCCAAATCAGATGAGGCAAACTCAATCCAGAAACTTCACTCTCCACTGGATAATGCGTTTGTTTATTTGTAAGTCACACGTATTTTCAATAATAATTTTTTTTTTCTTCTTATACAATTAGTTTCGCCAATATCATAAATTCCCTTCCTTCATGAATCACAATCATTTTTTTTTTTTTTACTTTCAATCAATAAAAGAATTATTGATAACACTTTTTTAAATTATAAATCATAATAACATTATAAAAATCATATTTTTGTCAGCCGTTTTTCTCACTTCTTGGTAATTTTAATATTTAGTGTTTGATTTTAGTGGAAAATAAGTTTTAAAGTTTGTTTACAATTCTTTACACATTTAACTGTTAACCTTTCAGAAATAATTGTTTGATATATTTCAAAGTTAGGACCATGAATTTTTTGAAAAAAAAAACAGCTCTTTCCCTTGCTTGGGTTACATCCGATGTTAGTTTAAAAAAAGAAAAAAAAATGCATAGCAACAGGAGAGATATTACTCTGCAAATAAACCCTGAATGAACGAATCAAGTTGTTTGATGTTGTTTTTTTGTATATTAAAATTGTAATATTTTCTTAGTAAACATATTTTTTTTCGTATTTTAATGAAGTTATGTCATAGATTTTAAGTGAAAGTCAGAATTACAAAAAAAGTTCTATGCACATCTGAACTCGCACACGAAACGAAACAGTGACACTGCGCATACTCCAGCGAAAGTTTACTCCGCTACTGTAAGCAGCCGTCAGATGACGTCATCTTCCGACGACAAAACCCTTTATTAGACAAACTTTATTTACAGAAATAACTAAAGTACAATGCAAGACCGCTTCTTATATTGCTTCTTTAATCAAATGACCCTCATTACGCTCGAGCAATTCGGGAATATTTCATTACAAGCAAATGACAATTTCGTCCCCGCGCAATACCGTATCATCGTTGCATTGAATTCAAACTCGAAGCACAACCCCTTGGGAAAATCTCAACACATTTGACTGACAACCGTACAATTGTCAAGGCTACGTCGTTATCTGCCAATTCCCAACAACTGAATCTGCATACGAAAGAACGATCTTATGTTAATTAATTACTATTTTCCTGATGACTAATTATTGCTCTGCAATTTAGGTCAGAACCATTAAAAGCACGATAGGAAAGCAATTCTAGATCTCTCATCCTTCAAAAGTAACAGTCAAAAAAGATAAGCTTTCTAAAAATGGGTGGAGGTGAACGAGTCCAGTACTTTGTTTTATTTATTTTTATTATTTGTTTTTCAAGTCACTTCCACATTCCCAGAACACACAAATCAAACAACAAAAGCGATTTAAAGATAACAAGAAATTACTGAAAGAATTTGAAGCTCACTTTCCTTGCGAGGTTTTATTTTTCTTTGTTTTTATTTTAAAGTAGTGAAAACATTACCCGGCGAATGCAATACATTCTTATATTTTCATTCTTTGAAAAATTTTGATTAAATCTGCAAAATTTTTTTGATGTAATGAAATTAAAACACACGCTTATAATATAGATCAACATGTGTTAAGAATCAACAATTTTTTTCAAGACATGGATGAACCGTCATCTTTAATTAGAAAAAAATTTTAAGACTTGTAGATTACAGCATTATAAATTTGACATCGTTTGAAATAGATAAAAAATAAATAAATATGTAAATAAAATAAAGTTCTATAATTGAAATTATTGTTCCAAAAAACGCTTATCTATGTAAAAGTGTAAATATCTACTCCATTGTCTACAGCAGGTTGGCCAAACTTGTTAAACACAAGAGCTGCAAGAGGCACGAACAAATATTTACACACATTTTTATTGAAACTTGCACATTTTGGATAATTTTGATAGAATCTGAATCTTACCAATATTTTAAAGTTATTATTTAAAAAATTAAAATATTTAGGTTTGTTTTGTTTTTTTATTGCATTCAAAACAACGAAAAACTAGTAGCGCTTGACCTTTATCATACCGAACCAGCATTTCTCCTCTAATTACAGAAGAAACTCCAAAATAAATCAAGAGGGCGTTTTCCCAAAACATCTGAGCATCCAGTTAAGGGTGAATCAGTTCTAGGGGAAGAAGGCCATTACGCAGTTCGTATAAATATCTATTAATTAAAGGGCTTGTTTCTTAAGATAAAGTGAGGATAGGGAAGGATGAATGGGGTCGATAAGTCGTTGTCGTGATTTGTGGTGAGGATGATGCCAGTCGCCATCTGTCAACTCCCACTGGCCCGCGTGGGAGGGCGATGTTTAGCGGGGCGTCAGAGTATCTACGTCTGAGGCTACCGATGAATCTCCAATCGGGGCTCCCAATTTTACCAGTGCTGGAAAGGGGGCGGAAATTACGGGAAAATTGGCCACAAAATATTCAGTTAAGTTGACAGCTATAGCCCAATTTTGGCGGTCATTTGTGATAAGCGGCTATTTCCCAAAGTTCAACCAATTACGTAGATAGACATCAAAACCAATAAAATTACATTCAATTCTATAATCGTTCGAGAACATTCATTACAGGAAACGTATTTAATTAATTGTTTATCACATTTCCGCTTTTCAAAGCTGTATTTTTTTATTACTATCTTCAATTCGCCCAATTGTACTGAATTACGTTTGATTCACGGCAGGTCAATGCGAAAAACGGTAGCGAAAAACTCTATCTATTTATATGACAAGAAATTAAATCCTACTTAGCTGCTTATTTCTTAAAATCTCTGTATTATTTTTCTTTATGAAGTCGTAAAAATGACAGAAACGAAAACGTATATTCAAATTGTAATATCTCGTACTTTGTATCAACAGTAGAAATTTTCCTGAAAAATTTCTGGAAAATTCTAAAAATAAATAAATAAATATATCCGCATTATTTGCTTAAATTGCTTGAAGCACATTAGTTTTATTCGGTTGAAAATGGGCAATGGGCTATCTAAGATTTAATATTTACTGTTTAAAATAATGAAATATTAACAGAAATAGAAAAGAAATCCAGTGTTTCAATTGCAATGCTATGGGAAGTCTTTGCGCCTTGTCAATTCTTTGCGACAAGAACCCATTTGGAAAAGATTTCAGATAAGCTTATAGAAGTTAGTTTTACTTTCCGAATATGCATACCAAGCTTCAAGAAGAACCATCCAGTAATTCAAAAGTTATTAGTGAGGAATACAATTACTGATTTGATTATTTTCCATTTGGAAAGACTGAAAACACTTTCCTTGCTTCTCATCTTCCATCATAGAATTGAAAGAATTTTAAATCCACACTCATGCTTTTGTACACTACAACCTCGTTTATCCGGCCCTCGTTGATCCGGATCTCCGGATAATCGGGATCAGATTTGTAGACATTTTTTTTTATTATTATTTAATGTTCACATAGATAATAATTTTAACTATAATAACAAGAACATAACTATAAGTACGCCAAACATTAGCTTTTTATTTTGATTAAATGTACAGTTCCTGCATAGATTGTACAATAAATTATGGTAATAAAATGCTTTTTGTCGAGTTTAAGAAAGCTTTACTAGTGTCATAGTGACATAGGTTTTATCGTAATAAACTTATTTAAGGATCAATAAGTCGCTTATTTAAGGATTTGTTTTGCTTACTACCCATATTACCCGGATTATCCAGATTTTCGATTTTCCGGATTGCTTTGGTCCCAGTTAGTTCGGATAAGCGAGGTTGTAGTGTACTTAGAATTTTATTCCATCATCAAGATATTTCTAATATCGTCTACATATATTTTCAGGGTTATATAAGACTTCACTTGCATAATCACTTAACTTATATTTTTATTTACACTGTATTTTCATTAAAAAGCTAACTGTAAAATTAATTTTCATTAAAAATAGGCCTAATCAGTATACTATTAACGAAAATCGTCATACAATACAATAAAATAATTTCGAAGATATCAGTGTTTCAAAAGTTAATATTTGTCATCCATAAGCTTATAAAACAAACAGGCATATTTCCCGAAGTATTGTGAAATAAACATGGTAAGAAAGGACAAATGTAATTTTTAGTCTAATTGGAAAATAAAGAAATTTCAGCTTTCTTTTCCTGTAGCAATGGTTTGAATACCCTACATGAATTACCCCTATATAATTATAGATTTCAGTTTGCTTATTATTTACTGTTTACGATATTTCTAAAGCTGTTACAACCGCTTCCCTTACTGTGAATCAAAATAAATTACAGTGGTTTTGAAACAGCAAAATAAAGAATGCTTTCGTATAAGTTTCCAAGTAAATCACTATAAATTGACGTTTATTGTTAATTACAATCTCATATTGCTGAAATCTACACGGAACGTCCATTAGATTTCGTTTTTTTTTTAATTTGTAATTATTAATGGGAGAATGGCAAAATCATTTTTAATTAGTATCATCATCTCGTATTCTTTTCCGATAATCCTTCTGCGAGGTCAGCACTTCTGCGAAGTTAACAGTTTCTTCAGTCTCCCACTGACACCACCTCCACATTCGAAGACTTCTTATTTTTTTCCTTCCTTCCGCTAACTGCCACAGTTGGTGACCTCCATTAATTAACCTTGTAACGCAACAAAAAAACGTTTGTATCAATGTCAGCGAGTGTTACAGATATGGCCAAAAAAGAAGAGTCGATTATATATAAGGGTTGTCTAGGTCATTTATTATAAAGACAGCTCTCTCTTGTCTTTTTTTTTTTTTTTGACAGATTCACATCGGCAAATAAGGAGCGAAATACACGGAATGGCTTGTTCTAAAGACAGAGAGTAATAATGACCAAATATAAAATTACTCAACGACGGTGTCAGGTTCATTTATTATATAAAAAGGAGGGAGGGGTTGGATTTTAGTAGACCATCAACTAGAAGAGTCACTGTACAATCATTTTTTTTTTATTTCCATAAATTCTTGAGTATAGCCTATTCCATCTTTTGTTTGCAGAAGACTTACTTAATAACGTCATATATCCTTCTGCCTCCCAACTTTACAATCTTTCACATCTACTGGGTAAAAATGCAAAATGTCATTATATATTTCGAAAAACCACAAACTATAAAAATAAATTGGTATTCATTTCCTTTTGTATGCTAGAAATTCATAGATAGCAGCGTTGTTAAAAGCTTGAACTGGGAACTATTTTATTTGCAGCATTATACAAGGTAGTATAACCTCCCCCGATAACCGAACCAGGTTGACAGGTTGGACGGTTGCCCACACTTATGAAGCTTGCCTCTCTGCTTCGGTTATCGGGGAAGGCGGGATTGGGCTGACGAGTCCGAAGCAGGACGAAACAGCTGTTCCCAATTCCTCCCCTTTTAAATGAAACAGAGAGGCAATCTTAATTTGATAGGTGCTGCTTTTATTTTTAGGTTTTCAAGTTTTAATAGGCTTTGAGGTTTTTCAGAAACTTTTCGTTCTCCCAGTGGTTTACCTTTGTCGTACTGGAGTTTTCTAGAAGAAGCTACCATAAATGAAAATGCAAAAACGCTGTACCTTTTTTTTTACTGTAACGTGCTTAATGTGAACGTATAAAAGGGTAGATTCTTATCATCTAGAAAGTTCTACGAGTCTCAACATCAACACACTGAAGTGCTTGTTTGTCGAAAAAGATATCCACAAAAAACAAATGTTAATTAAAATCCGCAAGCACGTCGTAGACATATAAATTATAACTTGAGTGTTGTATCCTGACTCTTGTAATTTCATATTTCTGTATTTGGTGACAACTGTGCGTCGAGGGGACGATTATATGGCGACAGAGCTATCAGATGACAGCCACGATGAGACGGGCACAGGAATGTCTTCGTTATCTTACACAAGAATCACCCCCACGGACCTAATGAAACAGTGTCCCATTTCTACCATCAAAACAATTCAAAATCCTAATGATCACGAACTGAATTCCTAAAATTCTCAACTTGATAATGAAATTTCATTTTACAACAGCAAAGTTCTATAAAAATTCACATTTCCATTTTATTTTACAAATTACAAAGATTAAAAAAAAAATCCCTTCTTAACCTGTTTTTTAAATAAAAATCCAAGCAATATCCAAATCAGTAAATTACATTTATTATTAATTATTATTATAAAGGACACTTTCAAAGCATTAATTAGTGATTAATGACACACATACTTTATATTACATTAAAGTCACATGTACAATACATGTATTATTAGTAATTATTATAAATTGATATTATCAAATCATTAATTAGTAAGATATAGTAATGGTTGGAGGATGGCCCTTCATCAGAACTTTTATTTTTATCAATATTTCTATAATTGATCCTCACACTTCCTAAGTTTGTGCACCCCTAATCTAGACTATAACAAATGAGACGTCCTAGACGACCCTCTGCCCTTCCCGTCTAATGTTTTTCAAATCCTGGAATGAAATGCTGAAGGTTTTTAAAGAAACATTTGTTTACATTTACATGTTTATAGTTCTGTGTGTGTGTATGTGTGTTTTCAAGTGCAATGCTTGATGTTTTTATTTATAGTTTAGTCATTGTAAGAACGTTTTTGTTAAAGAGTTTTAGAGAATGGACTACTAGTTTACTGTATGACTATAGGACTAAAAATTATCATTTTTAGGACGACCGTCATTCAGGAACCAACACGCCGGTAACAACTGAGCCTATTACAAAATATAAATTTTACTGAATCACATGAAATCGAATCCTCTGTGGATTAACTCCAAGAAAACTTCAGTGCTTAGACTTTTTTAAAGAAATTCCTGTAAGTCTACAACAAAGATGAAACCCATCTTTTAAGTTTACACTTCAAGAGAGGTTCTTACAAAGTATTTCGTTTACGTCGTGAACTAGAACCACTTTTAATACCCCTATTAACTTAAAGACACCACCCATCCAAAGAGGAAAACAGGGGAAAAAAATGTTATAGCCATCCTTTTGAGTTGAGTCAACTGAAATCACGCCTTAAATTACAGCCATAAAAGCCTAATGTATTCTACAATCCTATTGTTCAAACATACTTCTACCTAAACATGTTAAGAGCTAAGAGAGTTTTATAGTTTAACGTATCACCCCAGAATCGCTGAGACAGTCTCAATAATATATATGTGTGTAATATAAAACTTTATATTTCATTAAAAAAAGAAAAACATAAAAATCTTATTTTCAATAATCCTGACAGCTTTGTTAGCTCTGGAGCAATATCGTTTATAAGCATTGTATTTGCATATACATACATACATACATACATACATACATACATACATACATACTGTAAAATTCATTTTAACGTGAGTCTTTGCGTAAAGTTATTAGGGGAATGATTCCAAATCAATTAAACCTATTTTGGAGATATATGGCACTATTCGCGGTACATCCCAAAGCGTGTTGTAATCAATTTTACTGTATCTTTATCTTTTTATATGAATAGATACATAATGCCTATTAAAGTAGTTCTATCATGTATCTATATATCTATATATATATATCAATCGGGTCGATTTTTATAACTTCCTATGTAGAAAGATGATTAAAAGTTATTAACCAAACCTAGACTTCTTCTAGCAGTAGATAATTCCTCCAATATTTGCTGAATATAGTTTTCTTTATTTCGCAGCTGTATTAATTATGATCGATAAATTCGTAATTTACCCAATGCTTCAACGTTTTTTTATTCGTAAATATTTAATTAACCACTTAGAACCATGAGATTGAATCCCCATTTGAATAAAATGCATTTCATCCCCTCCCCCCTCTCTCTATTTACCCTCTCTGCCAAACTGTCATTTAGAGGGTTTCTGTCGTAGGTGACTCGAGTGCCCTCCTCATTAACTTTGGCGCCATTTCTACCAAAGTCACGCAGGAAGGAGGATCACGCTCACGCTTTCACCCACAACAAGCGTGACACCAATAACTGATCTATTTGGATTAAAACTCTAAGGATTTAAACTATTTATCTAAATAAATTAAAAATGAAATAAATACGCTTTAATAGTGATTCATAGACAAATATCAAGTCACTTTCGTTAATAATATATATATTACTAAATTTATTATATATCAGAAATTGAGCACACTCATATACAAAGAAAAAAAAAAGGGACATAAATTATGGAAAAGCATTAGTAATGCAACAATGAACTTCTGTCGACGTTTAACAATGCATATTAATCCGTTTAGTAATCCACTGTCATTTCCTTAGTTATAATTTTAAAATATTTAGATTTAAGAAAGTTTAAGTAGATTTAATTAATTGTCAGCAAATAAACAAGTTGAAGATTCTGTTAATATTCGGCAGACATTATAATTTACAAATATAAGGAGATTTTTTTCCTTTAAATTGTTTTTTTTTTTTTTTTTCAGAATTAATAATAATAACAATAGTAATAATTTAGAAAAAAATATTATTTTCAGAAAATAAGCTTTAATTTTTTTTTTTTTATAAAAATATAGAAATAAATATTTTATTTATTTATTTCATTACGTTCTTATATTAAGGTTGTTGTAAATAAATAAATAATTTTCTTAATGTGTACTAATTTAAAAAAAAAAAAGTTACATAGGTACGGAAAACTCCATTGCACTGTAAATCTGAGTTATTCACACTAAATTATATTACAAATGGAGAACGAATTTCTTAAAATACTGACTAATTAAATTAAACAAATAAAAAGGGGATGAGGGGAAATAGGAATGATTTACATTAGAAGATATGCTTTCTCTGCGAAATTTAAGTTAGTAGCGCGATCAATGGCTGTTGCACACAGACACATTTTCCGTCCATGGCTTCCATTGTCTCAGCTTCATGCAATCATTCCGTCAAGGTAAAACGTAGACTGTGGGCAAAAAGCCTTGAAGCCAGCGGCAGGTAACCAAGGCTAAAAAACCCGATAAATGGGAAAGAGAAGCAGGTAGAGAGAAATTCACAGAAAACGCCATTATGCCAATTATTTCAGAGACAATTAAGGAAAAAAATGGAAGCACTTTCCTATTAAAGAATATTTAAAAAAATTAAATTTTACGATAAAATCCTTTAATGAGGAAAATAAGTTAATAATTGTCAGAAGATTATAAGCTTTAAAAAATATATATATGACGTTGAAGGGCTTCTTCGTGTTGTCGTGAATTTTTCAATATTTTTTATAAGCTTTTTGTAATTTATAATAATTATCACAGCTTAAGAAATATTTAAGAAAGGATCAATATTTTAGAATTCTAATATCCAAATAGTAAATTTACGTTAAAGTTTACGACAATTTAGTAAAACATTACTATTAATATTTGAAAAAGAAATAAATTAAAAAACATATCTCCAAATTTTCTCGTTATATAGGATTGAAATCCAATGAGAAAATTTGGAGATATGTTTTTTAATTTTTTAATATTTATATAGGATTGAAATCCAAATATAAGCGTTACATATTCGATTAAATTTATTAGTATTAACGACATCTTCATAGCTAATATCCGTTACGGATGCATCCATTGTTATGAGTTGCCATGACAACTAACTTTATACTAACGGCCGTAACCTTGATTTTGAGGTTTTCACTATTTATTCAGTGCTAAGAATGTTTGCTTTATTATAATCTCTTTAAAACCGTTGAGCTTATTTTAGATAAAGTCCAGAAATTTAATCCAAGCCAAGAGTGCAAAGAACTATAATTTAAAGATTAAAGTAATCTGTTAAGATCCTATTCTTAATCTTAGGAATGCTTTTTTTTTAAAAAAAAAAATACGGATGTTATTTGAAGAAAAAAAAAAAAAACAACAACCATTAATTTATTTTTGAAGTTTAAATAGTTTTAAATTTAAGTATTCGATGTTAAACAATGAATTAGCATCACTTTACGTTCTAATTATGTAGTATTTTACAAATCCTTTAAAGTTAACCATAAAGTACAGTGAAAGCTAGGCTAATGAAAAGGTCAAACATCAACAGATATGAGATGACTCATTTTTCGATTGTATACTGCGAAAAGGAAAAATTTCAGAATTTCTGTGATGAGATGCATGCATAACTGTTTCAGAAATGAAATAGATTTGCTCTAACTTAAGTACTAGCTTCCAAATGGAGTCCACCAAGGATTCCGCGCGCTGGATAAATTATTAATGTTATTTGGGGGGATGGGGACAATGAAAAACATTTAATTGTAGTGTCATAATTCTACAATCAGCTGCAAATGGCGCTAGTATCAGGCACCGATCCCGGGGAGATTTTGAAAGGTTTTACACAATACAGTCGAGAACCTGAAAGCATTTTTCATTTTGGAGATCTAACAGCATGCTTATTTCAGAAAAACATTACATGGACACTTTACGAACCACTGCGTCAAACAAAATAAGCAATCAATTTTTAGAAAGTCAGATCTGATGCGCCAACATTAAAAAAGGGAAAAAAAAAAAACCGCTTATCACTCGAACACCGCGTTTCAATAATTGAATTTCCCCTCTCAAGGACATGCTAGATATTCTGCACTCATCTGTACTCGTTAATTTTACAACCCAATCTACGAAAACTCTTGTGTAGTTTTGAATAAGAATTATTCTTATAATTTTATATTTTGTATGCAATAAAACTAAAACTAATCGAGATATCCACGGACCGACCAATTTTATGCGCTGAAATAAATGAAAGTGCAGGTGTTGTAGTCATCATTCTCCAGTCAAAGATACTCCATGAATAATGAGCAGTTGTCGGCGGAATTACCCAAGATGCCATGGGACAAAAAAACAAAAAGACGTCGTCGTCGTCTCGTAATCTGCATTTGCGGCAGGTTTTCAATGGCCTAAAGTAAAAAGAAAATATTCCCACAGACGAACTTGGCCCGCAGATACCCTCTCACAGGAAGTCAGCAATAGCCATTGCTTATTAAGGCTTCGTACCATTTTTATTTTCGGGTTTTTTTTATGCAGAGTTTGCTATCAAGCCAATTCACTCCCAGATGACTTGCCGGCTTCGAACTCTGTAATATACTAGATCGAAATTTCAGTTTTTGACACCGGTTTTACGTTTATAATAGTAATCAAGACACTGTTAAATGAAGTTTATTACCAGAAAAAAAAAAGGAATATTTAGCTACCGGTATATTTAAAATGCAGTTGGGAATTTAGTAATATCACTTCCAATAAAATCGTAAGTGATATATTTCACAATGAAAAAATATGAATTCCCTCCAATTAGATATTCCTTCAGAAAATATGATTTGGCATTATTAATAATACAAGAGTTAAGATTAATAACCAGTTAAAAGGTTTATGGACGCAACATTTCCTTCTGCTTCGAATTGAAAGGAAAACGAACTTTTCTAAGAAAAGGGGGGGGGGGGGGGTTAAGGGGCTCATAGAAAGATTTTCACAAGTCAAAAAAATCAAAAAATAAAAACGAAAATAGTAAATAAATAGCTTTGAAAATAAAAATAAAAAAATATGAATAAATTCATCAATAACCTATGAATAATTACTCTTTTAACTATGCATTAAATTCTTATTTTTAGCGAAAGAGTTGCCCTTAATTTTTGTTTTGTTGTTTTTCTTATCCTCTAATTAAATGCTTTTTGTGCCAAATACACACATAGCTGCCAATAATATTAACTGGTTGCAGTAATTTTTGTTATTGTTACTATTTTGTTTTTGTAATATCACTGGCGTATTTTGAGATGTGTATTTCATATTCTCTGAACTGTTTTTCGGCTTCTTGAAAGTGTTGCTTCAACTGGTTAAGTTTGGGAAGCACTGCTATAGTAAGGTTAGAAGATGGGACGATTTTTACAATAAATACAAATTTTGTCATCAAAACAGGAAGTAAGAGAACAGTTAATTTTAAACTAGTACAAGTTTTCAAGTTTTATTTCCAAAAAATTTATAATTATCTTTCGAGATTTAAGTACAGCTACTATCTAAAACAATAATACAACTTAAGGAGGAAAAAAAACTCAACATAAGTTTACAGATAGGAAAAATAAAGAATTCTTATCATTCATAAAACGAAAGCAATTATTTATTTTATTTCAAATCCTTAAATTATCAAAGACAAACATAAAAGCATTCGCACATCTTCCGTTAAACACCACTTCCAGTTCAAATGTTTTGCTGAAGTACTTTCTTTTTCTCAATTCGTTCCCATTTTTGTTTAACTGACTCTTCATTTAAGAATTAACTTTAGGGATTAAGTAGTGATTCAATTGCAGTCATTAACGGTCTCTAGGCCAGGGTGACTTTGGTCAAACGCCGAGCTCTGGTAATTTCTAAATGATCTGCAATTTTTAAGCTCTTAAGTTACATAATAGATTCAAGAGCAAACAAAGCTACAAGGTAAATCTGATACGCATTTAACATACATAAAAAAACATTTGTTGATTTTATTTTCATTAGCAGCTCTTTTTCTGTAATAGATTTATAATTGCAAAACAGTAATCTAATAACAATGTCATTTCTGAAAATAATAGTAAATAAACTATATTTTGTTTTAAAAAGCAATAGCTTATCAAGAAAGTGTTTATAGAGGACGAAATAAAAACTAAAAACGGGCGAAATTAACACTGTTGCCAACACCAAAACAAATTTATGATTTAATAACAATTTTTAGGATGTTTTAAAAAAAGTTTCAAGCTAATATATCATTATTTTATTCGTTGTTTTTAATGTGTGTGTGTGGGGGGGGGGTAATTTATTAGCCCCTTCCCGGCCTAATAACTTAAGCATTTCTGAATGTTTTTTTCTGAATCTTAAACACAAAATTCGGTTTTAAGCTTCCAAAAATGTACAGTTTTATATGCAATTTAATAATAAAATAAACAGCCCAAGAAAAACTGCAAACATTTTTCTCTCATATTTTGATTAACTGTAAAATCTACGGACATAAAAATTCGTATAATTACAAAAACATTAATGACAGGAAAGTTTGTAAGTCAATTTTTAATTTGCATTAAGTTTATTATGATTCTTTTTGTAGGAGGAATCACAGAGCAATGACATCAGTTACAACAATAATTTTAAATATTTTTTGACGTATATTTTGCAACATCCTCAACTAGGCTACATAAACAACACTGACTTCAAAGCAATCACAGGACAGCAAACCTGTTCAAACTTCATTTTCGAGTTTTTAGTACAACGCATTCATTAAAATTGTACACTGCTTAATCTAAAAACAGACTAAACTTTTAGGAACTGTGAAAACTACTTAGATAATGTACGAAATCTATAAATTCTCTCTATAACGAAAATGCAGAACTTATGAATTAATCACGCCATGCACCGCTTTCCATTGACCCAAACATTATACAACTGCAGATGTTCTTTTGTTACAAAGCGTTATAGATTTTTATAAATAGGGCATTTAATGGATTTAAAGTTGTAGTCTAATATTATTATTATTATTATTTAAGAAAACAAGAAGAAAAAGAAATGAAGTAATTTTGATTAAGACTAAGAGGAATTTTATTTATTTTTGTTTCATACATCGTTATTATTAGTGTATTTGATAATCAAATAATAGTAAAATAAGAAGAAAATATAATAAATATTATTTATTGTCGAAATTAAAAACTTTAAAAAAGATTTCACAAAAAAAAAAAAAAAGTTTCATACACTGTATTTCGTAAAATTTTGTTTTTAAGTAATATTTTTTCAGGATTTTTTTTTAATTTAACTTATATAAGAGACAAAAGTTTATACATTTTCTTTAAAAAAATGATATTTAAATATTGATTTTTAACTTTCACGTGTTAGTTTTATTTTAAATAAATGCAAGTAAATATAATTCTCAAATCTTTATATAAGGACTATTTCACAGCAAATATCAAACAAAAAATGTAAGTCACGTGATCCGTATCTGCTTATCATTGCTAAACAGCTTCTTGCATTATGTTTTAAATGCTACGATTTATGTTTTAAGCTTACGACTAATACGATGAGGGCTAAAATGATGTATTACAATGATTCAATACCCCGACACAGGATAGACATAAGCAGACACGGACCATTTTTCCCTCCCCTTGTCTCTCTCGTATAACCCACACTCCACTGCGCAGTGTAATTGTTGGCTTCCTGCAAATGCATGGGAGCGCGGAGCCCCATTCTTCCCGGCCATCTCCATCTGATTGGACGGCAACTGTTGATAGTTTTTCTGATGAGTCGACGGTTGTTTAGATTTCTCAGGTTCTCCATGATGCAAAAGAAGATAAAAAATATATATATAAATATATACAAAGGCCATTAACCACAACAGAACATAGTTGATACAGTGGCTTGGAATTTCACTGATGATATCTGTATTCAAATGTATATCTTTGATAAAGATATGGTACACTGAAACCCGATGCTAACACAGTAGAATCAATGTCAAAAGGCTAATTTTTGATGAGTCAACTTCAAAGCACGTCAAAAGAAACGGCATCATGCCTTAAAAATACGAAACTAGCACCGACATAATGCTGTCCAAGTTTTATAACGCCATTTTGCCACATATTAGTCGAAAAAAACTAGCAAACAGCAAAAGACAAGATCGAGAAAATATCATTTGCATACATAATTATATATTCAAATGAATTTTCAATACAGGTAATAAAATATTATCTGTATGTTTCAACTAAACGTATTCAATTCTATAAAAATAAATTAAAAAATATAATCACACTTATCCTACTATACATGCAATTACGTACAATTTTAAAACCCAAACTAATTATCTTTTAAACCATAACAAATTTCTATTAAGTAATTGTAGTTGAATTATTTAGAATCTAATAATTCTACCATATTTGTAGTTTAATCGCCTTTTAATTTTTTTATTTTTTTGAATAAAAATAAATATCATAATGCAGTGATTCCGAAATTTTTAGAATTCCACTGATCAGCAAAAATCCGCAAATATTTTTTGGAACAGAGATCGAGATGCCAAATTTTTATTATAAAATGAATAGCTTTCCGTATGTATATACACAGAACCGAATACTTTTTAAAATTGTTGAAAATGAGCTCCGCAAAAGAAGCTCGAAAGCTCCAGATCATGCATGTATGAATGGGTTTAATTTGTAATTATAATTATGTTTATATTTTTTAACTTCTTTTTGTGTGTCGGCTGAAACTTATTTCTTCACTTTGAATTACTGAGCACACGTAATAAATGAATTGCAACTCATGTTTAGAATAATAATAACAAGCATATTTGCCTGAAACCAATAACTGTCTTAATTTTTCTCATGCCATCACAGATAAAACAGTATACCAATACCAACCGCGGACCAGGGTTTGGAAAGCGCTGATAATATATTTAACAACTATTTTTTTAGCTAGAATCGTTATTTATTGGATATCTGTCTCCGATTTTGCTGTAAATTAAACTCCTTCAATTTCACTATTTTTCTGTCTTTAACTTACATTATTGTTAAGAAACGGTTCGGATTACCACGGTTTCGGATTAACGATGTCGAAGTGTATTCAACAATTTAATTGTTTTTGGTCAACTTCTTCATAAAGAATAAATAACAAACATTGATAAACTCCTTTTACAATCTATATTTAATCACTACGCTTCGTTTTCTTTAAGCAAGAAAACTTCTTCAGGTGATGAAGGACAGGAAAAAAATTATCCCTGTTCCTCAAATTTTATTATACATTTAGAATTTCATTTTTAACAACCTGTAGACGTACTGTAACAATCTGTAATAATTTGTGTACATACTGTCCGTGAATACAATAATTACAATAACTTATTCAATATAATATTTAGAATTTATAGAATATTAACGAGCGCTAAAAAGCTTAAAACATAGGACGCCGACGCACTTTGACTAAAAAACATCATTAAAATAATATGATAAAAAAACATGTTTTTCTATCTTGCTATTTTAATGATGTTTTTTAGTCAAAGTGCGTCGGCGTCCTATGATATTTAGAATTATAACTATAACAAGTTTAATAATAAATAATTTAGAGTTTTCTTCATTAAGTTAAAACCCATTGGGAATAAAAAAAATGAAATTCGTCTTATAAAAATTATTATTATTATTCAGATTATAATATCTTCTAAATCAAAAAATTAATTTTTTTTTGTAATTGAGAAATTAATAAGTAATAAAATAAAAATGTGAATATTATTAATCCAAACAAAAATATGTATTATCCAACCTAACAACGCTGTATTAATTGCAGTGAAATCAATATTTCGTACCTAAATATGATATGGAATAGTATAGTTGTGAAGCTAATATTAAGCTGCGTAGATAATAAAAAGATAAAAAGGAAAAAAACAAAAAAAATGTTTTAACAGCGAAGATCAGTAACTTAAATTTACTATTCTGAGAAACAATAATCACTCGTACAAGGAGTGATTATCTTGAAAGAGCCCTTAGGTATGGTACAACGCACTCTCCAAGATTAAAAGATAGTGCAATACTTGACTGGGAATGATGCCTGGTTCAATAGATATACATATATAAAAAAAAGAATGCAGCAAAAACATCGAGTGAGTAATGTAGCTCAGTCAGGAGCTGTGGCAGTTCTTCACACTTAGTACTCTCGCACGTGTGCACAGCAATAACACGCCTGAGTGAACAAAGCAAGCGCCTGAGGCGTGGGCTTAGCCTTTTAGACCCGATCCAACCAGCATTTGCCTGCCGTAGGTCGCACAAGATGATGAACATCGCAAACGCAATATGTAAAAAAGGAAAACAGATCACGTGACATCAATGAAAAACACACGGCGAGACTGAAGTAAAGAATAATAATAATATTAAACGTTTAATGAAAAGCAAATTTAACGACCTTAAATTCCTTAGTGCCTTTCAGTAATGAAATGTACAGAATCAAAAATTATAATTGAATATTTAAAAAAAAAAAGAGAAAATTCAGCATTTTCCACATTTTTTGTTGATGTTGTTGGTTGGTTGAATGGAACCAAACAAAATGTATGTCTTGTTTAAATAATGTACGATGGTTTTACATAACTTTTTTTTTTTTCCTTTAGAACCAGAATGCAATCTTAAAGGATTTGGATAATATTCACGAAACAAGTTTATAACACTAAGGATTAAAATTCAAACAGTGTAACCTAATGTCGAGAATTATGTCTCCTGTTGAAAAAGTAATAAAAGTCATTAAATAAAAAAAAAAATAAAAACAAAAACATGTCGTAGAAGCAGTTGGTGTCCGGTGGTATCCAGCTGTGGACAAAGTTCAAATACCTTGAAAAACATAGAGTGAATCACGAAGACGAATAGGACAGACAAGCGAGAACTCGGGAGTTGAGATTTACAATGTTTTGCTTACTACGTTTCAGCTGTAACGACAACGCATTACAACTTACTAAACTCAACTCTTTTAAATAAACAGACTACTTTGACATTATAGTCATTAAATTACAGTCTACAAGTGTTGATTTTTGTTGTTTCTTCTAAAACATAAAAACAGTATTTTAGAAAATATTAACTAATCTCACATAATATTATTTAAAAAAAAATGTTATAAACTCAAATTTTGTGTTTGGTAGCATGTGTATGATCTTAGCTCGCAAATTTTCTCCGGATATTTCCGGAAGAAAATTGAGTCATCAAAAAAAAATACTTCGTATGATTTTAAGATTTTAGTTGTTTTGTTTTCGTTGATTTTTTTTCCTTTTGTTACCAGGGCCCAAAGTTGGTTATTTTGCATGCAACCGATAGAGTCAACGATGTACCAGGTCTGTGCATGTGGCATATTGGACACGACAAAGCTGGCCACACGAATGCTTGCGACATGCTCTACAGATGAACAACACCATTGTTAGCTTTTCTCCAACTAATATCACACAAGATCCAGGTCTTAAACAGTGAATTGGGCTGAAATTGAACACGACCACAGTTCGAAACTTTTTTCGACTCGCGGCATACTTTCAGCAAATCAGATTTTTTACGACAGCAACTTTCGAAACTTCGAAATGTATCGTCGAACGACAGACAAGCTCCCCAAAATTTGTATCAAAAGATACAAGATTAGGAGTTTGATTAAAAAGATATTTATTTATGTTTCCAATACTCCAATTTCGAAGTCCACGTATCAGCAATTGAAACAAATTCATCACAGACTCTTAAGATTTTGCAAGAATTACCAAATTTCGCTTATAAATATAAATACTAATACAGAAGCTTAAACTATATGACTGAAAATCTACTACTATATCTGGACGTTGTGCTCTGACTATTATTATTATTATTACTAAACAGAATGTACCGACTTCACTCTGACTTCAAAATAATAATTTATAATATTATAACAAATAAATAAATTTTTTGATCTATTAGTCCTAATTTTGTAGACATGTTTATTAAAGAAAGATTCTTGTAATTAATCAAATTTTTCTTAGATTTACCGTACATAGTAGTGTATGTATTTATTGAAAACTGTTTGTAATGTAGCCCTATAAAGGTTTGTAAATAGATGACAGGTTATATAGTGAGTTCTATTAAAACTAAATGATATATAAAATTAAGACTAAGTACCGTAAATCCGTTGTTTCTTGTCTTTTTGTTAATTTATTGTATAGGCCTATATTTACAATATAGTTTGCTGTATATTTACTTTCGTAAGAATTTAGGAACTTTTTCTTGTTCAAAAATTTTAATTGAATAAATATATTTTATGATCTGTCCTAAGTGGATTCACGTGGTAAAATGACATACTTTGTGCTACCATTTCACTTCAATAAATTATTATTACTAATTAATATGAAGGAGTGGGTGTCGAAGGTTTGCGAGTACCAAGAACACAGTCGTGGCTTGACGTAGCTATATAGAATGTTAAAGTAAATAAATAAATAAATAAATAATGCCCCTTTGATGCTCTGCTAATAAATTTAATACTTCAATAATTTCAATGAGATTTTAAGTTACTTCGGATGTAAAAAAAAAATCCTGAGGATTTAACTTTAGGCCTATGTATTTTTATTGAAAAAAAAAAAAAAAGCCTACAATTTCTTAAGAACTGTTCACATGTTGATGCAACCATCAGACATTTCGAAATAGGAAAGAAAAGAAAGAGGGGGGAAAAAAATACAATTGCAGTTCCACCCACGCTGGCTTGTAATTTTGTTCAAATCCTGCAAAAATATTTGGATTAAATCTTCCAAATCCGGATGTCGAGAGGGAGGAGACGCTGTAGGGGTGATTGGAATAATAACACCCAACTCACACAAAAAAAGACGACAACCCACCTCTTTGAGGCTTCTTTGGCAATTTCTATTTTCCAGGAAAAACGTGCCTCGAGTGACGAATTCCAGAGCCACCCTCACCTGGACGTGACCTACTCGAATCACAGCACATGGTCACCTGGGAAGACACCCGTCCCACCCACCACCCAACAGGTGGAGGCAATTTACAATTGCCCAGTTCTATGGCAAAAAAAAATTACAGGAGAATTCTCATTTATTTAAAACAATACTTCTCAAACGGAAAGTCGCGACTCAGTTGTGTGTACTGTGAAAGAAGTACAAACCTCTATGTGATGCATATACATTTCTCTATATATAATTTCAGTCGTATATTAGTGAATATATAAGATAAAATAATTTTGATTAGATATTGTCAATATTTATATAATATTATTAATAAAAAATATAAAAAATATATAATTATGCAAAAAAAGTATTTTTTATTTTATTTTTTAATTATATATATACTGCATATTGAAAAACGGAAAAAACTGTATAATGCATAAATTCGTTTTGCTTTCACGCCTTGAGCCATCATCGACGGCAATCTGGGACAGCTGTTTCGTCCTTATTAGGACTCATCAGCCAGATTTAGCCTCGATGATCAAGATCAGAACGCGTTGTCACAAATTAAAAAAAAATTGAACGTTTGCCAAATAAACACTTAACTTATTTTAAATTCGCGTTTGATTTTACTATCTTTGATAAAAAAAAACACTGTATTTGTATTTTTGAAGAACTATATATTTATTTTAGCAATCATGTATAACTTTGTTATCTTCGGAATACATATAAAATTGATAACAGTATTGTAAAGATATTATTTAAACTGATAACTTAATAACTGAAAAATACACCTGCTGAATTTATTTTAATCTGATCAGTAAATATTTGTTTATCTTGGTTATAATAGTAAATTACAAACCAAATAAATCTGGCGGTTACAATTCAAATACAGAACACTACAGCAATACAGAAGTATTCGAAATTACAATCGAAGTTAAATAAAATGATAAGATATTAAGGGAGAGATTTTATGTAAAGAATAAATAGAACAAAAAGGAGTGTAAGTTTGGTACAAATAGAAGATAAAGTTTATGTACATAAAAAGGATGAAATGTGTATAACAGGTGCTTCTACTAAATATGGCTGGTAGCCAAGGATTCTACAACAAAAGGGGTTATTTTAACAGTTTCTAATAAGCCTTAATGTGCAGAAGAGATAAAAAAACATTACAAAAGTGTTGGAGGGCCAATTTTAAGTTCAAATTCATAAATTAGTCTCTCAGTAGCTCGAGCACTATTTAGACTACAGAGCTGAAATTTTAGGAGTAGGTAACACAATTTAAAGCAGGATCTGTAGTGAATTTTCGCGATTCTAGGACCTACAGGTAAGTGCCAAAAAACCGCCAAAATACTCTGGAAGTTGAAACTTACTGAAATGATTTCACTGCTGTAGTTGACACAAATTGGGACCAAAGTGAACATACAGACAAATAAATCTTAATCTTAAATGTAATGTAACAATGCCCCATAAAGCACCACTGTCATAATAAATGAACAACTGACATATCTGACAAAGTTGACACTTCAATAATAGATTTAGAATTCCATTGTCTTTAACATCTATATCTGAGTCATACCGAAATAGTATTCGTGATTTTGGCGCTAAGGACTATTTTCAAACTTAATTTAAGTTTGTTTTTTTTGTTTTTTGTTTTTTTTTTTTCAAAAAGAAAATAATAAAAAAAAAGCCCCTTTTTTGAAAAATTAAACAAAAAACCCAACCCTACCCCCCCCCCCTCAAAAAAAAAAAGCAAGACTTCAAGAAAGATGAATCTCATAATCTAAATTACCCCCTCCCCCCAATTTTTTTCTACTTTCTTTTTGCATGATTAATGTCTTCCCATTAGGACAAGATAATTACAAAAACACAGCCATTTTTTTTTTTTTAAATTGAAATGTAACACGACAAACATGTAATGTCACTTTCCCTCTTTTACGGTTAGCCATTAATTATTTTTTTTTACATCTTTTTCTAAAAGATAAAACTAATTTCTTTATTTTTTAAAAAGAAGTTAAACTAATACTAGATGTCAGGAAAAAGTTATGAGAATTGCCAGTGAATAATTATTTATTATTTTTTTTAATGTAGGGTATTTATAATTTTCACTTCTCTTTCTCTTTATTTCAAAATGATACTAGTAGAATCATTGTTGGCGTGATTTCAAAAACCACTGAAATGATTATGTAAATAGATCTATTTTTTTCTATATTCCTAAATCCTAATTATCCTTCAACCAAAATTCATTACAAATTCACATGGGTTAGATTAAATGTTAATAACAAAGTTTCAATTATCAACGATGCACAAGTATTGGGTTATATTCCTCGTAGTCATGCATGTTTTCTTCACATCTAAAGCCGTATTTTTCTCTAATTCTTTATTTCTATTTCCTATCTTTATACCTAGAGGGTCCAACATCAACCAAGGGGGTTTTCTTTTATTATTTAGCCTAAAATTTCAGAATTCTAGAATAAAGTTTTTATTTATCTTCATTCTACACAGACGAACGGACAGACGGAGACGTGTATTTTCACTTACTAGATCATTCTATATTAGGGAATTTAGACGAATTCCAATGTGTGAAAGACGGATTTTTTTTTATTTTTTTTTTTTGAAAAATAAAAAAATAATAACAATAATAAGTTAGCCGATGAAACATATTGGAAACAATGATTTCTTATAAGGATTTCCGGTACTGAATTGACCTGGTGACTAAGAAAAAGATGATACAAACGTAAAGAAACATAAGTGCTTCTCTGTGATTCATACTGAATGGGCAACGCATACATCCATCACTGTTTCATCATTACAATTAATGAGCTATTAATGAGCCATTTCATCAAATATAATGAAGATGGGACTTACTATGGAAAAAAACTGGAATATTAATAACAATCTCAAAGTAACAGCATAGGAAATTTTGTACTTAAGCTCCCTTTGGTATTTTATTTCAATGCCATGCCTATTAGCTGATGTTTTAAAATGCAGAAAATACTAAACTATTTGCTGTTGATTATAATTAAGTAGTTTTAAAATGCTGCATCGTCCCATAGATTAACTTCACCAAATCTATAAGTGAAATATTTATTTATTAGAAGTATTTTAAGAAAGATATCATTAAGAAAAGAGTGTGTAGACTATTAGTTTTTTAACAATAAAGAGGAAGGAATAATTACGCTAATATTCCGATTTATATATATCTGAAGATATCTATTAAATATTTTTTATGATTGATAGGAGATATCTGATAGACAAATGTCCTTTTTGGCATTTTTAACCGTAGCAGAAAAAGCAAAAACAAAAAATTCAATTGTTTGAGGGGATCGAACCCAACTTCTCTACTAATAATGCCTACATTACTCAAATATCAGGACCCTATCAAAAAGTAATATTTATTTATTATAAAACTACGTAACTGGATTAAAAAAAAAAAAAGACTGAATCAACAAGTTAACCATATATTACGTATTTTTTTATTAGATTTATTTTTATTATTACTTCATATACTGTATAACTATTAAATAGTTTATAATATAAGTTTATTCAAATATTTAAAAAAGTATGAAAATGTGAATTATTTTATTTAGTTTGTCAAATACATTTGTGAGTAGTAAAAAATCAAGTGTATTCTTTCTAAATAATTTTTAAAAAATAAAAATATTAGGTTGGTGCCGACTGTTAATTTTGTATTTTTTTTCTCTCTGAGAATAGTATTTCTTTTATTGAGTGTCAACTATATCCGATTGGCTGTAAATTGTTCTAACAAGTCCTGTCTCCCTATTTCTTGCAATTTAGTGGTTGTTTGGCCTGAGGTGAACTGAATTCAAGAGGCTGGGACGACTTCCAAGAACAAAGTATGATACATGTTGGCCGAATAACAAAGGAACGAGTGTTGCCACAGGTGTGGCTACCTGTTCCTTACACCAATCACAGACAACTCTTACAAAATTGGAAGAAAGTTGAGCTTTAAAACCCAAACTTCCTATTTAAATGTTATTAAAGGCAAACAGAAATATGATTTATTAAATAGCAACTGACGCTTATAATTTTAATTTAAGAAGTTATTTTGCAGTAGTCATTACGCATTTACAGTATAATATAAGATAGTGACAACATCAGCTTCAAATTTTCAAGACAGCCAGTTGCAAACTTGAAAATGGAAAATCTTTATATTTTAATAATATTCACAGAATGATAAAGAATAGAAAACTTATCAGTGGTTTCTTTTATTAATAATAGTGTCTTAATATTATTTTCTTAATATATTTTACAAAATTTACTACTATTATTTGTTTTTAATAATTCGTATTTGAAATTGTTTTAAGTCGTTCAGTTCGTTTGTGTAATTATTGTTTGCGATAGGAAATGTGAAAAATATGTCACAGAAATATGTTCGGTATGAAAATATATTAATATACAGTATTGTTGTCAACATATTTTTCAAATCGATTATATTTAGAATAATAATAAACAGGCCAGTAACAGCTACATAATAAGGTTTAATGAAATTCTGAATTTCATTTCAAAGTTACCTAGGAAATTTGACTAAAAAAAGACAGCTTTACTGAAAATTACTGCTTTGAAGGCACATTAACACCAAACATAGTTTACACTAAAATCTTACAAGTCAGAAGCCTAAACATATAAAATACCTCTTGCTTTTTTTTTAAGTGATATTACCTCAGGGCTAATTATCACAATTATTTTCAAGCCGCAAAGTTCTCTTGTAAGAAATGAGTTAGTAATATGTAGCAAATGATTTTTCTGTGACTACTTCCACACTGACCGAAATATTTGCAAAAATTGGCAGTTTTTCCTCTTAAGTTGGAAACCAAATTGACTGAAATTGACAGTTGAATTGTTCCGTTGTTCAGTCCAATGATTTACGAACGGATATCTGATTTGAGCTGTTTTTTTCTTCCAATTCTGTTGGCGACCTATCAAAGAGAATTGACCACTCAGCGAGTCCTTCCAATCTGTTACTTCCTGTTGCTGTGGTCATCATTTTCCGCTTGATTTTTTGTGTCTGATATCTCTTCTTGCTTGCATTTCCACTTGACCGCAGAACTTGGAGGGCTTTTTTTTAATGATGGGTTTTATTCTTCGTTTGAATGAAATCTATCGTGATTTGAGGAATGAATAGGGAAAAATCTGGCACATGGCCATCCAGGAAAAGTAACCAGCACTGAATAGGACCAAGATAAGCCTAACCACTTGAAACTTGAAAAGGAGGGCTCCCAAGAGTCCTTTTGACACACTTTTTATTACGATAAATCACCAAATACCAAAAATGTAGAAGCAATGATTCATCAAGAAATTTCACTTGTGTGTGGCCTAATTAGCAAAAAATCTTTTTTTAAAAAAAGACAAAAAAAAAGCCGATCATGTATTTCTTCATTATTTTAAATCCTAACAAGTGGTTCACGCAGTATTTCTCTTAAATCCTTTTTTAATAAATTTAAACAGCTTGCATTACATAATGATTTTTGGTACATTTAATTTTAAAAATAATTTCAAATCTACATTTCTTTTACAAACAAGAGGAACCGCGATTTAAAAGAAATTAAGTTCACAGTTAGGTCGAGAGTAATTCTACTCTCTTCTACTTGTAAGTTTAAATACAAAAACAGACATTTTACCTGTTAAACCTAATTTCAAAATTAAATTTTAAAAGGATAAAAATAACCTTAAAAAAAGACTGCATTCGAGTAGGAAAAAGTTCTGGGAAATGAATTTAACCTATTTTAACATCCTTATAGTTAATAGGTTAAACAAATTGAACAGTCTCTTTTTAAAGTTTCCTATAGGCAACTAAATGAACATTATTTATCAAGGAAATACACAAGTTAAGGAACTAACATGTTTTTCATTCAACTGAATTATTTAATATGCAAATTTAGAGCCCGTTCTTTACCAACTGGATTTTTCAAACATGAGCAAAAAGTTTAATATGTCATTACAATTGCATTTTATTGTTTTTTATCCGTGAAAAATTAAAACGCAATCCATATTTTGGTATTAATATTGTAAAGATGTAATAGGACAACGAAGTTAAACTTCAAACTGGCATATCCATAATTCTGTTGCAAGAGATGGCGATGTGGTTTTTCCTGGGCTTACAGAATCCCAAAGAAAAGTGTTTAAATATTATTATAATACTCTAAAAAATTATAACATTGTAAAAAGACTTTTGAACTTTTTCAACCTCCCGAAAATGAAGTAAATGGCGAAAATCAAAACATCTTAAGCAGCAAACGCCTCTCTAAAATATCACTGAATTATATAAACTACAATTATTATCGTACTCATGCAATCTTTTCTCATCTGAAGGCGGACAGAGCATAACACTGTCCCTGTAAAAACCAATGATAAGTTATGCAGTGCATCTGTTACTTCGAAACATTTTTGATAAAGAAGTCAATTTCCTTCGAGAAAGTTCTTACTATCCAGCGATGTGATCAAAAAAAAAATAGCATCATTACAGCAGAATCGTATTTTGTAATAATCCTACCTTAATTAGGTAAAAATTAGCAAAGAAATTATTAAAAATACTTATTTCAAATAAATTGATAACACAAAATCAGTAATCTTATTTTCTTTTAAAGAAATAGAAATAGTTGTTGATTTTTTTAAATGGGTTTTTATTCTTTCGTGCAGTTGCTAATGGCGGGGCCGAGCCCGAACCGGGTTTTCAATCAAGTGTGGCCGATTCCCCTCGACTTCCAGAAGCCGAGCGCCGGTCTCGGTCAGGCCATTCCCCTTCGGAGCGTGTGCCGAGCCGAGAACAGGTTTCTGTCGCCCGAGGGACCATCGAGGCCCCTGCCACCGCCACAGCGCATGCGTGGCTCACGGCAACGGCGATGTCCTTCTCTCCGGGGAGATTTAAATTATCTCTCCCTGTCACCAGGTGCCCTTCAATTTTTATTGCAACCCTAACGGAATTGCTTCATACAAATTCAAACGCCTTTATCGACAGGCCTTCAAATACCTGACTTAAGATCTCTTACGAAAGTGTACGGCGTAAAGTTTCAAAGAGAAATTAAAAAATGAAAAAAACCACCATCACTTCGTGAGTCCATTACAATAGGTATTATTTACATAATTAGAGAGTCGTCGTGGAAAAAGACACACTAATAACAAAGCAAGGAGTTTTCTATTCTCTTCTAAGACATGTAAAGTTTTTATGTAGAATAAACTAACAATGTAAGATGGAATCGAAAATAGCTATCGAAGAAACAGCTTTTTT
This sequence comes from Thereuonema tuberculata, assembly GCA_023159025.1. Classification (NCBI taxonomy): domain Eukaryota; kingdom Metazoa; phylum Arthropoda; class Chilopoda; order Scutigeromorpha; family Scutigeridae; genus Thereuonema; species Thereuonema tuberculata. Next base: position 52,289,073 of record JAFIDM010005346.1, on the reverse strand, counting down.
TTTCGCGTATTCAAGCACAACTTAAAATCAAAAAATATTTTTGATTTCAAATACAAAGGAATACTTAATCATAATTTTAGGCACAACTTTCGTATTAGTCACGATATTTTAAAATTTGATTGAAATGTAAACAATACACATTAAAAATTCAAAATAAAAATTAACGAAATTTGCATATAAGTTTGTTTGTTTTTCTAATAGCCTACCATTCCTTTTCAACTTTATTTTGTTTAAAACATATAAATAAAAATCACTACATAAAACTTTGATATACGCCTACAAATTAAATCTGAAGTTTGGAAGCCCATAAATGCTTAATCATCTACCTATTATACAGAGGTGGTCAGACAGTCCAACCTAAAGTTTACTGTGCTTTTAACAGCCCAGATGTTGGCAAAAATGTTAAAATTTCATTACAAAAATAACTATCAGCAATAAATTTTTAATTTTCACGATTCTTTTAGCAGAGCATTTATTACTTCAAACCTTACTGACGAAATGAACAGATATGAATTGTTAATCTCAATATATATAAAAACTTTTTATAAAAAAAGTTACCTATTATAAACTATATAATCTTTTTGAGGTGTTTGTATATCAATGTTTATAAATAAGTTAAAACTTTTGTAAATTTTTTAGAATTACAAAAAAAAAAAAGTTTTAAATTTTGTTTGAATGTACCTGTTCTATAGCTATGCGTAACACGTTTAATAAAATAACACTGCCATAATAACAATGTGCATTTAACATGAATGTATAAATTACATTATTGAGTTTGTAACACTGATAGAAAATATTACTCGCGATATACAACTCGTAAAATGCGAGAATAATTGTATTTTAACTCAGGCTAAAACATTATCATAATAAAAAAATTAATAAACATTATCATAATATTTATAAATAGTTTTTAAGGTTTCAGACATGAATTTTAATTTTCGAGCTGATTGCGGTTGTATTTGGATGTAATTCTGAAGCTATATTAGCGAATATTGAAGTTTACGAACTTCTACCATGTGGACCATATAACCGGAGAGCGGAGAGGGCCGGACATGAGTTTGCCCATCTCCGAGTTTTCCCTCACCTTGTCGGGCAGTTTTTCTAATCGTGTATCGCGATTTAAAAACCCGATCTCGCTTTCACGGTGCTTTCCGACTCGAAACAAGTCCCCCGTCACTTCAGAGAAACGTTGAAACGCTGTAAATAAATGGATTCCGTTCTTACCTGAGTTGATGATTGCCATAGCCAAGGCCAGGTGAAGACAGGCCCGCTGCGACGAACCAAGTACACTCCGCACTTTTTCCATTTTTCTGTCCGAAATAATAAACTCAACAGTCCAATGTCAGATCGAACACAGTCCTTGCACGTTTGTTATCTCGCTTGTGAGCACCAAGTCATACCAGGAACTCTCAACGGGTTCAAAACACAAAATCCTAAAAAGAACGCAAAGCCACACGCACCACAAGCCCGTCGAGCTTTCGGCCTGTGCCTCGTTGCCAGGTTACGCACACAGACGAACGACCTCGAACGAGAGAAAAAAATAGTTCCTCTTGTAAGCGCCTAATTTTCACAAACCACTCGCTTTTATCAATTAAAAAGTATACGAAATGACAGAAAACTGTCTTTTACACTATTTTATTTAGATATTTTTAGGTTTTACGGTATTAAACATACGTCCACCAATCATAAGAGTTCTCAAGGCGTTTCGTGAATGTTTGAGGTATTTCTCCGCGAAGTAAGAGCGGGCTTTTTCAAGGGAGGGGAGAAGTCTCGGCGTCCCCACGCTACCTCCCGTCGGTTAGCGTATGGCCCGACGCCAATTAGGTAGAAAATAGTGCTTTCTATTGGATTATGATTCAAATCGAGGAGTGTGCCACAAAGGCCTTTAACGGAATTTGAAAGGGATGATGCGTCCGATGTTTAAATGGAAGACCTTCCGTTAAAAGGCGTCTGGCACGTGCGACAAGCCATTTAATAAACCCAGTCTGGACTTATTCAAATTTTCCCTTCAAAAAGCGAGGGTGTGAAGATTTAATTTTTAATATATATTCAACGGACTTTTGTAAATATAAGCAAATCTTCAATGAACGAATAATTTATTCATTCCCGCATACATATATAGGAATCTCAGTTTATTATTTTTTTCTTAGAGTAAAGATGGCGGGAAGAGAGAAATAATTAAAGTAATAAATTCATGGATTAAAGTCACATCAATTTAAGTTGGGCATTCAGAAATCTTTGAAATTCGTTTCAGGTCAATGAAAAAAAAAAGCAAATATTTCTAGCTTTCTTTCATAAAAATAGCATTCAGTCTTACAAAATTTATTCAAAATAAACAATTTGAAACCTACGTTTTTTAAAAGTACCTAATAAAAATAACCACTGTTACCTCAACTCAGCCTGGTAGTATCATAGATTAAGTAAGATTAAGTAACCTCTGCGTGTATTTGAAACTCTGCTAGTTATAGATTGTTTATTTTTAAATGCTGTTGCTGATTTTACTTTAAATTCAGTACATAGGCTTACAAAGTTTTTCAGTACCTCGGATTCTGTTTTTTTGGTATCGAAACACCGAACACAAATGAAATTTTATATATAAAGTTATTGAGAACAAGGATTGCTAATATTAAAGCAAATGAAGATACAGCCTGTATCTCGACTTATTATCGAAATGACAAAGAGGCCTGGCGCATCATAACCTCTGTTGATTTTGTCATTAAAAAACTTAAGTGTGCGTTAGAACAACAATATTTATTAAATTTAATAAATGCAAGTAGTTGCATGTCGTCCCTTTTTAGGTCTTAACTCTGCTTCGTAGTAAAACATAAAAAAATAACCAGGCTTACGGAATCGGAATCGAATTTTTTTTTTTTCCGATTCCACAGCCTTAGTTACAATTTGAAATAAATTATTGATTTATTGCTATTTCTCAGTCTATTTGACATGTTTGTGCAACCGTAGTCTCACAAACAGTGCGTTTTGGGATACTTATCTCCCAAACAGTGCGTCATAGCAAATATACGCTAAAGAAAAAAGTTTTACAACAGATAAAATTCTCCATTCTGTAACGTAGCACTTGTTAGAAAAACTTAGATAAATAAATAAACGCAAAAGTTGGTCTTTTCAACGTCATGGGAGGAAAAAATCAAGAAGATACCGAAAAAAACTTCGTTTACTTTGAATGGTTATTATTATTGTTGTTATTATTATTACTAGTTTATCTAAGTTGTAGAAACAGTAAACGATGGGTTCCGTATTTTAAATCATAATAATTTACCAAATACAAATATATATCTTCAATAATATTGCATTTTTGATATTCAATATTTTTATTAACTCTTACTAAAGTTAATTTCTGGCTTTAAATTCGAAGTACGCAAAAATTCAAAAGTTTCTGTGAGCCTTAGGAAAGCAGGTTAAAAACAACAAATTATTGCTAATAAAATGTCTTTTCTTCAATGTTATTTTCAACGAATATTCGCTAGTCTTTAATTAAATTTCACCCATTTCGACTGGTCAATAGCCGAATTGTGCATTAACGGCTTTTTTGTATACATTCTTCAATTTCAAATTTAAATTCGTAATTAATTTTCACTTATTAGGTCAACATTCCTAATTACTCAATCAGAATACCGTAACAAATTAAAAAAATATACCAAGGTGTAAATAATAAAGCTAGAGACAACATTAATAACAAGCTTATATAAAACTCTCTGGGTCGTTAACAGTTCATTAAAAAGTAGAAGTTCAACAACGAAAACAAAACCGAATTCGGCAGCGCTGCATACAGTGGCGCCACCTGTCTACGTTCTTGCCATATTGAGAAAAGTTCAATTCTTTTTCTCCCTTTATGGTAGATAGAACCTATTATGACCCACTATTCATGTAAATAACATATAATTGGCGATGATAATTATATTTAATGAAATGTACTTGTTTTATTAAAAGAACTGAGCTATTAAAAACAATAATTTGTAGTAGCTAAAAAAAAAACCACACATAAAAAAAGATAAAATAAACATGTGTGTGAAGAAAATATGATTCAAAATACGTTAATCAGTATAAAATTCATAGTTTTTCGTATTTAGGAAGTTTACGTAAAAACAGGATAAAATACGTAAATAAATAAATAAATAAATAAATAAATAAACTGTACATTAGTTATTTGTCGACGATTTACATAACGTACTTTTTCCTTACCCTTTGTACTATCTTTTTTATGAAAGTGATGCTTATGAGATCACTCAATCTGCGCATGTGTGTGTGTTTGTGTGACCCCCAATAACTTCTGAATCCCTGAATTAATCTTCTTGAAACTTAGTAAACGTATTTATGGATTAGGGATGATCCAACCTTTCTATTTCTTTTCCAAATGGAACTTCGTCGAGAAATTAGTGTAAGAAGGCAACAAAAATTCTCATAGAAAAATCACTGGAATCAAACAATGGATTTCTATTCTATTTCTATTAAAATTTCGCTGTTTTTAAACAATGAATTTTAATCCACTTTTAGATACTCCGTTAATAAAAGCACGGTTTGATACGGTTTCAAACAACCTAAAGTAATGAGGGTTTGTGAAAAAGGAATTAAGAAAAAGCACATTTCATTCACGCCTTGCATCATCGTCAAACAAAAATCTGGGACATCTGTTTCTTCCTTATTAGAACTCATCAACAAGTTACGATAAGACTATTGACGATCAACTGGGAAAGACTATTGGAATCGTTCACGCTCCCGGGAGTGGGATACCACAAAAGCAAACAAACAATATTTATTTTTTTTTCTCGTTTTCATTTTTGAAAATCAAAGAAAAAAAACAAAAATAACTTTTTACGGAAAGTAGACTTTTAAGTTCTTCGATTTTTATTATTATTTTTTTAAATGGCAGCTGATTAGTATAATTATCAAAGCCTATTATATCTTTAATCTTTAAGATTTGCACCACTCTTAATAATTGAATAAAACCAAATTTTCAAATGCATTTTATGTCGAAATACGTATGTTCGAATCATCTATCTACGGTCAAGATATCTCAACAACTACTTGTCTTAGAAAGCTGAAACTTTGATGGCGGGAAATGGGGATATTCACTCGATGTGAACTTTCGAATAATGTTATGCACATTTCGTAGTTCAATCTAAAAATCAATAAATTATCACCACACAATTATTTTGAAAGGTCCGTTATTAATCAACAACTAATTACTTCGGAGGGCTTAAGTTCAATAGCAGTTTGATTATCTCACGTTTGTGTGAACTACTACTTTTTTTAGGTTTTTTGAATAATGAAATAATGATATAAAAATTTCGTAAATTTCTGCTGTCTCTTATCTTTTCATTTGTTGGAAATTCAGGGGTTTTTCTCAGTCTCTAGTCCCTCAAATAAAAAAAGTTCGACAACTGCTGCAATGTGACATCGATTCTCTGATTAAATAAGCTCGAAATAAGAAGTAGTGCAGAGAGAAAGACAATAAGTTGCAGCGTAGAAATATGCATTCCGTGTCATCTTTTCGCCCGGTGATAGTCGAGTGGTCCAAATATAAGCTAAAACTAGACTGAAACCTTGTAAGTCTAAAATTCTTAACATTCTCTGACAACCGAAGAAGCAGAGTCATTGTTTTTTCTAAGACAGAACTGAATGATTGGCAGCAAAAAAAAAATATTACTGATAAAGTAAATGGACCACTTGCTTTCTTGCAGCTCGCGGCTGCCATCTACTGAGACAAATTGTAATTATTTTTTCCTCCAGATTTACGTTAAGGACACTGGTCTAGTGTTTGTCACTCTTCAACATTACCGGCAAAAAAAGAAGTTAACGATTCTAGGTAAAAATCTTAATTTGCTTACCATTATTCGAATTGGGGGGGGGGGGATTTCAGGCTTATTTCTCCCTGCCCCAAACACGCCCGTTCCTTCAAAACAGTAGCTCTCAACCGGTTTTGACTGGCGAAACCGTTCCGACATTGTTTTTTTTTTTTTATCGCCATGCTTCCAATTATCCAACCAAAAAAAAAAAAACTCGATTTTCAGCCAAACAAAGCTCCAACCCACAAAATGGTCGCCATTACAAAAATTTTATAGAAGACCATAGACACTCTTACAGCGAAACATCAAAAGGAAAATCAACAGAAAATGTAAAGTTATACTGTATTTAATTATTTCTCAAGCTTTTATTTAATTCTTTCTTCAGTCAAAAACAACTTTATTATTATCACCATGTCACTTACAGATATCGAATTTTTATTCACAATATTTCCATTGGATTCCATTTATTTCTAAGGAAGTACAATTAATTTCAAATTAGGGTCTATGGAGTATGTAACAATTAAATTGAAGGAAAATTGAAAACCGTTTTCCTTTCTTTCCTAACCGTCTTTTTTTGTTTTGAATTCTAACGAGGAAAACACCTTTCGTAATTTTGAAAACCAGCAGGTGATTTGCACGCGGATCTAATGAAGAGATCTACCGGATGTGGGATCAAAATACGATCTACTTCAAAAGTGAATCATCATTTGTACTTATTAAGTCTCAAAAAGGAGTTATAAAAATAAGTTCATAAAACTAACAATAAAATGCAAGCGCACAATCGTAAAATAGATTGTTCTATAAGAGGCGCCGAAAATTTTTATAAGTGATTTTTTATAAAGTTCTTTTCAGGATTTAAAAAACTGAAATAAAAAATTTATTATTTATTCCTAAAAATTAGGGTTTGTATTGGTTTCCCAGAAACACTTAAAAATTTATTTTTAAATTTTCAGGTTATGTGTGCAAGTATCGGGTGGTCAGAAATAAGCTTTATTTAATTCAAAAGTTTTACAACGTCAATAATTCAAATCTTATGGGATTCAGATTTGGCACAAGTTAATAGATTGATATTATTTATATAATTGAAAAATGTCTGTTAAGCCCAGCACAAGAATAAACAAAAAGAATTGCCTTTTGTGCTGGGTTTAACAGACATTTTTCAGTGAATTTGTCAGCACGTTAACCCTTCCTTTTATTTATATAATTGTTGGAAGTTTCGTAGGTTCTGTAGGTTTGTTACAGCTAAAAATTTTCTGAAAATAGCATTCGGGGGAAAATGAATTTAACATACTTTACGTATACAAGTGACCACATGACCACTTACCTAATGTTGATTATAATAAAAACTTCGAATTAAAAAAAAAAAAAAAAATGCAGTTCAAAGTCTGCGCAATTATTTTAAAAGCACTTTATTATTATTTTTTTTTTAAGATTTTTTTTTTTAGTTTTAGTGACCTGTATAATGGTGACTTTTCTAGTAGTAATTAAGGATTAGCTGTATAACACTGTATTCGTTGTATATAACGGTTTTTTTTCTTTTTTTTATGTAGTGTTATCGAATAATTAAGAAGCAGATCAAAGATAATAAATTCACAATAAATGATAATTTGAGTAATTCACTCGTTGGAATCCAAGGAATTTTCTTAGCGCTTAATTAAAAGAAAAAAAAGAGAAGGCATATATAATATTCATAAACAACAATGGGTAAAACCAAGTGATACCCTAGAACAGCTGTTTCATGCTCTTTGGTAATCATCAGCTAGGATTAGTCATCAGTAAACACCGAGATCCCGGTACTGAGGTCAATAGGAATAATTCTGACTATTGTTCCTAAAGGGACCGTTCAGGTATTACGGAAGCACATTTTTAGGTCATTTTAGATCCCCACCCCCGCCGTAGTACCGGATTAAGGGGGGAGAGGGTGCAAAAGGGGGCAACTGCCCCGGGCGGCAAAATGGGATTGAAAATGGCATGTCATAGTATCCGTTAAGTAAAAAATATGTGTGTTTTCATTTCAATAAATTAGGTTTGGCAACCATTAGAGAGACTATTACTTTAATCCAGTTATTTATTATTGCATTAAATAGTGAAAAACAGCTACAGGGGCTGCATGGGGCTGACTCTGACCCCCCTCTAATAAATTTCCTACATCCGGCACTGCCCCGCCGTTGTAATCAAAATTAAGCAGAGGCCGGACCTCACCCCTATTTGTGCTTACATAAGATTTGCAAAATCATTAACATTGAAATATACATGAGATACCGAGGGGAAAAAATATTTATCTCTATTACGTAAGCATTGTTCTGACCCTCCCCCCATCCACCTTGTTAGCAAAAATAAGCACAGCTTGACCTCCCCCCTTGAATGCTTATGTAATACTTGAACAGCCCCAAGGAGTGTGAAACAGCTATTCAAGGCAGTGGCGTAGCAACGCCTTTGGGGGCCCAGGGCGAGAGTTCCATTATTCCACAACCAAAAAAAAAAAAAAAAAAACGGAACCTAGGCTGACTGGTGGGGCTCCTCTCAGGCGGGGCCCCGGGGCGGATCCTCACCCCCGCTACGCCACTGATTCAAGGTTGTCACTTGGTCTCACTAGAATATAATGTCCAAGAGTTTGCGGGACCTTATTAAGAATAAAGTGTGATTCCTAAGTTTCAGAGGTTTTTTTTTTAATTTTCCATTTAAATTATTTGCTCAAAAATGCTGAGATATTTACGTATTTCTCCATTTTATTTTTCTGTCTTTATATTTTTTTTATTTTATATAGCGCGAGACTCTAAGATGCGGGGGCCGAATTGAAAAGCTCCCGCTCGCGCGATCCTGTCTTCTATCTTATAATTTAGTGATGTGAGAACAGTTTCTCGATTTTGCGACAGCTGAGTTGCTGATACGACACTTTCCACATGAGACTATGCTTCGGCATCCAGAAGGCGTTTTAGTTTGATTACAACACGGTACGTGCACCATCTCCTTTAGTTATGGTCAGTATTATTATTTGACGAAAGGTTCTGTACGTAGATCACGATTGCAGTGACGTAGTCCGTTTTCGTTTAGGAGAGCCTTCAGCGCTTTTGCGCATGCGTCAGGTCTCCTGAGATTTCTTCCAAATAGGGGCGAGGAAGATGGGATGTTTACTTTTTATAGTTTTAGTTTACTAGTAGCTGGGTTCTATTTGTGCTTTTCGGGAAAGAATTATGGAAAGAATAAATACTATTGCAAATATAACAGGTACTAAAAGAAAACAGTATTTCTTATTTTGCTTTGTTAAAAGAAAAACAGGTTTTAAGAAAGTGCCTATCTCAGCGTATCACCCCTTTGTGAGGTAGAATCGTCTGTGTTGTGGTTCTCGGATATCGAAACGGACTGTAGACTATATGCATCGATAAGTGAAAACAAAGAGCAGTACTTAGCAATCAAACAATTTTCACTCTAAAACTATGTCTGGAACCAAACATATTCGAACACTAGGGTTATAATTGCAGTACATGTTATGTTGAACTTATAATATCCAGTTACAGTTAATCTTATCATATAAATATAGTGGAGTACCGCTAATCCAGATCCCGCTAATCTGGACGCGATTAAAAAGAGAAAAAACTCCCAGAAAAAGCTGTGTTGTTCATAGACAACGCACCGTGCCACCCTCCTGAAGAAGAATTGCGAAAGGGGGATATTTTTGTGAAATTTCTGCCCCCTTGCATGTTAACAACGTAATCGAACCACGAAATTGCAAGAGAAAAAATAGCCCTTCTAGCGGGGCTTACTCGCTATAAAATGAAGTCTCGCTATAAAATGAAGTCTCACTCGGAAGCGGTCAAGAAAAACGTCTACACTCGACAGAGTCGCAGCGAGAACAGTGCTTTGAATGATTAGCAGCGAGATTCCAAGAACCCAAATCCTCCGAAGGGGTAGGAAAGGAATGAAGTGACAGGCGTGGTCGAAAATACCCCGTAAAGGCTTGGCTTTCTTAAAGTGAAGGGGCGGGGCTGAAAAGACAACAAGATGGCATGCAAAATGGAGAAGAAAGATGCTTTTGGCCATTTTTGATGGTGACGAGTTACCCGGAGTAGAATTAAATATGGTGACGGATAAAGGAGGGTTATTTTACATTATTGTCTATGAGACCTTGTCGGGACCAAAGGAAAACGACGACTTAAACGGAGTGACGACTTATCCGGGTGACGACTTAACGAGGTTTTACTGTATATAAATATGTTATATTTATTTATATTATTAGTGTATTAATTTACATGTACATATAACATTTTTTTTTATGTATGTTGTCGGAATCGCAGTGGAGCCTCCAAAGTTTAATAAACCATAAAAAAAATTCACTAAAAAACATATTATTGAGAAAATTCATGTGCCAGCATTCTGCCAGACTCAATGAATTTCTTTAGGGCAGTGAAAAATAAAAATGTACATTTAAATATTAATAAACATCAATGGGTGAAACCAAGTGTTTACTGGTGATCGGCAACGAGCGTGAAACAGCTGTTCTAGGATGTCACTTGGTCTCATCTACTGATGTTTATTATTATGTTGTAATAAAGAAACATGAGAATTCGCTTTACGACGACTTGCTTAACGACCATTAAAAAAAGAAAAAAGAAAGAATCCTACTCGAAATCTATTTCAAGATTATATTGTAAATAAAAAACATAAATAATAATAATAGATATCTGATTTTATCCAGTATTTTTCTGAGAATCTTTTGATTACATTTATAAGATAATCGAATGATTAAGTCTATTTAAAGCTGTGGTTAGCTACGGTAGAATGTTATGCGTTTGATCTAACGTTTGTAACACGCTTAAAATGTGCCTCGAAGAGAAAGTAAGGGTCGAACAAAAAAGTAATTTTAATTCGAAAAACCTATGTCCGTCCCTCCGTCTGTGATAACTCAAAAACTATACAACCTAGAAAAATGAAATTGCAAAGATAGGTTTTGGTTGTTAAAAGGAAGATCGCTATTAATTTTGGTATAATAGTGGACCGCTATGGAAGGTACAATCAGCAAAAAACTGACGAAGTACGCGAGTCTGAAAATACGATAATCGCTACAATTCAAACCTATACATCCAACTAAGCTGAAGTTTTAATTAAGGTATATGATTAAGCAATGAAGTTTTCTACCGACTTTGGAACAAATCCGACCATTAGGCTAGATAAGGAACTACAGGTCATAGTGCTTATTATTATCCGTCCGTTCGTGGTCAAGATAGTCAAGAATTACTAGTCCCACAACGCTGAAATTTTCATAGAAGATTCAAATAAGAAAGGATCCTATTTATTTTAGGTGAAGTCAGATCAGTAGGTAATGAGTTACGAGTCAAAAACCGTCATTGTGAAAGAAAAACTGCCTTTTTTTTTTTTCAATGTTTTTATGCGCCCTTACCACGCGGTTATTCGAAAGTTTGCACTTCAACTACATCATGTTTTCTCTTTACAATAATCAATAACCGAAAACGACAATTTTTCTTTATTATTATTATTATTATTATTATTATTGATTCAGTCCCATTAGTTTAGAATATTTTAAGATTTCTGGATATTTTTACTGTTATTTAGCAATCCGCGTGGCAACTGAGAAAAGATAAAACGAAAATGTGTTGAAGAAATACACAACTTTGCTTTTAACGCGACAGGTTCAACTTCTGGTTGAAATAAGGTCTAAAACGCACCTCGCATTTCCAGATTAAAAAAACAAGTTGTGGCTCAGCAGATGAATTCCTGCTTCACTTTCCTGACCTCTAGCGTTGACTTAGCGAAACAAAAAATGGCGGGAATCTTCATTATTCAAATGGACAGGCGACTGAATTTTCTTAGCAATACCAGTGCTTCTCAAACATATCACGACGGCTTTCATAAATTTCAAATTGTATATGGTTAACAGTAAAGAAAAATCATTACTGAATATACAACAATGCATTCGATCAGTATTTCCCAACCGGTGGATCGCGACCCACTAGTAGGTCGCGGAAGGATTACAGGTGGGTCGCGACTTGATCCTAAAACTATCAGAAACCATCGAATAAACCATCAGAAAAGATCAGAAAAATCGAAAATCGATCATATATAAGGAAGGGATACGACACAAATATGGTTTTATTTTATATTCTTCTATTCCTATATATGTGGAGGTATTCCTGTAAGGAAAGGTGGGTCGCCAGCTGAAAAAGGTTGGGAACCACTGCATTAGATATATTTTTGTTCAATTCATATCTATACATATGTAGACTACATTAATAAATGAAAAATAACTGATTTATTTTTAATATGTTTCTATAAATAATTAAATAAATTCCCATAATCATGTTCAGATACTACATATTCTTCTTTAAATACGCTTATTTACAGGTAGGTCAGAAAATTGTTGTGGTTGGGACGGGAGGGGGCAAATAATTAAGGTGACAATTTTTTCTAAAATGAAAAGGAGGATGCAAATAATTTGAAGAAAAAAAAATGTTATCAGGGGTTTCAGGGGTATAAACCTATCTGTTCAACCAAAAAAAGCCCTATGAACGTATCTGTTTAACCAAAAAAAAAAAATAAAAACCCTGAAACCTCTAAATGTATTTGTTCAACCAAAAAAAAAAAGGTTTTAAACTTCACATATCAAAAAGGAGGACATACTACTATTCAAACATCAAAAAGGAGGACAAAATTTACAAAAGGAGGACACTTCTCAAGGGAGGACAGAGCTTCAAAAAGGAGGACTGTTCTCCCTAAAGGAGGACGGTTGGTCACCTTAAAATAATTATTTTAAAAACATTGTATAAATAACCATATTAATTAATTATTGCAATAATATTACTTTCATTCAATGAATGTTGTCGATAAATAATGTAGTGAAATTGTCCACAGGTGTACTCAGACTTACGACGGGTTAGGTTCCGACCAGGCGGCCTAAGTCAATTTTGTAGAAAATCGACTTGATAATCGATCATTATATCTAAGGGGCGGAATATACAGCATATAATATAATACTAAGACATATAATTACTGTTAATAATATAATATCACAATTCCTGTTAATAATATAATATTACAATTAAACCTTTAAACATAATTCAAATTACCATAATACAGTAGTAATAATAAGAAAGAAGGGTATATGTAATATCTATTATGTAATATGTAAGGGTATATGTAATATCTGTATTGCTACTTTACGGTACTTGGTGTATATTTTAAAATACAAACTTAGTGTACATTACAGCCAAAATTTACAACACTATTTCTTTTTTCTATTGTCTTAGCTATTGTTTTTATTTGTGTTAAGATGAATTACTCTCTTTTTCTGTTTTTGTGGCTTCACTGGCTTTTCTTGTGGTCATTTACTAAGCCATGATTGCAGTTTATTACAAAGGATGCACTTCATTAAATTGGATACACACAAGGCGAACGCATACAACTAGGGCGAGTAAACAACGAGATGCTGTGTCATATGTAGAAAATTAACAAAGTATGATATTTTTTGTGTGTGATAAAACAGGCTCTATGGGACCTCGGTCGTATGGACGTTAAGTTGAAATATAAATTAATTTATCTTTTCCATCAATTCACTCTCCCCTTCCCCCTAATTTTAAAAAATGGGAGAAAACCGAATGGTGTGATTTTCGCGAAAGGTGAATAAAATACACAGGAGGGGAGGGAGGGATTGGTCGAAATGCCGCTACTAAAATAGAAACAATCGTCTTTTAACGAAAAAAAAATCAATTTTTTTCGTTATGTTTTATGTTACTGCTATTTGAAAAATTTCACTAATTTTTTTCGTTACCTTAATCACAAATCATTTCATTATTTCGTTACGTGTAATGTTTTTCAGCACTGGTTTCAATCATCATAAACTATATTTTAGCCAAAAGAATCATGGGAGCCCGCACATACGGATAGGAGGGGTGCATTTGCCCCCTGGAATTTTCAAAATTAATGTATTTCATAATTAAATTATTTTTTTTTCTTGTAAAAGAACTAATAGATGCTTAGAAAAGGGTAAATATTATTTAGGTTATTATGTTTTTAAAAGTCACAAATGATAGTGACTTTTTAAAGTTTATAAAAATGGAAGACAGAATTTAATCATTTATGGAATAAAGAGAAAAAAATAAGAAAACATGGAAAAAGAAAGAAAAAACAGTGGCGGATTTATTAAGAAATAAGTTAAAGATTACTCCAGCAGCAATTGAAAGGAGTCACGTGGTAAGAAAGGATTAAAAAAAAAGAGCGATTTATAGTGAAATTTATGGATTGGAGGGAATTAGTATTAAATAAGAAAAAAAATCTAAAATGTATGAACATAAATTAATATATCGAAGAATATTTTTGCAGAGGAAATAAAGGAAAAAACTGAAAATGGGACTAAATTTAATTTTATCCGTTATTAAAGTCTTTTTGAAGGTCATAAATTATGTAATTACAACTAACAAAATAAATATAGATAAATCTCAATGACATTTATCTGTATTTATTTAGATCTGCATTAACCTATAAATATTGAATTTCTCTTCGATGATTATTTACAAATAATATCTCTGATTATTGGCAACTATTGCTTTCACTTCGATAAATCTTCTTCAGGAAAATACGGATTTAATTGTAAAGCCTTTATTTTACTTACATGTTCTTCCTGATGAATTGGATGAATTATTCCATCTACAGCTTGGATTGGTTTTAGCTCGAAATTCGTACCTGCAACGCCATTTTGGATTCTCGTTCCGTTGATATCGCCCATCTATAACTGTGATGTATTTTTTCTGCACTAGAAGTAATTCCTATCTTGATTATGTTGCAGCGGAACAAAAAGACCTTCGATATTTTGTGTACCGTCTTATTACACAAATACATCAATGGATGGATTCACTGTTTCTTAATAACCATTTCTTGGTATTCGCCATTTTTCAATTGGAAACCTCGTTATCATTATGGCTTTTAATAAACAACTTCCAATGATTCAAATTTTCCCAATTCCGCATTGTTCACGCTTTCTATGTCACGTTGGCTATGATCTTTGTTATCACACATTGTTATCGAGCTGAGATGTTATCGCATTCTTTCAAGCATTATTTGAATCATTTCGTTTTAGCGGTCCCATGTTACAATAGGGAACCGCTCTGGCTTTTGCGTTGTCTGTCTGTCACACTGTATGTCACACTCTGTAGCGGCCAAATGGTTAGAGATATTAGAATGAAACCTTCACCATTGTGTTCAGCATCAAAATGTAGGTGACCACGTAAAAAAAATCAGACGTGTAGGACCCTCTCTGACCCCCCCCCAAATTAACTTTTTCCATAGCAGTGTTAGTAATAATGATAACAATTAACACCATAATAAAATTGATGATTCACACAGAGCAATACTAACAATTGCCAACAGGATGTCATTGTTAATATTTACAAACGTATTGATACATAAATTCTTTAACATATCCAAATGATGCACTAAGCATTGTATTAGCGGCCCCTAAGTTACAGCTTGCCTGTAAAACAAATAGGAACGGTCTTGCATTTATATGCTCTTGCTTTTAATTATTTTGTTCACACAATTGTGCATATTATGGGGCCGCTTTGCTTTGACACTGTCTAAAAGCATTAATTACCATGTTTATTTTTACATTTATTTCGATCTATTCAATTGATAACTACTCGATAATTTGAATTAAGCATTTCTAGAGGTGAGAATTTAATTCATATCTTCTACAAAAACAGATTAAAATTGCTAGAAATTATGAAAGAAGAATAAGAAAAGCAAACATAATACAGTTTGTATTTTTGTGTTGTTTACAAACTTTGCCATGAGCTTCAGTCTCTATGACCACCATAGTTCCTGCGATCACCGTTTGCTGGCGCTGACATCTCCCTACGACGTCAACCCATCTTGATTGGTTCACAAGACTGCCAAGTGAATTCCGTTCAACCCACCGGTTTCACAGCATCTCATTGGTACCTTCCCTCTTAAATAGAAATGTGCCGGTGTTGCCGGCTCATAGGACCATATCCACCGAGGAAGCCTCGTCACATTGAGGCGAAAGCTCTAGACGTTCTTGTGTTTTTAATGTTTGTTTTATGCTTGTGTGCAGGCTATGTTTTTATCCATAATACAGTATATAATGGAATAAAATTAAATAGTCAATTTTGGATTTTAAATAAGATCATAGAGAAGGATAAGCATGATCAATCATTAAATATGGGATATGATTCTAATTAGTGACGTAGGACAAAGTATTGACATGTTGACCGCTGTGGGAAATAGCAAAACACTAGTTTATGAGAAATTTAAAAAAAATTCTCATGGGAACATAATAGATGGCAATCGAAACTTCAGAAAAACGGGTGATAACATGAAAATTAAAATATAAAATAATCGGATTATGATTAAAAATAATGATTTCTTTTACAATAAACAAGTATTTACAGAACAAAACAAGGGACGAGGGGATGTAAAAAAATAAGTTAAATTATGGGCTGAGGGCGGCAAACTGGTCACGTAGGAAAAATAAAAAATAAAAATTAAAATAAAACCATGACAATGCCAACATTTACTTTTCCAGCTTTAGAAATGAAGTTTAGAAAAAAGTTTAGAAAACTGCCCTATGCAAACGTTGTAATGCAGAATAGTTCTATGCGGACGGTTAAAGCTGAAAAGTAGTTGAAATAAAATGTTCATTATTTAAAAAAAGGGTAGTTATGAATGAAATGTCACCTGTGGAATTACGGCTAATTGAATTGCTTTTGGACGAAAACGATTCGTTAATACATCGTAGGAATAAAAGTGATGAAAAACCTTGGGTTTGTTTGGTAGTTTTTAAGAAAATTTGAATTTAAAGCGGGACTCTTTTGCGGAAGCACACGTATAAAACAATGAACATGGCGGTCGAATTTTTTGCTAAAAGGGCGCTGTAGGCATTGGGAAAATTTTGCTGAAAGGCGCTACAAGCTTTTGCCTTGAAAATGTGCACATCCGCCTCCTGTGAAAGAGTTCCAAGAAAATCTCTAATTTTCTTAAAAATTACCAAAAAAAAACAGCGGTTTTCCATCACATTTATTCCTAATATGCATTAACGAATTGTTTCCTTCCAAAAAACTTGAAATTTACTTTAATTCCACACGTGACATTTCGTACATAATTACCAAAAAAAGCCTAAAAAGTGATAGGCTAATTCAATTTTTTTTTTCGGTGATGACTTCAGCCCGGGCCCCTTTGACGGCCGGGCCCCGGTGCTGCGGGACCAACTGACCCCCCATCCCCCCCTTGATGTGCCGTAAGAAACTTAACATAGTGGATCTGCGATAAATGTTTAGCTTAATACATAGCCAAATGCTCTAATCTAGACTTAAACTGGAGATGCCAAATAATCTGAACAAATATTAATTTAAATATCAAAGACTCAATGCCATCACACAAATGCATTTATGATAAGTTTATACATTAAAATGCACGAACGTTTTCAAAACGATCTGCGTTTCATTTTCAAGTGAGAATTCTGACTTGAAAATGAAACGCAGGTCGTTTTGAAAACGTTCGTGTATTTTAATGTATAAACTTATTGTAAATGCATTATTATCAACACGCTGAAAGATGAAACTCCCAGAATGCAAAGCAGATT
>JAFIDM010005346.1:52217983-52264973 GCA_023159025.1 Thereuonema tuberculata | reverse complement strand
TGTTCAACCTAGAAAGTAACAGCAACAATAACTAAGTGGCCATCTGGCGGAACAAGACTACATGGGAGGTTCAAATATAAATATATTAAGCAATTATCACAGTCTACAGTTAACACATTACAAATTAAAAACGAGTTATTAAATAATTCCGACACAACGTTTCGTACAGGTGTCTTTTTCAATTATACACAATTTGAACTATTAAAATCAATCTCTTGTATACACGTCTTTGACTGTACAAAAAGTGTATGAACTTATTTTTTATTATTATAATTTTTTTAATAATTCATTTTTTAATTTGTAGTGTATTAATTATAGAATGTGATAATTGCTTGTAAAAATATGTTAAATGTTTTTTGTTTTTGTTTTTGTTAAATACATAAACACTTATCTCTGATCTATTTCCCAAATGATCTAACTCTTCTTATTCGGGAAAGTTTGTAAAATAAAAATACTGGTTTGTCCCTAGATTCGGCTCTGCTGAGCAAGAATAACTCTCAGAACCTTTTAAAGTATAAATTAATATCGAACTTTATTGTTCTGGGATTGGCTACTTTCTATGTCCTTTGCTTTGCAGTAATGATTTTTCGCTTATTAATAGGCCTACCAGTTTTCTGTTTTTAAAAATCGCTTTCAGATATGGACTTCTCTCTCTGATCTACACTAAAATGATTCAGAATCTTAGTAAAGAGAAATCTTCCCAGAAGATGGCGCAGTTGTGGTGGCAGTCTTGTTTTTCTTATTTTTTCTTGCATCTAGAGGTTAGCTATCTGCAGGAGGTAGGTTCGGCTCACTGCAGAAACGTGTTGGGGCGCCAAATTAAGTTGGGTTTTAAAGGATGCTGTGTAGATGGGGACAGTGCAGGTGCAAGAGCAGGATGAAAGGGCTCCATTCTGCTTTGCTCTTCAACCCTGCCGTGAGATCGTGTTCAGAATCGACCAAACGGGAAATACGATACGAACCTCTCAACTTTGACGGATTGGATTCTTTCTTTACTGAGGACCTTTATTTTTTCTTTTTTTTTTTCTTTCTCTTTTTCCCTCGTGCTCCCATTACGTCCTCTAAGACTATTTCCCCCCCCCCCTCCCTTTTCTCTTTTCTCAAGTCTATCGCTTTTTCTTGAGATAAATAAGAAAAACTAGCTTGAAATAGAAACGATCACAGTTTTTAGTCCCTGATCCAGAAAAACTTCAAAAGTTACACGTGCGAAATCACTCACGGTTCTTCAGTACACGGGGAAAAAAAGTAAAGAAAAAGCTCTTGAAAACAAATTGTAATTCAAATTTAGACATCTGGGCAAAATATTTATAGTTGAAGAACCTCGGGAAAAACCTTTTAGTTCAGAGACATAGAAGTTACTTTTTATTGTTTTCACTGTTTTGAAAATGTATAGTACATTATTGTAAATGTCAAATTTTCGTATAAGAGGCTTAATAATTTTTAGACCCTATTTCTACCAAAAAATATTAAAATTGGATATAAAGTACAATGCACATTCTATCTTAGACAATGATAGATTCTTATTAGATTGTCATAGTAATGGTTTTTACTTAGATTAGAATGGTGTGAATGTGGGTGACAGGGAGCCCAGCACCGCGACCGGTAGATCTATTGTGCTAAACCCACGGAAATGAGGACAGGCGGAGAGAAAGACTGAGAAAGCATGGTGGTAGGCTCTCAGGGGAAATGGGAGAACCCCGAGAAAACCTGCCCAGTGCGGATCGTCCACCATCATGAAACCCACATGAGAAATGGTTTTTACTTAGTACTATCCATTACGATGACCTAATAGAAAGGAAGCATAAGTGAATGTCCACTATTAGTGATTAATAATGGTTAAAGAAATCTGAGACGCAGATTACATAGATTGTGGATTAAAATATATAGAATGAATTGTTTATTCTATAAAATGATGATTCTATATAGTGAAATAAAGCGTATCATATAAAAGGTTAAAGATTTAACAAAAAATGAAAAAAAAAAAGGAAAATTAGGGTTCTGTCTGTGTGTGTGTGATAATTCGTCTTTCTGTATAAATAACCATATCATGAATAAATAGTTAGATTAGTAAACTTGGTAAACTGCTCGATTATAGGCCTATCTATTTAATAACAGTAAGATTAAAGTAATAATAACAGTAAGACCACAATTTTTAGAAAGTTAATCACGTCCTTTTTACTTTGAATCTGAAGTTGGTCGTAAGGTGGCGCCCCATCCTGCATCTGGACATCCGATACCCGCCATTTTGTTTGACTTTGCCATTGCTTCAACATTAAATCAAACAGAAATCACCTTCTACGAGTCTTTTTTTTTTCCTCCAAATGAGACGTAATTCCTGTTCTGACTACGACGGTTCTGCCTTGGTATTTTTCAACAGTTGACTGCTTTTACAAGTGGAGCAGAACCTCCGACTCACGTCGCTATTTCTCCACCTGCCTCTTCCAACTCCCTCCTCCCCCGCAACTTTTCTTTTTTTCCTTGCTTCTGAAAGCAAATTTTCTTTCCCCCACGTATTCAGCATTTTTTTTTTAAGTTCTTAATGTCTGACAAACTCTTGATGACTCACGCCTTCGACCTACAAGGTTTCCCTATTCTGTTTCTAGACATTTCCTGAAGAATAAAATAGATTTCAATCCAGGTGCTTTTCAAATTTGAAATTCTTTCCCAGATTGTGAACAGAAATTCTCCTGACCCATATTTTTTTTGCTGAATTTCTGGAAACCCCAAATTGGATTTTTTTATTTGTTATTTGACCAGTTTATATATGAGGTAGAAACTTTGTGAAATCACAAGAAATCTTCTATTTGCCGGTTAATAAGTAAAAAGAGGAAAGGTACAGTTCACGTGCGAACTTTCGATTGTCCTAACGAAACCACACACTTGACAGTACTTCGTTTACCTATGATTAGAGCATAATTAGTAGGCTCTAATTCTAATAACCAAAACTTCCATTTAAAATTTCGGCTTCCCAGGGTAAGTTTCATTGATTGCGAAAGGAGAGACGGACCGTGCTACCTTATTTCTTTGTTTAAAACTTCATTATTATAACCCATTAGATGTATTAAGCGTTGTGCAATGCTATATCAAACATGCAGTATGCCCGCATAAAATATTTGAGGTTTATAGCTAGAAAATATGTAATAGCTAATAAAAGAACGTTGGCTGAAGAGATTTGTACAAAAATAAATCCTATAAAACATTTATTGGGACTTTTTAGACTATTACTGCAATTTGTTCAATAGTTGAATATATTTGGCTTTTTTCATTGAAATTACACCAACACAAGTTAATTTATAGAAGATTTATTGCTATCTTTGAATATCTCATTTTTTTATTTTATTTTTTAAATATCCAATTAAAATTCCTTGCAAGAGGAGAGGTGTATTTCATAATTACTATAAAAGCTATTTTTAAAAATAATAGCCCTTATGGAATAGCTTTGAATGGAATGGTAATGATTTTAATACCGTGTTAACTTTTACGATTAACTTGAGACAGAACAAACAAAACACGGAACAAACATAGAACACCCAGGATTTTAAACTGATACACACTAACAGATATATGAATTTACAATAAACACTAACAATAACAAAGGAAAGAATATGCTATTGAAAGAAATCCTTAAACAAAATTTTAAATTTAATTATTATTATTATTTCTAAACTTTCCTTGTGTGTAAAAGAATATAACATTACTGTGGTTTTCCTTTTTTTTTTTTTAAATTTAACGTAATAACATTTTAGGGCTTGACTTATGGGAAGAAAATTTCATTACTACCTTATTATTTATTTATTATACATTATTATCTATTATTTATTAATGTAAATGAATTAATCTTTACCAAGAAATTAATAATAATTATAAATTCCCTGTACTGTTTTTTTTAATAAGTTTTTAATAACTACTGTGTTTTACTTAATAATTAAATAATATCGTCGTTATCTTTTTTATTTTTGCTATTAATGAAATTAACTTGCGTATATTGGGTAATTCAATAGCGTTTTTGCTATTATAAATTAACTAACTTTTGTAAATAATTATAATCAAAACTTTTTGATAGGATTATTTAGAATCCCACGAATACTTAAATGTATAATGATTAATAATAAATTATTAATTGATTTATAAAATCTTCTTTATTTATTTCCTCTTTATTTAATTACAATATTTCAATCGGCTTAAATATTGCCGATTTTGTTCAGGCAAAGCATCTTCGTAAAATTTCAAATAATAAAAAACAGTAATTTTGAAACCGATTGAAATCTTAACTGTTAATATTCATCAGATATTAGAATTGGAAAATAAATGTTAACATTTTCACGATTTATAATAAATAAATAAATAAAATAAAAAAAATGAAATTTTAAGAACTATCATTCTAATGAAACTAAGTTCTTTAGAAATAATTGTTTTATCTTTTTTTTTTTTTTTATTTCTGAAAGCCTTAGTATCCACTTTTGGGAATGGAAAACCCGTTTCAATTCAATTGAAGTTGTTAAAATAATTAAGATGCCCTTTTGTTAATGGAATAATGATTGCTAGATAAAAATGGAAAGTTTTGTTCGAGCCTTGGGACCTGTGTGTTTGAGTCACGATTTTAGGCCTGAATTTTTCCTTCAACACGAATTGCCTAATTTAGTGTTATTAATTCGTAAACAAAAAAACAACTACAACAATCATTCGAAAGATCCATTAACGTCTTTCGATGCCCAAATCAATCTTTTTTTCGTTGTATTTCCTTCTTTTTGTTTGATGGTTTGATAATCTTGTGTTAATCTTATCTGGTTGCCGAAAAACCCTTTGGCTTGTCTTAAAAAAGACCGATGACCGACTTGTAGCCGACAGCCGGGCTCCAGCTCCCGTCAGCGGTACGTGCGGGCCTACGAGAGGAGGGTGTGGCCGGCCGAGAACAATAGCACGGCGGCTGATTAGTATTCGTATGTAGGTCTTTGCTTCGCGTCCGGTGGGTGGTAACAGCAGACGACCGTCGGTCATTAGCTATGGTCACTTGGTAGAAAAGGGGGACCTCAAAGGCAACCTGTTGTTTTTGTAATAAAGCTCTCATTGTACTTCGTTTCTGCTCTGAATTTGATTGATAGCGAACAATAAGTACATATCCCCGTTCTGTCCGGCGTTAATCTACCAGAGTTCCAACACTATAATTAAGTCGGTAATGGAGCCAGTCTAAGAAAGGGAATTTGCAAGATAGGTTTTCAATGCTGTTAGCGTAATGTATTTAGTTTAAAGAGAACATGTGCTGTTCTCGTTGTAAGGACAACTGGAAAAATTAGAAGCAGAAAATGATTTTAAGAAATGTACAGATTAGATCCTATTTTTAATGCATAATATGAATATTCAGTTTGCGTCTGACATTTGTAATACCCTGCAATATACATCGGAAGGACATAAAAGGTTTACAGATGTTTCACAAAGAAAGATTCAGGATATTAGCATCTCCTTATGCCCCAGGATATTACAGCGAAAAAAACACTTTTTTTTTTTTTTTTTAATCCCAGTGAACTGAAAGTTAATTCAGTAGGATATATATATGATATATGGATATATATATATATATATGGCCGTATCTCCATAGAAACAGTGATTTGTTTTTTGTATTGGCGTTTTTAAATCCCAAATCACTATTTATTATAAATATATAATTTTTTTTATTATTTTTTATTTTTTTAAAAATTTCATGAATGTTGTTTAAAGTATAAAGGTCTACCTTTACGTCTACCTTCTTTTTAAACAGCAGTAAAGCTATTACCCTAGGGAGCTTAAACTTTTAAAGTATCTCAATTGTGAAATTTTTTTTTTTTTTTTTTTTTTTTTTTTTTTTTTTTTATAGTTGGAAAAAAAAAAAAATGACAAAAAAGCCCTCTACATAAAAAGCGCCGTAAGAATAATAACTCAGTAATTACTTACTTACCCTAGGATAATGAAACTTTGAATAGTTGTTGTTGTATATATCTAGTACATATTTTTATATTTCATTTTGATTTACCCTTGAACCATAGATTAGGTATCGCACTCTAAAAAATGAAAAAAATCAAGAACGAGTTCATCTGAAAGCTGGCACGACAACTGTGATTTTGTTGTTGTTCATTTCAGACAGTTTCATGGCTTAAGAAAATGTTTTGCAATGGCATCGCGAGAACGTAAAGCGCACTTGATGTCTTTGAAAATACTTCACTACGTCTCCAACGGCTTTTCCTTGTGAGTGCACTTACGTTAAAGTAGAAGTACTGAAGTAAAAGTTGAAGTATAAAAACTCTTATCCCCTAGTTACTTATTGCAATTGCATGATTTATTTATTTATATATTTATTTATTTATAAAGTTTGTTAGATAATGGACAACAATTTCTGAAGACTTGCCATATTCTGAAATATGGAAGAAAATTTGAAAATCAATGAGAAATAAAACATCAATATTAAATTCGAAAGAACTTCTTATCAAAGTCGATAACTAATAAAAAAATATATTAAGACACTTCCGTTTGAATAGATTCCTTTTACCGTAATAATATCACCGTAAATGCATTTATTTTCTTTAAAACTTAACTGCAAGGGCGAAAACCTTTTCAACTAAGTCTGTGTGGTTGTTTTGAAGTTGTTGCAGCGTAAGAAATGTGGCTACAATTCACGGCGTTATTGCTTGACCGCTCCCTCAAGTATTTTCGTAGTCCTTACATTTATCCATTTTCTATAAAATTCTTAGGATATTTTGAACAGCGTTGTTGTTACTTGTAAGAAAGTATTGACGTTAAAAATAGAATGTGCGAATTCATTGTTGTGGGTTCTTGAGTTGGAAAACGGGGTGTTTATAGTTTGAAGGGGGCCTTGGCGTTCTTGTTAATGGGGAGTTCGCCGCCCCTGTTCTTTGGTAATTGGCGATAGGGGGCAGCTGGCTTCATTAGTGCAGGGGGATAGAAAAGAACCCCAATTTCCTAAACCCTCTCACCCTACATCCTTGTCCAATTGGCGGGGGCCGTAAATCAGAATTTATTCTCGCCGATGCGAATCTAATTCTGAAATCCGTTTCATAAATTGCGGTGGCGTCCTTTCACCAGAAAAGGGACGGTCGTGCACCGTGCGAGGGCAGTTGCACCATCTCACACGCTTAATGGACCGTGCGGGGGAGTTGGGGTCAGTGGAAATGAAGCATCACAAGTCCTCATTGAAATGTAAATTTGAAATTTAAAACTTAGCCCTAAATACTCTTTTTTTTTAAAATTAATTAATAGATAAATACAAACCCTTATTCGAAACATTGGAACTTCCTGATTGAAGCATATTGTTGATGTTTATCCCGGCATTACGAATTGCTAGGTTCCAAATCCTTGTCGTAAAGCGAGAATCGTCGGATTTTAAAAGCACTGCTTTTTTTTATGGATTTATTGATGCTTGTTCTGATTTATTGACGCATGACTGTCGTAAATAAAGCATCTATAACTAAAATAAACGCATGCTATTTCATCTTAGTCAAATCTTAAAATTCATCTTCAACTTATTTTGCGAAAAAGAGTAATAATAAGAAAACGAAAATTGTAAACAGTTTAATATTCACTTAATGACAGAGCGTAGCCTGCAAAGAACGTGTTTGCAAGCAAACTGACGCCATCTGGACGCTGAAACGGTAGCGTCATGTCGCAAAAGTGTCGTATCAGCTGTCGGGGAATGATGGCAATTGAGCGGAACATTAGAAAATTAGAAAGCTAATTGATACGACTATGAACAAAAAAAAAAAGTTTATATTGTATCTTATATGTATGTACACTGTTCGTTTTCGAAAGCCAGACCTGTCACTCGCGGGCGATTCTACTCCGCAGAGGGGTGATACGTTGAGATGGACAGTTTCCTAAGACCTGTTTGAAAAAATAATGGAGGAGCATTTTTGCAATAGTACGTATTCTTTCCATAATTCTTTCCCGAAAAGCGCAAATAGAACGCAGCTTCTAGTAAACTAACACTGATAAAAAGTAAACATCCCTCTTTGTCTTTCCTCACCCCTATTTTGATGAATTCAAAGGAGACCTGACGCATGCGCAAAAGCGCTGAAGGTTCTCGTAAACAAAAACGAACAGTATCTTTCTATTTTATCTAAAAAACAAAACAAAACTTTGAAACAATATATATATATATATACATATCTTTATCTGGTTAGCTTTTTCTTTGTTAGCCTTAGGCTAAGAACGCACTTGCATATATTCTTCAGCGAAGTCATAAACGAAGTCTCCCCTCCGCAGAGAATGGTTCATTAGAGAACCCTCAATTCGCCCGAGGTCTGAAACCAACGCGTACATATACAGCGAAATCTGTATTTTTTCCACTTCAAGAAGGGGTCATCACAATAGGAACAATTATTACATTGCTTAAGGCAGCAATAAAAGGGAGAGAAGAGGGGAAGATTTTACGACTTCGTGGATAAATATACGCAAGTGCGTAGGGGGCCTTAAGAAAGTATAGACTTACTTTTCGGTGTTTCTGTAGTAGGTGTCTATATCTCCTCTCCCAATAACATCTGAACTAGTAAATGGATGTTGTTGAAGATCGACTTGTTGTAAATCTATTTGAAACTAGTTGTGTAAAAGGTTTGTATTAAATTGGTTCTTTGGATAGACAGGTGCGCCGGCTTTTTATTTGTGTGTAATGAAAAAGAATTTGCTGGTTCAAACACCTTTTAGCAAATGGAAAAATGGAACGTTGTTTGTATTCAATTCTGTGTTGCTTCCCCAGAAAATAAGTCACTGTTAAAACATTACCTCTGAGTGATGCCTTTCTAACGAGAAAACTGCTACTGAAAGGCATCTCAAGAATGGCGGTATATCTGCTTCGGAGTATAGGCTGCGGAAAAGGGACAAATTCAAGTC
Organism: Thereuonema tuberculata; assembly: GCA_023159025.1. Taxonomy (NCBI): domain Eukaryota; kingdom Metazoa; phylum Arthropoda; class Chilopoda; order Scutigeromorpha; family Scutigeridae; genus Thereuonema; species Thereuonema tuberculata. Next base: position 52,256,099 of record JAFIDM010005346.1, on the reverse strand, counting down.
GGGACGGATTCTTTGCCCCTGTTGTTTTTTTTTTGGTTTCCTCCCTCCAAGGAACGCAGTCTTGGCATTCTTAAACAGTGTTGAAAACTAAGATATGTCTATTTACTAACGATAGCTCAAGATGGCTGTTTCTTGTTTTTCTGTTTCAGGCTTTTTAGCTACAGATCACTATGCATTTATCCAAATATAAACCATATGACTCCCCGTTAGTCCCCCACATGCTAACAATACATTTCCAAAGTTGTCACAGCAAAAAAGCTCTTAGAGAAACGCCCTTTCAAATACCTTCTAAAAATGAAGGTGCTGGGCCCACCAAACAAATAGAATAAACAAACTTTAAAACAACTATTATAGAGAAAATGTCATTTAGATTTCCTGGACGCCAAAAATTTTGTGGCGCGAAAATTTATTTTCACCTTAAGTTGAACTGGACCAGAAAATGTAACAAAATAAAAGTTCTATATTTCCATTGTAATTTTTAATATCTTGAAATCGCTGAATAAATGCAATTGTTTCGGTTGGTGAAGTAAATTTTGGAGATGGAAACTCAAAATAACTTGCCTAGGGCATCAAGATCACTGTAGCCGGCCCTGGGAATTGTTATTTTGAAATTACATTTCAGAATTAATTCAGCTCCGTTTTAATTTCCGAAGAAAGAAGTTATTATTATTATTTTTATTTTAATGTCTAATTACGTTTTTTTCTAGAATTTTGATTGTAGTATCTGTCCAAAATATATCTGAAAATATTGAGGCGATTGAATAACTGAATATTTATTTAATATTAGAAAAATAAAATAACAAAACAAAATATATTCTTGAGTATTTCCAAAAACAACTTGCACAACAAGACAGATAGCTAGAACTCCAAGATTATCTATCAATTTTAAAGTAAAAATTTTTAATACCATTTCAAGTTTAGTTAATGATACGGATTTTATATCTGTCTGAATTATTCAGGCTTAAACTGACAGCAAATTCGCAACGGGGGATTCGTTTCTTTATCGTTTTCGTTTCTCGTAACTGGATATTCCCTTTTCTTAATCTGTTATTAATACTCTAGAATTTGTATTCCTTAATCTCACAGAATCTGCCGTCTATCTTCCTTCTTAATCCGTGTCGGATTTTTTTTCTTTCTTTCTTTTTTCTTTCATATCTCTCTTAAGATGAATTTAAGCCTAATGAAGTAGAATTCTTTTGTGCCTTCAGTTTTCCCCTTGAATTTCAATTCGTTCCTTCATCATCATCCATTCGTTTCGCTTCTATATTTCTTGCAAATATTCAGTGTCCAACATTTAAACATTACCTCTTATTCTCTCCTAGCAAAAACTCATAGTCTACATCCTACGCATTTCTTATTGTTATTTTTAATGGAGAGGGCGTTTTAATACAAGCATACGTTTTTTTGGTTATTGTGGAAAATAGCTGACTAACATAAATATTGAAGCGTAATAAGAGTAAAATATGTTTTGGGATCAGTAGAAGATTAAACAGAAAAGAAAAAAAATATATAGTTGCCGAACCAACTTTCAATTAACTTCAAAGTTTTCATTGTCATTATTGTTACTAAATTCAGCCTCCACACCTATTGCATTTTTTAGTTTAAAAAATCAAGTTTCATCTACATTTAAAATTTCAGCGTTCTAAGATAAGTAGTTTGAGTTTATGTGTTCATGTACACTTCAATCCTTTAAAAATGTAACACGTCAATTTTTAAAGTTGCGTTCGTCATAAAGAATTTCAGCTAAATTTTGAGAATGTAACAGTTAAGTAGTAATGGAAAGTCTACATTAAAATTTCAGCTTTCTTAAATAAATAGTTTTGAAATCTTTTTGTTCAAAATTCTTTCTTTTTTATTTCACTCTTATACATATATTTCGGGGGATTATGTACGATGGACTCTGGTGCTGTTGAATTTGCCACAAATTATAAAAATGTGAATATCATAAGATTGTTATATTTTTGTAATTCTAGCAGTTTTTCCAGTCTTAATGATTTGTTTTTATATATTTCAAAATTTGAAACAGGAATAATGAAATTGCTCCGAAAATTCAATAAGAAAAGATAAATATTAAAATATGTAATTTTTTTAAATAGTGACGCGATTTTCGTGAAACTTGTTATATAACTTGGATACTATCATCCATCTTAGATTACATCGAGAACCAATTAAGTTTCTATAGTTTTTAAAATAGCCATCTCTCTTTATAATAATCTCCTTTCCGGACAGATGCTTTAAAAAGTTTTATTTATAAACTCCGGCATTGCAATCTAATCGGTCGTATTTAATTATGTAACTTCGTCATCGTTAAACACGGCAAATGACGTCACAGATCATGAATACAGATTGCAGGAGTTTCATCTGAGTGCTTAGGGAGGCAAAATATATTATATATTATTATATAATATATATTATATATTTATATATAAATAATCATATGTAAATTTGAAAATAAATAAAGTAATCGTAATTTATTTTTTATGTTTTTATATTTTATTTTGTTATTTTTTTATGTTTTTACTTATAAAAACACCGAATAAAACCACTTTTATTTATAATAAACACTGGATAGAATGCGATAAGTCTTATTTTATAACATAATTTATAATACTCCAATATTAATTAATAGTAAGATATCCTAGCAAAACTGTTACATTACTTTTGTAATTAAATGATGTACGCAGTTGTTAATATTAATTCCAAATCAATTTTGTTTAGTTTACTTATTTAGAATTTGAGTGCCGTAGATTTAAAGTTAATGACATGTTTCTGGAATATTCTTTTTTCACTATGACGACATAGGATTCCATTACATCACTGATGGCAATGACATATGTTTAATTTGATTTTTTTAAGAAAAGTAAATGAAGGAAGCAGGAATTTATCCTCGTTCGTGTTACTGCAGTAGTAATTCGAAAAATGTGGCAAATTGGACAAACATACCCCACCGTCACCAATAACATTGCGTGCCTCGACATCAGCGACATCTGTATCAAATTACGAAACTAATAAGCAGCTGACACAACCCAGAGTGAACTCCTTCGGGGGATAAGTGAATAAGAAGCCTTAAAAAGGGAGGAAAAGCAAACTGATTGCTTGGCTTCTCTCACCCGGCGAAATCCTATAGCCACGAAGGCATCCTACTTAATTAGAAACCTATAAGCACTTCATTATAAACTGAAAGTAAAAACACGTCTCTTGCAGCCCTCGCAGATGTAGCCAAGTGGTTTCACTGCTCGACGAGTAATTTGAAGCTGTTATGTATATATTTTTTATCGCTCATTGCTGTAGTGATATAAAATGTTGTTACAATTACAGATGCGTTGAATAACTACTTTGAATAAAAAAAAAAAAAAAAGACAAAGCATATTAAAATACAGAAATTTACATGTGCGCATAGTAATTGAAAAATTTCGGACAACTAACACACAAGACTAGATAAAAAATATTACATACAATTAAAAAGTTAACATTCACAACCGGTTTCGTCTCCAATACGAGGCTTTGACGAGTGAAAAAGCATAAGTTCTTAAAAAAACTTTTAGTTTCTACTTTCATTAAAACTCGTGAAAAATCACCCTGAACCTTCAATTAAAAAATTTCAAGTACAAAAATTACATTGTCCCATTGAGCGGTTCACATACCCACATACATAGAGAAAATTTGATGAGTTTTATTTTCCTAGGAAATTATGATAATAAAATACATTAAAATGTAATTTATGTTAAGCAATAAGAAATAGAATTATAATCCATGAAAAAAATTGAGTGATGTTCACAACAATATCGAAAAAAATCCATAATTAAATACATACTAGAATGTATATAATGTAGTATAGTTGGTGCACCAACTTTTGAAAACATAATCATGTCTGGAAGTAGTTTTCAGCTAGACTGAGCAGATTAAATCATTCCTCGTTTTTTCTGTTAATTTCTAATAAGTAACAGTTAGTTGCCTTTTGTGGTTTTATTGAGAACTTGTTATAGGTATCGTATATTTTCATTGTGCCTTTAAGCAGAGAGGGTATGTTCTGTTTGAACGGAATGTAAAATTTAATTCAATCGAAGTAAGATTCAGTTTCTATTCTAGGAGTTTGATACTTTTAAGAATTCAGCTTAGGCTATTAAAAATAAGATCCTGTTCATTGATAAATTTAGGACGTATTGTTAAAAAATATTTTAGGCTCAAACCCACCGTAACATTTATATTAAAATGTCGGTTGCTCATGAAACTACATATCTCAGAAAGCTGATTATTTTCAATGGCAAATGGTTATTATTTAACATGAAACCCGTGAATGTGTCATAGCCTTCACAGACTGACTTAACAAGATAAATAAACAATTAATTATGGCGGAAAGCTACAAATTTAAACAAGGTTTAGGCCAGGAATAGGAAATACCGAATCAGGTTCTGGCCCCCTTAATACATAACATTATCATTGACTAGCAATTTGGCTAAGGATTAAGTTTCTTCAAATTGCGCTATAAACCGCATTATGTCTGAACAACAACTTTACAACGAAGAATATTTTTCCTGACCTGGCACGCCAACTACAAATTTCTTGCTTTTAAATAAAATTCAGCAGGAATCGGTGAAATCAGGTTTTCGATGAGGTCGAACAAGGCAGAAGCATTCGGTAATTTTACCAAAATCGAGTACGTGCCGTTCGTTCAACCAGAAATTTTGCTACGAAAACTACTGAAAAATAGGAAATGGAGCTTCAGTTCGCCTATTCAACCTCAACCACATTATTGACTCGAGAGAGAGAGAGAGAAAAAAATACTAAGCAGAGTTGGTTTCTTGTGGCTGGGGCAAGGTGAACGTCCGCTCGTCTTTCCTCCATTTCCTAGACGCAAGGCATTGTGGGATATCGTAATGAAGAAGTCCATTGAAATGCCAACCGTATCTTATAGTTCAGTTTTGGGCCTCCTCATTGCGGTGAATTATGGCGGATTATTGTCATGAACGTAGGTCAGCAGAGACACGATACCGTCAGAAGGTGTAATTTCACGGGTGGATAGGGTTTTTTTTTACTTCCCTTTTGCGATGAACTGTGGACTGAAATTGCCGTCAGTAGCACTCTCCGCCCTTCCATTTGGCTGCAAAGGATCACATAGTACTTTTATGTCTTCTTTTATTATTAGAAAAAGATCAGTTTTTCACAGAAAAAAATAAAGATATAATAAAAACTAGAATCTCAAGTTGTTCTTTATTGCCTTTGTTTCCAATCTGACAGGAGTATGTCTTTATCTAAATACTGTTGTTAGTGTTCAGTTTATATGCATTATTAGAGACTATATTTCCCCATTCCAATATTTTTGTTGCAATCCTCTGTATTTAACAGTTTTTGCAAAATAACCTCTTTTTTCTAATGTATTAAAGCGGAAATGACCAATTTCAACTCCGTCATCATTTCTTGTTAATTTTTTGTATACGTACGGTCTATAAGTAAATTTTATAAAATATTGATTACAAATCATGTAGCATCTGTACTGTTTGATGTTAATAAACTGTTTTAGATAGTTATAAACATTACACATTTTAAATATTTATTCTTTTAAGCACTGCAGTAAGAATTATCGTGCATTGTTAAGATGATTGCATTGTTGATTGACCTAAATGTTGTTAGGTAAAGTTATTTTAACAGGGTAAATATCTGCTTTCCCTTTCTGACCCATTCCCGAATTAGGGGAAAAAAATAATAAAGAATTTTTGAATAAATCAATAATAATAAAAACAAACACATACACACACTGATACTGTTCGTTTTCAAAAGCGAGAATCAGTACTAGCGAACGATTCTACCCCGCAAAGGGGTGATACGCTGAGATGTGCACTTTCCTAAGACCTGTGTTTGTTTTTAGTACCTGTTATTTTTGCAATAGTATTTATTCTTAACATAATTCTTTCCCGAAAAGCGCAAATAGAACGCAGCTACTAGTAAACTAACACTATAAAAAGTAAACATCCCGTCTTTATTTCTTCTCAGCCCTATTTTGAAGAAATCGAAGGAGACCTGACGCATGCGCAAAAGCATTGAAGGCTCTCGTAAACAAAACCGAACAGTAGTTTGCTTGGACTTTGTATTTGAATTCTCCACAATACTTTAATTCCAACAACGAAAGTCAAGTAAACAAGAAATTCGAAAGAACTTTGAGCCTACTTGCCTTATTAAAAAAAAAAAAGAAAAATATTTTTTAATTTTTTTCTTCCAAGTCTGAAAACGACAAAAACAAAAAGCTTATATTTATACTCAAATTATTGATATAATACCTACTTAATTCAAACAGCATAGTTTTTTCATTTTTCTAAAAACAAATCAACATCTTTATTTGAATTGTCTTAATAGGATTAATTTTAATCGTAATAAATCATACGGAATGGATTAAAGATTTTAATATTCATACATTGTCCTCACTTTTCTAAATTCGGATCGATTAAAGCCTCATCAGATTACCTCGAATCATCATCGATCTACAACATTCTATCATATAAAATCAATAATAATAATAATCATGAAATCCTGGTCACTTTTCGTTCTTATTCTAATTTAAAAACCTTAAGCCTCGATTGTAATTTATTAAAACTTATATTTAGAAAATAGCACATTCTTACCTTACACTGCAATGATATCCTTTCGATATTAATTTACGATATTAAATCGTAGATTTTCTTGCTAGGAAATTTAATGGTAAGAAATTCGCAGACACTGCGGATAGCGTTATCAATCTGTGAGAATGCTGAACGAATCACCGAGGATGCACATTTTCTATGGGCTACTAGATTTATATACAGTATTATTAAAATCCAAGCGCAAAGAGTTGTAAGGAGAAAGTTTACATGAAGTTTGCTGTAGTAAAATTAACAGATTTATTGTAATGGAATGGCTACTAACCTTAAGTTCATAGTTAAGAACAAATAGTTCTGTTAGTTGCTATTGTTTAAAATTCTTAAGATATTTAAGAAGATGTTAAAAATTCTCTTACAGAAGCATAAGTTTCCCTGTTTCTAGTTAGTATTAGGATAAAGAAATTTAAATTTTTAGATTCCATGTAAGATTTAAAAAAAAAAAAAAGGTCATGTTTCGACTTACGAACAAGATTCTTAATTCATTCGCAAATGAGGAATCACTAGTATATATTTTGTCAAATCTTTCACTGATATCTTTCGACATAAATGAGTTTAAAGTTTCAATCGCTTTTCCTGATATTTAAAACAATGTTCCGATTTACAGACATGGATACAAAATATATAGTAGTGATTCTTTACTTATTAGTGGTAAAAACTAGTAAATAAGAATCACTACTATATATTATGTTATATTTCTCTGATATCTTTTGGCGTGAATGAGTTTAAAGTTTCAACTGTATATCTTTCCATTTAAATTCATGTTTCGACTTACGAACATGATTCTTGCCACTCGTAAGAATTAAACCACTGCTCTATATATTATTATAACTGCTTCAATTTAACGTGTATTCGGAATTTAAAGTTGAGGAAATATACATTTTTAATAAAACTAAATTATATTTACATTAAAATTGGCTGAGCTACATGTCTCACTCGTACATACGAACATCTTAGGGCTCTTTAAGATGTATGTACTAATGAAACATGTAGCCTAGCCAATCATATTTTATTAAAGTTTTATGCTGAAGTTTATATATGAATTTAATAATTGATGTTTTAACTTTATTTTTTTATTTTGTTATTACAATGATTTTTTTCTTCTTTTATAGGTAAGTTCAATAAACATAATAACGATGAAGAGTTGAGGACGATTGAGGTAGGAGTAAACACCTGTTTTATTTGGTCATGGTTGTCATCACCGTTTGATCCTGGGGTGGATGTAATGTTTGATTCGGTTACTAGGCAACCAATTAGCGGATTCCCAGCTTAAAAGTGATCCGGTTTTGTTATTACTGTAGCCATAGCAACGGTCTTCGAAACCTCATCCCTTACAAAGGAGGGGCGTTACTGATGCACGTGACATCTATTTTTACTTTGCAGCGGCTAATTCGTATCACGTAGCGTTCCACGCATAATTGTAGGGGGGGTAACCATTAATAATTCACCCCCGTTTCTGAAATTGCGTAGCTCATTTGACCCTGTTCTACATGTGAATAAAAAAGCACGACTGCCTTTATAATGCCTTCATTTGATTTTTACCCCCAACTTGCTTTTTCTGTCTATTTCTGTTTTATTGTGAATCTGTCTGACGATGATGTCTCCCCAACAAAAGAAAACGGCGAAATAATAGAAAAATCCCGATTTCATTTGGAAATAAAAATAAGCCTTTTGTGCTTTGAAACTGACTTTTGAACTTACATTTCGATTAAACATCAAATGCATTACAAACCTGTTTTAACACGCACGTTAAACATTATCTACAGTTCAGTTCATGAAAGAAAAGCTTTTGATGACGTAATTTCCTTATAGATTGATGTGTCCAGGACGTAACAGCGCCAAATATTGTTAAAATCCGTAACTGAATCTTGTAAACATTACGAAAACATTCTGGTTTTCGTGTTTTCTAAAGTTACGAAGACATAATAACAATTAAATTTGAAATAATTAAAAACGTTTCATTATTCCCCTTGCTTGGGTATGCAAAGTTTGTCCTTTCTTCGTTACGCTTATGCGATCACAAAACGACGCCATCTTGGACTGACTGCTCGGAGTTCAAATTGCTGACGTCATGACTAGTTTGTTTGTTTCATATAAAGTCGATCGCTACTAATGACCATATATGGCAACCCCCCCCCCCTTTTTTTTTTTTTTTTGCAAAATACTGTAGTTTGGTCTGTTATTTGTAATGTCTCTTATTATGTTTTGGATAGAAAAAGGGCTAGAATACAACAATTTTTCGGATGATCTTTTAATTCGACATATTCATGTTCGTCTATATGTGATTAAGAAAATTCATAGGAATTTAGAACCTGAAAGTTAATGATATTTTTAGACAATTCAAAGATTCCTGGTGATATTTCGTATCCAAACATAAGGAACTTTGGTCCAAAACCGACCGTTGGCCAAAGACCATAAAGCACCGTAATCGCTATAACGTAAATTATTTATTTGGAAAACTGAAAGTTTACTGGTAGGTTTAAACGAAGCTGTAAGTTTGTCTGTCTGTCGTACGCATGGAACTGCTCGATTCCCTCTGTACGGGTAGTCATCTAATTTAGCAAACAGCGAGAAAAGTGAAATGTCACGATCAGTTCACAATTCCACTTCAATTGGATGAAAATGAAGAATTATAAGTTATGTTTTGTTCCATAAAGCTTTCACGGCTTGTGTTACTCTTTCTAGTGATGTAAGCATATTGATGCATGGTTCACAAGATTAAGGGATTATCTAGTTGGGATTAACACTGTTCCTGGAATCGAGATCTCACCTGATAGGTCCTCAGCACAGGACGACCTAGGAGACGCTGCAAATCAAAAGCTATTGTATAAATACCTATTATTGTCTCGGCGAAAGTTGGACCCGCAAACACATTATCATTGACTAATTTCTCCAGGATCAATGCCATTAGCTCAGCAGAAAATATCAATCTCAATTATCAAAAAGAGTAAATATCCAAAATCTCACATACATCTTCTTGAAATCGACGAGCAACGTTAAGAAGAATTTCCCTACTTTATTTTTGAGACCTTTTCCTCGTCGAAATGTTGAATGTGAATCAACGACCGGCATTTTCTCTTACATTTGAATGTGACCGACAGACCAGGAAAGGAAAATCTATAATATGCGTTGCATTGTGGGAGGTTCATCTTTGGGCGTGCGGATAATAGGTTGTTGTAAATAAAGTAGTCAGAAGTTAGTAGTTACTTGTTAACCTGTCTACGTCTATCTTAATTTTAACCACGTAACAATATCAAGTGAAGTGTAAGAGTTGCTGAAATATGCATATCTAGCCTTCCACGAACACATTAACTCAAAATTATTTACCTTAGGAAAAGTTTATAATTTCATTGTATGCTTCCAGTTGATTTTTAAAAAAAAGTTTGTACGCCAATTTTTATTTTCTTGTTTAATATTTTAAACACATTTATATTTCGTAAAACAGCGACGAATTATTGCACTACTGTAAAATATTGCTCTTTTTGTGTGTATATTTTCTTTACCTGGGAACTGATTTAACACTCAGTTTTTTCAAAATTTACTCAATGTGTTCTTATAGATTTAATATATTTACCAGCGTTGTAAATGTAAAGATAGCACTGAAATGGTCTTTTTCTTTTTATTTGCTGTTTTATTTTGGTGGGGCGGAGGGATGAGAGTGTCCATATCAGTTCAAGGTTATCGGACTATCATGGGCTGAGTGAGTGAGTGTATTGGTGGAGGTTGTTGCCTTTGGAACAAGTGTCAAGGCTGTTTCGGATGATGCTAAGGTGTCCCATTATGTCGCAGAACAAAGACTGCTCTGACAACAGATAGACAACACAATTGCTTGATATCTAGATCCCTGCTGTTTTCACGGTTCCAAGGGAGAGAAGTCATTAGAATTTAGAGTTGAATTTACCTTTTTTTTTTTTTTGGCATGTTTTCTGTGCGTCTAGAAAAGAATTTATTTCCTCTGTCCGTTCTTCTGAAGCGATGACACTCAATTTTTAATGAAACTTGATATATAAAAAAATTACCAAGAAATCCAAATTCAGGAGTGATAGTGAAATATAACTGCAGTTTTTTCCTTTTTTAAAAATAGTTCTTTTCATTAAATTGTATAAGATACACTGCTAAATGTTCAAATAAAAATTAATTATTTTATTAATTTATTAATAATTCAATGCACAGATTGATTTTTTTATGCTTTAAAAAAATTCATTGAGGCCGGCGCACTACTGGCACATGAATTTTCTCACTAATTTTTCATTGGTGAGTTTTTTATTGTTCATTTTTTCTTTTGAGGCACCACTGCAACTCCGACGATTAATTCTTTCAATTAAGTTCCATTGCTTTTCGTATGGATTTGTTGGCAGTTTCATTTGTGCATGATTTCTGCGCAGAGCTATAACTAATTTTACCCCTGTTAATTTTCTTTGTATCTACTAGCCTAAAAGAACTTTAATTTGAAACATACTCAACAACTTTTTGCACTGACCAACAATGTACTTAACGACAATGCCTTCTATAGTAAGTTTTAAGTAACCTACATCAAAGTACTCGCGAAAAATTTGGACTAATAATTTTTTAAAATTATAATTGTTATTATTATTAAAATTAGCAGTCTACTTTGATAAAAGCTACTTGGCAATTAAATGCTGATATAAGTCTTATTACACTATTGAATTCAAAATTAACGATGTCATTATATTATACCTAAATTCAGAGACTTTTGATTGGAATGTTAGGAATGAATAAATTAGAAAAATAACATTATTATTATTGTTAAGTATTTCTCTCCTTTGCATGTTATTAAGATGAAATCTATAAAATCCTTTAATAGCTATGTTTATAATGTGGATCTGGTATTATCATGATACTGTTATTTTCCTAATTCTAGTTTTATGTCATTTCCTTATTTATTAGATTGTTTAGGTTACGATTTCTGTGGTATTCTTATAATCGACAAATGAAATATATAATTATTCATCTAACCCAGTTTTTTTTTTTTCTTTTTAAATAGTATTTTTCAACTCTACTAAACATTCGTTTTAACTTGTAAATACCTAGTATTTTATACGTTTTTCCCACAGGGAAAGAAAAAAAAAAAAAGTCGCCGTTCTGGCGTCTTGTGGGAATTATTCTTCCTTTTTCATTTTGTGGACAAAAGACAAACGACAAAAGATGATGATAATGAGGAAGATGGTTCATCTGCTTGTGCTGGTGTGTTGTGCATCTTTTTGTCCGAGGTTGGGTAACTCGGTAGATTCTTAGTGTTTCCGCACAATAACGTTTGTCCTTCAGGAGGATATTTTTTTTTTCAATCCTATTGGAAATTGTTAGTGATCCTCACGCGACTCTGGTCACGTGACACTGAAAAAGCAACAGCCGCATTGAAATGGGTCCAACTCTTTTAACAGTCGATTTCACTTGGAGCTTTTCGTAATGGAAAGCTATTTCTTTTCTAACAGAGCACTCTAGGTGCATCTATAGAAGAACGTAGTTCTCTCTGTAAATTGATTTTGTATCATAACAAGAGTTCGTGGAAGAACTTATAATCTACTTTCTTGAAATCTCATTTTTTACTGTGTCTTTATTTTTTTGAGGTTCCTTTATTATTAGAGTCTTGAAAAACGACACAGACCGAAAACATACTTTTACTTTACTTTTTACTCACGTCATCAGCGACAAAATTTAGAAACAATTTAGAAAACAAAAACCCAATATTCCAAGATCTTGCTCTTTTTTATTTAGTTATTATATCAATAATATTATTGTTAGTTTTTAGATTTTAAGTATTTAAATATATTTTCTTAGTTTTTACAACATTCCATAACCTGTCTAACAATATAAATGAATTACTTATAGTTAAGAATATGAAGAAATGTAAAAGAAGAGTACAGGCAATTTTCGATTTACGAACGATTTCCATTCCAGGACATTGTTCGTTGTGTGTATCTTGCAGTCCTTCGCTCTTTCATTACGTATCATATACTTTAGCAGCTATTTTGAAGCATTAAAGCCATTTATTAATACGTTTTGTTATACTGTACATATGCTTTTATTGTTAACATAATATAAAATATTAATGTAAAATAAGATATTATCGTAAATAAATAAGAAAAAAAATAAAAATAAAACTAAAGATCGTAATGTTAATTTTAATTAAAGAGTAACAAAACAGACGTAAAGTAAAAGATACTAAAATAACATATGAACATAATAATATCTTCATCGAGTTCATATTTCCTACAAACGTGACACTATTTTTTTATTGAATTGTGACATTCGTTTTAGCATAAATCGAACGTTCGGAAACCGCGAGTTGCCTGTTTTTCAAATTCATACCGGGGGAGGGGATATTTTTGTAATATGCGAAATAATTTGCAAAGGAAGCAGTTTGATATCCCGACGTAAGCAGTGATTTCGTATTCGCAGATAAAAGCTGCAGTAGTGAGCTGTAGTATTGGTAAAAGGTCATGTGGTCCAGCGAGTAATTTTTCTTTCTTATCAGCAGAGATGAAGGTGCACGAATACTTTGAGGAAACCACGAAGCTGCGGACCCCGACCGAGAGTTGTTCATTTGTTCACGCTGTGGCTGAGGAATCATGGATCATTTTTACTCTGATCCAAGGTTGAACTGGAACGAAAATTGATTTTAAATTATTCTTTAACACTATTCCTCCAACAGCGTATTATTTTTTTGGCTTTGCACATTTTATTTTTCTACGATCTGTAAAAATGCAATGGTCATTCCAAAAACCTGATTTTTATTTGATAAAAATGATAAAGAATTTTCCTGGTACCACAGTCCTCCGATCTCACTACGTAGTAAAAACAAAGATTATTGAATTACACTAAATTTTTTAGAAAATCATATGAAATCAAATAATAGTAGTAATAATAATAATAATAATCTATTTGATTGTTTTAGACAATGGGAATTAATCCTTTTAATTAATCCCTTGTGTATTGAAATTAATCCGATCTCGAACCCAATTTTAGAACTGGGGATACGAAAAAAAAATTGTGAAGGGATAAATGTCAGGGAAGCTTCACCAAACTATATATATATTTTTAAAATTATTCTCGTAGAGTATATTGCGAATTGACGTTTTCCAATTCGCAAGAAGATGTTTTTAAGCCTAATTATTAAAAACTTCCAATTTCAACATCTAAAAATACGAAAACTCATCGCTGACAGTTTACAAACGTTGAAGGATCCGCCTTCCACAGATGGAATCCAGAAAATAAGGAGGGAAGAAACGATTTCTTTGGTTGTTTTTCATTGTTTCCGCTGAGAGAAGACAGAAAGGGAGTTTCTAAGGAAGAATTAATTCCCGAACATTCTCTTTAACCCCACTCCGCCCAAAAGCCAGTTTTAGAAGCGCCGTGGAAAGTTTCCACGTCCAACCGTGTTCTCTGGCTTTTCTCCGAAAACAAAACCAGTTGTGTGTATTTGTTTTAAGTTTTCTGAATTTAGCGCTGCAATTTGTTTAATCTTAATGTTTTCTTGTCATTTTTTTTCCCTCCGTACTCTTAGACAAAGCGTCTCCTTTACGTTCTTGCAAAGTTATTGGTGAAAGAGACAGCTGAGCTAAGTTTAACACTTTAAAAAACACGTTTTAATGCTTTGCTGAAAGTAAAATTGAAAGGTAGTCTGGTCTTAGCACTTACTTTATTTCTGAAGTTCACCCTTAAACCTGTTTTGGCTGAATGTCTACTTGTCTTAAATAAGTGTACGGGTCTTCTTCAAGACTTCTTTGTCCACCAGACCTTGTCTATCTGCATAATTTTTGCATTCATTACTCCAGCGAGGAGACCAAAGCAGAAACACCAGCAATAAATCTTAATATATAAAAATGAATGTTTCTTTGTTTGTTTGTCCCGTTTGCGTTCCTATACCGATCATCAGATTTCGATGAAACTTTAGTGAGTTATGTGTGCGCACGCCCGTGAAGGTTTCTGAATTAGTAGAACCATTTTACAATATCTGGTGCGCGAATCGTTGCAACAAATGAATGTATTTCCGGTTTCAACGTTTGCAGTTTCCGGTGTGACTCCATTTGTAATGACCATCAAGAAGGAACAGGGACAACACAAGGACAGCTGTATATGACCTGCTCACGCGTCGGAAAACCTTCTGTTTTATTCGTGAATGCATCAGACGGAAAAACAAAAAATATTGTATATCCAAAAAGCACTTCAAGAAACAGAATTAAAACAGATAAAATAATAAACAGAATGAATATTAAATCCTTACTTCATTCCGCGTGGTTTGATACGATTGAAATGAATCCTGTTTATACAATTTAAGTAAATGATGCAGACTTTATTTTATTTTGCTTTTTCCTCAGAAAATGAAAATTTTGGATTGTTTATATTTAGTAAACATTGTAATTGAAAAAGAATGAAGTTTTTGTTCACGACGTCCAAAAAAGAAATTTTAAAGAAATTTTATATTTTTAGGAATGTCGGCTTTAAGTTCGAAAGTTTTGTAATCTACATTTCCTTTTTTGGTACCAAATGAAATACCAAATATGATCTTAGATTATTTTCCTAAATCAATTTTTAAAATCCATTTTCTCATAAATATTTTACGTTGAAGTGCGGATTTTCATCCATTCGTCTTGATGTACATTATCAAGAAACGCAGAAATTATTTATCCTATGTTTCTGAAATTTTAATGATAGGTGTATGTTAATAAATGACAAATTTGCCTTTAATTTCCATGCAGTAATAAGAAACCACTCTAATATAGAGGATTCTTAAAGAATTATCATAATGAATAAACACTTAATTACATTAATTGAATGCTAATTTAGATTTTTTTTTTTTTGCTTGCTGGTATTTAGAAGTTGGTATGTCAACTTATCTTTTTTTCTTATCGGTTAGGTTTGGAAAACAGATTTGATGTTTCATGTAAGATTTGAGCAATTTCAAATTGCTTAGTAAACCTTACAAGATATTTCTCATCATATCTGCCATTTATTCGCGTTTTTATTTTAATTTTTTTTATTCTCCTTGAAATCCACTTTTCGCCTCCGAGATCCCCGTTTCTCTGCAAAGTGATTGCCACGAAAACTCGTCAACTTCTCCCTGTATCAGATACGTCATGTCACGGTCAGAGCCTGGCCATTAGTGATTCGTAGCAGACTGCCTCTACATCAGATAAGAAACGCCTTCAGACTGGGTGACATCTAGCGGCAGAAGAGATCAACGATGCAACGTTCGGAGATTCATCATTAGTTTATGTGGAACTTTCTAAGGTGGAGCACACCTGCACGCCCTCAAGCATTAGCCCATCAAACATTCACTGTTCAACTTTGAACTAATCTCAAAAAAAGAAAAGAGAAAGAAAAAAAAAAAAGAGCCTTATCGATGACTGCTCTTGAAGTTTTTAGCTGACGTTAGGGCGAGTTCAAACTAATCGGAATAGAAAGATGTGATAACAGCTTATGCAACTTAGGACAATTTGGAATATTTTACAGTAAATTTGCTTATTAATCTTAAAATACTTGCATTTCACAAACCATTAGATCTTGAAGTTGTTCCGAATAAAATATTGTTTGCAGGAATCTTATCTTCGATATAATTAATCCCCGATATTTAAAATTATATTAAACTTAAAGTCACTAATACGTAAAGGAGCAGATACTATCGTAACGTAATGCCTATGTTTCATGTGCATAGGAGTGGTGTGATGGTTGACGTTAGACTTACGTATAAATTGAGAAGTAACTCTATAGTTAATTAAATTCTTTTGTAACGTTAAGTAGCAGTGGCAATAAAGCTCCAAAGTTTAAATTTGATCAAATTTTCAATCTTTAAATGGATCTTTTTTTCCTCCTGAAGATTGCAATCCAAAGAAATATACACTGTCCGGCCACTTTATTAGATACATCTATCTAGTAGCGTGTTGGGCCTCCTTTAGCCCTCAAAACAGTCTGAATTCATCGAGGCATGGATTCCACAAGATGCTAAAAACGTTGTTGAGGTATTGTGTACCATGCAGACATGAGTGTGTCGCGCAGTTCCTGAAGATTTGATGGAGGTGTAGGCCTGGAGCGAACAGCCCATTCCAGCTCATCCCACAAATTTTCAATCGGGCTGAGATCCGGGGACTGAGCGGGCCACTGCAGCAAGGAAAAGGACCTCAAACCATCCCGTAGTGATGTGGGCTTTGTGTACCGGCGCATTATCTTGCTGTAAGTAGCCATCTGCAAGATGATAAACTATTAACATGTACGGTTGCACTTGGTCAACTGCAATGTTCAGGTACGCTCTAGCATCCTAACGTGCCTCTAGAGCTATCAATGGACCTAAGGTAGGCCAGGAAAACATCCCCCACAGCATTTGTGCACACAGCAGGAGTTTACATAATAAAATGGCCGGACAATGTAGAACAAATATATAAATATGCGTTGTTTATAGCAGTTTTTTGTTTATTTAAAGATTTAATCCCAACGACAAATTAACTTTTTTTTAAGAATAACATTAATAAGCAGTTGTTTGGTATCATTTTATGGTCATAGCTTCGCAGTTATGGAAACTGTTGTGTACAAACAAACAGATAAGCTTTTTAAAATGTATATTAGAGGCTATGTCTATCGTTATATTGGAATGCTTTAATGTACAAGTCGGTCATCGAAATCACCAGAGCATTTGAAGATACATGCAGTATAGCATTAAAATAGCCTAAATTTGTTATTACACAGATATTACAAACCATTTTCTAAAAATCAATTAAATTTTTATAATACTTCTGTTTAAAAGTACAGTAGTAAAAATCTGGTAAACCACAATTTAATTGTAGACTTGATTCCATTTTGTTTCCTATAAATTAGATATTCTCATGTATGTTTGATGTTCCTTATTTCCTAATTCGTTTCCCCAATTGTCGTTTTCTGTTATTGTTACCTTTGATTTCGTGCTTTCAGTCTCCTGGAATTTCATCAATTTTTCCCACTGAAAATTAGCGGTAGATGTCGATTGAGTTCGTGTTGGACAATTCTTTTTGTAAGAGTTTTCCTCCAGATGACGCTGAAGTATTGAAACCTTCACAATTGTTGTCCAGTTTTTCTTTTCGGAAAATCTTCTTCCAATTGTAAACTGCAAGGCGTTGGACTTGCCTACTTAATTGCAAACTGAAAGAAGATGAAGGAAAAATTGGAGCAAATGCGAATCAGAAAAAAAAAAAAAAATGGTAGCCTCCTCACGCATTCGTCATTTTTGCGTGACCGATTTCGGGCTGCTATATTTATGTATGGGGGAAGATACAGGTTTTCTCATCATTTACGCCCTGTGTCCCGAGACAAGATAAGAACTTGTCACCCATCACGAAGTTGCTCTGTTTTCGTCTGAAATGAGTTTTGGGAATTGAAAATGCCTCAGCAGATGTTGCTATCGCTTAAGAAAGAAATTGGTTTCAGTACCATCAATAATCAAAAAGGAAAGCGTTAACTTTACGTCACCGTCCCGCGGAATGTTTCTGTTGATCTGTAAAGTAGCAAGCAGGATAGTTTTAGAATGCACTTGCTGCACTTTCACCGCTTTTCGATTTACGATATTTAACCCTTTAATGCCCATAGCCAAACTAATACAAATCTAGTGATGAAAATTGATATACAGAACAAAATTAGTGTAAAAAACGTGAAAAAAAACTTTTTTCTAAAAAAAAGCAATTTGAGTATAGGTATTGGAATGTCCAATATATTGGACATTGGTCATTCACGGTATGAAATCATGAATTTTTATGAAAGTCACTAAAGCAGTTTTTTGAATTAGTTCCAATACACAAATGAACTTTGCACTTCGCACATACAAATTTCATCTTTCTTTTGCAACCCTGAGCTCTACAGCGCTGTCCATGGACATTAGAGTCTCTGCTTGGCTAGTAATTTTCACAATCAAATCTAGAACAGACTATGCATGCTCTGTTTGTTTCTTGTTTCACCCCAAAAGCGGAAGCCTGCACCACTATGGCATCTCACACTAAGCCGACGGCATCCGAACGAAGACGCCATGTCTCTAGGCCTGCCATCCCCGTATATCATCCCACCGCCCAGGTCTACCCAGCCGGTTATCAACGCACTGTAGCCGGTTAGGCCTACACACCGTGTTAGATCTACTACCCCGCCGCCTAAAAAGTTATGCAAACTACAAATTATTCAGTAATTTTAACAAATAAAATTTGAAAAAGAGATTGCTTTTTCTCAACAAACCATACCGTTATGGACCAATGTCCAATATATTGGACATTTCGCTAATTATCTGTAATATTGCTGTCAGATGCTATTAAGCTCTAAAATTTTTCATTATATTATAACTTTAGATATTCTATTTCATATATAACATGTATTTGTTATTTTAAATTTTGTCTAAGATTGCAAATTCACTTAAAAAAAGAAGATATTCATGTGGTTCTGATTTTGTAGGGAGATGCCATTGTTTAAAGTATTCTCATACAATCTCGCTAAGAATGCAACACGTTGCAGTACATGAGGTCATAACAGCGATTCAAATAGTGGACATTGATCTTTTAATCATTTCTCTAGGTGCAGTAGTTACTGAGAAAAATTTTTTTTTTAAATGTCCAATATATTGGACATTGGGCTGTAAAGGGTTAACTGTATCTAATTTATTTTCGTATCAAAATTAGAATTTTCTAAAAGAGGTAAATTTTAACACATATCAAAACCGTAATGAACAAATAAACGGACTAAACAATACATAAGTGCATTCAGAAAAAGTAACATAGATTAAATTAAAAAAAAATAATAATAAATTAAAAGATATATTGATAGAATTCTAAATTGGTTTTAAACATCAATTTGATTGTTTGACGAAATGATCTGTCAATTACATTAATGATGTAAGGTGATCATCAGTCTTATATTCTAAACTATTTAAATTATTATATTAAATTTGTAATCTAGTAAAACTTGTCGTGCATTAAAAAAAATAATAATTGAACTTTCACAAATTTTATTTTTATATTTTTTCTGAGATTTCTCTTCTTTTTTTTTTTTCAATTTCTGATTGTTGTGTAGTCATTTCACTGACTTTTCATCTTTTGCCTAGTATATGAGTCTACATAATAAAGGTTTTTTTATTATTATTATTTCTTTTTATTGGTAAAGTGTCAAATTTAAGTCAACTCAACAAACGTTTACAATCTGTGAAATCGCAAATAAATTCCCGCGTCAAAGAATAAATTTGCAGTTTGCCATAAAACCTTGAATGTATCTGCTGAAAGTTTTCTGGCATTTTTAGGACGGTTAAAAATAGATTCCTTTTCAAGGTTCATTGCTTTGGTAATTGCAGTTCCTTAAGAAAACTGGAAGAAAAAAGGCTTTGGAAGTGTTTATAACTGAAATTACCGTATTGGGAAAGAATATATATTTGTCAAGTTTTCATTTAGTGTCAGTTCTATGTTGGTACGCAATTAAGAGAGAAGTTATTCAGGACTTTGTAACTGCGCCCTTTTATTCCATATACTTGATTTCCTTGAACTATGGAACCGTTTTTATAGTGAAAACATTATTTATTTGTGGTGTAGCTTACACAGAGACTTATGTAGCGATCTTGAATTTTTAACATACTTTTCTGTACGTTTGACTCTTAGAAAAAGTTCAAAACCAGTTTGACGTTTAATTATCTTACTTATTTAATTTAATAATTATGTCTGTTATTTAAAAATGTTTTTATTTTTTTAATAATGCAAAGTGAACATCTCATTAAAATGCCATTGTTTAATTATATTGTATTGTTATCCAGTTTTTAGGCTTCTACTACTTGTCCCGCTTTGTCCGTCTGTCTGTGGACAAGTATCATTAAATTATCATTAGCAGCAATCGCAACAAGCACAACAATCACAACAATTGCGTCTTTTGCATGCGCAACAATCACATTTATAATAATAAGGAAATTCAAGCAATATCAATTATATTGTCTTATGCGTATCAGAAGCCGTTGCGAAGCATTGTGATTGGTTTACTAATCGCTGTCACTACCTTGTTTATAATTAAAAAGAGAATTGGTTTATGTACGCGATTAGTATTTTAATTTTATATAGAAAGAGGATCATGTGAATCGATTCCCATCCAAAATATAATGGGTGAGAAAAATATAATATTTCCACCCATTAAAAATATACACAACTAGCTGTACCCGGCATGCGTTGCAATGCCACTCAAAGAAAGAAAGGGCTCATAGAAGGGGCCCTAAATATAAGGTCCCGATGTCGATCGGGGGTGGGACACTTAGGCCCTTGTGTCGCATCCCCCCCACTCAAGTGTGGTGTCCCTGCCCACATAGGATAGTGAAGTTTTCCCTTTTTGCAATTGACTTGGGGGGGGGGGACGAGAAAGGGCCCTAAATATAAGGTCCCGATGTCGATCGGGGATGGGACACTTAGGCCCTTGTGTCGCATCCCCCCACCCAAATGTGGTGTCCCTGACTCCCATAGGAAAGCGAATTTTTCCTTATTTGCAATTGACTTCGGGGGCCCGAGAAGGGGCCCTAAATATAAGGTCCCGGTGTCGGTCGGGGGTGGGACACTTCAGCCTTTGTGTTGGCTTTCTCCCACCCAAGTGTGGTGTCCCTGCCCCCCATAGGAGAGCGAATTTTTCACTTTACACAATATTTGTGTAGTTCTTATTTTCACCACCAGGTGGATATTGGGTTTTTCAGGGCTTTTACCCCTTTTCAACCCCTTTGGGGGAGGGGTCCGGGTTCTAAGGTAGCCAATCTTTTCCGCAGTGTCCTAAAGAGTAATTCTGCAAAGTTTGGTCCAGATAGGTCAAAGGGCCTAGGAGTGTATAAAGGACAAAGAAAGAAAGAAAGAAAGAAAGATATATTCATTTTTATATATATAGATGATTGGATAAAAACATAACGAATTCAAATAAATTAACCAATTTAACGGATATAACGGAAAAGAAGTTAAAAATAAACAGAACATCAGTAATTAGAAAATAGAAAAGGAATAAATAACGGTTAACGATTAAAATGAATAAAAATACAGATAAATAATTTCTACAGACAAATAAATGATTTCTAAATATATTTACCTATAAACTTTTATAATATAATGTATGTAAATTACTCAGTACTTGATTTCTTTTAATATAGATACCGTCCAACAATCATAGTGATTTTATTGAATTGAAATTAATTTATTTGATCGGAAAAAAAGATGAAAGAAACCCTTGTTTTTTTTTCTAAAATTGTTATTGTTTTCACTAATTAATTATAATTAAAAATTATCTTATTATAGCAATCATAGTTTGTTTGTTTTTTTGTTATTCAAGAATTATGTTAAGAGACATCTGGTGACTAAAAATGACAATACTTTTTTTTTTTCATTGTTTTTGTCATTTCTTCTGCATAATAAACACAGCATTTGAAAATAGTATTTAAAAATTTCGCATCGCATCAGACAATCTCTACTTAATTTCCATATACGGGTTTTAAAGAGCGTGGTTGGTTGTATCCTCGGGGGTGTAATAATATTACCCCCTTCCTATCCATCTTTCATTGCCTATCAACAGATTCGATTGTTTTGTCTACGGGGCGAAGGCCTCTAAACTACGCCATTTATTTTGTACAAGGTTGTAATAGTCCCCGTGAATTTTTTTTTCTTCCATTTTTTATCTTTTTCCTACACTGTGTCGGGAAAAGTTGCAGGGCCCCGCCCTATCTGCTTTCTTTGGCCAAATGCCAAAAACACTTTAACATTGACCTGACTCAGGTACACTGCATTACAGCAACGAGATCGTATCTCTTTTATAAAAGTTTACCGTAAACGCTCGCTGTCAACCATTTTGTAGCCAATCTCATAAAAATACGAGACTTAGGAGAGAAGAAATAATTAGCTCTTTCATTAAAAGGACTAGCCTTACCCGCGGAAAAAAAATGCGAAGGTTTAGATGTAATTTTCTTTACATTTCAATATAATTTGATAAAAATAATCATTTTCAAATGTGATGAAGTATATATTTGATGGTTACTTCAGGATTTGTTCTCGTATATGTTCCCATCTCCCTTATCTTACAATTGTTGAAATTGGTCAATTCTTTAATAAAGATAATTCTTTAATTACTGAATGAAAAACACAGAATTATCTATTTATTTTCATTTCTCTGTCAAATAATGAATCCACGAAAAATTAACGCTTGTTTCTAGACAAGCATTAAAATTTTTGCTTATTACATAACCTTGTGTAATTCTTTGAAAAAAGCGTTAATTTAAGTCATCTTCGGTTTGTAGATGATATAGTTGTCCTAGCTAAAGATGTTACGGAATTTCAATTGATGATACAAGAACATGCCAAATAAAGTTTAAATGTTGGATTAAAGCTAAACTGAAAGTAAACAAAAGATTATGTTTAGTAGGATTGATAATAGGCACCTAATTACAGATGGTAACTCTGAGGAGGTTAGCAGCTATGTGTATCTTGGACAAGAAATTAGTATGGATGGAAGCATATGCCAGAAATTAATCGTAGAATTAAACTTGCATGGAATGCCTGTGGTCAAAATACTGTAATAATGAAAAGAGGAATGTCTCTATGTTTAAAGAGAAAAGTTTTTAACCAATGTATATTACCAGTTCTAACATACGGAGCAGAGACATGGACATTGACCAGAAAAGCAGTTCAGAGATTGCAGACCACTCAAATAAGCATGGAAAGATACATGTTAGGAATTACGCGATGTGACTGTAAAAGAAATGGATGGGTGAGACAGCAAACCAGAGTGTCTGATATTATTATCACTATAAAGCAGCCCAAATGGAGTTGGGCTGGACATGTAGCAAGGCGTAACGATAAAAGATTGTCAACTGGATTCCGAGGAATGAAAGAAGGCCCAGAAAGCGTTCACAAGGTAAATTAAATGGATGGATGAAATTAAAGTTTCGTTGGATTCGATTGGAAGAGAAAAGCTTTCGACCGAAAGTACTGGAAAAAAACTTGAGAGACCTTAATCCTATAGTGGATTGGAAATGGTTGAAAATGATGATGATGATGAAATAAAATATTTTTGTTTGTAATGGACCACTTGAGGATAGGCGGGGCTTCGTAGTTCCAAGATATCCCACCAGTCTACTTTTTGGCTTGTGGGATAAACAAAGCCAGGTGCTTCGTTTTAACCCTAGTAGATAGAGAGGCTGAACTAAAAGATTTGATTTGGATGCAACGATTGTAAGCCTTCCAAAATTTTCAGATTGGATGTAGAGTTGATTATCGTCTATTGAAGAAGACGACAGCAATATATTTTCAAAGAAGGATGTAATTTAATGGACCACTTGAGGATAGGCGGGGCTTCGTAGTTGCAACATATCCCACCAGGCTACAGCTTCGCATGTGGGATAAACAAAGCCATGTGCTTTGTTTTAACCGGTGTAGATATAGAGGAAATATTATATTAAAGAAGGATATTCTAAGCGTTTTTACAGAATTATTACAATAAGGATCTGCACAGTACTGAATCATCCGTCTTGAAATATCAAAAATCGACGATTTTTTAAGTTTTTCACACAAAGTTATATGTTTGTTTATCCCACAAGCTCTCGCCGCATGTGGGATACACATCATACATGACGTCGCTGGGGGCGTAAACCTCAAGTGGTCCATTCCTCATTCACAGATTAAGAAAGAATGTTACAGAATTGATATAACAGTTCCTGTAAATTATAATTTTATTTTGTTAACTTTTTGCAAAAATCTTTGAATTGAAGAGATTACTTAAAATTCGAACTCGGATGGGAAGTCATATGGTGCCCCGTATGAGGAAATAAGCTGAAATTAATTCACATTGAAAGTGACCCAAATAAATCACCTGTCAGCTTTTCTTATGGCATCAAATGAATTAAATAGGTGCATTAAAATAGACAAAAAGCTCATAGATTATATCAATACTTTTGTTTCCATTGACATGCTTATACAGCTTTTTCTGATCGATTGGTGATTTTCTTTTAACTAGTCATTACGATTTTATTTTTTTGTTTTTGTTTGCTTGTTGTTTTTTTTTATATTATGCGTTCGCGCGATCAGCAATTCTTTTCAATACAATCTGTTTTCTTTACGTTTCTACCGAATTCCGTGTAAGAATATTACAACTTTTATTCGCAACCAAAATAAAAATCTTCGGTCGATACGACAATGTGAAATGAAAAGGAAAAATGAGCTAAAATTTTTGAAATATATTTAGGAAAAATATTAACTTTAAAAAATATAAATAAATAAATAAAAACATTTTGTATTGAATTTTCGTAGGCATTACACATCACGAGAAACATTTTTTTTTTTTTTTTACGATAATTAAATAAATCAATAAAACTTCAGCTTTATTCTCTGAAGCTATAAATTTAAGAGCTAAGCATAATCAAAGCTTAATATTCACAATATTGATGCCGTAAACGCAAAGGTAAGTGCTTTAAATTTGGATCTTAAATCACTCCTCCAACATCATCCGGTCATATTGTTCCTCCCCGAGTAGTAAATCATTCCCCCACCAGAGGTCAGCAGTTGACCCTCCATTGTGTCGATGGAATGACAGAACGCCCGCGTTTGTTGTACATCTCTCAAAACTTAGTCAATAAATATCGAAGAATATCTATGCAGTTATAATATCAGGATGATCGACTTAGTTATATTTTTTTTTGGCCGTGACAGTAATTTTAAAAGAAAATGAAGTCAGTCTTGGAAATTAAATTTTAAGTATTTTTTTTTTTGGATTCCTTATACTTTAAAAATGATGTGAAACCTTTTTGTAATAAGGCCTCTACAGAAAAGTGACTTAAATAAAGGCTGAAAACTAGCCGACGTTGCCCGAGTACTTTACCTGAATGTCAATATTTTGTATTTTGCATCATGTAACGATTTGCATATTTCTCGGAGACATTCTCTTGGAATTTGTAATTTCTGAAATTTCGCTGAAAAATGAGTTCGTTAAGCCAAATTTCAGCTTGCAAGGTTTCTTGGTTTTAGTGTACGACAGAGAAAACAGATAACAAAATGTAAAGCAAAATTAATCCAAACTGAATCTGAATTTAAAATGAAAAAGCAAGAATACGAAACAGATGTTGCAATCACAGCACGTTAAATTTTTTATTTAGAATCTGAATTATATTTACTCTTTTTTTATTGAGAATAATTCTGAATTAGAATTATGGAGTCTTTTATATACATGTATATGTTTGGATGAAGATAAGAGGTGGATTTCCAAATTCATGCTTTTTCGAAATTCTGAAGCGTTGCCTACGGGACATTTAAATACTTCTCGTTCCTGAAACGGCTAATATGGAATTGGCTATTTTGGATAGACATGGCTGCGAACAAGAGGCGACTTTATACGAGCATATCATAATAAGAAATCGTTATATCGATGGCTTAGTGCAAAAATAGCGAATATCCATAAGCTTAAGCATGGATATTCGCTACTTTTGCGCTAAGCCATCGATATGTAGTTTATGTATCAAAATGGACTGATAGCATTTTTGCTCTAATGGCTAGGTTGGTGTGGCGTCGTACATTGGACTCTTCCATTTTGTTTTGGAGTCATTATTTGCATGAATTTTGATTTTACCCCTTACAAAGCAGAGACTGTTATGTACTACAGCGACTACTGCCCTATAAGAAAGTCAGTTTTTTTGCTTCAACAATGCTCTTTTGTTCTGGTTTTCGGTTCTTTCCCTATGGGCGATGAACGGAGGGTATAATTAGTCACAAAAGTGATTTTCACCCTTATGAATTCTCTTTGACGGTGGTCTGCTGTGTGGGACATCAATTGCTTGCAATAAAAAGACCGATTTCGGAATAATATTAGCATAAAGCTGTCTTTTGTTGTTTTGAAATTTCGTAGGTTTTATCGTTTTGAATATTTTGTTGTTAATTAAAAAAAAAAATATAAAATATACATATTTAAGTTTTGTGAATATAGTTATGCAGAGGCTGAGATGTGAATACCATATTTTTTTTTAAAGACAAATATATTAAAGGCTTACTAATTTTCTTTGTAAATCAACTAGGGGCTACGTCCCCTCACCGATCCTATGTTACATTTGAACTTCCATACCATTTGAAGACGTTAAATTGCAAATAATAAAATTACATAGTAATGGTCATCAGAAGCACAGTGGTGCCTCAAAGAGAAAAAATGAACAAAATTACATAGTATTTTTGATATCTGTACACAGTAAAGATGCCCAAAAGCCATGTAATTTTAACTTACAAGTTAGACTATTCTATCAATGAAAATAAACTATCTGTTGTAATGTTTAAATACGATATTCACTGAACTGTTAAAATTTAAATAAAAAATTATCATAAATGCTTTTAAAAAAAAAAATAATTATTTAATTTATTTGTTTATTTATTACTATTTTTTTTAAAATTGGGAATTGTTTTGTTTTTATTCTTTAAATGTCACGCAACTTTTTTTTTTTATTATTATTTATTGTAGAGTTACTTTCTAAAATTCTCACAAAAGTTTGCTTCAAAACCGATTTTTTAGAAAGATACAGGAATACACGAAATTCTTTCACCTGTAACTGAATAGGCTGTGTTTTATTTAGTTCGTGGATTTTTAGGGCAGAGATAAGTCGAAATGACTCGGTACCACTGTAATCTGGAAACAAATTTACAATAAAAGTGCAGCTACAACGTGAGGCTTTGGCTGTGTGTGTTCTCGGAGATAACTGTAATTGTGGCCGTTGCTGCTGACTCTACGGACAGCGTCCGTGTTGCCGTGGAATTGGTTGGGGGAAGGGGGATGGGGGAGGTTTAAATTTTGCACACCCATCTATTAGACCCAGTGGGATGGTTTCCATATCTCTTGATGACTTAATCCGGCTCCAAATTAGGTGGTTTGAAGCATTGCAGATCGCCCAGGTAGATTTCGGCCACACTGAACGCATGATTTCCGACGCTGCTACTTGTTCTTTTGTTTTTTAGCGCAGATGTCGCTGTTGTGCACGTAGCCAACGGCCACATTTGTAAATGTGAAAATCTCCGAATAATTTTACCTAATTAAGAAAGGAAGCAGCAAAACATTAGCGTTTAATTTAATTTAAATAGAATAAAAAATATTCAAAGAATAATAATAGTAATGATAATAATAACGAATTGGTTTGTATCTGCTAGCATTCTTCCAAATGCTAAGAGCACTTAAGAAAATTATTTTGCTCGAACTTCAAACCTCCATCTATTAATACATTTTGAAAATCGGAGACACAATGACAAATTTTGAGACATTTTGTTAATTTTTTTCCCTTCTTTTTAATTTCTTTCCACTTTCAGTGTTGAACAAACATTTATTCAATGCTAAGATATTTAACCCAATATCCTTGTTAGACAAAAATTTGCATGTCCAACGATGGTGTTTAGTTAACGAAAACAGTTTAGTTAAGGACAAATTTATTGAACGTAGTTGTCCCGAGTGCAATTATTGAATCCAACTTCTAAATTTCCAAAATGCGACATCTAGTGACAGAAATAGGAAGTATTCCTATTACAGTTAACTATCTTCATTTTTATTTATTTATTTATTTATTTTTGAATCTTTCAAAAAAGTATTATGTAGTTTATTCGCTAAAATTAATATATTTAACTTTCATATTTTACATAAATAACAATTACCTTTCGCGATATTATTCATTTATAAGTTATTCTCCTTTTTTAAAATAATTAAATTCTTATTCTGATTTCATTCAGGGCTGCGTCCCGTATTAGCATTATTTATTCTTTCCTTCTTTTAGAAAATTTAATAATTCAATCACAAGCTGAAAATCATTAAAATACAATTATTGGCTTGTATTTCTATATTTATTTATTTATTATTCTGTAGTAATTGAATATTTCTTTTAACCTTGTTTTCACATAATCTTCATTTTATGGTACGTGTTGTTATAATATTTTCGCGAGCATTGTTGAGATACAAAACTGTTCCATTTAATGTTGAGTTACTTGTTCGTATAGGATACTTTTTTTTCTATTTTTATTATTTCTACTTTTGTTTGGGACAAATTGAGATGTTCCGTGTGACGTGCAATTAGCTTTAAGTTTAATAAAATTTTAAAAAACATAAAAAAATCATAAAAGTTGTAATAATTCACTTAAACTTTTAATCCTAACCCATTTACTATATTTATTTTTCCAATTAACAGGCGGAAAACTTGTTTTCAGGCATTTACAGGGAAAAAATACATATCCTAACTTCACGTTAGACATGTAGTTATCAGCGTAGGTGGGTTTATTGAAGGCGCGTGCCTGGTGGTGTGGCAGTCACGGGCACTCCCCTCCTGACTCCTGTAGTCGACTCAACTGGCAAGACTTTACTTGCTCTGAATAGGAATTTAAAGTAGTATTATCCAAAGCATTGAAGAAAACTTCATCAAATTTATTGTTTAGATAACATTTTTTCTTCAAATTCAGTAAAAAGAGTAATTAGATATAAGTTTGCTTTAAGATAAATATAAATTGAATCTGAAAAAGGGATTTTATTGAGGAGGGATTTTTGAGTTGAAGATATCGTACACGTTTTTCTTTCTTTCAATGATTTCTTTTTATAGCAGTGGTTCCCAACGTTTTGCGGCTCACGAACTGCTTCTGGCATAACATTTTATATGAATCCTAACCATACAGCTTTCTCTCAAAATAAAAAAAAAAAGTACAAGTATCTTCATTATCAAAATAATATTTATAATTGTTTGTTTGTTTAGTGGATTTTTTTTTTCTGTAATAAATAAAATAAATAAATACTTCATCGCTGAAGCATATTTAATTAGTCGTTGTATCTCAGACGTAATGCAATGCTATTTTCCTACAGTAAATAACAAAACAATAACTAAACATAAGGCGACATTGGTAGAGCGCAACACAGAAATAAAAAAACTGTTAAAAACTTGTTAAAAACTTCTTTTCTGACTGTAAATTCTAGGAAATATGAACTTTATGTTTTCTGTATCAGACACCAGGTGCCAGCACTGCAATGATCCCATTACCTAGCGCTCCTTCATTAGGCTATAAACTTCCCAGACATTTGCTTATTTACTGAATTTTAGCCGAAACGTAGTCAATTACACAAGAGACAATTTAAAAAAGAAACGAAGAAATAAATAAATACATTATAAAACTGATTATGAACTTTTTTAATTCTTAAATATAATCAATTCATATACTGTGATACATCGGAAGCACGGTGGTGCCTCAAAGGAAAAGTTACATAATGAAAAACTCACCAATGAAAAATTAGTAAAAAAATTCATGTGCCAGCAATGTGCAGGCTTCAATGAATTTTTTTTAAAGCACAAAAATTCAAACTCCACATTTGAATTATAAATAATAACAATGGGTGAGGCCAAATTATTTACAAGTGACATCCTTATATACTGTGATACTTAAGGGAGCATTTGTTATAGTTTGCTAGGGTGCTTTGCTCACCAACCCTTTCCTTTCACATAAATTCTCTCAAGCTTATACAAATAATGTATGAAAACGCTACATTTTGTATAGTCAAACCAAAATACTTTTCTGCCCCGGCATTTCTTTTGTTGTATTTCATTTTATATAAAGCTTTTATAGGTATCCAGAGTCGAATCGAACATATCTTTCCATTTCATGTGATTTAATTTCATAGTAAATGGCACTTAAAACAATTTATTGCCATAAATAACTAGCTGTTCTTTCGCTTGGTTCTCCTATTTAAATATTATTAATTATTATCCAGTTATTATAAATTACAATTATTTAGCATTTAATAATAGTTTATTTAAAGGATATAGTCTAGTTTACGGTATCTGGTGATGGTGCTTTTTTTTTTTCACGTTGTCAAACTTGGCCGTTTTCGAACTACTGTATTTTGAAGGGCAAAAAATTGTTTCCAAAGTTACAGATACAGCCTGGAGTTGAGCAGACCTCACTTAACCTAACCTACAGCTAATCAGAATAAACACTTTGTTCCTTCGGACCTCATTCAGATGAAATTTGTTTCGAAGGCTAATTAATCGGGCTAAAAGTTTGGTCCTTTGGACCTCAAAATTTGACATTATGTATCCTTGTGCAACAACATAGGATGATTCGCAACAATATCCTTACGAATCTTCCTATTGAGGGGTATCATATTCTAGACTCTAGCCAAGGATACTTAATATAAAATAAAAATGGTTACTTTTCCAAATATGAAAATTTTTTATTATACTTTGCTTAATAAAGTGTAATAAATGTATGTTGAATGTATTTTTATGTTTTCAGCTGTTTAATTTCTTCTTTTCTCTCTTTCAGCACTGAGTCAACCAGACATCGCAGAAAATGTCTATGTCACAGAAGGCGAAGACAAGAGCCTGGTATGTCATTACAATCGTGAGTTTGAATCCCATAATCCAGCTCATTACTGGATGAGAACGAACAGGAAGGACAGAGACAACGTAGCTATTGAAAAAGTGACACTGGACAATCACTACAAAGTGGAATTAAATCCAGAAGAAGGGAAATACAGCCTTTTCATCTACAATACAACATATTCCAAAGACAATGGAAAGTTTGAATGTAAACTGAAGGAAAGTGGAACCGGATACGATTTACACTCGCAGTCTTTTCAGTTAACTGTACTCAGTAAGTTTGTTTCTGTTTTTGTTATAGTAAATTGTTTTTAAAAGGTGGACCTAGTTTTTACTTTAAAATTGTTTTTACTTTGAATTTAAAAATAGTGTTTGAATGTTCTTTCAATCTTAAAGTTTGATTTAGCATATTTAATTTTACTATAAAGAAGCATTATTAATTCGTAATTTTTTTTTCCAGTTCCTCCTAGTCCTCCTGAAATCACTCCTAGTAATGCAACTGCAACGGAGGGGAGACCATTTCAGTTGACTTGCTCAAGTCGAGGTGGAAGTCCAGATCCTGAAATCAAATGGTAATTACTTGCACTTTTCTTTTATATTTATCATATTTGAAGGTTAGTGTAGAGATCGTTGCTTGATTTGATGATCGATGTAACAACGCTATCAGATTAAAACGAATGAAAGAAAAATTTCAGTTTACCCACTGAAGAGTATGTTTTCAAACCATGTATTTTTCGAAAAGAAAAACAAAAACAACAACAACTTAGTTTTAGCATTACTAAGAACAATCTATTTATTAAAACAAAAACGGTTTTGTGTCTTTAGGTACAAGGCAAGAAGTTCATCTTATCTTGAAGGTACTTATCAGCCTGGGGGTAGTAAGGATGTTCCTACTGTCAACATTCTCACTATTAATCCTTCAAGGGAAGACGATGGCATGGAATATATCTGTGTGGTGCGAAGCAAAGCCCTGGATCTAAGCCAGGGAACGAAATTGGAAAGCTCAGTACGATTGAACGTTAACTGTAAGTACTTTTCATTCTTCTAAACTCTATTATTTTAAATACAAAGCAACTGCTTGCACAAAAACATTAGAAACAGATTTAATAAGGAAATAAAAAAGGAAACAAGTTGCAAGTTTCGAAAACCTTTATGGGTTTTCATCATAGGACTATAAATATAAAAAAAAATGTAAAATTTATTATATAAATTATCAATATATAAAATTTAATTTATATAAATTTTTATATTTGTAGTCTGATGATGAAAACCGCGACAGGTTTTCGAAACTTGTAACTTGTTTATTTTTGATTTTCTTATTAAATTTGTTTCTAATATTTTTGTGCAAATGGTCGCTTCGTTTTTGTTTCAGTTGCATGTTAATACATTCTATTATTTTAAGTTAAAATTCCTTTATTTCTATTTATAATTATTTTTTAATGTATAGGCTGAGAGTTCCTGTGCTTAGCTCATAAGTATTTGATTTAATTGAAAACAAAGATTAAAATCTAAAATTTGATTGTTATACAAACAATTTTGACATTTTTTTTTTGAGTCTTTGAATTAAATTTTTCAATTGAGATTAATCTAAGTACAATTCCTTTCCTTATTTTGATAGATATTCCTCGAATCACAATTCAACCGCACAATCCTTTAAAAGTTGAGCTTGGAACGCTGGACTCTGCAACATGTCGAGTAGATGCTAAACCACCCCCAACCTCCATCAAATGGACACATAATGGAAGAGTTGTTTCCAACGGAGCTAACCTAAGCATTAAACCTTCATCAAGTGATGATTCTGGTGTGTATACCTGCATCGCTGACAACGGATTAGGAACCCCTGGACAAGAAGATTTAAATGTTGACGTGTTATGTAAGTATATTTTTTTTGAATGTATGTCATCAAAGATTTTTTTTTACTTTTTTCTTATATGTAACAAATTGATTAAAAGTAGCATTTAATGCTTTATCTCAAAATGCGATACAGATACAATTATTATTAAAAGAGAAGCTTTGAAATTCTAATGTCTAACTATTCCTAATATATTTTGACATAAGTCTTTTTTTTTTCCTGCCCAACAGATGGTCCAACAATTCAAATGGAATCAAAGAAGGAAGTCAAAGAACATGAAGATGTTGTTGTCCGATGTAGTGTAACTTCTAATCCACCAGCAGACATCCAGTGGTTCAAAGAAGGGGATCCTAATTTTAGAGCTTCTGGAGATAAACTGAAGTAAGAATCTGTCATGCAAAAATAACGTACAAATAATGCAAAATATTATATTAATAACATATAGTTTAGCTCTCCACATTGTTTTAATGTTAATTAAATAAGTTTTGAATTTATGTAATGTAGTGCAAAACTTCATTGATGCGTTACATAACCAAATCAACATTTAATTTTTAAACGACATTGCCATTTGAAAGACATATTTACCTACAGAACAGATCCGCTACTTATGTAACTTAAGCAGTAATTTTAATAGCAATCATATTATCAATTCATTTAATACAGTAACGTAGCATTGTTAAGTGGTAGAATTGAGCTATTATTCTTTGACTTTTCTTTCAAATTTAAATAAACCTAGAGAATTTAAATGTCATTAATTTTGTGTAGTTTAACAAAAAAAAGCGTCTATTGTAAATTTGTATAAATATGTTTATAAATATGAAAATGACTGAGTAATTATTTTTTTTTAATAGATTAAAAGATATTTCTGTGACGAGTATGGGAAGATATATTTGCCAGGCTTCCAATGAACTTTATCCTTCTTCTGGGAAAACTCCAATTCGTAAAGTAGCAAACGCAACTGTTGCCATATGGATTAAACATCCACCAGGCAAGGCTACCATCTACCCAAAGAATGCCGTTGCTGTAGAAGGGGAGTCGATTACATTGAGTTGCAGAGCAGATCCACCTGGCTGGCCAGAACCCATCTATAAGTAAGTTTTTGCTTATTTTACTTACATTCTGAATTCTCTGTTGGGATACAATCCTCAGAAGTCTACAGATATTTTCTCATTCCACGCTTCTTGTGATATCCACTTATTTTCATTGTGTCAGATTCTTTTCTAACTTCTTTGCTTGCGTAGAAGCAGTCATGCAGTGGTATCTTCACTTCCAGAACCACTGTAGTTGTTAGTTATAAGTGAATAAATATTTCGCTTAGTTTTTCATTCTGAAATTATGTATTTCATCAGTGGGGTACATACTCTTTGTTTTTGTCACTACCCACTTGTATAAACATCATTACTTGTTTAAACAATTCAAATTTTACATTATTTTCACCTGATCTTGAAACTAGTATCCTGTCATTACGTAAAAATAATTTGATGCCTTCTTTGAAATGAATGTCAGAAATAACATCCTTGGTCAAGACTACAAAATAAGATAATTGTCGATTTTACTATTCTGCTATACAGTATATACATACCAAGCTTTATAATCATAGGAAAGTAAGATTTGATGTTGTTGTATGTTAAACATTAGGGCTGGGATAAAGAAAGAACTATTATTGTAATTGGTTTCATTTGTCTGTCTAAATTGTATGATTTCCTAGATGACACAAAGCACCACACAATTATTGCATTAGCCTATTAGAATCCACATTGTTAAAGTTAACAGCCTGGCAGGGAAAGGAAAAATAACTTATTTGCTTATTTTGTTCATGTTTTCTTCCATCAAATTGATATTCTTCTGGAGAATACATGATTTTGAGTATTTCTCTCAATGTTGACTTTTGCTGTAAATTTTTGTGATCCCAATGGTGGAGATAAAACCATACTTTAGTTATCCATTGTCATATTTTGTGGTGATTATGTAATCATGGAAAGCCAAGTAAACATTAATATCGTTGCACTTTTTATCCAGTCAACATGAATCATTTTGTAAATACTGAACCATAAAATGAAATCGATTGTAGATTTTTGTTAAGTGATTTTATTTTGTTTCTTTATAGATGGTGGAAGGATTCTTCTAATAACAGTTCACTGCAATCAGGACAGAACTTTACAATTACTCAAGCCAGAGCAGGCAATGAAGGAACTTATGGCTGCCAAGTTTTTAACGATATAGGTCAAGGCAGCATAGCAACTGTTTCACTGAAAGTATATGGTAAGCAAATTAATTTTAAAGAATTTAGAACTTAATATTAATTAATTTATTTATTTTTATTATTATTTTTTATTAATTAAATTGAATGTATCATTTGAGCCAACTCTACAAAGATAACAATACAAATTGAGTACCTTGTCACTAAGTCCTTTTATTAATATTACCAGACTCTGATAAAAATAGCTCAGACTGTTAACTATGCCCAAAATTGTTATCACTTTATTATTATTGCACTTAAATTTGATTTAACAGTTGATTTTTGTGTCTTGCGATTCATTAAAAAAAAATAAAGTCAAATAATTAAAAATAACAAAACCTGATAGCTGTAGATTTGATTTGATTTTCTTCTTGTAATTTCTTTTGTTTAATTTCCCATTTCCAGACATATTTGTTACATTCTGTGATGTTTGATAATTTCAATTTCATTCAATTCAAAACGTACAAATTAGATTAAAAGTATTTTTTAAAGCTATTATTTGCATTTCGCTTACGTATAATATCTTTAACATTCTTTTTTTTTTTTTTTTTTAGAACCTCCTCGTCTCGTTACGCCTCTGCAGCCTCAGCTAATTAAAAGGGCTTTAGAAACTGATTTTAGTGTTTTTTGTACTGCTCGAGCCAAGCCTCGCCCTTCTGCTTATTGGTTCAAGAATAACATGCCACTCAATACATCATGGCAGTATGAAATTAGCACAAATTGGACAACAGAGAAAAATGGCATCTCTATTGTTCGAAGTGTTCTAAGGTTCTTAGGTCCTGATCGCCAGAATAAAAACCAACTTACTGCTGATGACCGGGGTATCTACACTTGCAAATTTGAGAATGAAGTGAGATCTACATCTAGTAACATGACCTTAAAAATTGAGCGTAAGTCTAAATTATATTTTTCTAATTTAAGGTGTAATGGGAAATATACAACTGTTGTTGCCCAAATTACAGTTTTTTTTTATTTAATGATTTTTATAAAAATGAAAGCACCAAAATTTCGAAACTAGTCATTTTCAAGTGAAATCTGTAGTCTGTATCTGCAAAATCATTTGTTTTTCAATCTCATTTGTATATTGTAAAGTTTAAAGCAAATATTTTGCATTGAATTTACTTTTTAACTTTCAAAATACGATAACTGTATAATTTATTTGTTATTTATTTATAATTTATTTATTAATACTTCTTGAGTTCTAAAAAGTGTAATTTTGTTTTGTTTTTAGATGGACCTATTCTTCGCCATACAAATAAGAAGGTTGCATTTGATGTCCAAAGCACTGCAATCCTGGAATGTCGAATGCTTGCTTTTCCAGCACCTACCTTCGAATGGAGTTTTGGCAAAACTGCAATTGTACCAGTTCCTGGAAAATACGAAATGAATCAAGATACAGCCGGTGATGATTTGTATGTGTCTCAGCTTTATATTTATCAACTTCAACAATCAGAATATGGTGAATACACTTGTTCTGCTTCCAATTCCATTGATTCCACAAGGACCCATATTCATCTCGTTGAACGAGGTTTGTTTGTCAATTACTTTTAACTTCTGCTTTGTTGTGATAAAAGATTATAAACATCTTTTAATTACAATTTAGATCTTACATTTAATTATCAAGAAGCAAAAAATTGCTTCTGTTATCAAATTATTTATATATTCCTTAAAAATTAATTTTAATTAATCTTCATTCGTACTAGTTAAATTTTGTATTAGTACTACATTAAATATAACTTTTCAATAATTGTGTGGGAATTTTGGGGGGTCGATCTGCTTACACAAATATTTTATTGTTGATAACAAAATAGGATTACATTTTTTTTTAAAGTACAGTTTTTATTTATAGGGTGTCAGTTTAATAAAATTTAATTTTTCTTTTTTAATGGCTTTTGCTGAACTTAGTTTGATTTCCCTATTATGTTTTCTAATTATCCTAAATGGTTATCTTTACTACACTTTTTTTTTATTATAAGCTTAATTAATCTCTATTTCAATCTACTTTATGACACATCTCTAAACTATATCTGCATCTCTGTAGGAAAAATTATCTCAGCTCAAGTGAATGTTCAGTTAAAGTGTATTTCAAGAAGTAATTCCTACAGAATTAGCGATCAGTGTAGCTACTTTTGCTACCTACATTTTAGTTATGAAGTAATAATCTTATTGTTTCATTATTAATCAATTGTAGGTCCACCAGAAGTTCCTACTGACTTGAGGGTTGTAAATGTAAGCAATAACGAAATCACCCTACAGTGGAATGAAGGATTTAATGGAGGATATCCTGATACAAAGTATTGGATTCTCTCTGGACAGCAAGGAATCCCTGAAAAACAAACAGATTGTGGTACAACGAACTTCTGCACAGTTAGAGGTATGTTTTGTTATTAATTTTTTTTTGTTTAAAAAAATTGGATGAGATTGGTTCGTTAAGTGTAGGGCAATAGATTCATCATCATCTTATTTCACCATTGATTTTATTTTTACAGATTTACAAGATATGAAGATATACAATTTCCAAGTACAAGCATCGAATGAGAAAGGTGTGAGCAGCATGTCATCTGTAAAGACAGCCCAAACCAAAGGTAAAGATTACACAAAAACAAAGATTAAAATTTGATATAAGTCGTCATGAAACCTGTTTTAATTTAAATAAGACATGATAAATATAAACAATTTTCTTCAGATAATCGAAGCTTATAGAATCAAAAGATCAGATAAGATTCAATGTACTGCCCTTTTTTGTATTTATGTTGTCTAACTTTTGCTCTTAAATTTCTATAGATATAATATTATGTATTATATTCAGTTGCATGTATACACATTTTAGAACAAAAAAATAATTTATTTGCAACAATTTTCTACATTTTTTTTGTAGACAGCTTTTTTTTCCCCCAGTTGGAATTTTGTTTGAAAGTTCTAATTTGCAAAAGTAAAAAGTTTATATATTTTAAAGAAACAAAAACTTGCGATAATTTTAATTTGCAATTTTGCAACGGGTATTTTAAAAAAATGAAAAAAAGATACCATAAGTTATTTTCATATATTTTAAAGGAAAAATTAATGATGTA
>JAFIDM010005346.1:52179464-52212983 GCA_023159025.1 Thereuonema tuberculata | reverse complement strand
TTTCTGTTTCCTTTCATATAATAAATTGTCACGCATGTTAAATTTAATTAGTGTTTTTTATTTCATCTCTGAATTTTTCTTTTTTTTATTATGTTTATAATTTCCAAGGCATTCTAAAAATGAATCTTATTTTTATTTATCATTTCTATCTTCTTTTACTCTTGTTTAGATTCGTATCATGATGTTAGCGATCTGCCCGACCCTTATATGGAAGAAGAAGACAAAATGCCCCACAACTCTCTTTCGTTTGACGAGTCTTTGGAAAGTGGGTATTCCACTCCTAATTCACGCTCACGAAGAGTTATCCGTGAAATTATTGTCTGAAGTGATTAAAGATGTGCCACATTATCTTTTAAGAAGGTGCATGGCTGTTGCGTTCATGCAGTGATTTTTGATTGTTTTCTTCTTGTGCCAAGACACCAGTGCTCAGTGATCCACAATTCACACAAACTCAAATAAAACTCAATGACTGTAATTTCTTAGCCATTCTTCCAGTGGCACAGTTACCAAAAAGAGAAGCGTCTCTCTCTTATGCACATACTATCTGAAGAGGGACTGTTTATTCAAAAACTGTTGAATATTTTCTTCAGATGACATGACTCTGCCCCGAGGGTTGCATAAAAAAGCCACGTGAGGTGTTCATCAGTGAAGGCTTTAATGCTCAAATACACAACGAATCGATCGAATGGCGTTGTACAGTGTACAGGAAAGTGACATTCTCTTAAGATTGACATTGTAATAAAGTGCCACTAAATAAATTGATATAGGTCTTTGAAATATTAGCAATACCAGGCGTACTCATTTATAATGTAACCAGAATTTCCCCACCTATATCCTTTATTTTTATAACTGAAAGATAAAACTGTGAAAATGTATGCAGCAAAATGTATAATTACAAATGTATGTTTTATATCTTTCTGCTTCAGCAGTAAGTTAAACAAAAGGAGAGTAGTGATCAACTTTATATGTAACAAGTGTAATTTTTGTGGAGTCTTAAAAACTACTTAGGTTTACTCCATCAAGAATCTCAATAAGGAAGGCTTCTTAAGGAAAAAAGTTTGCACAAACACATTTGCGGAGAGTAAAACACAAATTTACTTGTCATTTGTTGCCGGCTTTACACCACAAACAAAGCTGCTAATATGAACAATCATTTCTAATGTACCTCAATTTAGAAGCCTTATTGTCATACTGCAGTCACATTTCAACATTTAAGTGTATAGGAGATAATTGCCTACGGCTTGCAAAATGCCAGTAGTAAACTCAGCCTAAGAACGATAATATGTAAATAAACTATATTTTGTTGTTACTGTTGCATGTTTCATATACCATAGTATGTACCTATATAAATCAGTCTGCTTATGCATTTTAGATAATAATTCAATGCTCATATAATATTACATTTATAAAAATCCACTTTAATCCATTTTGACAATTATTTCTGAGTTATCGTTTTTTTTTGTTTTTTTTTTCATTCATTTAAATTATAATCAAGGGCAGGAGAATGAATTCTTATCTTTTCTTTATTTAATATTAGTAATTAGTTGTTATAATAGTGCCAGATATAACGCTACGCTGCTACGGAATTTGTTGTTTTATATCCCGTTTTCCACCTTATTTCTGAACCAGAATTCATTGTGCATATACATTGTTTCACTACAATTGTAATTAGAATATTACTTCACTTTTTATATTGACATTTAGGGAAGTAAAGGTTTTCATGATCAATTTTTGAAGAATTATTGGGCATTTTCAGTGTTGCAAACAAAAGCTGTTTTATCTATTGCTTGCAAATGATACACTCACATAGCGAGGTATGCAAAATAAGTTGCAATTTACCTTTAGACTGAATAGTTTACCTTCTATGATAAAAATGAAAAGCAAAATCTTTATTTTATAAAAACAAAATGCAGAAGAAGCTTGTGATTCAATTTACAAAGTTTGTACCCCTCGACACCACTCCATACTTTGTATACTGTTTGCTTGACTATTCAGATCATTCTAAGTCTGCCAATCTAAGTCTAAGTCTGCCATTTTCCTTCCTGCTGCTTATTATAGAAGTGGTGAAATTTGTCCTTTTGCTCTAAGATGGTGCTTTAAGTGATGGTTCATTTTCTACTTTGTATGGATATCAAGTTCTTGCAGGAAGGTACTTCTGCATGCGACAGTGAAAACATTCATTGAAACTTACTGATAATAACATTTTAAATAAATGGATTGTGTGAAATTATGGTCTTCTATTTTCAAAATATCTGAGGGAACTTGATCAATTATAGTGGAATGAAAGGGTGGAATTTTCATCCTGAAACTCCATCTGTGCACGTATGGATTTTAGTACCAAAAAATTAGGTGGAAGATGGTATAATATGTGCCATGTTGTTAAAATTGGGCATATAGCTAAAACCAATTGCTATGAATTTATTATTAGTCATTGTCATTTTTTTTTTAACTTATTTTCTTTATGAATTTTTGGTTGATTTTGTGATTCTGCTTGCTTCTCACATATAAATAGAGAGATGTATCAAATTCGAAATGATTGAAAATGAGCATGAAACATTTGAGTTTTAGCACTGTTTAATTATCGTTGAAAATTCAGAATCTTAATATAGGCTGTCCCCGGTTAAAAGGTATTCATTATCCCACAGTTACAAGCCCAATAATACATTATTGAACACCCCTTAAAAATCCTCAAATTTTTTGCTGTTAGGCCTATATAGCAACCATTTTGTCACACTACAACACCCATATGACACATCAGTGCTCGTGAATCCATCATTGTCACTGCCTCTTTGTTGTTTGTATTTGGAAACCAAAGGAATTTTACTTTTTAGACAACGTCTCCACATATTGTGTTGACTTTGTTAGTTTGTGTCTTTGCATGAAAATTGTTTTTTTGCCTTCATGCAGTACATATCATGCAACCAATGGACCAGATATAATCAATGTTTTCAAGGATTATTTAGACTACATTTTTAAGAAATTGATTGCTAAAATCAATAAAAATAACAAAGTTTGATAGTTTATTAATAATGATTGAATTTATTAACATGCAGCAAACTTAGAGAGTCTGGTTTGAAAGACTTGCTATCTTGCTACCAAACAATTTTAAATGAAAAAACAAATTCCAAAATTCCAGGAAACAATCTACCATGGATTCATTTTTTTTTTTTTCCGCATCACATATCAGCAGTTGATGTAAATAATGGTGAAATATACCCAGGTCCTTCGAAATTTTTGGTTATAAGTTACCTAAATGTAAAAATTTTGTTAGTAATGAAAGAAATATTTACAAATATGAACAACATAAGTATATTTTTTCATTTTTTCATAAGATTTTGCCGTTGAAAATTGTTGAAGATTTTTCCCCATGATTTTCTATGAATTTATGGTCCTAATTGAAATGGATTCACTTATCCCACTTATAAAAAATGGATTTTTTATCCCAATCATCCACTTTAAACGAGGACGGCCTGTTTATCAATTTGGATTAAAGTCGTATTGATTAATCAAAAGAGCTTTAAGAACTAGGAAGCCTTCTTATTGATTGAAAAATATCATTTCATTATTATTATTATTATTATTATTATTTCAGTAGAAATTAATCTGGATGGTCATTTTCTTTTCTTCCAATTTTATCTTGAGCTTAAACTGAAATGATAGAGTTTAAATGTATTCTCATTTAAGCTGTGTATTTTTGTACATTTTTGTGAATGTATTAACCATTTTTTTCTTTTTACTTATTGAATGAATTGACTGAAAAAGAAAAAAAAAGTCAGTAATGTATAGTGAACAAAAAAAAAAAAAATGAAATGTATGAGAGTGTTTTGTCTTTCATGCCTTTGATAAATGCACCAGCTTATATGCGTAATTATGGGTAATGAGATAAAATACAGAGACGCTATCTGTAATTCAAGAACTTGCAGGAGTTTTTCCGTTTTGTTAAGAGTCGCAGAGTAGTTCATTTCGAAGCTCTTAACAAAGCTTTATCCATGTATTTATAGAGTTCTGAGTGTTTTGTTTGCGTTTTATGCCAATCTGTTTTGCTTTATTTTTAATTACATAATGAAGTTGTGAGTTTGTTTTTCCACCAATCGCAGAATAGGAAGTTTTAGAACAGTTGTAATTTAGAAGGCGAAAAAATATGTGATGTCTTTTAAGTAATTTGTCTGCAGAAAGATATCAGAATAACATATAATATATATATTTTTGTATTTACCCCTTGCTATTAGATATAAGAATTGTTAGTAAAATATGATGAATAGATTACAGAATCTGTTTGCATAATTTGACTGTTAATTTTTTTTAAAATTTATTCTTGGTATTTCTGAGAAGTTAAAAAAACTTTAATAGTTGTTAATAAAAATAAATTATAATAACATAGCAGAGCCAATATTCTATAGGAATAACCTAATGCCTTTGATCTTAGTTAACAGTATTTTAAAAAAGTTTTTAAGAGTATTTTATGAATATCATTTTTGTATAAGCTCAAGAGTTTTCAAATTCCAAATTTAGTCTTTTTAGAATGTCTGTTGACATAGGTTTCTTTTACCCAGATTTTTAGCAACGAAAAAAAAAATATATGTGGGGGTGTACTTTTGGTCTTTTTTGTAAATAAATTAAAAACATTTTACATCTTGTAAGGTTAACATTGAATAATGAATTGTAAAGTATTTTGGTGGTTTTCACCAAAATGTGTTGTTCTATAGTTCATCAAAGACTATATGAATATTGTAAAATCATCAAAAGGAATTTTTATCTTCTGAATTTTCACAGGAGAAAGAAAATTCCAGAATATGAAAGTGAAACTTCATTTAAATGCTGTTATTTTTTAATCATTATGTAATATATAATCACATTGAAGAACAAAGAAACTCCATACTTAACTTTTCTATATTTACTTTATTATTATTATTTTGAAGGTTATAACATTTTCATGAATTAGCCAACAATTAATAAATGCTTACAGAAAAAGAATGATTAATAAAGTGCCGAGTTGTTATATCAGACTACATTCTATGTTTTTTCTGAATCATTAGTTTTAAAATCATTATGACCATACAAAGATCGTTTGCATGTCACTGGTTTAAAATGAATACTTCAAGGGTTTTTTTTTTTTTTTTTTTTTTTTTTTAGAGCTTATTCAACCTTGGTACTTCAGACCTCGCAACGTTTAAAATTAATTTATTTATTTTTCAGTAAAAAAAATAGTTATATTCTTCATACAAAGCTTACATTTTACAACTTCTATTTCATTTAAATTTCACTGTGTAATTCAAATTCGTATATTCTTTTTAAGAAGATTTTTTACATTGCTTTTTCTATATCTTTGATATCTTACAAACTTGTTTTTTTAATCACGAAAAAAAAATTCATGAAAATATTTCCTTTGTTATCTTTTTATTTCACATTTTGACTGAATAAGTTTGTTTTTAGCATTTTATTTTCAAATCAATTTCCTTGCCAATGAAGTTTCACTACAACCTTTTTAGTTTTGTATATAACATAAAGTTACTTAGTTTGTGATTATTCTGGATTCAA
Organism: Thereuonema tuberculata; assembly: GCA_023159025.1. Taxonomy (NCBI): domain Eukaryota; kingdom Metazoa; phylum Arthropoda; class Chilopoda; order Scutigeromorpha; family Scutigeridae; genus Thereuonema; species Thereuonema tuberculata. The sequence continues at coordinate 52,207,445 of JAFIDM010005346.1, read as the reverse complement.
TATTGCTTTTATGTGTGAATTTTTAAGTTTTTAATTTTCAAAACTGTAATGGCTATGTTTTTTATTCTCTCGTTTTTACATGTGTAAAGGAATATATTTCATCAAGTTCTTATTCTTGTTTTACAATAGTTTGAGATTCTGCATCAGTTTTGAATAGCGAAATTTTGAAACCCTTCTATTGTTCTCCATTTAGTTTGCAGAGATTTGAAACGAGTAAATTTACCATTGGTGCTGATGTTAGTTAATTTAAAAAATATCGTTTGTATAATTGGCATGATAAAACCTGACATGAATTTACTTGTAATTTAGTTAGGACATTTGTAATATTATCATTGTGTGTACACTAGACATTTTTTTTTTTGTAAACAGATGGAAAAAAAAATAAATGTTATATATTAACAAATAAATATTTGGTCATGTTTTTTAATTAAAGAAAGAGGCACTTACATTCACTGACAATTCTAAATATTTTTACGTAATTTAAACTTTTTTTAAGAGTAGTTATAATTTTGTATGCACTGATCATACTTAAAGTTCAAAAATAAAGCCGATGCATCTGAATAAATTTACAAAAACTGTTTTAATACAAATTAAATAAAGGACTGTAGTTCGAATGTGCTGTTAAACAATCATTTTCAAGTCCTTGAAAATGATTGCTCCACAGCACATTCGAAACTATAGTCGTGTATCTACCTTATATAATTGGCTAAGTTCGTCTGTCTGTCTGTCTGTCCGTAACTCGATAGAATGCCAATCATCTCATAGCGTTGGAACACGTCACGCATGACGTCATGTCCATGACGAAAAACATGGCGCCCAAATGAATCGCCGTCGATTCAAATTCACAGACAGCGATTACAGAAAGAATTACATATATTTCTGAAATTCCTTTACGCACAAAGAAAGTTTATATGTAAATGCATTAATTTCTTGCGGTAGAACTTTATAGAGCGTTGGATAAACCTCGGTATTTGCAATCCGATTTGTCTTCGTTGGAGATGTTAGAGGCACAGGTCGTAAGGCAACTGGATGGCCTGCTCAGGCCTAAAGGTAGGAGGTTAAGTAGTAGTGGCTGCCATTTTGTTGTTAGGCAAGAAAACCCGTTTCTCCAGTTTCCTTCATTTACAGAAATTCGTTGTCCTTCCCTTCAAATTACAAAACGTTATTTTGGTTTAAAAAGTGTTATTATTATTATCAACTTATATAATTGGCTAAGTTCGTCTGTCTGTGACTCGATATAATTAGGCTATTAACATAGATCTCAATGGTAGCATTGATTCAAGGGTATTCAAATTGGATGAAATATTAGTTCATTGTGTGATTCCATGTTGTTTCCATGAAATTTTATCCTTGGGAACTAATCTAGACAACTGAAATTGTATCAAAATATACGTTCAAAACCAAATAATTTTGTTACCACTGCACCCATTTTAATGAAATTTGACATTCTTTACTCAGTTCTTTACGATGATTTTGAAACTCAAAATCATTTTTTCCGTAGAAGCTTCGTTCACAAGTTAGCGCAGTATTTATATTACAAAGGTGAGTTTGAAATGCCATTCGGCATTATGGGTCAAAAATAATAATTATTCCATTGTTACTTTTAGTAAAATTTATTTACAAGGACAAACTTTAGATACCGTTGGTATTTATTTAGCAGAGCCTGTTTTTAGTCATGGACAGTTATATGTTGCTACATCTCGAGCACATCGTGCTTGCGACGTCAAAATCAAAATTCTTCACCAAATACATCAAGGACATCTGATAGAAGGATCTCATGCTGTTTTTACAAAAAATGTAGTTTATAAGGAGATATTTACTTTATAGTTGACAATTGATAATAAAATGATTTTTCAGTTTTTTTTTTTTATGCCTGTCGTCCGACAGGCTTTGCTGCTAGTTTAATTTATATTAAAATAGTTTTTGTAAATTTATTCAGGTGCATCGGCTTTATTTTTGAACTTTACACTTTTTTATTTTTTCGACATTGAAACATTTCATCATTACTTTGGAAATAGATGTGGAAATAGATGTGATAAACATTACATATTTACATCCATATTCATTTGATAAATTGTTTATGAAAAGCCTAAGATTGATAGTGCATTCAGTAAGTAAGCCTTATTGGTAGCACAAAGAAATTGTGAAGATTAAAATATGGAAAATAGAATCGTTTTTTTAAAATATGGAAAATCGTTTAGAATCGTTTGCGTGTTGTTTGAATAGAAGTAAAAAGAATTTCATATGAGAATAAAACTCATGAATTTGATTCTGAATGTGTAACTGTTGTATTCAGAAATCTTGAAGCCTTTATGAGCTCTAAGAAGCCTTATCACCTGGTGAGAGAAGGCATTTTCAGCTTTTTCTCCAGCTTGGAACTTAAGGAAATGTCTGTTCACTTGATGATGGAATTAACAGATTGCGAAGGATAATCAGTACAGTTTGTTTTAAATAACTATTAAAAGCAATTCTCGTGTCAGCCATGAGAAGCCACTATCATTGAATCAGTTAATATTGCCTACCATTTTCTAAATCGAAATCTTACTAGTAAAAGGGACGATTATGTTATATAAGGGCGAGTCAAATGAAAGTGAGCCAAGACGATGTTTAGAAGGAAAACAAATTTGTATGTCAGAAATATGCACCTTAGCATTAAAAACATTTGTCCCACTGTGTAAAGAGCTTTGTAATTCCACCCTCATAGAAGTCCTGTGATTTCTGGGTTAGAATGTCTGTGACTTCCTCCTATACATTTGCATCCGAATGAAATCTGAGCTTCCTCTTTAGGTCACCAAACACGTGAAAGCCACATGGGGAAAGAGTCAAGCTGCAGGGTTTCTCAATTGAACTTTGCAAGTGTTTTCATAATCACATAAGCTATAAGTAGCATTGTCCTGCAACAAGATGAGCCCCTGAGACAAAGCACCAGTTCTTGATTGAAACGTTGTAGCTTTGCATAATAATGTTCCGAATTGACAGTCTGTAAATTGTTCTGTAAATTCAATGAGTAAAGGTCAAAGAAGAAGTACAACAAAACATTTCCCGCTGAGATGACCATCTTAGTCTTCTTTAGGGGTGGTGAGGGGATGCTTCCATTGCAGGCTTTGACATCGTATCTCTGGTTTGTAATAGTGGCACAAGGTTTCATCTGAGACTGCAATTCAATACAGGAACTCAGTGCCTTCTTCATCATAACGCAACAGATGAGTGAATGCAGAGCCTAGTGTCCGATTTTTGTTTTCTTCACTCAGAACCTTCGAAACCCATTGTGCACAGAGCAGTCAATAGTTCAGATGTTGGTGAATAATCGTATATATTGACTAATGTTCACTATTGAGGCCAGATAGTCAATACTGCAGCATCGATCTTGGATCAACACATCAGCCTGTGCCATGGTGTTATGGCACGATAGCTTTGTTAAGGTCTGGGTCATCTCTGCAGCTGACATGTCTTTCTTGGAAACGTTTGCTCCATTGTTTCATAGTTAAAGTTAAAGTGTCCTACTACAGGTCTATGTGGCCCTTATGGTCGCTGGAGAAAAGGCTCCTGATGTTCCTTGACCAACGGGACTAAGTTGAAACACCTTCAACTGTAAGAAATCTAAACACATGGTCTTCCTCTTTTGGAGCATCCGTTGTGATACACACCTTTGTTTAACATGCAGTAACACAGATCCACTGTACATTGCTGGACAAAACAGTGCATAATGCAAACTTAAGGGTATTTTGTCATTCAGATGGGTTGCCAAATCACTGGACGAAATCATTTGAAAATGAGGTGAGAGTCAAATGAAATGAATCTTTGGCTGAGAAGACTGGAATGGCTGTTTCTATATTATTATTATTACTGATTACTATGTAATAATAAAATCACATCAATTGGTAACCATAAAAGCATTGCAATGAATCATCTGCAAGCTGGAATAAGCCACTGGAAATGAATATTAACATATTCAATAAGAAATTTGTCTCAAATTAAATATTTTAATTGCAATTTATTTTTAGAGTATTTTTTATTGATATTTAATATTGGGTGTTTCTGTTAGAGTGAAGGAAGAAGTTGTTGGCTAAAAAGTAAATTCTTGATTGCATTCATTTTTCTGGGTTCTTATTTATTAATTTCGAGCCCGCTTGAACAGTCTTCTAATTACAATTACAAGTTTTCTTCCAATCAAATCAGTAACATTTCTGAAAATCGTACCAGATTTGAGATGCATGCTGTAATCTTCTGAGAGAAGCTTTGTAATTTCAAATATTTGTTAAATTGACCGCCATCTTGTAGATGCTAGTCCTGTCGGCCATCTTTTTTTTATTTGTAATGAAATGAAAAGACTGAAAACACTGTTAATTGAAAGAAGAATGTCGTAATGATCCTTTATTAAGCAGATCAGCAAGGTATTTAAACTATTTGGCAATCATATGTCATTAATTTTAGAAAAAAAAATCAAACCAACCTTTATCCTGTAAATTCTTTCATTAAATAGAAGTCATAATATTTTTTGAGCGATGGTATAAAAATAAGACAACTACGTTATACAATTTATTTGTTAATTATTTTAATGACATTAATTCTTAATCAGAAACTTTCAAAATATGCCAAAATGAAAAATTCTAGGATTATTCAATCGATAACCGACTTTTTAATTTAAGGACTAAAATTTCTTATTGTTTGATATTGGTTAAAAATTTCGAATTTTTGGATGTACATTTAATTAAACTTGAACAGATACGATATACGTGCCATTACAATCTTTTTTTTTTTGTGGAGTAAGTTAATATTGTCTTTATATATGGAATCAATGCAGGGTCGGACTGGGCTCTCCCTGTAAGAGGGTTAGTGCGCCCGTGGTCCAGGTTTCATCTTCCTCTTTTCAATAAGAAAATATAAAGAAGAAAAAAGAAAGTTTGGCTAAAATTGAGAATGCGGTACAAGCCAATCACAGATACATTCGCGCAGGGATACATGATGGTGCATACTGTTATCTCAAATCGTAGTTAGCCAGATGAGGATTAGTTTTTCTAGGACAAGATCGTGCAAAACCATTTTTAAATAAGCTTACCTGCAAACCTCCTTCTACTTTTCACTAGCTAATTGAAAAACTAAAATTCATATCTTAAAAGTAGTGCCAAGGCAGCCATCTTGTCGAAAGCCTGGTACGGGTAATCTCCGGTTTCACCGAAAGTTTAAATTAAAATAACTATCGAATAATAAAACCGAAGAAAAGATGAAATTAAATTTGAGGAGAGGTTTACGATTAAGATACGTTACAATGGGGTTCCGGTTCCTGTGATTGCTAGCCAGTATTTTAACAGAAGTGCTACTGCTCCCGGCATGACGGACACTTCCGTAGCAGTGTTTCGGATAGTCAGCTGTTTGCTTACGCGCCTTCAATGGTTGCGTTTTGTGATTTACGTTGTTTTTATGCATGTGCATCGTTCAGATTCTACTTAACTGTTCTTTATAGAGACAAAATTTCATGGGATATGAAGTAAGAGGTAATTTGGTTAAAGCTCAGTATACGGTGCACCTCGTAAGGATATCGTAAGGATATGCGCTTTGCCTTCGCTTTTCACTTGCGTCATCGCGGAGTGAGGAACCACGTGTTTCGTCTTTTTACCAACGTCTGACGAAGAAACATAAGGTAAGCAAATCAACAAAAAACAATTAGGATTAGGTTAGCTACAATTAACTTCCCTAAGGCACAGTTTCAACCAAAAACAATTAACATTAGGTTAGTTACAATTAACTTCCCTAAGGCACATTTTCAACCAAAAGCAATTAGGATTAGGTTAGGTTAATTTAGGTTGGCTTAGCTGCAGGATGTATGTATTGGATAATAACCCCGCCATTTCAACGGTAAGAAATGTCCGCAATCTTGGAATTAGTCCGAGCTCTGACGTCACGACGCGACGTCGAAAAAAAAGTTCGTCAGACAGGTGCACCGTATTCTTAGCTTTTACCGGTAATTTTTATCCAAATTCGATTATTACATTTTGTCTGTAATGAGGTGAGGTCTAAATACGGGGAGGGGTTGGCTTGGGCTAGATAAGAAAGCATTTTGTCCATCTCCTTGGCCGCCATATTTATCACGTACTTTCCAAAGATTTGGGAAGGTAGTCGTTTGAATTGGAGGAGGGAGTTAAGATATTTCGTATCATAAAATTCCAAATTCTATGTGGGGTACATAGTTATAGGAAATTTTAATTACAATAGTCGTTTTAAATCAAAAATAATATTCGCTTGTAAATAGAGGGGGGGGGGAAGGTTAATTAAAAGGTAGCGAATGAATAATTTGTCTTTTTTTTGGATATCATGGAAAAAAAACCATATAAGAAAGAAAATCAGGACATGAATCAAGAAAAGAAAGAAAAGCTCTGCAGAGAGGAGAGTCTGCCCTTTCATGTACTAAAATCACAACTTTCTGTATGTCATAATCACGGTGTTCAAAAAGCACTGCTACAGCTCCATCTTCTGCACAAGATGAACAAATAACTAATGACAATGTTGAGAAACTCAACGTTGACAATCAAGATCGAGAAATACGATGATATTGTGCAGCAAATGGGTGTAGATCTTGATAATGCAGGTGCAAGACGTAATGATTCAAAATTAAAGGGGCCTGATTGGCTAGAAATAGACTAGGTTGATTCTGCACAGAAGAACTTGCTTTTTCTTTTCACCCATTTCAACCCATGCAACAGAAGGGTGCATCTTCTCTCCTTCCCTTGCCATTGACGATAAAGTGTTTGATAATGATCAAATTTTTAAGCGAAGCTGGTTAAGTTACAATGTAAATTACCAAAAGCTGTTTTGTAGTGTCTGTGTGACTTTCACAGATGGGTCCTCAGTATTTTGTCAAAGCTTTGACAGATACAGGCTTTTGAGCCAAACAGTAGAAGGATATGAGAAATCATATTCGCACATGGAGTCAGTGAAGACGTATATCGCTCAAACATAAGGAGGATTGAAAAAAAAAAATTGTTTAAAAACAACTTGAGAAAAGAAATTATGAATCGAACCACATCTCGTCAAATGTAATCCAATTAATTGCTTTTCGAGGAAAAGAAAAAAAATCCTACAGCTTAAAGTAGTTTTCAGAAAAAAAGGTTTGCCATATATGGTCATTAGGTAGCGATCAATTTTGTCTGGAACAAACGTCACCAGTCATAACGTCATCAACTTTAACGTCCAAGATGGCGTCGTTTGTGATCGCATAACCGGTGACCACGAAAGGACAAACTTTGCGTAGCCAAATAAATGTGCATTTGAAGCAAGAAAGAAATTTGGAAAAAGGTAGACAGTCAGGTCACATTTCTTAGTAAACTTACAAAAATAATAAATATTATCAAGTTTGCCATTCAGACTGAGATTGCAAACGAAGTAAAAACAAGCAAGTCATTTTTCTGTACTAATGGACACAACCATGGATGTGTCAAGTTATGACCAGTGTGTGATAGTACTTGGGTTCTTTTTCTATCGGAAAAAGAAGTGAAAGAAAAGTTATAGAGTTGAAGTGTATCCAGTTTACTACAGGAGAATGTTTGTTCAACGTTGATACTGCTTTGACATTTTAAATAGTACAGAACTTGCTGTGGAAAACTGCAGAACGAATGCCTTTGAAGGTGCTGCAAAGATGAGCGGATGATATAGAACTCAACCAGACTCGAGGATGTAATACCAAACACTTTCATACCTGGTGCTGTGCAAATATGTTGAACCACATGTCTGCCAGCTTATTTTTCGGATTACTGCAACAGATACAGGTGTTGTTCAAGAACTCGTAAAAGAGATTAAATGTAAATATATCTTTGAACGTATGGAAAAATTACTCGATCGCCGACCACCCGTGGGTTTGTTTATCCACTTTTTGAAGCCTTCTGAATGGTTGAGCGCATATGTGTTGAGGGTAGGATAATCATCATCACAAATCTGGGAGCCTGCTGTTATTATTAAATAAATAATTCAGTTCTTCCAGATTGAGCTACTTGTTCCAATTATTATGTATGAGTTGTATCGTATCAAATACGTATTCAAATTCAACAGAATTTCTTTGGCAATTAAATAATCACTAGATTTTTTTTGCATTTTGCAATTTGGGAAATAAATCTTAATCTTGTTCGAAATCATTTATCCCATGAATTTTTTTTTATTGATGATGTAGATCAATATTTAAAAACAAAAATCAATAATTTCAAGAAATACAAAATATTTCAAAACATTTCAAGAAAAATGAAAACAATATTTACCAGATAGTAACCACTAATATTAAATTACTCTTTATAAATATTATTAGGCTCTACTATCCTATTTGTGAGCCCAGTGGGTAAGAGCGCATGGCTGTGGGTTGGAGGTGGCGGGTTCGATCTCCGGAATAGGAGGAGAAAGGGGATTTTTCCTTACTCCAGTCTCCTCCAAACGGGTCTTAGGTCTACCCAGCCCTCCTTTGAATGGGTACCGGGTTTATTTCCCGGGGTTAAAGGCGGACTGACCACCCAACCTCAAGTTAGTCCCGTTGAACCCCGGGAGCCTTATCTCCTGCGACCCTTAAGGGCCACATAGGCCTGTAGAGGGACACTTAACTTTTAACTATCACATTTAGTTATTTTACAATACAACTGTATCTTAAAAAACAATTATATATAGTCATGTGGAATAAAAATAATTTAGGAAACAGAACGATATTCGAGATATAATGAGTTGACTTGTGATGTGAGGATAGAGCTTAGAAATCTTAAATAGTCTTTTTGATTTCGTAAAACTCTTTTGCGCCCTCTGAAAAAACCAAAGTCTGCGCTCAGTCCAAGCCTGACTCAATAAAGAAAGAGTTCTTGATTTACATATATATTATCAATTCTAAAAGTTTTGTGGCTTGATATTCTTTAAATGTAACACTAGCTACGAAACTGAATTTAAGGCTAGCCTGTCTGTTAGTAGGTGCTAATATTGAATCGTAACGCTGATAACATAATTGTTTACCTTGAGAAAGAAAAGTTCCTGACAAAATCAGCAAATTAACGTGTATAAACTATTAATTATTACAAAAATTAAGTAAAACTCAACATACTTAATTACTACAAACATTTACAAATTTCAAAAAGCAGTGCCGGCGATGTCGTGGGGTCTAGACGTCGGTCTGCCGTTGCGGCCAATGTGCCGGTACCCGGGTTCGAATCCAGGTCGTGGCATGAATGTTTGTTTCTTCTTCTGTTTCTCCTTCTGTCCGTTGCAGCGGGTATCGCTTGATGCTGCCTCCCTTGGCGTACCCTGGGCAACGATTCGTCCGTTAAAGGCATCGTATCTCGCCCCTAGTTGTGGCCTAACGAAAGCTGATCAAGCTACGAGCCCGGGTCATTTATAAAAAAATAACAACAACAACAACAACAACAAATTTTTTTTAAAAAAAAAACTATTACCGGTACATGTTTCGGCCAAACCTTACAATGGTCTTTCTGAGACCGAGAATGAAGGAACAACACTAATGCCCCGTTATAAAGGCATTGTCAATAATAAACAACTAACCATTAAAATACCAATCAAATAAACACATTATTAAAGCCTCAAAGCCCCGCCCCCTAAAAACCCCTGAACAGATTTCGAATTTATTGCCATTTATTTGTAGTTAAACCAATGCCCTAAAAAGCTTTAAAAAGAACGTGAGTTTAAAGTTTTGAAGATAGAAAAATCATCATAAGGTGGAAATATATATACAGTAAAACTGGTTTATACGTAACCCAGTTGTACGTAGTTCTGGCTTGTGCGTAGTTGTTTGTAGCTCCTGGTGAAAAATGTATTTTAATTACCTATAAACTATTTCTGACATCTACGTAACTGAGCTACACGTAATTCGCCTTAATACGTAGTATATTTTTGAAAACGAGATTGAATTGATCTATGTATTATCAACTATAGATATTCCCCAGGTGCACTGATATACAGCTCCGTATCAATGTATAATCGTTGCGTTCATGAAGTTTCTGGGCGGCTTTTAATGAAAGGTCGGTCAGAGACAAAAACTGAATGAATTGTGGCATTGATGAAACATGTGTTCCCTTCATTGACATCAGTCTCTCTCTTGCAGCCATGGGTAATAGAAGGAATAAAAGTTACTCTTTAGAGGAAAAAGTGAGATTTATTCGGGAAGTGAAAGACAACCTGCAAAAATCAGAAGCAGAAATAGCGAATAGCTTAAATGCAAGTTACACTACATTCTATGCAATCATTAGTAAGAAGGAGTCAATTTTAGAAGAATGTTGAAAGTTAGGTTCAAAATCTGTAAAGTGCAGCCATCAACAAAAGGGCCAAAAGGTCCATTTGAAGATATGGAAAAGCGAGTAACAATATGTCCAGGGATCATCCGTTTAGATAAGGAAGAACGCAATAGTGTAGGCTATTTTTTCTTTGGAAAATACACTAATAATTTTTATTTGTTTTAGAAAAGTTGTGAAATCAATATAACGTAGTCTGCTTAAGTGACCATAATAACACTTTTCGAATACAAGCTTCACAAAGGACAATGGGCACAAATGTATGGGAAGTTGCCCCACCCCTATATAGTGATAAGATATATACCTGTAGAAAGATCTTCTTAAATAGAAGATATTTTATTATAACGACTCGTCTCAATTATTAGTCCGTTCGGAGTTTTATAAGTTTAGATGTGACTCTCTAGTTGACATCGTAATTCTCGAATTTATTATTTAATTAAGTTTTAATAATTATTATACGTAATTAATAATTAATATTATAATTTATTTCAAGTAAATAATAATTATTTACCTGTAATAAATGAAAATAATATTTACTGTTACTGAAAATAATTATTAAATGATAATTACCGTATTGACTCGCATAATTTCCCCTTTTTTTTCATCAATATTTTGACAAAAAAAAGGGGGAGTGGGGAAATTCCGCAATGTTTTTCAATTTGAGGAAAAAAATATGGTGAAAGTGTAAGGAAAAACCATGTTAAATATTGATTTTTAAAGCAAGAAATATAATTAACAACAATTTTATTAACACGCAACATTTAAAATATAAGAAATCACATCTCAACATTTGTTTTTTCTTCAAAGTACAGTTAAGCAATAGGCATGCACGGAAGTGTGTGTGCGACTGTGACGTAATTTCGTAACTCACGCAGCGCAGCCCGCCATCTTTATAGCTGAAGTAGAGGTGGGGAAATTATGCGATAAAAATAAAAATTGAATTTTGTAATCCACAAAAACTGGGGTGGAGAAAATACGCGATGGGGGAAATTATGCGAGTAAATACGGTAATTAATACATCCGGGAATTAAGATTCAACTAGATAAGTCATATCTAGAATTATATAACTCCGAACGGATTAATAATTGAGACAAATCGTAATAATAAAAACTGTTCTATTGATGGAGATTTTCCTTACATATATATCTTATCGCTATACAGTGGTGGGGCAGATCTGCCCATTCTCCCTTCATTTACAAAAAATTCTTGAAAATCCGTTAATGCTTAAACTAATTTGCCTTTGTACAAGTGTGAATTTAAAATAGAAAATGGATTACAATTGGATATTCATATTAATTTAATGTTTGCAATTGAGAGTTATTTGCTCGTTTCTGATAATTTTCAAGTGAATTTTAGTTGGGTTCATGGACAGAATTCCTTGAAGCAATTTGTTAAATTGATCGGTTTTTGAGCTTTTTAATAAATATTTTAATATTTAAGACGAAGTAAGAGCAATAGTAACTATAATGAAGACGAAGAAAACATGAATTGTACTATAAATAATAAGAGGAAAAAAAGGATAATTTAACATTTTAAAAGTTAAAAATTTCAAAAGAATTTCAAAATTTCAATAAAATTTCAAATATATTAATCAAAGATATGTAATATGTAATCTAGATATGTAATCTGCGATCCTTTTAAAAATATTTTGACAATAACTTGTAATGATTTTTATACACAGAGAAAATATTTCTGAATCCTTAAAATAGATAAATAAATAAATAAATAAATAAATAAATAAATACTGTAAATAAAATAAAAATTCACTGAAAGAAGTTCAGCTTTCTGTCGCAAGATAGCGCGTTCCTACATTGACTTCTGAATAACGAAAGTGAAACTCGAAGGCATTAGATTAAGCGCTGTACTGTGTCCAAAAACTTTACTAAAACTACGTTGATACAACGAGAACATTAATTGATTCCTTGAACGAAGTAATAGTATTTAGCTACTCTCTTTTAGAAATTATAACTGCATTATAAGACTATTCCGTTCGTAAAAGCTGTTTTGTATTAAATTTACAAACACCTTTTAAATTCCATTGTATTATTTTCATCACATTAAGAAAAATACAGCTAAAGACGCTTCAGGGACTTGCTTTTTCGTAAAACCATCTAAGTAAAAACAATAATAGTATTTGCTTATTTGCAAAATGGGGTTTTAAAATGTTTTGCAAAATATTCTGTCTGTTGTCTTTTTTTATAAAATGTTTTTTTTATAACATAACTTTATCTTCGCATTTCAGTATATTGAGATAAGAGTTGAAATTGGATGAAATTTGAAACAATTTGTGAAAATTCTGAAAATAAATTAATTTTAATCAATATAGAAGGGATATCAATTAGGTGATTTTCAATAAAGAATTTATACTGACGTTAAATATACGCAACTGTTATACTTTCACGTCTACAAATATTATTTTAATGAAAAGCAAAATTTAACGTAGATAATAATTGTAGTAATAATAATTTGTAAATCAAGAGAAAAAAAAACCACAACTGGATAGTAAATATGCACACTGAGCCAACATCAACGGGAATCCTGAACATCTGTTTCTTCCTTATAAGGAATCATCAGCAGAATTTACCCTTGATGTTTTGCTCAAACTGCGCGAAATAAGGATGAAACAGCTGTTCAGGATTCCCGTTGATGTTGGCGAAGGCATATTTACTGTCCAGTTGTGGTTTTTTTCTTGATTTATGAACATAATTTTACTTCCTAAGTTTGAGATTTTAGTCGTCTTCAAGAGCAAATTTCTCCGCCGAGGTACAACTAATTTCTCCCTTGTTAATGCTCTAATATTCACAATCAAAAGAGTTTTACTTTGATATAAAGTATTTGAATTTCCTGTGTTAAAGCCTTCACGAGTTTTTAATGCATTTCTCAGCCTAGTCTGTAATGTGAAGATGTCATATTAAAATATTTAGTTAAAATTTATCCACTAATGTAGCACTTGGGGATATCTGAAATTTATATATTACAATATAAAAAATTTCGACCTGAATATATAAAATTTTATATAAATATTCATGGCTGACAGATTTTTGTATAAATTTTTTTTCAGGTAAATTTTCATAATTTTTTTTCTTAAGTTATTTTGAGTGTTCGATATAAATATAGTAATTTAAATTTATTTTCTATTTTTATCTCTTATGAATAAAAAATGGCTGAAAATCGGAAATTGGATTTCTACAGTATATTTATTTATTTATTTATTTAATTATTTATTTATTTACTTATTTATTGTTTTTATTTAGAAGATTTTTAATTTTTTTTCTTAAAAAAAAAAAAAAAAAAAAGAAAGCTTTTGGAAACATAAAGACATGCTGGTGATTCGATGTTTAGTCTAGACAGATGAAGCTTTAAGGTTTGTATGAATTGTATGTGAACTTAAGTTTAGAAAATATTACTAGCACTATGCGCAATGCTTAGCGAATTGTACATTGCGATAATGTGAATGGGAAGAACTGATTTTATTGATAGCGGGTAAATTGTAAATTGATTTTCAGTTGTGCTGATAAATGCCAATGTCAGTCAGTTGCCAAAAATAAGATAAAATAGAAGCTCAGGATCTGAAGAGACTGGACGGTAAATTAGGGTTCAAGAGATGACCGCGTTCTATTGAAGTGGTAGGACATCGACTCATCAGTATATCAATCAATAAACCAAAAAAGGCACCAAAGAAAACAAAAGATTTCGCCTCTGAGCTATGAACAGTGGGAGTGTGGGACGGCCGTTTCGTCCTCTTTATGGACTCATCAGTCACACGAACCCTCTGTCGAAAGCTCAGATCGCGAAACCAAGTAATGAAATCCACCCACGCACCCGCCTATAGGTTCCCAATAAAACAAAAGCAAAATCAAAAATCAAAACTAAAGAAAATGTGTGGCTGATGAGTCCATAAAGAGGACGAAATGGCCGTTTCAAACTCCCACTGTTGATAGCTCAGAGGCGAAATCTTTTGTTTACTTTGTTACCTTTTTGGTTTATTGATTAATTTACAACAGGCACGTTAAAATTTCCTTGTCATCAGTAGATCATTAGATGTGATTTATTCAAAATAAGAAATGTTTTTATTTCAGATGTAAGATTTCTTAAACTCTGTATCCTTCGAAGTTGAAATTTTAACAATGTACTAGTTGATCAATTGAAAAATTAAAATCAAGTCCACTATTGATAAGAATGTACATAATGGCGTTAAAGATCTGTGAGAACAACAACTCAAGTACTAGTTATTCTAGGAAGCTGAGATTCTAAGATTAAACTTAGAAGGATTTAAAGGAACAGATTAAATGGCCTAAGTACAAATTAAACTCTTAGGTCTGGATAAAACGGGTCAGGAAAACGATTCTCCGCGAAATAACGTAGTTCTACAAACTCGAGTTAGGGCTTTATTTCCCTTTATGGGGATAAATTTGTTATTATGACAAACACAAGTTCTAAGCATAGTAGTACACTTTATTTGATTGTTTAAACAAAAAACTATATACCAAGATAAATTTGGATTTATGAAGAATATTTGCTAAGGGTTTAATATATACTTTAGATAAGCAACAGTAATCCGCTTTACCTGCCTTAAATTCATAGAAATTGTTATAAAATTTAAGAACACGGTACCATTCTTTTTTTTTTTTTTTTTTTTTTTTTATTTAAATATCGATTTTAAGTCTATCCTTCGACACTTCTGTACACGATACTGATTACTATCAACTCTGTTTTTTTTTATTTCATTGTTCAAACTGCTAACCTTCGCGGCAAGTCGGACTGCGGCGGGTCGGACTGCGGCGAGTTAAAAACAACAAGGCATTCATATGAAGGCTACATTCATAATACGAGCAATCAACAGTTGTCACGCAAACTTTCATGTTCGTGTTTGCTTGTTTGTTTATTTTTTTCTTCTTTTTTCATCCTATTTTCCAATAGGAAGCTTATCAAATCAATCATTCTGTGTGTGAGCTCCCTCTCCTCTATTGAACCGCTGGATGGGTCTTCTTGAAACTTGGTGTGTACTCTGTCCAAAGAACCATGAGCTCTGGACAATTAACCCACTCTCGCACCGCAACGTCCAAACGCCCGTCCTACCTGTGGGCAATGGTCCTGAGTCTCTACTGGGCCTTTTTCTACAAAACTACGTTTCTTTAAACTGTCACCTTTACTTAATTTTTATTACAATTATTAAATTCTACCTATCATTTCTTGCAAAAAGAGTCCAAACACGGTGCAATTGTGATACTTCTAAGCATTTTAATGGTCACTTATATTTTTTAACCTATTGACCATTAAAATACGGGCGCGCGTATGGGCGTGGCGGTGCGAGAGTGGGTTAATTGTCCAGAGCTCTCGGTTCTTTGGTCAGAGTATAGGCACGGTCTAACTTTAATATTTGAAATCTTTTCCAAACGGATCTTTGTCGAAAGAGCGCGAGAAGAAAACAAAACTTGCCTTAGAAAACCAAGGAATCTAAACATTGGATTTTTATTCTATTTCTGTCTTAAACAATAAACATTGTTTAATCCTTAATCCATCGTAAAGCGATTTGATACAATTAAGTCCGATTAGACAATATAAGAAAGTATTAACTTTTTCCCAGAAAATTGGAAATTTATACTATTAGTATTAAGAATAAATGAAGGTTTTTTGTTTTTGTTATTTTCAAAACTTTTTAAAAGAAACAAAAATAAAAAATAAACAAGGAAAAAACATTTGAAGAAAGTAAGCTTTAAATTCTCTTTAAAATTCTTGCTTAATTATTATTATTACAGAATTTCCACTATAAGTCTTTGTATTAAATTCAATCGAGTAAAAATAAAGAAAGTATTAGATCTAAAGTGGAACATGGAATTAGATCGCAGGAAAAAAAGAACACTTAAATAAATTTCCCCAAACATTGAAATAATTACTAGGGGAGAAAAAAGAGATCAGAAGATACCAATAAATCGTCTAAAACCATTATTACTAAAAGAGAGAGAAAAGCACATTTTACATAAAAATTGATGTAGGTTTGTTTTTGTTATGGTTGTGTGAGTGAAGGTCATGTGGATGAGGTGTATCTCCGGTGTGGGACTTATTAATAGAGAAATCAATTGAGGATGTAGATTACGTAATGATTTATTAATACAATGCTTAGAAAATACTTTCTAAAATGTTTAGAAAATGCAATATCCAATTCTAAATTTAATTGGTTAAAGAAAATTAAGATTTCCTATTTTTAATTGATCTATATTAAGTTGGGTTCTGTTTTGATATGTATTAATTATATGATTCCGTTTTTTTAATAAATCATACTTCTACACTTAGAAATACCAAATAAAAAAATACTGCAGCTTATCAATATAGCGCCGTATCCTTTTTGCTTGAAACGTAGCCGTGATTGGCTAGGAATCGCTTGACGTCATCATTTCTACTTATCACTATTGTTATTATAAGCTAGTGGTGTCCAAATTTTGATCATGTACCTTCTATCTGTTAGTAATCAACATATAATTTAAAGTATTTCTACATAAGTATGTGAATGTACTTATAACTATTAAAAATATACTGTAATATACTGTGAGTATATTGGAAACATACCAAAATATCTTTATGCAATTATATTTATAACATATTGAGGTATATTATATTCTACAATATTATTTGAGAAAACAAAATAAAAGAAATTACAAAATAACTATACATCTTTTTTCGCAACGATTAAAAAAAAAATCTTATGTTTTGTTCACGCACTTCCTTTTAGGTGAGACCACTGGATTAGGTAAATCTGCAAGGTTATAGCCGTCAGGTAACCATGCAGTTACATTTTAGATAACAACTATGAGATAATTAGAAAAAAACAAGATAATTAATGCTTTTAGACAGTGTCAAATGCAAAGTCCCATAATAATATGCACAATTTTATAAACACATTTTTTATCGTTCGATAGAACTTTCAAATACCAACATTTCTCAATATAATATTCTCTTCCAACTTTTATACTTTTCGTTTAAATTGAGAAAAAGTCAAAATTTGACTCTAAAACGTGACATCTTGGAAACCAAAAATTTTTTCGAAAAATTTTTATAACATTTTGTTTGTCTTACAAAGATCTAAATTTTATCCATTTGCATGACCAATCTATCTCTTATAGTTTGGTCACAAAATTGGAAAACGTAAAGTCTTATGACAGACAGAATACCGTTTTTTATTTTAAGATTTTATCGGAAGCGATTAATTTTGACTATAAATTTTGACTTTGACATCCGGTCAGGGAGTGGTCCTACAGGTCTGATTTTTTTTGGACTTGGTCACCTACTTTTTGATGCTGAACACAATGGTGAAGGTTTCATTCTAATATCTCTAACCGTTTGGCCATTAACGTGTGTGACATCCAGCAAAAAGTGTAACATTTAGGAACACATAATCAATAGCGGTTCCCTATGTTTTAAAGGCAGGCTTTAACCTAGGGGCCGCTAAAAATAATATTGTAATAATTTAATATAACTTAATAAAAAAATTGCCTTAGGTTGTTGGACCTCAAACCTCCATATATTTTTGAAGTACTTCATGAGTACTTTCATCTCACAAAAGGGCATTAAAATCCCTGATATACAATCCATGTCCTCTTCTTGTTAGTTTTCGGAAAGAACGAATAGAAAATAAAGGTAATTTCATAGCAGTTTTAGCAATAATATGAAATGAATTTTGTAAATATATTTTCTAGAAAGAAAAATAAATCTCGTAAACCATTTGGAACAGGTTAATTTAAAGATGAAATAAATATCTTGATACACCTTCTTTGAATCTAACGAAAAGTATCCTTTAAAAACTATAAATTTAGCTAAAAACAAACGCTATTTGATTAACAATTAAATAAAAAGATGGATTTATATGAATTTATACGAAACAAAAATTTATACGAACATTCATCCGATTTGATAAGAATCGTTAGATCCAAAATGGCGGTAAGATGTATAAAGATGCAACATTGATAAGGTACAGTGTTCCATAAATGCCAGCGCCACCACGTGCCTTTTGAGAGAACTGAAACAGTAATATGTTATCAAGTAATTTTTACCGTCAGATAAATAGAAATTTAAAATAGTGATTTTTGAAACACTGTAAATCAGGAAGAAATTAGCGTCCTGAGTCACATTTGCCGTCACTGGATTATCAACAATACATAAATATTCAAGAAAATGCTTAAAATGGAGGCTTAAGAACTATTACATCTCTTAATTATAAATATGAAGCTATATTTAATTCTGTCTGTTTCACCTGAATAAATACGCAAATGGATTAACTGAAAGTAACAAATTTAATATTTTTACGTTATCAATTTAAACACAAGAATTCATTTTTATTTTATAAATCCCGCGTAGTATTAAAATTGGAAGCCCACATTTTTGTAATCTTGTTGGTAACTTATATTTCCTCAAAAATTTCCCTGAACTAAAATTATGTCCTATAATTACGCCCCCGTATAGGGGAAATCTACCGTAAAGAAATACACCCCTTCTGTATGTAAATAAATTCCAAAACACAAGTTCTACTGGTGTTAATGTTTCTGCTTCAGTATCCTGAATACGAAACAACTAAAACTCCCATAAGGACACTACAAAAGAACAAGGAAATTAAAATTTACTGGAAAACATAGCGGAAATGTACAATAACTGAGGAAGAGGTGGGAAGAAAGTAGTTAAATCCTTTTATCTCTTGAAACTGGATGAGGTAGTAAACGGTATCAGTTCCGTATTTCTTACAATTGTTCAACGGATCTAGGACTTTTAACAATACCCTGTTTTATTATGAATAATTAAACAATAAAATGAACTATAAACTCAACAAGAAACATTGTTGTGAAAACATGTTTTATCTTCATCATGTCCGTCTTCTGTTGTGAACATTCTAGAATTCTAGTACTTGGAACTTGATAAACAACTGACAAAGTTGTTGTCAAAAAAAAAAAGAAGTAGAAAGATACTGGCATTTTTATAGGAATTATTAAAAACACATTTTTGTGCAGATTGGACACCTGAGATTTTATATGTTCCCATTCATAACCAGTTGCTGTT
Organism: Thereuonema tuberculata; assembly: GCA_023159025.1. Classification (NCBI taxonomy): domain Eukaryota; kingdom Metazoa; phylum Arthropoda; class Chilopoda; order Scutigeromorpha; family Scutigeridae; genus Thereuonema; species Thereuonema tuberculata. The sequence continues at coordinate 52,188,135 of JAFIDM010005346.1, read as the reverse complement.
ACTCTTTTACTTCGAGCCATATAAATTCATCTTGTGTGATTAAAAAATAAAATAGATCTAAAATTTTTGAGGCAGATATTACACTGTGAGTATCACCGATTGAATGTGAATTTCTGCAACTGCTGTATACATTGAATTACTTACAGATTTCCCTAACACTCCTTAATTTCCTTACATTATCACTAAATAAATTATCGAGTAAAACTCAGTAACACGATAGAATGAATTTATTTCCAACTTTTCCTATTAGATCATAATTAAAATCTCATCTTAGCCAAAATTTAAGAATTAGAATAGATAATAATTCTGTTGACTTTTTTTCTTTCTTTATTTTTAAAAAAAGTTTTCTTATTAGTTGAGAAAATTGTATTTTTTCTTTTTGTAAATTATAAATTTTTATAGTAATTACAACTTTAAACTAATGGCCTTACTATGCATAAACAGATAGGCCCCAACTTACGGCCATTCTCACTCAAACGAAGACACCGCAGAACTTTCAGAAGCAGTTTCGAGTTGCATCCGACAGTTGCATCGTAATCGTAGCAGGAGAAAGGCCACAAAGCTCTCACTTCCACAACAAACCTACTGCGCTGCCGTGATAAGAATAATTATATTGAATATTAAATTTGTAATATTTTACAGCTTAATATACAGTTAACATTATTGTTTTATGTATATATCGTTTATTGTTATATATTATTGTTTACAGTTTTTCTTTACTGCGCAATATCGCACTGTGTAATAGTTTGCTGCCAAAATAGGACTCGTTTCACGTCCAACCCAGGTTTAGAGGTCGTTTTCATTGTCTCTGCTATTTGTGTGTGTGTTCGCGTCATACTAAATAAACTATAGTACACATTACAACATCTGTACTGTATACAATATATTGTACTATGAGTAATAAGTTATGTATTATTGTGCGTTACCACACCTTTTTTTCATGTAATTTGCATCTGCACTACATGTATATGAACTGCATATGTACTGTATATGTCTTTTGAATTACAACGAATCGATTTACAACGAATCAATTTACAACGAATCGATTTACAACGAATCAATTTACAGCGAATCGATTTACAACGCGTTCATTTGACCCGAATACTATCTGTACGTTAAATATAAAACTAATTTTAAAAGACTAATTAAGAAAATATGATTATCTTCATTCTGTAATTGTGCAGAAAAACTTTGATAAACACTTAGCAGCCTGTTAAATAAAGGCTTTTCTTTGGGGTTCATACTTGATGAACTTAGACCTAACATTGAGTTAACACTTGAACTGGCTCTATTGGAGAGTCCATTTGTCTTGGAATAGTAATAAAACTTTATTATTTATGTACCTCTTTCCAAATTCCTGTTAACTTTTTATATTCCGTTTTCCTATTAACTTTTACCAGCTCTCCTCTACTTAGTTAGTTCTTCGTCACTTCTTCTAATTCTCTTCCTAATCCGTTTTCGCCATCCACACGTGCAAGATAAAACACAACTTCAAATACAGTATTTGTCGCGTGGCACTGAGGTGCGGCTGGAGAAGCCGGATTCACACTCTGGAACAGATCGTGCAGGTCTTCTAGGTTATTTCTTTCCAAACTGGCCCTACGTTTCATCCAGCACTCTGTAAATAAGAACCCGGTAAAGGCGGGCGAGCATTAGGCTGACCACCCATTCTCAGGTACTGCCAATGGTTATTGAACGTCCGAGCCTATACCTTCGCGTCCCATATGGGAAGTATCTCTATGATAATTCTCAAACAAAACTCATAATAGAAATATTTGCATTCAATAATCAACCAAAACCAACATTTTCCTAATTCGAATGGAACAATCAAGTTTTACGAAAGCATTCCCATTCCACGGACATTTCAAGTAGACGTTCCTGTAATGGACAATGTGTTTCTTCAAAATACGTTCGAATGTTACCACATTCATTTTTTTTTTGTAGATCAATGTTGAATCATATTGTGTATTAAAAGGTATTAATAATAACTAGCAGACCTGTGATCACGTGATCTTTGATTCTGAGACAATTTTGTCACCACCCGTGATCGCGACCGCTTCCTCACAACCCGTAAGTGCGTCTCAAAGAGACCTCACGGTTGATCGTAAGTCACGTGACTTCTGGTTGATGCACATAGATAAAAAGGAAAATGTAGGCATCCTCAATACTATACATAAGATTTGCCACCTTATTTGTATTTCTGTGTCTTATGGTTTCGGAGGAGATAGGGACAGAAAAAAATCAACCTTTCTTTTGTATTTTTGTAGATTAATACGTAAAAATAATAATTTCAACGCTTGTGTCACTTAAGATTTTTTTTGAACTATGTCGTTTTAGTCTGACCTCAAAATAAAATGCCGAAACAATATAACACATTAATAAAACTTTTTATCTTAATTATTTCTGAAAACCGTCATCGAAATAATTAAAAATAATTAAAAATAGAAAAATAAAAATAGCAAAAAATTATATAAATAGATCATTTACGGATATTTTTACTTTTTTTTTTCAAAAATAAAATTTAATTTCCTTAATATCCTAAAAATAGCTAAACTAAGGAAAATATAACATATAATTATAAATCGAACAGATATTAATATAAAAGACAAATGATGTCAGGCAACAAATAAAATTCTAAATAGGTCCCTTATATTAAACGGATATCGATAAAAAGTATTGAAAAATTTATTCCTACTGAAATTTAATTTAATCCATACATAGAAAAAAATATTTTATTTATAGAAATATTAATTTTCTAATATTTACTTGTTGTGGGGAAAAATGAAATTATCATTAACCTGTAATGGTTATTATATTATTTTAATATCACATATTTTTAACATTTAATAACATACAATAATAAGTGAGTTTTGTTAATTTAGGAATTATTTTTTAATTTGATGGTGTTTATTATCTAAATATGTTTTTTGAAATAATATAATTAGAATTATAATAATTTTAATTGCGATAAATTTAATCAAATTTAATTCTTTTAAGAATTAATTTAAATAAATTAAATGAATATTAAATAAAATATTTATGATACAGTAAATAAAAAAAAAAATCCCCTAAAATTAAGTAGCTTCAATTAATATATTTATAATAGTTCATTATATCCTCAATTTTATGGACCATCTTAGCGACCCATTTGGGAGTTATTCTGATAGTGAACAGTAGCTCTTGCGTTTGTCCTGTCCGTCCGTCTGTGTCTGTCCACTCCTAACAACTCCCGAACGAAGGTCGGATCAACAAACGGATTTCACCATCGTGTTCAGATGCCCAAACAACCGTAGGAATGGAGTACTTTCAGGGATCAACCCCCCCCCCCCCCCCCAAGTTCGAGATATTTGGTATAGTTTTCATTGGATTTCTCTATTAGCTTAATGTTAGTGTTAGAAATAAACCATCTCCTGTCAGTTGTAGCTTGATAAATAGTCTTGGACTCGTGTGCTGGAGGTTGTCGGTTCGAATCCGTATATCTACTGCTTTTTTTTTTCTCTTTTTTATCTTTATTTCTCAATGTCCGGATGGATTTTTTTTTATTTTTATTTTTCTTATTTTCCTAACTTTTTTTATTGTTTTCCTAACATTTTTTTTATTTTTCTTTAAGTTAATGTACTTCTTTTTTTTTATTATTATTTAAAAAAAATTTTATTATCATGAGTCGCCCTTAAATTTATGCTTTAGCACAAAATTATATTCACTTGTTGGGTGGTTAACATTGATGTTTATGAAGAATTTCTTTTTATTAGATTACTATATTAATGACTTTTAATTATGAATAATTGTTAGTGGCAACCTTATACGAAAAAAATCATACATCAGTATCATTGTTAAAAGGTTACAATGGTCCAAAGAAGTCTGAAATAAACTATGGGTATATTTAATGAATTATAGGTTTAATTACATGTAATTTGATTTTAATTTATTGCTCTCAGTTTAATTATATGTAGATAAATTATTTTATTAAAAAAAATTGGAAAAAGTTAAGATTTCAGCAAAGATACTGAATCTAAATTATATATACTCGTAAAAAAAAGTAAAAAAAAAAATATCAGTCTCTATATTGTTTGAGTAGGATATCAAAGATGTTAAATATCATATTCCGTATTTATCGGCGTAAAACACGCACATTTTTTCCTAAAATTTAGGTGCGTATTATACGCCGATAATTACGGTATTTGTCTTAAAATTATTTCATTATTATAAATAAGAGGACTGTAAAAGTAGGTACTCTTTGTTTATAAATAAAGGAATGTAATAAATAAATAAAAAAATAATTTTTATAAAGAGCCTATCCTTTGATTTAAAAGTAAATGCATTAAAAATAAATAAATTTTATTTATTTTTAATTTGCATTTAAAAATTAATAACTTCCATTTAAAAATAAATATAATAATATGAAATAAATAAAATTAATAGTATTTTGATGAGAATTACTTCATATCTTCAGTTATGAGCAAAATTCTAATTTTTTTTTCTATTGTTTTATAACTGAATTATATGTAACTCTCATGAAAGCAATCCTACAATTATTTACTTAAATAATCTTATTATTTATATCTTTCTTAAAATGCCAAAAATTTAAACATAGCTAAATAACTTCTTCAAAAAACTTTAAAAGACTTTCAAAAGACATTAAATTTTTAAATAATAGATATTTGCTTATTTTAAAGAAATAGGAATTTGCTTATTTTAAATTTAAATATTAGAAGAATTTTTAACAATGAATTCGGCTTGTGTATGAACGTGGTGATATCACGTTATAAGTTGTTTGTTTTGAGAAGTTATTCTTGTTTTGTATTATTATTTTTCATTTTAGGATAAGGAGACGTGTTCTCCTTTCCAAAGGCATGAATAAGGCTTTGAAAATAGAAGTCGAAATATTGCCATAGGTGTTTGTGTGTTTTTTGAAGAAGTTATTTATAAGATGTTAGTTATGTTTAAACCTTATTATTTATTTAATTGTCTTATTTAATATTTATTTCTTCAAAATAAGCCTAATTGACAAATCGACCAATTTTGACTGATTTCTCAAAATAAATAAAGCTTTCTTTTCTATTATTTTTGTAATATTATAATTGATTATTTGTAGTTCTATGCTTGGATTTACGTTAGTCTTTCGTTTGATAATTCTAAATATATATATATAACATATTATAAATTTTTAAAAAGAAATTTCTTCAAGATATCAAAGGTTGGTAGAATTCTACGATTTCTATAATAAGATTTCACTTCTTAGTTGTGCAAATAAACTAGAGCTAGTTTGGCTCTGAAGGTGGACATGATATTCAATAGATCCTTGTTTTAGGGGTTTCTCAATCTGAATGGGAAATCCCTCAAACATGGATCTATCCCGAAAGTAAAACTAATTAAGATTAATTTTAATTCTTAATTAATCATTTTCTAAGCAATAATTGTATGGGATTATTAAATCTAAAAAAATTATAAGTTTGTTGGCTTAATTTAATTCTATAAAAATCAAAGATTCTCCACAACGAATTCGTTCTAAAACAAATAGAGACAAAACAGGTATCAAAACATTGATAATTTATGACTTATTTATTTTTCCATGTTTGTTTATTTTCCACGTTGCTGTAACACACAATTTGCGGTCATGGCGACCGGGAAGAAAATCGAGAACACATTCCAACAATTGTCCCTTTTTACGGATGTATCTTTGTTTTACGATCGATACATCCGATACGTAATCGAAAAAAAAATATTCCAGAGGAACTGATCGTTGTGGATCAGTTTTGTAAGTTTAGAAATCATTTAATGTACAATTGAACGCAGCTTGAGAGGTATTCGTCCTTGTGCACATCCAGCCATTTTGAATACTCAATTCGGGTAAAGATCAAGGACTTAACGCTACCCGTTGATTTCTGCATTACACAACTGATTGATATGTTCAAGGAAATACCGTGTGCATTCATAATTTTAGGAATTATTTTTGTAGGTCTAGGACAGGTACCAAGAAGCTGGCACAGAAAGTGATTAACACACAGGAAGTTATATATTACATTCCAATTAATCATTAGAAATTAAGTGTAAACAAAAGATTAGAATGGGTAAAACACGTGCATAGGAAACTGATGACAGAATTAAAAATAGCCATGACCGTTATTATTTCAGAGCAAAATTATAATAAAAAGCTTAATTAGAAGATAAAAAGTAGAAAAAAAATAATTGCTAATAATAATTATAAAAACTGCAATTTTTAATAACAATACACATTTAAAGTTTAAAAACTCTGACAATTTTAACAGTTTGTAAATTATGTCATTTTAATTTAAAATAAGCAGTATGGTAAATTTTTTATAAAAATTAAAAAAAAATAATTGGAAGCCATTTTTATTAATAGAAAACTAGATATAACTTTTCTCCTATTTATGTAAAGTTGTTGTCTATGGTATTTTAAATTGATATTATATCATCTTTCTCCATTTTATATGACTTTTAGTCACTTTGTAATAATTTTTACCCTAAAAGCTGGCAATGTCCTGACTTTTCTCCCCAGGATTTTAGCAGAAAACTCAAGAGTACAAGAAAATGGAAATTAAGTATTTCTACATATTCTTCAATATTTCCTGACTATTTTTTTAATATTCTTTCTTTAAATTGAAATAAAACCAGGTCTATTCTTGTCTCAAAGATGTCAAACACACCTCTTTGATCCCATTTAACTTGTTTTTCTTAATTTCAAATTCGTGATAGGCCTAAGCGAAAAATAACTATTCTTATATAAAAAAGAAAAGTTGATTTGCTTTGACTTTTCATTTCTTAATATTTGGCCACAAATTCTGTTCGTGTCTTAGTCCTATTGTTACGATTCAGCTATTATTTCAGTTTCGAATTGTGAAAATAAATTGCTTGTTTGTCTTTTTTTTTTTAATCATCATTAGCTATTTTTAACCTAAAAAAAAGAGGAGTAAGGCTTTTATATAAAGCGCCTATCTCCGCAATAAACTTCTTAACCATTGAACAGAACTGCCTGAAACTTGACAATCATATTTACAGAAAGTTTTTATATATACAGTACATCAAATGCGCAGTTTGAATTTTCATGCTTTAAAAAAATTCATTGAGGCCTGCGTACTGCGGGCACATGAATTTTCTCACTAATTTTTTATTGGTGAGTTTTTCATTGTGTATTTTTTCTTTTGAGGCACCACTGCGCTTCCGATGTATCAGTATATCTATATCTTTCAAGTTTTAGTGTCAGACAATTTTAGTAACAAGAAGTTACCTAATTTACTACCTAAGCCATACAACAGACGATCTTTAAATCTTTAAAACAATGAAAAACCTATGAAATATTTTTATCAAAAATTAAAATGGAAAGAAACGCGATTGACTTCCATTTTAAAGTAAAATGAGACCCAAGTTCTGTAAAGAAATATTTTTCTTTTTTTTTCTTCTTACAAGTATTTAATTATTAAATGAATAGTTAGTTTAGTTAGTTTCAGAGGAAATTCATTTGAATAAATAATGGTGTTTCATTATTATAAAGATTTAAATTTACTTTGTGGGAATCGAAATCTTGTTTATATAAAATTCTTAATCTCGATTAGCTTGAGTTTGAATCAAAGACAAACATAATGAAATCAGGTAGACTTAACACTTTAATTGCATTCATTGGAGCCTACACCTTCAATGTCGTCGTCTACTGTATGATCTAGATAGATTAAATATATTGTACCATCTTATCTGAGAAAGTTACCTGAGACTAAAACTTGAAAAGTGTTGTTATATTAACGAAACGCACATTTCGATATTTCTATCCATGGTTCTTGGGTCTTTTTCAGTCACATCATTTTAAGGGACAGTTTGTCACACAAAAATCTTTTAAACGAACAAATGGTCAAAAAAAAAAAAATTCAGTTTTACATCCTAAAACTGAATAATGTGAAAAACATAATTATAAATCAAGAGCTAAAATATTTCAGAATTTTTGAACTGCTTACATATTCATGATATTCTTAAAAAAAAACAACCCTATAATTACCTTAATATTTATTTATATTCATTTATTTTTTTTAACACTATCTCCACATACTGTATATAGAGCTAGAATAATAAATACACGATGGAGACAGTGACCCCTCAAAAACTAAAAGCAAGAAAATAAAAACAAGAATTTTTTGCTTTTGTTTTACTCATCATAGGGTTTGTTATTTATTTATTTATTTATTTATATATTTCTTTTCTCTTTTTGTGGTCAAATTTCTTTTGTGGCAGCCTGAGTGCTGCCCAAGGATTTGAATTCCACATTTTGTTCTTGTTTTTTATTTTCTTGCTTTTAGTTTTTGAGGGGTCACTGTCTCCATCGTGTATTTGTAATACCTCCCCTCGTACGCCTTTTGAGTCTTGCACTGAGCTGATTAGCTCTGGCTGAGGAGAGCCCAATAAGCTCGAAACGGCCGTCCCAGAGTATCAGCTCGACTCAAAAGGCATTCTTATTTATTATTATTAGCTGGAATAATAACTTTTATAAATTTCAACTTTGCCTAATATCTGTGATATTTTTAATACGCAATTATACAAATCCATTTGGTCAAATAGTATGAAATTAGTCGACTTTATCATTAAAAAAAATATACATAAAACAATCAAATTCCTCGTAAATAAAGTAATATATCTTAAATATCTTAAACTTCTTTAATTCCAC
>JAFIDM010005346.1:52130086-52166507 GCA_023159025.1 Thereuonema tuberculata | reverse complement strand
TTTATTTATTTATTTATTTATTTATTTATTTATTTATTTATTTATTTATTTATTTAATTTATTTGGATTTATTTATTTTCTTCAAGTTTCATATTTAAATGTTAATGGTCATTGTTCTATAAAATTATTTTTAATTTTAATGATTTTGATTAATAGTCTTTCATAATATTTCAGATTTTATTTACACTAAATAACTTTTTTCTTTTCGTTATTTTAAAACAGTAAATTTTTTTTGCGAAAAACAACATAAATACATAATTGAATTAAAATATATTATTATTTTTGCAGTTACAGGTCTAATTTAGTTTTCCATTTTGGCATCCTTTTTTTTAAGAGATAATCCAAATACCAATCCCGAAATAATCCTACAAATTAGAATACAAGGATGGGTAATTGTTTTTAGAGGGTCTATAGCAGTGTTTCCCAACCTTTTTTGTGCTGTGCCCCACCTAAGCCTTTCTAAAATTCTTTTGCCTCCTATTACTTTTACTTATTGCCCCCTCTAATTATAATAATAGTAATATAATTTATATACAATTATGATTTTTCATAATTTAAATAAATAAGAAACAGTATAAATATAACAGTTCTTAAACAGCAAATCAGTTTTATATATCGTTATGGTTAAAATATAACATAGTTATTATTATACATAAGAAAAATAGATATAAATAGATCGTATTTTATATCACCAATTACTCTACGTTATAAACAAGAAACGAAATCTGTACATTTGCACTGTAAATGGAAAAACGACACTGACCCCTCAAACATCTTTCCTCAAAAGAACATTTCTATAAACTATTTATTGAATTATTTTCGTAAGATTTAACTAATTTTGCTTATACTTATAGTTAAAATTAAATTCGTTTTTAGCTAGTGTCTAATATATTTCAATTGATAATAAAATTTTAATGCCACAAATTTGAGTGAAAATTAGGGACGTTTTATCTTGAGTACGAACAATATTTACAAATATATTTAATAACTTTATATTAAATACAAAGAGAGCAAACTATTTCTCTGAAAAATCTCTTATTTTAATATTAAAAAGCTCTCCCTTCTTATTAAAAAAATATGTAACCTCAATCTCGAATAACGCAGGAAAATCTAATAAAATTCCTGTGGTATTTTAATAATATATAGGGTGGTCCATCATTACCGATAGCCTATTAACATCCAAATGAGCTACATGTACATTTTCAATCAAACCTCAGTATAATTAGTTAATGAAACTCATAAATTTTAACCATCGCTAATTAATTATTAAATTAGAATTTTTGATTAAGTGGTGATTTTTTTTTTCATAGTAATGAGGTCCGTGAATAATTAAAATTCTTTCTTACATTTTTAACATTAAAATAGATTATCTGAACTCTTAATTGTTTTAAAAAATAAGTATTTAATGAGAAAATTATTTCCTGTTCTGATAAAACAATTAAAAAAACTAATTTATAAGAAAAAAAATTATTATTAAATTTTTGCTATCTATTATTATTATTATTGATAAACATAAATGAAATTAAGGATTATATTAAATAAATTAAAATGAAATAACATTTACCATCCATTTATAAATATATTTATATTATAAAGATTTCGGAGACATAAGCACTTCATCATAGTCATAAGCAAGTAAATAAATTTTTTTAGAAACTTCAATATTTAAAACATTAAAGAGCAACTCGAAAACTTTGAAGTCTTCACTAAAAGCGTCTTCATTAATAAATTTTTGTTATTCATTTTATTTTTATTATTTTATAATTAATACAAATGAAGAGAGACATCACTGTACCGAAATAATATTGTATGTTATAAATATAGTATTTATTACATTTTTATATACATTTATAAATTTAAAAAAATACATATCTAAGTGAGTTTTGTTAAAATGTTTTTATTTGTAATATTTCTATTTTTATAAACTTTAAGATTATAATTTTGTCTTCCAATTTGAATATACTACATCATAATATGGAAACTTTTTTTTAGTAACTTTATAATTGAAAAATTTTGATAAATTCTAAGGAGTCATTAAATTACCCAGTTGTTTATGAAAGTTTTCTCATTTACATAGTGTTATTTTTCAGTTCAATTTGTGAACAGTCAGCTTTGATAATATTAATGTTATAATTTCAAATTCTTTATATTCACGTTCATTTCTATTGAATGACATGGAATACAAAGTTTGATAAGAAATGATTTACAATATTTTGGTACAAGATGAGATGCCAAAATGTGTATTCATTAGTTGTTCCTGAAGGAAATAACATTTTTTATATATTTGTGTAATGCGATATATCATTCAACGATAGTTCCAGTATTGCAAGAAGATACTGAATTCAAGCATTTGCCAACGAAATGTTTCTGTTTATCATCTATATCTCAAAGAAGGTTTTCAAATCATTTCATTGATATTCGTAAAGCAAAATCTGGCAAACACAGTCTAATATTAGAAGAGTTCTCAAAACGTCTATCCATTCGTAAATCGTATATTTATCATAATCTTTTACAGTTAAGTGTTCACTTGTCGTAGACGCAAATGTACTTATTTTTATATTTTTTTCTTTCAAAATTCGAGATTAGTTTATGATATTTGATATTTACTCAACTTACGAACGGATTCTGAGTTTGGTTCGTAACTCGAAAACTGTAGGTTTTATGGTATTCTATGTTGTTGTAATCCTGTCTTTTAAGTCTGTTATTTTCTTTTGATAGTTCTCGAAGAAATGATGTCTCCAAATACAAAATCGTTACCGGCGAACACAAATTCAATTCCAAGGAAAACCCCGACAAGAAAATGGATTTCCAATTAGAGAAAATCGTTACTCACGAGGAGTTCTCGCCCGGTCTTTTCATTAACGACATTGCTTTGTTGAAACTTACCAAACCAATTGAATTCGACGATTTTAGGCAACCCATCTGCCTTCCCACCAAGGACGAAACGTACGTTGGAGAACAGCCTATTGTCAGTGGATGGGGGTGGACCAACGAAGCTAACAGAGGTTAGTTAATACATAATTCTTTCGTTACTAGAACTGTAATGAAAACAACCTTAACAGATCGAAAAATATCTTATCTAAGACATCTTATAATTGCGCCAACGAAATTAAAAAACCAGTGTGACTGAAGGTAAACTGATACAAAACAACAAAACGATTAATCTTATTACTATTCTTAGGTTTTATTTATTAAAATATAAATCTAATTAAAGAGCAAATAAATTGAATAAATTGAAAAATAATTTACTTAGAAACTTCTTAATATTTCATTAAAATCCATATGCCGCCACCTAGCGGCTGGCCTTAGTACTAACGGCGCACGGAAGGACGTGTTGCCTTGGCGAGAATATATTAATATAAAATATATTAATATATTCGTATATTATTGTATTGCCATCGGACATAAGAAAGTGTGCAAAATTTCTAGATGATTGACCGATGAGAAGTGACTTAAAAATTGATTATAAGAGTTGACCCGGAAGCCAGATAGTGTGAGTTAATGAAAGAGTGATAACAAAAGTCACTAAAATTTACAGTTATCAATTTCATGAGAGGTCTCAGGTTATCCGTGATGCTATAGTATACCAAACAAACAGTCACTAAAAATATTCATTGTAATGATTGGATTTTATTAATTAATTTTCTTATTTTATTAATCTTAAATAATATTTTGTCTGGAAAATATTTGTAAATAAAGCATAATTATATGGCATAAATAACATAGTTTTCGACAAAATAAATAAATAATTGCATTTTAAAGCTTATTAATTAAATTTGTTGTTGATATTTATTAATTGATCTTATATATATATGTAGTTTTTTTGCGTGATATATTTGTAATCAATATGGTGGATTGATAGCTAAAAACGCATTTTGAATTTATGTTACAGTTTTGCAAAAGCTAACAATCTAACTTTCTTATTTTAGGAGGAAAACAGTCTGATGTTCTGAGAAAATTACAAGTGAAGATAGTGGATAACAGTGAATGTGGAACGTGGTACAGAGAAGCAGGTTATCCTTTTAATTTCAGATCAAGCCACATGTGTGGGGGATATAAAGAAGGAAAAAGAGATTCCTGCATGGTAAGGCTTGTTTACATGAAAATAGCTATTTAGGATTTCTTCGTAATAAGAAAATAAGAAAAAAAAATCTGGTTAATTATTTACTAATAATCAATAAAAATGTTACTAATTGCAAAAATAGGTATCCTTAAATGTTCTAAAAGAAATAGAACGAGGGGAGGTTGTTGATTGGGCATCGCTCACATTTCCCTTCCAATTCCAATGTCGTTCTAGAACACAAAGACTTCGAGCATAATGTTATCAACAGTTCTTAGTTTGATGTGACTTACAAGATGAGAGGAAATTGACAAACTCTGTCTCAGAGTAGACAAGCATTTACTGTCTCAAAAAAAAATTAATGTATTTTTTCTGTCTCAAAGGCAACTGCTGTTTTTACAAAAGAAGATTGTTGCATTTTTGCCGTAAAGAGAAAATGGTTATTTTTTTGTTGTCTCAATGAAAGGAGATTTATACATTCACTAGACGAAAGTGATATTTTCTATCTCAAAAAGAAGAGTGATATTTTTGAGACAATAGCCTATTATTAAATTAAATTATTATTATTATTAAATTGTATTCATGAATAGTCTATTACGTTTGGTATCTGAAATATAAATTCTGATCGTGAAGGGCAAAAATGAAAGTTAATCAGCTTAACTCAATTACAATTTATTGTTGAATTGAAGACCCATAATCTAATAAATCTCTCTTCTTTTAGGGTGATTCCGGTGGACCCATGATCTTGAAAGAAGCAGACCATTACAAAGTGATCGGCATTGTGTCTTCTGGCATCGGCTGCGCCAGACCTCTGTTACCTGGAGTTTATTCAAGGGTGTCTGCATTCCTCCCTTGGATCAAGAACAACATGAACTAAACCCGGACCGAAGACAATTACCTGCTAGTCAACGTTAATATGCCAAATGGAACAAGATGGGGGCGTTTCTCGAAGTTACCTAGATAGAGAAAACGTGTCAATTATTAAGAACTCTTTGACTTCTTCGAATAGAGCTTTCATCCCAGGAATGCACTTTCATTGACATCTTTTTTTAAGTTGGCTCATCTTTATTCATGGAACCAGTGCCTCAACCCGCTCCACCCGCATAAAGTAACAGTTTGATTAACACAAAGTGGAAATCGTGTTTCTAGGTAAAATGCTTCTCTCTCAATAGGACAAATTCTTTAAGCAAACAAAAGTAGGCCTAACAAAAGCAAGAATGTTGATTGTTGCTTTAAAACTACCAAAACAAATCTCAGAGTATCTTTTACGTATGAATGTAAATTACTCATTGTTAGGCGAACTATAAAACCTATTCTTTCTCTCCAATCTATTCACACTATAACTTAAAATAAGCCTAAAAACAAAAAAAAGTTGCAAAAGATTTGCACGAATTCTGCCAATATGGCCGCCTTGTTTGCTTTTGCATACCAAGGCTCAATACAGGCTACTTTTGGAAGAGCAAACGAACCCCTGCTATTGTATTGTTAATACTAATTTCACATTTGCTGTAACATCTCATTTTTCAAAAAACTTAATTTCCCTAATTTCTTAATTTTTGTTCTAGATCTCATAAACAGGGATTAACAAAAATAAAAACATATATGCATGGATCTGACTGCCACAGAAAGAAAGCATTATCACGAATATACTTAAGGTATATCGTTCAAAGTATATTAATGCTGTGTTGCCAGCTCGAATACATGAATATCTTGTTCTCGTCTTATTGCATTTATGTTGGATTTATAAAAATACCTGCTTTTGTTTGCTACTATTACATAATTTGGATTTCAAAATAGCGGGAAAAAAAAGGAGCGAGCATTACGACGGTGAATATTTTAAATTAAGCTATAGTTTAAAAATAAATTTTCTCCTATGATAATAGAAAATTCCTGGATGATTTTTTTCATTGAAGACATCAATAACCTGTGATACATTTTAAATTATAATTGTCACATAATCAAGAACTTAGATTATTTTTAAGTATTAATATTTAAAAATGTTATTTATTTATTTATTTATTTATTTATTTATTTATTTATTTATTTATTTAATTTATTTTATTTACGCAATGCACCTCTTTATAGTTCAGAAATAAGTTCATGTCGTGTAAATATTTGAAGATTTTGATTTTTAAATGATCAACTCAGGGACAAATCTACTTTTAAGACAAAGGGGTCGGGATAATATATTGACTCTCGTTGTAAATTGTTATTTATTATCATTGTAATTTATGACATATCTAAATAATTACTGTGTGAACTATTTAATGTATCTTGTTCGGATTCACTAATAAATGATTTCTAAAAATATTTTATGTTTGATGTTTGGTAATTTATAACGCCACAAAATACCCTTTCCCCTACCCTCCTCTCTCTCTCGCGTTGTGATAGTCCATTTCCACTTCGACTTGGTTGGGGGTTGCTGTCAGCTCTCGAGAGGCGGCAGTTTATGATCGCCGAGGAATGCCAGGGTAAGTACATCAATATATCATAGGTTGACGCCGTCAGCTTGATATCACCGCGGCCACTCAGGCTTCTATAATGGTTAAAAGGGCCGGCAAAGTGAGACTACATGGACAGGGTCAGGATACCCCGGGAAAACACGCGAACGGAAGCCAAAGGCGGGAAAAGCAAGAATTGACAGTTCTTCAGTATTTGATAGCATTAAATCTTCATTTCTGCATTGAACTACTTAATAGTAATTTTGACGTAACTATTGAATTAAACCAAAGAACATAAAACTTTTCATTAAAATATTATATCTTAAATTAATTTTAATTTTTTATATATTTATTTGTTTTAGAGTCGTGAAAACAATATTGAGGGTGATAATTCAATAATCAGATAAATGCCACTGCGACTTAGGTAGAGAATATCACATGCATATTCAACAAAATCGATTCAGTATCGATAGATCCCAATTTTTCATTTATTATTACTTTCCTGATCCACTCAATGGCCATCTAAAAACCGGAAGTGGACTGAATTAGAAGTCGGAAATTTCCCTGAACTTCCAGACCATGCGGAATCATAGAACTCAATCCTTGAACATCGGAGACGCTATACACACACACAGAAATAAATCCTAACAGATCCTTTCTGCGGATCGCGGTATTATTCTATGAAATCTCACCTGCGGAATTAGGGCTAATGAAAATTTTTGGCTAAACCGGAGAATACGGTACCTGCCAATCAGTCTTCGTAAGGATATATCCGCGCATAAATACATGATGCTGCATACTGTTATCGCAAATCGCAGTTAGCCAGATGAGAGTTAGTTTTTCTAGTACAAGATCGTGCAAAACCATTTTTAAATAAGCTTACCTGCCAATCTCATTCTACTTTTCACTAGTTAATTAAAAAACTAAAATTCATATCTTAAAAGTACTGCCATGGCGGCCATCTTGTCAAACCACGACCGTAGTCCAATACAGCCTGCTAGCGTAATCTCCGGTTTCACCAAATTTTTTTTGGAAGAAAATGATTTGTTAATATATCCTGAGAATTAAAGTGATAGAAAAACCTTGTTTTTTTTTTTTTTTTTTTTTTTTTTTTTTTTTTTTTTTTTTTTTTTGTAGTTTTAAGAAAATTTGAATTTTAAAGCGGGGCTCTTTGCGGAAGCACACATATAAAACAAAGAAAATGGCGGCTTTGCAGCATTTGGAAAAACGCGGGTCATTCCGAAACTGTTAGTTTGGCCTAATTGTAGAATTAACTGTACTTACTTTTTTTTGCTTTTTAAAAATAGCCCGGGGTGCTTTTTTTTTTTTTGTCCGCCTCTTATCGATGCTACAACCTCTTGTCTTGAAAATGTGCACATCCTCCGCCAGCGAAAGAGTTCCATGGAAATCTGCAATTTTATTAAAAACTACCAAAAAAAGCCGGGATTTTCCATCATTTTTATTCTTGGAATAGGCAGTTTTCTATGAAATCTCACATGAGGAATTGAGGCTATTTTTTTTTTTTTTTGATGAAAACAATTCATAAATACATATGGAAAACACAGGCTTTTGCTTGGTTTGTTTTGAAGAAAATTTCAGATTTCCTTGAAACTCTTTCGCGGGCGGCGGATGTGCACATTTTCAGGGCAAGAGGTTTTGTGACGCTGTTAGGTAGCTGCCAAAAAAACACCTGGCGAAAATGATTTTTCGTTTGCTTTGTTGTTTGTTTATTTACAAACATTTTCCGTGCAGTTTTAACTGTAGGTTATGTTAAATGAGGTATCATAATTTCCAGGATGTTTCGTTTGGGAAAACTCCCGAAAAAAACATGCTTTCTCTTTAGGAATGACCCTCGGTTTTCCAAATGCTTTGAGACCGCCATTTTCTTTGTTTTATACACAATACTCCAGCTTTAAATTCAAATTTTCTTCAAAACTTCCAAAAAAACACCGCGGTTTTCCATCACTTTTATTCCTAGGATATATTAACGAATAGTTTTCATCTAAAAAATTAGCCATAATTCCATAGGTGAGATTTCGTCCACAATGCTCAATAAATATATTACAGGAAACCATAGTTTTTTTTTTTTTTCTTTTCAACTATCGTAGTATTAAAATTAAATGATACAATGTACAATAGATTTCTGAATTCTTTACCTATAAATATAGAAATGAAAAGGGATCTTCGCTAAACCTGAGAACACGGTACTGCCAATCAGTGTCTTCGGAAGGATACATCGTTCGGTGCCGTTCTGCAGTTGCGTCTTCGCGGAGCGATACACAAATATTTGATTTTTAACACCATATGATTTTCTTTTGGAATACGTGTTTCCCGGTTCGAACTGTGTTTTTTGACATCGCATAAAAATAATGGTTCTGAAAGATTGTCTGCGGGTAAATGTGACTTTATTTTTCTTGGACGGCTATAAGGTAAGCGCTTGTTTTAATCCCTTCCGTAGTAATTTCCTAAAAAACAATTAGCCTCCAAAACAAATTGGCTTCCTGTGAAGTCAAGCTGTTGGCACTTAGCGCTTAGACCGAAGTGTTTACTGCTAATTAGCTGTAGATTAGAATAAGTAAGGCATCGTCAGTTGCAGGATGTGTCTATTGCTAACTTTTTAAACAATTTTTCCCCTTTAGAATTTTTCATTCTCTCGATACTATTGTTATCGCAGTGTCCGCCATTTTGATATAGTGCAAGCACACCCATGACGTCACAACTTCAAAAAAAAAAAAAAAAGGTTCAACGAAGGCTGGTACCATAAACTGCGGTTTCACAGAGATCTTTCTTATCGAACCAAAACCTTCTATAAAAGTGTAAGCTTTTTAACACAAGTAGTTCTTAATAACGGACGGACGCATATACGTATTTCGACTTCAAAATGCTTTCTAAGACTTTTTAGATCAGCCATTTTTTTTTTTTTTTTTAGCAATCCCATGCGGAGATGCTATTAGAGCTCCTATTTGTGTGTGTATGTAATGCCCTGGACAGCCTAAATCAGGGTCGCAGCCCCATGAGTCAGATCTTGTTTGATTTCTATTGGCATGTCGTGTTAGGAAAATTGAGTTCCGATCCAGTTCACTTTCTGTTTTAGATGGCCATTGATCGGATCAGGTAAATAGTAGTATTTGAACAAAATTGAGGTCTGTCACTATTGAATTGCCTTCGCTGACAACGAATATGATACCCTCGATCTAAATGAAGCCACTTCAAGGTGGCCATTAGCCATTTACTGAAGATCAGCAGATCATTTCGAAGTCGAAATGTTCTTTCCATCACACCATGGCCCGCCGATGGCGTACAGTTCGCCTACTAAAATGGTACGTCTAAAACTGCCTTCAGAGTTATCAGAATAGGGATCTAGATACACTACAGGGACTTAATGCAGGCGTCCTTTCTTCTAGGAATGATTGAGGAGCAAAACTCCTTCTGCAGGTTCATTTGTAAAATGAGGAGATCATGATGGAAATTATATATCTAATTTAATGTGAGGAATTGTTCATTCATAGCAATCAATCAATCAATTCGAAATTGATTTTCAGTAATGGTTTTCACTTCGGTAAATGTAAGGACAGAAATTGAAAATACTGAGATTCGTTTAAGTAAATTGAATTTGTGATCTCTCTCAATGCATCTTCATTATTATTATTATGAGTAGTAAAAGTAGTTTGGTCTGTTTTCTCACACCTTTTCAAAGCGAAGTAGTCCATCTGCATTATAATTTAGTGATGGTTGGATTAAGACGCATGCGTGCGCTTTTTATATCGCCTGGAGCTAACTATCGCATGACATTGTAGTCGGAGGTTTCTAATACCGCTTAATTTGCGTCGGAGACTTAAAAGGGTTAAAGCAAAAAGTTTTAAAATTCAATTTTTAACTCTGATTACACATGTCCATCCGTATGTAATCACGATAATTCAAAAAACTAATATTTTCCGAGAACTTTTTCAAGAAAGTGTGGGATGTTACAGGGAAATGCTTCTTGCTTTTGATTGATAGATAGAAAGTAACAGTTAAAAACCTTATTCTTAAAACAAAACAAACATTGAATTACCACCAATAGATGTAATTATTTACGTAATTAATTTAAACAAAAAAATTTTCGATTGCAGTCTTAATTCTGATTTCTAATAAATAAATTAAGACTAACCATATCTTAAGCCAGTTCACGTTTTTCATTATGAACTATCAGAAGTTATGACCAGATGAAGTTAAGTATGTCGATGAAAAGACGTATACTGGATTGCTAGAAGCCACAAGCTAACTAATATCTTGAATGTTCTATATACATTTATTTTTTAAACTAAACTATTGATTGAGTTCATTTGTAGTTTCAAATGTATATATATATATATATATATATATATAAAAAAATACTTGTATAGAAATTTGTTGGAATCAAGTTCTTCTTAGATAATTACTATACGTTGGAGCATATTTTCTTAAGTTTTGGCGCCATAGATTTTAGCGATCCCGTGAAAAAGGGAAGCGAATAGGGTTCCCGTGTCTATGTGTATACGCCTTCCACAACGCAAACCAGGAGACGTAGCCCCATGAGTTTACCTCGTTGGATTCGAGGTTTGAGGGAAAAAAAAACCGATTTGAGGTCCAGGCTACTTCCGGTTTTGAGTGGCCATTGATCTGGTCAGGAAAATAGCGATAATGGGACAATATTGGACTGAATCGATGATAGAATTCAAAACGATACCGACTTTAACTAGAATCGCTGGGAGACTAAACCTTCCCAAGAACCTGTATGGCCTATACCAATACAGTTAACTTTTAAGTTTTTATCTTTTAAGGTTTTAGTTTTACTAAATGAACTCAATGCAGGCATCGCTTTCACTTGGAATGCCTGTGATGCAACAAATCTCCTGCAGTCCCATTTGTATGCCAATGCTGTGTTGAAGTCGTGATGGAAATTGTATTTGATCTTTGAATGACAATAGCTTGAATAAATGTGTTTTGAGCGCCAATCAATAATAGTTTCACTTTTAACAACTCAAAAGAGTTTAATAAACTGAAAATCGTACTAAGTTGGTTTGTGGGTTCACTACAAAAAAACTGAATTACATTTTTTTTTTGACTTTATTAAGAATTTATTTCAAGCTATCGTAAGAATGACAGCTTCGTTTTAATTATTATTATTTTTTAATGTTAATACTTTCAAGAAGACCCTGAATTATTAAATTACACTACTTTAATTCTCCGAGTTTATTACTAACTTGCTTTCTTTAATAGTTTGGACTTCAATTTACCTTTTTCATATTCTAAATTATTACTGTTTGATCTAATATTATTTAGCTTATTATTATTATTCTTATTCTGAAAGAATATATTCGGAAACTCATTAATTATTGCGAAGTTGTGATTCTTGGAGATTTTCTTTATTTTCTTCTTTACCTTTTTGTTGTCTGTCTTTTAAAGAAGAGGGATCAAATCTACAGATAGCTTAGAGACAAAATGGCGGCCTTTTAGTGTGGCAACGCTCCGTATATAAGCGAGCCTAATACTACGCAGTCTTTGGAGGACTCGGGAAATAGCTTAATCGTAAAAGTTCGAATTGAACCCGTTTTCGTTAGAGGAGCCATTGCTGAACAAAAAACGGTAAAGTAAATGACATTCAGAAT
Organism: Thereuonema tuberculata; assembly: GCA_023159025.1. Lineage (NCBI taxonomy): Eukaryota > Metazoa > Arthropoda > Chilopoda > Scutigeromorpha > Scutigeridae > Thereuonema > Thereuonema tuberculata. The sequence goes on along the minus strand of JAFIDM010005346.1, from coordinate 52,154,376 downwards.
CCAAAGCAGCTACGACTCTTTACAATGCTTTTTATTTTTTAAGGCGGCTATTTTTTGTGAGGATAAAGATGTGACTGGGTTTCCAAAGGCTGAGCAAAAGACGTGATGTTTGAGTTTAGGGCTTCCTTGTACATAAAGTGCTTTACGGTTTTTACAATTCCCCTCATTGAATTCAAATTCACCATTGACGAAATAAATAATTCCTGTTTCTATCAAGAGAGAATTCACTGACGCCATGGCTGCTTGGCTTTTGATAAAAAGGCGCTCAGTTTTTTCTTTCTTAATGTTGTTATTTGATTTTCACTGCGCATGCGTTTAGCTGTTTCAAGAAAAGCTCGTTGTGAGTCGCTGCTGATGAAAAGACAAGCAAAATTTTGATTTTATTGATAATTTAGTTAACGTAAATTATTTACTGCTAGTTAGAATTGAACGATAAATGATTCATCTAGTTATGATTCGTGACTCAAGCAAATGCAGGCGACTACAAACCTTTTTATTTCTTTAAATATATTTCTTTTTCCAATGCACTTAAAATTCTGAAAAATTAAATATGAACTTGTGAAGCATCTGGGATTTATATTTTCTTGATTGGAATTTTCAAAATATTCTCTAATTAATTAAATTAAAATTCAGAAACAAGTCAATTTTTTGGGTGTTTTCGAGATTTTACTCGGTATTTTCAACTCAATAAAACCTAACAAAAACATGAAATGATAAAAAAAATTTGTAAAATAATATTTTGTATTCAAAATTTTGATTATTAGTGCAACAGTTATTTTTTTAAAATATAAAAATTGTCCTTACAATCTTTTGAATAATGTTTTCGAGAAGGAACACAAGAAGTTCTTCTTTTTTATAGCTAAAGTATCGCACCTCCTGAGCATGTTATCGGTGGAGTTTGGCTGGCTGATGAGCACATAACAAGTGCGAAACGGTCCGTCCCAGCCTCTTCACGATGACAGCTCGGGGTGCGAATCCTTTGCGTAAATTGTGGGTGTCAATTGTGTTCCTAGAAAACTCTTCTTTTATTTTAACCTGAAGAAGAAAATAGCGTATATTGATATTTTCGAAATATCGTTAGCAAAGATGTTTTAGGAGATTAAAATTTTGAAATCAAAATTGTGTTTTTTATTACTGTGAGATTAAATTATTTTTTTAAAAATTAATTGTTGCAGTAATAATCAATATTTTAAATACAAATCATTATTTTACAAATTTTTTATCATAGGTTTTTGTTAAATTTGTTTGAGTTGAAAATGTCGAGTAATATCTCAAAAACATCCAAAAAAACTGACTATTTTTGAATTTTAATTTAATTGTAGAACATTTTGAAAATTAAAATCAAGAAAATATAATCCCAGATGCTTCAAAAGTTCATATTTAAATTTTCAGAATTTTAGGTGCATTGGAAAAAAGAAATATACAAAAGGTTTGCAGTCGCCTGCATTTGCTTGAGTCAGGACCTTAAAGACGAGTTTTCTTTTACATAATTAAGCATTTCAATGATTTTTAGTTCTTAGTGGGCCACGAAGAGACTCAAGTCCTCCCAACATTTTTTTTTTTAATTATTGTAGGTTACAAGGAAAGTTGTTACGATGATTTCCCTTTGCCTTTCGTAGTGCCAAAGGAGTCACATTTCAAGAGACAATTCTCAATCTTCGGACAATTAGAAAGGATTAAAAAAGAATTCATACCTTGAGGTAAGTAAAAAAAAATAGAGTACTAAATTAGTTTTTTTTTAAAGTTTATTTTATTCTTATTTTATATAAATAATATTTAGAAAAATAGAATATCCTGAAATATTTATACAATTATAAAATTTTTATCAGACAATTACTTAAAAACAAGGAAGAAAATTGCATAGAAATTTTAGGAAAAAATATACATGCAAAAAATATTTTAAACAATTAAAATTAAAGTACATCGTCTAAGTAATCCAGGATAAAGTTTACTTTATAGAGTAATTAAAAAAAATAATAAAAAATGCCTAGACTTAATTGAAGAGTGTTATTTTTGAAAAAGTAAAATTTCTCAATTTCTAAGTTTCATTTTAAAATGAAATAATTTTTAATAGGGATTTAACATTACGCTGATGAAAGTATTTATCAAGGTTAAGTAACAGAAGTTTTCTATACAAAGTCCTACAGAGAAGCAAATATTAGAAAAAAGAACACAAAACAAAAACAAAAAAAAAAAACCTGAAGTAATGAGAACCCTAGCAATAACAATCTCACCCAATTAGCGTTCCTTCAATTGAAACCTTGCAATTCTTGCTGAAATTAGATCTAATTCACTAATTTTTTTCTATGCCTACACTTTCTATAGACCGGAGAAAATAACAATAATGTTTATGTTAATATATAAAAAAATTAAATAAAAATTGATGAGAATTTATTTTTCACAATTTTTTTTATTTTTTTTTTAAATTTAAAAAACAACAGAGAGAAAAAAAAAAATCAAGAGATCCTAAGAATATTTTTTAAGTAATTTCGAGAGAAAAAAAAAATATTCTACAGAAAAAGCCCCACAAATTTTTTTATGCAGTTTGGCAAAACGAAGCAATAAGGAAAAAAATCAGATATAGATGTGTGTATATCTTTGCTAAACGCGATAATCCATTTAGGCTAATAATAAGAGAAATGAAAATTTCAAGTGATCCCTTTTGAAGAAAGACATGTGTCAAGATGTGCATTATTGTTGTTACCGTAGCACGGTGATTAATTACTGTAACATTGTTGTCGGAGTTTTAAAATTATCTTTTCCATTAAACTGTGAGAGAAGAAACCCAAAGTTTCTGTGATGTGGTTTACATTGCTATTTAAACATCAATCCTTACAAATTAACATCGAGTTTTTATTGTAATAGTTTAATTTATTATAAGATCGACGTTAGCCTTGATTTGATTTCATCTACCTGATTCCCTCCCTCGAGATCTCGAAATGTGTAAAATAGAATCTTTCTTTTATTGGTTTTTTTTTTTTGGTTGGAAGGTCGGTTTTGGGGGCCTAGCATTGGCCCACTCCAAAATAAAATACATACGTCTAAGGTGAAATAGAAGTAAAACTATTATTAATAATTTATTCTTAATTATATTAGGGCTTAGATTGATAAAAAACTGAAAACCATAATCACAAATATTAACTCGACATTTTTAACCAATAGTAATCAATATTATCGTATGTTTCGAGTTGAAAGATAATAAACTATCATCAAAAAGTGCTGTTATGACGTTAACAGTCGTAAAAACTGATATTAATGTGACATCTGTTACAAGTCGACAGAAAGATCAGGTTAACGGCAATGAATCGATCCTAATCCTGCAATGATCTATAAAAAACAACTTTTTAAGTCTCGAAAACAACATTAATCTTCCAGCTATTAGGTCATTGATAGTTGAGATACTAAACTGTAACTCAACGTGGCATGTTTCAACTTGTCAGGTTTTTAAGTTAAGACGTTAGCGGCTGTCAACTATAGTCGTCCAACCAGCACAACTGAAGATATAGTGAACTTTCGATAACCAACGTTGTAAGATTGCAAAACAAAACAAAAATAATCTATTGAAAACTTAGAAATTAAGAAGCTGTTTATTGGTTACAGAAATTGAAAAGCACGGAAAAAAATAAGTTCCAAGATCAAATAAGATGAAGAATGGATGAAGGAAAACAAATTCTAGGTTTTTATATATATTGACTATATATATCGACATTGTGATGTGTAAGGTGAATAATTTTTAAGAAAGTAAATTTATATTTGAGCTTTGTAGAACAAAATTGTTTTAAGGGAATCTCGATCAGACAGACGGACAATGGACGAAAACTTCGGCTTTCAATGTTCAGCAAAGGTTGTGCTAAAATTTAATAGAGATATTCCTTTAATAGAATCTTAAGTTTTATACTAAAATTTCAGCTTTATAGGGAAAGTAGTTGGTTGTCATGATTATATTCTGAAGGACTAATAATTATTAACCAAATCGTAATATCTTTAGGGTCGCTCGAGCAGGGCCCTTGACCCAGGTCCCTGCACCTTTTGGAGCTAAAAACAAAAATAAAATAATAGAAGTAGTAAAGAAAATTGAGAAAAAAAATACATGAACCCTTCAGCAATAATTTAATAGAAAATTAAAAAAAAATCTTGATATTAAGAATCACAACATAATCTTAAAAAAGGGTTCCCCGCAAAGTATACTTGCCCGAGGCCCTAAGTATATAAACATTTCCCTGACAAATGTAAGACTTAGGATAAGGGTTTTCAATACTTCTGAACTCGTAATTTACTAAAATTTACATCTATAAACTTTGGTGTTATTAGTAGAAATTTATCGTCTTCTATAAAAAAATTCATTTGTATATGGATGATTCATTACACGGCCTATAAGTGGGAGTACCTTTACCTTTTTACAATTTAGTAAAAATATATAAGTAAAAAAAAAAAAAAATAAAGATAGGAAAAATGAGAAAATTTCTTTTTTTTTTTTCTTAAGAAGAAAAGATCACGAAAAAAAAAAAACCATCTTTGGGAAATTTCTAAAACAAAGGAAAAAAAAAAAGTAGATAAAGAGGGAAAGAATGAAAAGAAGGGAGAAAAAAGAAAAAGACAAACTGTAGATCTGAAATATTTAATTTTCTTTATGAAATTGGGAAAAACCAAATGGACAAATTAACAAAGTTGCAATTTTTTTAAAGTTAATTTGTTTATAAAGAAAATATAAAACGAAAACAGAGAGAAAAGTGAATTTTCCTTTGACTGCCTTTCCTGTCAAACCAAATATTATTGGGTATATTTTTTTTCTGTTATAAAACAAACTTTTTTATGAGAAAAACATCAACGAATACAAAGTATTAAATGATATGAAAGTTTCTCATAGCGTACATCTGATAAAAATCCGAACGCTCGAGAATTTGCTAGTCAAATCTGGCACCGCAACACCGTCGTCAGCTGATCTTGTGAGACCGGAGATGGCGATGACAGCGAGACATAGCTTAACGACATCGAATGAGAAATTTAATCGACATTCGAAATGATTCGCCAACCAGCGTCGCTTTGGTCTCGCTCAAGCCATTAACTGTGGTGGCACATGAATGCTAACTGGCAAATTATCGAACATTTGTAAGATTAATATCGGCGTTTCCACCTAACATGGATCTACGAGTTAAAAATATATTGCTGTAGTTTTGAAAACTTAGTCAGGAAACAAGGAGCACGTTGTGAACAGGTTTGTAAGACACAAGCTGCCGATTCAGCCGAGATGAAATATATCGGTCTGAAACACTATTGAAGTAGTGATCAGATTGGAATCAATAAATGTGCTCTTGAAATTATTTAGGACCACAGTTACTAGGAAAAGACTTTTCTTATTTTGAAGATAATTTTATTATTTAATAAATAAAAAAAATGAAGCTAATTTCTTCATACACTCCCACGCTTACTATTATTACATTCATTACTGTTTTTCTATACTTTTCCAATACTAAGAAGAAATAAACGCTTTCCTTTTTCATTTAAACGAAAGAAAAACAAAGAAAGACAGGGAATTAAAAGTTATTAAAATAACTTGGGGAATGAAAAGCTAAAAACAAAGTGAGTCGGAGACAGGTTAATAAGTAAGTACTAATTTTAAGTACTAATTTTACTGTCTAAATTCTGACTATATTATTTACAACAATATAGGTATTTCTACTGTTCGTTTTTGTTTACGAGAGCCTTCAACGCTTTTGCGCATGCGTCAGGTCTCCTTCGATTTCATGAAAATAGGTTTGAGGAGAAATAAAGAGGGGATGTTTACTTTTTATCTGTTAGTTTACTAGTAGCTGCATTCAATTTGCGCTTTTCGGGAAAGATTTATGGAAAGAATAAATACTATTGCAAAAATAACGGGTACTAAAAGAAAAACAGGTCTTAAGAAAGTGTCCATCTCAGCGTATCATCCCTTTGCGGGGTAGAATCGTCTGTGTTGTCGTGGTTCTCGCTTTTCGGAACGGACAGTACAATAGCTTTGGATTCCCATAGACGAGCCAATCTCTCCTCGGTCCTCCTATGTTGAGGACCAATCGGGGGAGACCTCCAGTCCAGAAACAGTCTTAATCCTCACGATGCTAGATAATCCCTTAATCTGCTGAACTACGCACCACGCATCAATACGAATACGTACATAACTCCCACGTATCGCACTGGTAAAAGAAATCGAGGTGATTGGATGATCTGAGCTTGCCCACAATGACAAGTACATTACCGTTGGTGTACCGAGGGAGAGTTAGGAAGGGTTGTAAAAGAGGTCAGTGCTTAAACATTAAAAAAAGTTCATTATACAGGGCAACGTCGATAATTCGAACGTCTTTAATTCGAAATCGTGGTTAATTCGAAGATTTCTCTCAGTCCCTTGAACTTCTTATTAAATCAATGTTAAAAAATCGTGGATAATTCGAAGTTGAACTTCCTTAATTCGAAGTTTTTTTATAAAAAATTTCGAACCATAACGACTTTTCGGCGTTTCATCGTTAAGAAATTCGACACGTGACAACTGAAATCCCCTTCCTGCCACCGTTCGACACGTGACGCTTCAGACGCCATTCGAGCTTCCTGCTGTCAGTGTCACGATCTCTTTCAGTAAACCACACGTGTAGAAGAATTTAATGTTCGCTGAAAAGGTCGCCGACATTCGCGAGATGGAAAAGGGTGTGAAGAAGAAATGCCAAATCGCCAACGAGTACGGGATAGCGCCGAATTTCGTCGGTACATTGAAGGACAAACCAACGTAAGTGAAGCTATTTTCCGTTCACTAAACATGCTTGATGATTTTGCTAACCTTAAGCGACTGAATTCTACAAAACAATCAGACCTTGCACAATTTTTTTGAAGAACTATAATTTTCTGTATTGAATGTAATATTTACTGTAGCTTACATAATATAAATCTTATTTTGTTTACATACATGTTGTATTTATGTCTTTCATACCATGATCTTTCTGAATAAATATTTACTTATTGACAGAATAATCTTTTCAAGCATTCAGTGGACCTAAAATTAAAGTTAAAAGATGTAACTTTTTTAATTCGAACTTTTGTAGTGGTCCCTTCAGCTTCGAATTATCCAAGTTGCACTATATTGTCACGGAATGTGACGGGGAGAGCAGAGTCAAGTTCGGAGTCAATGGCTAACAAAATCTAACTGATTTATTTACAAAACACAGGTTGAAGTAGACAATTACACACACAAAGATTGACTGATTGCTCCAAGTTAATTTAATAAAAGAGCAATAATTGATTGGTGGAGGGATTAACAAATCAGTGGGGAGAATTTAAATGATCAAACAGTTAACAGATAAATCAATAAATTTGAAAATTAAGATGGAACGGAAAAAAGAATTAAATTTGAAATAAATGGGAAACAGAGAAATATTGGAATACACATAAAATGCATAAAGATTAAAACGTATAAAATCACAAATAATAGTCTGAAATATCCTTAGACTACAATATCTATATCTGGGGGCACGGCAGTGCCCCCGCCAAGAGGAGCCGAAGGCAGGAAGGGCACTACGTAAGGGCACTTTTCTGGAAGTGTTTCGTCGTATTTTCGAACCCTCATAGCTTCGGCCTAGATAATACTAGAGAGCTCAAATTTTCAGGATATGATGCAGTTACCAGACTAATGAAATACGCTAAGTTTCATTTATTCAGCTTTTATACTTTGGATTTTATTAATACCTAAAATACGTCGATTCCGTCACTCACTCACTGACTGACTGACTGACTGACTCATGATCACCGAAACCTCTAGGGTACTTCCTGAAGTCCTAGAAAGCTGAAATTTGGTATGCAGGTTAGGATTAGCACACAACCAACAAAAAAATTAAGAAATCCGTAACTTTCACATTCCAACCCCTCATAAAGGGGGGTCTGGTTATGTATTATCGAACCCTCATAGCTTCGGCCTGGATAATACTAGAGCTCAAATTTTCAGGATAAGATGCAGTTACCATACTAATGAAATACGCTAAGTTTCATTTATCTAGCTTTTATACTTTGGATTTAATTAAGATCTGAAATACGTCGTACCCTCAATGCTTCGGCCTAAATAATACTGTGTAATAATGTGATTTCTTCCAAAGTGCAAACAGCTTGTATATACAAGTTGACCAATAGAAAAACAGAAAAGTAGGGTATTGAAAAAAAATCCATTTTCTAAATAATCTTAAAACTAAATTTAGTTGTAATAGATAATCCCACCCAAAACATTTCATGTAAAATAAGGGGTTGCCAAGACTCGCATGCTCATAACGCTTTCACTGTTAAAAAGTTATCAGATCTCATCCTACAAAAAGAAATGAAATCCCACCCAAAACACTTCGTGTAAAATAAGTTGCCAAGACTCACATGTCATAATGCTTTCACTGTTGAAAAGATATGAGATCTCATGTAGAGCCAAGCCCCTAACTCAACGAGGCCTAACTCTACAAGCCCCAACTCTAAAAACCCTATATCTTGGTCAAAAAGTATGGCTTGGCCGTTTCATGGAACTATTTCATCTCACCCAAAACATTTCATGTAAAATACGTTGCCAAGATGCTCATAACGCTTTCACTGTTAAAAAGTTATCAGATCTCATCTAGAGCCAAGCCCCTCACTCTACAAGGGGGCATAACTCTAAAAACCCTACTATCTTGGTCAAAAAGTGTGCCTTGGCATACTCCATATCCTTTACATAACTCCATGGGATTGTGACAGCCACGAAACGGCCAAGGCATACTTTTTGACCAAGATATAGGGTTTTTACAGTTAGGGCTTGTAGAGTTAGGCCTCGTAGAGTTAGGGCTTGGCTCTACATGAGATCTCATATCTTTTTAACAGTGAAAGCATTATGACATGTGAGTCTTGGCAACTTATTTTACACGAAGTGTTTTGGGTGGGATTCTGATTTCCAATAACGACTAACTGTCCGATTATATTTTTATGTAATTTGACGAATGCATCTATAATGTTTGGAATATACAAATACATATATTCAAGAAAAACAAGACTCCTATTACATCTACGATATCATCAATATTTCGTTCTGTTTATTTCAAGGACGACTTCTGGATATAAATAAAAACAAAAATAAGGAATGAAAGAGAAAACCTTCTCTTTTCTCTATAATAACAACTTAAAATATGTAACAAATAACTTCAATAAACATGAAACATGACATTAACAATAAAAATAAAGTAACACAAATAAATATCATTAACAAATTCGTTTGAATAAACATGGGGGATTTATCATTATTATACAATCCTTTGTTCAATTAAAGTCCAAAATTTCTTTAAATCTATTATTTTTTGTTATAGATTTTTCTGAAAATGTTGAGACACTTCATTGACTTTAAGGGATCTGTGTTTGTTGAAACATATACAACTGTTAATTAAGCATGACTATTGCAAATCTTTTATATTCATCTTGAATATTAAAAATAATATGTATGTCTGGATCAGGGCTATGATTCTTAAGTAGGCAATGATCAGCCCATTCTGAATTTTTTCTTTGGCTTTTTTAAATGCTTTAACGTGCTCTTTCTCTTCAAAGTATGTATTTGTATATTTTATGATATAATATTGATGATATGGTATAATGTTTGGAATTTTATAAATGTAGACGTGAAAACAAAAACCCCGAATAAGATGGCGAAAATTGTAATTTACTGTGTTTTTGTAGGTATTTGCTTATACTTAACTACACTTACCTTCTATAGGACGGAGCCGTAGCTTTAATTCTGACAACTATAATCGTATCAATTGATATAATTGAACTTTGGAGTAAATGGTTTGTTCTTTTAAACAGTACAAACCTCAATGCTTTAATCAACATAATTGTTTTCATATAATCCAAGTAAGTTAGCTTTAGGCCTAATGTTGATGGCGCTTGCCATTGTCTCTTGGTGAAAAACCTCAGGTGACAATCAAACTTGTTGGCGAGAACTCTTTGTTGCAATTAACTTTATCTCCATAAAATAAATGAAGTCAAAGACACGGTACAAAAGAAGGAATTAGAAACTATACGAAAAGAAACAGAAGAAAAAGGTATTAAAAAGAAACCCTCCACTTGGAATTAAGCAAAACAAAAGGAAAAAAAAAAAGGGCTGCCATGAAATTCATCCGAGTGTGAGAGCGCGTGAACGTGTTCAATCAGAGAACAAAGCGGAAAATGGAAGGGGTATTGGAACAGTTAAAGAGATTAACCCCCTCCCCCACCCAACAAAGTGAAGACCCAGTAAAGAATAGATTCAATTCAAGATTCTCGTTGCGAATTTAGGAGAAAATGATAATGATCCGTGGAAAAACAGAAGAATAATTTTTTTTTATAATCGAAAGATAAAAAAATGAATAAAATAAATCAATTGATAAGTGAAATTGATACTTAAAAATAAAGTTTATATTTGATTCTACAATAATAATGTGCTCACGCTCAAGATATAAGAAATGGCTGAAATACACAACATGACATTGTTTACATTCGCTCATGAATAATTTACAAGTCTAGTTTTCAACAGTAGATGTTACCTATGGAATGATTAATCTATTGTTATACCCCTTTTAATATTCTTTAGTGATCTGAACTGTAGCATTGTTTATAAATGCATAAAAAAAATATATTAAGTATATTAAATATGCTGGTCAAAACAATTGGAAGCAAATAAGGAAAATCATGTGTGCGATGTAAAAATTGTTATTTTTTAAAATGATATAAAATATTGAGTAATGCTGGTAAGAAAAAGTATATTAACGAATTTCTATGCAATATTATACTTGAATGCGGAATGCTATAGAACACTTGCATACCTGTACAAGAACAAGAAAGAATTTTCGAGGGTTGTAACTAGAAGGGTGGTCCTGCGTAACTGTGTGGAATGGAATTGATGAAGTTACACAGGAGAGTTTGGGGTATCTTCAATGAGGACTTTTACCAGTTTGCGAAGAGTCAGCAGAGATGCTGGTCTAGCTACCTTGTTTGTCCCAGCTTGCTCAATAGGACTTAAATCAGGGGAGCATGTAGGGAACTCCATACGCTCAATTCACTTGTCTTCAAGCATATTGTCCAGAACCTAAGGTGAATGAGCTCGAGAGTTATCGTCCATTGAAAAGGAACGATGGCTGCAGCAATCGGCAGGATAGGTCTAAGAATGTGATCTCTACCTCTGGGCCGTCAGACTACCGTTTTCGGATGACTTAGATGCACCGTACGTGCATCTATACTTATACCTGCCCACACCATCAATACATGTCCTTCGAAATACGATATTTCCAAAAGCTGGGTTATTTCATATGCCGGGATCATTCCATATAAGAACTCGTCGATTGTCAAACTCCACACTAACTCTGGACTCTCGTCAGAGAAGAGAACTTGACTCCACTCGTCGTGTCCCTAACGACGATGTTCCTCAGTCCAGTTTCTACTGGTCGTACGATGTCATATGGTTAAAAGGATAGGCACCATTTGCCTACGCGCAAAAAGGCCACATTGGCGAAAGCAAATGTGGATCGTTTGAGTTGACAACCCGCTGAAGCTGAGTAGGAATTTGCCGCCTATTCCGAGGACTATTAATAGATGACGTGGTAGTTAGTCATGGAGGGCCTTGACGTTGTCGTCTTCGAACACTTCCCGCATTCTGGAATCGATTCCGCAGTCGGGAAACGACACTTCGTGACACTCCAAGGGTTTCTGCTACTATCCGCAGGATCTGACTAGCTTCCAGCAACCAATAGCTCTCCAGGCCGTTGATTCTGATAAATTATGCTGTTGAGACATCGTTCGAACCGAAGACTTAAGAAACAAAATGTCATGATAAACGGGATAGAATAAGGGAGCTCCTGGGAAAGGGAGCTAATTCAATTTCAAGAATGAGTTCCACTCTAATTTATCCATAAAAATATGGGTGAAAACTATGATATTTATATTTATTTTTCATATTTATCAGAAAAACCCAGTCCGCTACTCCTCCGAAACCATAAGACACAGAAATACAAACCTCTTGTCAAATGTTAGATGTACTATTGAGTTTCATTTTTTACGTAAGTCACGTGAGGTAAGGTCAAAGGATGAACCGTGTGTGTAGTGAATGTGACACACACGACGGGCACGTGACCTTAGATTCCGAGATCATTTTCTCAGTCATCAGGGAAGCTATATGATAAATTTTTGCGGGTAGGAATATAAAATTAAAAAACAAAACAAAAACATGATTTGCAAGTAACTAATGTAAATTAGAACAAGACAATTAATGCTTTTAGACAGTGTCAAAAGCAAAGCGGTCCCATAATTTGCACAATTTTATAAACAAACGTAGAGTGAACCTAACCAGCGTTTACAATGAACCTAATGGACTCTTACAGGAAACCGGAAGTTGGAGGGTCAAAAAATGATCGCTTCCGATAAAGAGGAAAACGGCGACAGACGTCCCTCCAATATCGACCCATTGGTGGTGGTCACGTTTTTGCCAGACAAACGGTTGCTGAGATATAAAAGAAAATGACTGAAACATCGATTTTTGACCCCCCCCAACTTCCGGATTAGAGATCCTAGAGGTCTGATTTTTGGACGTGGTTACCTATTTTTTGATGCTGAACACAATGGTGAAGGTTTCATTCTAATATCTCGAACCGTTTGGCCACTACAGAGTGTGACATCCAGCAAGCATAAAAGCAAGAGCGGTCCCCTATGTTTTACAGGCAAGCCGTAACCTAGGGGCCGCCAAAAAGTTGTAAAATCAATGCAGCTCAAGTTGAAGGAGATGGTGGTTTGGCAGTCGGCTACTTTGATTTTCAGCATTATTATCAATTATTATTTATTTATTTAACAGAATTATTGAGGAAAGTTTGAAAAAGTATAATTTATTCTTAATAGTTTTGTAAGAATTGTTTAACCCTTAATCATTCCTGAAAGTCTTCAAGTGTCAGCAGTTATTGAAACTATGAATAATTAATCATGAAAAAATAAAGTTCGTATTTGAATTTATAATAATAATAACAATAATAATATGGCGCGTCTAATGAATGTATAAAACTGTACGTATATTGCATTATTTTTACATTTCTTTTGACGATCAGTCAACAGTTCAGATTTTCAACAGTAGATGTTGCTGGAGATACCTGAACTGTTCATCCAATTGTAATTCATATGTCCCTTCTAATATCGTAAAAATTAAAAATCATTATTTATTTTTCTGTAATCTCCTCACTCTTTATTAGATTCTGATCAAACCTGTTGGTTACTAACATATTAAATTATATTTATTTTTAAATTTTAATTATTCAAAATTTTCATAAATCTCCAATTAATGATCGTCAAACATTCTTTAAAAAAAAAAAAATTCAAAATTTGCTAAAATCTCGTTTGTTTTTAAAAACTTCTAACAAAAATATTTAATAAAAATAAATAAAAATAAAGAAAGAAGCATTAGATAAAAGTTATTTATGATCTCATAACTGATAAATAAGTGAATAATACATATTTTTTTTCATTATAATTTATTTGTAGTCATGATATGAAATCTTCATAATGAATTTTTTTTAAATAACGACGCTGTTATTACAGCTTATGTTTTAGTTTTGATAAATAATGTAAAAGGCGCTAGCACTAAAAACTTTTCTTTTTTTTTTTTTTCAAGATTGAATCGTACAAGGAATTCTCCATTATTTTTTTCTCAACAATTAGCCTTGTTTGTTGTAATGTTTAAATTACGAAATAACATTTGTTTCCCATTTCAGCTTCACAAATAACATTTCCAATGGCTCTAACACCTTTCCTTTGTCTTTTTTAACCTGAATAAAGTTGAATGAAAATGGGAGGGATGGTGAATAATGAATAGGATGGAAGAAATAAAATAGGATTTCTGAGAAATAATAAAAAAAGTGTTAACGGAATTATGGTTTATATTCTTATTCAATAACTAAAATTAACGACTACGCAACTGATCCCTTTTTTATATTAGTAAAAAAAAGACAAATTACTAATCTAATATCAATGGTTTTTGTTAATATATATTTAAACTGTTATAATTTCTACAGATAAAATTTTACAATACTCCCATTTAAGTAGAAGCCTTTACCATTTTTTTTAATTGTTAGGATTAACAGAATTTATTTAAAATGTTAATTTTTTATTATTATTATTATTATTATTTTTATATATATATATATATATATATATTATGCTAGCTTTGTAAAACTACTTAATCCCAGAACCCGTTTGATAGGAATTCTTATTCCTAATGGGACTGAAATGTAATTTACAATAATTAAGAAATAAAAAAAATAAATAAATAAATAAATAAATATTATTATTATCTTAATTTCCTGAATTTCCTGGAAATTTTTGAATATGTTCCTAGATCAGTATATGTAAATATATATAAAACCGGACAGTGTATATGTGTATTTGTAGTTTTCCTTATTCGGGAGAGACTTGGCTGATCAATTACGCCCGGACCTTAGTTATACTTTTGATGTAAAATTTGAATTCTTGGCAATTGTTTTGATCATCAGAAGTTTCTGTCTGCAATTCAGTCTTACAAGTTAGTCTTTCTGCTTGTCTTTAGCAGTTGACGCTCAACAGATTGGTGTGAACAATCGATGACCCAACATTATCGTTCCTTGCTCTATGTTGGAGCAAAAAGAAGTAACTTACTTTTAAGTGTATCTTTTTTCGTCTGAATATTCAGATAAAACAAAGATTTCAACGGAACTGGACTTCATGAAGTTACATGAAGATCATCAATCGGAAGTCTACTCCGACGGAACAAAAACAAAAGGCACTTACGCCTTTTTTTTTTTTTTTTTTTAATAAAACCCTTTTTTTAATTAGAACTTTAATATATTCACAGATTATTTGGGATTTATGAATTCATAGAGATAAAAAACATTTGAAATATTTACAAAACATCGATTAAAAAAAAAAAAAAAAAAGCAATCCTTACGACATAACAAAACTACACTTCTAATTTAATAATTTTTTTTTTAAATTTCATGTTAAACTTTATATATATTTTAGCTGAGCTTAAGTTATGTGGTAATGTGTTTCTGAGATGAAATTAGTTATAAAATAATAACACAGAGTCTTTCAAAGTTCCATTAATATATGTATTAAACAATCAAATATATACTTGCTTTACATTCAAAATAAAGATTAGAATTCACACTGCCTTAAGTGTGTTGAATAACACAAAAGTTATTTCTAGTTCTTTAACTGTATTCAATTCTATAAAGTCTCATCACTTATCTCACTTGCGTTGAATAAAGAAAATACTTTGATTTCTATATTACACTATAAGTTCTTTAATGCTCATTTACTAGTCTCTTTAATAGTTTAAATCTTATATTCACTTTAAGTCTAGTTGAATTAACACAGTTTATCCGCATATCACAAATAATCTTTCTTTTCAAAGTTTGATGTGGTAGATTCTTCCTTTGTAATTAAAGTTACTTTACTAAAATACTAATAATACTAATAATATTTAAAAAGTTAATACTTCCTTGTCATGCGATGAATGTAACACTGTCTTTATCTTGAGAAGAGTAGAAAAAATTCACTTACTTTAAATGCTGAACACTTCATATTGGAACATACCAGTGAATGATAGGTCTGTATTTTGTGAGGCACATCTCATCCGAATATACTTTGCAGATCATATTCCTTAGATGTGAGAGGTTCTCTTTAACTTGCATATTTCATTTGTCCTCCTATATAAATCCCAAATTCCTTAGGAAAACGCTGCCTCTTCACACATCTTCTACTTCCATTTCTCTCTTCTTTTCTTAATTTTTCTTTTCTAACAAAACTCACGTATCCCGTATCCCATCGCTTTATTCTTACATTGTTATTCCAATAATCCATCTTTTTTTGTGTAAACAATTGCTCTTAGCACAATAGAAACAACATACACCTATAATAATAGTGTATCACGACTTATTATCAGGTAGTTATACATTGCCGCTATTGTTTTATACTTAGACAAAACAACATTTCATTTTAAAATAATATTGAGTACCATTAAGTCAATATTATTTTAAAATAATTTTTTTTTTTGTATTTTTAATTTTTTTTTTAAAAAAGAAACTTTTTTTAAACTGAATATCCACAAAAGGAGTAATTTACACATTACACATTAAATTTTTACATTTTTAATTTCGTATTTACTTAAAAACCTCAAAATCTGTCATGTATCTATCTAAACTTTCGTTTAAAACATTTGCATTTTTATATAATATTCACATATAATATAATATTTTTGGGTCTTCACTACTCGCTATCAATTGTTTCAATTTTTCATTCTGTTCCGCATAAAAGTAACTTTTTCTTAATACGTTTTAAAATTAATATACAAAAGGAGTATTAAAAAGGTAGTAATAAATCAAATTTTCTCATTGAACGAGAAGGGACTGTTTAAACTTGAAGGAAAAGTTAATAGTTTGCACTAAAATTTCAAAAATAAAATTTGCATAAAGAAAATTAAATATGTAATAAATATACAACGAATAAAATTATATAATTTATTCTTCTGTTACAAATTCATTAATACAGTGGAACCCCGCCATTCGTCCGCCTCGCTATTCGTACAACTCGTTATTCGTTCAACTTTTTCAAGTAAAATTGAACTCGCCATTCGTACGCTTGCTCGCGATTCGGACAGCGTGACCTTGTTAATGGTCGCGCCACGCGATCGCTTCAGTTCAGTCTCGTGCTAGCTTCCGTACGCTATGCATCATCCACGCAAGCTTCATGAAACTTTGTGATATTTTATTGTTATTTTTATTGAAAATAGTGCAGCCATGGGTCCAAAAAAGATTACCGATTCAACTAAGCCTAAAAGGAAAGCAGTGAGAACGGCAATTAAATTGAAAAAAGAACTCGTTGCGAAGTTTGAAAGTGGAACTCGTGTCTCTGACCTGGCAACTCAGTATGGCATGGCGGAATCAACCATATCGTCTATACTGAAAAAGAAAGACATAATGAGAGAGGCCGATATATTTATTGTTTTCATAGTTTTTATGTATTTTACGCTTAAAGTATTATTGTGTGTGTGGTCGGTTCGCACCGAAGTGCGAGTTTCGTTGCCTAAGCATCCGTGCTCCAGGGAGCGCTAGTGTTCCCAAGACGGCGAACCCCTAGCAGACTCCCTAGAATTACAAGGGAAAGATACTGGGGTGGTTTCCCGTGGCCTTCCCCAGGACGCCATTAAGGAATGACGTCAGACCGAAGAGAAAGTGAAGAAGAGGCTACAACACAGGAAAGGAAATTTTTTTTTGAAACATCCATGCTCGCTACCGGGATTTGAACCCGGGCGCTGGCACATTGATCTCACGACAGACCGACGCCTGAGACCACTCGACCACACCAGCGCGGCAAAGTATTATTACAAAGGTTTAAATAAGCAATCATCTCTGGGTTCTGGAACGGATTAATCCAATTTACATTATATGTTATGTGAAAAAATGATTCGCCATTCGTACAAATCGCCATTCGAACTGCCTCCTGGAACGGATTGTGTACGAATAGCGGGGTTCCACTGTATAAAGATATTTTACGACAAGAAATACAGAGAGAACTTTTATAAATTTGTAATAACTTCATCCTAAATCAAAATACTCAGATCATACTAACGAAAAAAAAAAAAAAATGTATATAAATAAACAAACTTTACTGCCAAACAACAATTCCTGTTGCTAGCGATCCTACAACCTAACTACAAAACAAAAACTGAAAATGACTAAAATTTCCACGAGATGGCGCTGCAATCCATATTCTGACTGTGTAGACTTCAGGCAACATCAGGCAATTACGAAAAGTAAAAAGATGTTAGTGCTGTAAACAATCAAACAGTGTGTTGTCTCAAGTTAACAGTCGTCCGTAGAGGGTCTCTTTTTACTTTTTTTTAATGCAAAGAAATATAATGAAATCAGAGTTTTGAGTGAAGCTTTATCCAAGAAGTTCACTTATTAGAAGGCAAATGTCAAAAAACTCATAATTTTGTATGCTACTTGTAAATAAGATGGCTGTATGAGTGCAATTAAAAAAAAATAAATTAATGGATGAATTGAAATTAAGAATGGATTGTGACTCACAAATTTATTGAAAGTACAACAAATAGTCACACTTATTCATACTAAAGTTTATTTATCAATCTTAAAGTATTTACAACTATTTGTAATTTCTTTAGTCATTCCAAGGGTTTGAAACTTTTGGCTTGGTAGTGTATTTGTATCTGAATTAATGCTATGTTTTATATTCTTTGAAATGTTTTTATCGTTTAAGTCACATTCCACTCTACTTAAATAATATGAGATTTTAATGATTTTTTTTTTTTTCTTTCTTAAAAGTCCTTGCATCGTAGCGCCATCTATTGTAGAGAAAAGGAAATTAATCTGTCATTACGTGTAGGAATGCATTAAAAACTCAGTTTTCTTACATTTTTTAATATTTTCATGTTTACAATTATTTTGTTTACTTTTAATAAAAAAAATATGTTGTATTTTAAAAATATAAGCGATATAAGGGTGTTACAGAGGAGTTTTCGCATAGGAACTCGAAAGGCTCCAAGATGTAAAGTATTTTAAGTTTTTATAAAATCTTTTAAATTTTCTTATTTTTGTGTGTTTTATTATATTTTTAATTTAATAAAAACAGTGCTTTCATGTCTATCTTTTGATAATACGAAAATTGGAAAATTTCATCGTGCATGGTCCTGTAGTGAGAACCTAAAATGTTGAAGGAAGAACAATTTTACTACAATTACTAATAGACGAGATATTTGAAATTATCAAATTAGTATTAAGAGATAATTTTTATTCCTCTAAATTCTTTATTTTTAATTTATAATTAAAAAGTAAATGGGACATTAAAAAAAAAAAAAAATTATATTTTTTGAATGGGTAATGTAGTGTTACAGGTTAAAAAAAAAAAAAAAAAATCCCCGAAAATTCAAAGCTATACCTTTTTCAGTGAAATATTAAAGAAATAAAAACAAACTGTTTATTAATTCTTCAGTTAAGGAAACTGAAAAAAACTAAAAAAACAAATAATAATTCTTTGCTGTATTAAGGAGTGACGGAAAAAAATATTAATTTTCCTTAATATTTTTTTCCCGTTACTTTTTAATGTAGCAAAGAATTATTATTTGTTTTTTTAGTTTACATTATTAGTAGTAATCTTAGATTAGTGTTGTATACTGTTGTACATAATGATATTTTATGATAATTATTTTTATTATCCTTCTGAGATTATTATCCTTCAGAAACTATTTATTCTAGGAATCTGAACTTTTAATCAGGAAACTGACCCCAAAACATAGATTAAAAAGTACCTTACATGTGAATGCTTTCTCTAACAAAAATGGTTCACTCACTGTAACATTGAAAGCGAAGGAACCTGTATTCCTTCATTTCGATTTATGTTTGTCTATTCTTTCTGCTCTTACTTGTGGACTGTACAGTACATGGATTTCAAAAAGAAGACTAAATTAAAACAAATATGTACCTAGAATGAAAGAGGCAAGATTGGTAATGAAGATCCAGAATTGGAAATCGCAAAAATTGAGAATTAAATTGAAAAATAAAAATATAAAAAAAAAAAATAGAAAAAAGAGTTTTAAGCGTTTTGATCACATTGAACAAAGTTCACTTTATGATGAAAAATTAAGCTTACGATACCTTGGTCACATCTTGATTGAAGACAAGCCCACTGAAATAGTTAGGATCGACGGAATTCAGCAAGTGAGCCATGAAAGATTTCAATGTCGGTTAGGTGAGAGTCGAGAGTTCTTCTTCCAAATTATCATTTTTACACGGCTACAAAATATCTTTGGCTACTAGGTGTAGTTTTTTTTTCAACACAGCGTCGTTCCATCGACTGCCGAACACGGTCGAAGATACCAGGTGCCCGTCGAATTGTGTTGCACCTATCCAATACGCAATTATGCAGTGCGTGGGCATCTGGAACCGGTGTGGTGTACACTAATACTTTAAGATAACCCCATACGAAAAAGTCCAGAGGGTTTAAATCAGAGGAACGAGCAGGCCATGCTGTTCGTTCCCCTCTTCCAATCCAACGGTCAGGATAACGTTGGTTCAGAAGTCGTCGGGCTGTACGGCTGAAATGAAGTAACGCACCATCATTCATGAACCACAGGTGACGATGAGTGTGCAAAGGAACATCCTCCAGGCATATAGGTAACTCACTTTCCAGGAAATCCCTGGAAGCATAGCGCTTTCTGTGAAGCTGAGCAACTGTACGTTCAACACCTCTGTATTGTTGCATCGTTCATATCTTGGAAATAAAGCATTTCCAGACCCACATTTATATGACATTTATTCGTTTTGCATGATTGAATAGAACCTGTAAGTTTAGCAACATATTTCAGGTACACCCTATATATCATACTGTTTGCCATTTTTTAAATTATTGTTGCATTATAGTTAATTAAATAGTATACGTATACTGTAATATAGTACAGTCGGACCTCTACTTAACGAAGTCGCTAAATCCCCCCCAAAAAGTTCATTATATGGAAAATTCGTTAAATAGAGATTCACCTTTTATTATTCAATATTATTAAAAAAAATAATAATTTTAATGACATAAAGCACACGTTACTATATGCGTACCTAAATTTTACTAATAAAGTCTGTTAATTTTGTCTGAGTTTTTTGTTTTTTGAAAGTGTTTTTGTTCATAGTACGTCTCGCATCTTTGCAATGCACCAAAAACCCTTCAGTATTTTCTTCAAATTGTAATCCGCATCTGATTGTTTCAAATGATTTTAGCATTTCATCATACGAAGGTTTTCTGATTTCTGCATCATAATCATTTATATTTTCATCATCTTCATCTTCATCGCAATTCATAGCTGTATTGTTTTTATTTTTCACACTGTCCAAACTATGCGATTCAGTTAGTGTTTCCGAGGTCTCAACTTCAAAATCAAGTGAAAGATAATCATCAATCAGCACATCGTCGTTAATTTCTTCTTTTTTCCCTCAGCTGTATCCACATTTCTTTCATTTCCTCTAAGGGAATATTGATAATAAAAATATTTCACGGAGGAAAAAAAAAAATAGACATCACGAAAAAGTTCTTTAAATAGAAAATGCACTTCGCTATTTGGAGGTTATTTTACGAAGAAATTAGCAAAATATTCTTGGTTCCAAAGAAAAGTTCGCAAAATAGAGAAATTCGCAAAATAGAGGTTCGTTATATAGAGGTCCGACTGTATTTTCAATATCAGTTACATTTTTATAGTATTTTACATGCTACGTATTATCAATACAAATTAATCCGCTTATATATGACTTAGTATTGTACTGGATATTGTAAACCTGACTTCTCATATTTAACTTTCAACTTACGGCCCATTAGTGGGACCCTTATCATAAGCTGAGGTATTTTTGTACAAAAATTTATCAAATAGATATATATTTGTTCTACATCTATATCAAAATCAAAGATATAACAGTATTTGTACTTTAATTTAGTTCTTATTGAATTTTAAGAGCTAAAGAACTTGGGACCAAAAATTATCAGAATACATTATCGTCAAAGTGCGATATTCCCAATAGTTCAAAAACTGATAGACGATGGAAACATTGCACGGTAGATGAATATTATAAAAGTATGAATTTCCTTCTGAATTTATTGTAATGTGGACTCAT
Organism: Thereuonema tuberculata; assembly: GCA_023159025.1. Taxonomy (NCBI): domain Eukaryota; kingdom Metazoa; phylum Arthropoda; class Chilopoda; order Scutigeromorpha; family Scutigeridae; genus Thereuonema; species Thereuonema tuberculata. Next base: position 52,132,699 of record JAFIDM010005346.1, on the reverse strand, counting down.
TGTTAAGAATCTCCATATCAAAAACCAATTAGACTGTTCTTGTGTTGTAATTACGACATTAATACACTTATCACTTAAAAAGCTGAAAGCACTGTCGTTTTTAATGACTGTTTTTGGATCTCTACATGCATATATTCTAAAGTGGATTTGCCAATTCTTTAATCCATACTCTAAGACCACTTATATGTTTCTAAAATTTGATTGTCTTTTCATTATGAAAATTCAGGGGAAAAAATGTATTTTTTCTTTTCAATAAAAATCAAAGAAAACGAAACCAAATATTAAAATTTACAAGAGTTAAAAACAAGACTGAAAAATTTGCTTGTACTTAAGTTGCCTAAAATTAACGGTGCGATAAACGTGAAGAGTGACATTCAACTCCTAAACGTGGAATCTGAATTCATATTAATTTACAGAACACCGCCAGGTAGGTTTTTAAGCAACTGTCACTCATTCCCAACCTATTTCGCCGAGTTTGAAAGTGTCCGCTTTAAAATTTCAAGACATAAAAAGAAAAAAAACCAACATCAGAAAGCCGCTGAATGGGTCCCCGAAGAGCGTCGAAATTCCCGCCGTCCATAAAACCATCTTTTTCATTTTGCACGCTCTACCTGGCTGCCCTCGTCATCGCTTGAGCTGCCTGCTAGATAATTCTGACACGACGTGTATTTTTTCCGCTTCTACTTTTGCACGCCATATTAGGACTCATAAGCAGTAACATGAATAATAACATAGAGGGAAGTAATTAAACAGGAATGGTTGCTTCATAAATCTGCTCGCAGGTAAGTTAAGTATTAAAATAATGCCTCGTAATTGCATAATGCATAAATTACGGATATAAGGAATGGGGACTGTTATCACACCAAATCCAGCAATCTTTTTTAATATTAAAGTTTTTTTTAAATTATAAAGTCACTGGCGGTTTTGGAAGTGAAGTTTAAAACGGAGTAAACTCTAATACAGCAAACTAGGAAATTAAACAATTGAAGCGTATTGATAATAGAGCTTTTGTGTTACAATGATCCATTTAAACCATTTGTATTTTTGTTAGCTTGTAACTTTTCTCAGGCTTTTCTGATGTTGCAAAATCAAATAATAAATATCAATTTTAATTTATATGAAAGTCCAAGATGTCTGACCTACATCTGTCTGTCTTATGTGCGTTATCTTCATTCGTTTAATAAAATTTTATTTTTAAAAAATAAATGCAAAAAAGAAGAATGTTGAATTGATTGTTTTATTATCTGAATAATCTTACTTATGAGGAAGTCTCGTCCTTATTCGAGACGAAACCATCTTGGCTTTTTATCTGATGTTTTAATTGTGACTTTAAATTTTAGCCTAGTGTTCGTCTTTTATATTTTAAATTAAATACAGCAAACGCTAATATTATGCTTGAATCTTACCTATTACTTTCGTAAGTAATATTGATGTAAATTTAAGGGGATTAAGATTAAGTTGAAAAGATTATTGAGTATCGAAGGTTCCTAGAATTAAGGGAACCTGATTGGTTCTCCAGCACAGGCGGACCTAGGTGAGATTGGTTTTGGCTCTGGGAATCTGCTGCACATGTATATACCTCTGTTTTTATAAGTAAAAGAGAGTTAAAGTTGTTACTTGTTAAGCTGTCTCTGTTCACGTTATTTTCACCACGCAACAATATTATTCAGAAACTTGTCCAACTGATGGCACTACGTAAAATATTTTTTTTTTTTTTTTTTTTTTTTTTAAGGAAGTCAATGTAAATCAATTTTTAGCAGTGCATAGTATTTTTTCTTCAAAGCCTGAAATATAAACAAAGCCTGAAATTCTCCTAATTTGGTTGAATAAATTATTATTTTAATTAATAAATTACTTTGTTTACAATAAAGGTAAATCTGCAGTATTTTTTTATAATACTGAAGCAAACCAAAGAAATTATAAAGTTATTGTTAAAATGATGAGATAAAGTAATCTTAATAATATATAAAACAATAATTGTAAATACAGTGAAACTCCACTAACGGACACTCCCGAAAAGCGGACACCCCTCAATAGCGGACAATTTTGCAATCCCCAGTCCCTTAATATAGACGTTTCCATGTATTGAACTCCCATTAGCGGACACTCCCAATAAAGGACAACATTCTACAGAAAATGAACGATCTTGGATTGCTTTTCAAAAGCAATAGAATCAGGCTACAGTAATACGTAGCGTCCAGAGGAAATTTTGAAATTATGGATCACGAACTCCAACGAAAACTCCAAATACATCAAAGTTCGGAAACGGAGACAAGTGCGATCGACTCTATTGTCTTCGATTGGTTTTGCGCTGCACGAGCAAAAAACATTCCCATTAGCGGGCCGTTATTGCAAGAAAAGGCGTTGGAAGCAAAGGGGACTCTGAAGACCTTGCAAAGTCAAACGATTTAAATATTCATGTTGAGAAACATGTTTTCAATGCAAAAAAGAAATGTCAAACTCTGTTAACTGATTACTTTAGTTAATAAAATTAATTTTCTAATCCGTAATCTTACTTAAAATAATGCCAAAATTAATACTGTAATTAATTTTGTTATTATTTTAAGTAAGACTAATGGATTAGCATTCATTTAAAAAGGAAAATAGTAAACA
>JAFIDM010005346.1:52112550-52125086 GCA_023159025.1 Thereuonema tuberculata | reverse complement strand
TAATTGTAGAAATTTAATTAAGATTGTACGTAATTTTTCATTCAATGGCATGCTATAAGCTAAAAACTGAAAAAAAGATAGTCCTCCCCAATAGCAGACACCTCCCAATAACGGACAAAACTTCCGCTCCCGTGACTGTCCGTTATTCGGAGGTAACACTGTATAATCCTATCCTATTGTTTACCAAACTAAAGATACTGTCTTTATCATTTAATTATTGATTGCATAATTGTTTGTGTTCAACTGTTAAGGACCCAGATAACAGATTTGTTACCTAAATTACAGCAAATTGCTTTGGTATCTAAATTTAATTAAGATGAAAAAAAAAAAAACATGAGTTTTTACGGAATGTCCTTTAATAAATCGACGATGAAGCACCCTACGGCTTTGACTATCTGATACAATATTAATATTAGTGAAATATATTTGTTTGATGTTCGTAACGCCAGAAAATTCGATGACATCTTTCATTTCCCATCATTCTGCAATATCCTCCTTCTTTCCACAGCAGGAACGATGTACATCAATATTCTATTGGAATTGATAACAATGTAGGCTATCACATGCCTTTGAAAGATCCGTAAAACCGAAGGTACGCCATATTTGTTCGGTTCAACAAGTTAACGTTACCGTCTACGAATTTAATTAAACTTCTCTAATAATATAGATTACTTGAACTATTCAAATAAATTATAAAAGCATTATTTGAATTTTCATTTTTTTTTTAATCAGTTAGTATTGCTTGAATCATTATTTTCATTAAATTGTAAGGATTACATTTAGAATTCAGTTGTTAATAACATTGAAAATCATTTCCTGCTCATTCGCCTGTAATATAAATGAAATTCTGTGTAACATGATTGGACTAATTTCGTAATTAACAATATATATATATATATATATGTTGTTTGTCGAGTATAGATTAATTATTTTTTCAGTTATTTTCCTTGTATCAACATACCTTCAGTTTAACAGTGTTTGCAAAAAAGAAAAAAAAAAGAAAATATTTTTTTATGTTTATTAACTAGCTGTTTTAGGGTTATTATAAGAGCTTTGCGAAATTTTAATTTTAAAACCTGATGAAATTACGGTTTAAATTAAAAAAAAAATTAAATCGTAGAGGAAAAAAAAATAAAATGGTCGTTCAGTTGATTGTCTATTTGTAGTTCTGAACTTACCCACCAGGAGCGCTGGCTAAAGCAATGCCAGATTTGGGAAAGGCATCAGTTCTGACAAACATAAAATTTAGTAATCTGTTATCATTTTTTCTTTATAGTTTATATTAGAAATAATATCCCATCTGGCAATGATATCTAATATTAATAGGCATGTGTTTGCAATTAAATTCTGTAACTTTTGAAAATATTAGCACTCCATTTTGTAGAACAATAACCAGACTTCTGATTTTTCTGCACTAAAAAAAAAAAAAAAAAAAAAAAAAATTCATTTGTTTTAAAACAGCTACTAGGTAATTCTTTCAAGGTCGTCATGAAAAACAAATTTCTAGCAGGTAAAATTAATGGGGCTATTGAATTTCAGGACAAAAAAAAAATGACGGAAAGATAATAGATAGCTAAGGAACGAAATTCAACAAAAAATATTTTTGTTTTCAATTCGGAGAATTTAAATTCATTATTATGTTATCAAACTGAGAATAAGAAAATCAAAAAATAATTTTGATTGTTTATAAAACAAACTGAATGGAAACAACTTCTTTTTGGTGGACCCCGCTCCCTTTATATAGAGTGTAAACGGGAGAGGAGTATTTAAGAACATTCTACACGTCCATTTCTCCACCGCCATCTCTAAAGCCCACACTATAAGTCATACAGACATGAGTTTCGTTTTGCAGTCACTTCCTGTCTCACAGGAAGCGGAAGTGACCGAAAATGAAATATGTTGCGATCTCTACAGCCCAAACTACAAGTCGGACAGACATGAGTCATACTTTTATTGGAACCCATTTGTAGAAGTGGGGAAAAATACTAGTTCCGATCTGCGGTCACTTTCTATTCTCGTGATAATACTGAAAAAAAGGCAATTAACATCTTACAGATATTCTGAGAGGCTTTATTCAACTCGTAATCGTATAATGATTAGAATATTGCGTTGTGGCCACAATAACCCAGGTTCGAATGCTGGGCAAGGCAATGCTTGTGCTTTCTTTTTTATCTTGTTTTTGATTTTTTTTTATATGCTTCTATTTTTTTCTTAATTATATTTTATATATTTTTTTAATCGTTCTTTGCAGAAAATGAAATAAGTACGGGGTGGTACATATGGTTTCGTTTATACTATGATAGTTTTTGCCTTAGAGATGTTAAGATTATAATTTTAAATAAGTAATAAGTTAAGTAATTAATTAAATACTTAAGTATTTCAAATTTAATCAGTTTCAAAAAAACCCGGAAAAATTAAAAAAAAAAAACAAACAAAAAAAAACCACGAAATAAAAACAAATGGACATCGCAATTCATAGAAGTTTTTAGAGAATTTTTCTTGTTTATTTATTTATTTATTTATTTTTCTTCTTCTAATAAATAAATCACTATTTGTTTGAGGCTAATGAGATTTTTTTATTTTTTTTATTTTAAGAGTTTCTAACAGAAATTCGTATTAAATTGTTGTGATCCCGTATTCACTTAAGGCAATTCCGTTGGAGAACTGCGAATGATTTTCGAGGGGTTCCTTCTTAAAGCCTGGCGTCTGTAAATCGAAGCCCGGCGGAATAATGATGTGGTGCTGACTTCCTTTCCTCTTTTCACGGAGCGATCTGTTTTGTCGTGGTTCCGGCGTAAGAGTGGCTTCTCCATCTGTGACTGCTTCCTCGCTGGAATTCTGAAAGAGATATAAAAATTTAAGGGAAATAAAAAGCTGGGACACGCGCGCGCGCGCACACAAAAAGAACGTCTTCGATCGGCCTAGGTGGCTTCTTCGGATGGCAACTTATTTGCTTTTATTTCGCCATCGCTTCTAGTATGCGCTTCGGTCTCAGCGTAACCGGCCTCCAAATTGGGCCTAATGGACAACGGAAGAGATTGCCAACACCGAGCAGCCTTTTTTAGAAAACCAGTGCCCCTACTTTTTTTCTGACTATTTTTTTTTTGACGAAACGAATTGGAAAAGAACTTATACTGTTCTGAAATCAGCTGGACAGTCGACTTACCGTAAGAAGTTACTGAAAGAACGTAATGCCCATTTACCTTATAAAGATATCTTAATGTTTTTAATTAAAAATTGAATCCTGGACACCTGCCTTGAACAATAAATTTAATACAAACTAAAATTACTAAAATTACAATAAACACGACCAAGTTTCGACTGTACTCCAGTCTTTCTCAAGTGCTCAGTGAGATAACAAATTCAGACTTTTCAATGTTCACATGCGTAATGGAAATTCCCCTGTTCTTGAATTTGCATATAATGACGCTTTGGACTGTGAGGCCATCTGGTGGTGATCGCCGTCATTTTTTGTTGTTGATCACGGATGACGGCGATCACCACCAGATGGCCTCATAGTCCAAAGCGTCATTATATGCAAATTCAAGAACTGGGGAATTTCCATTAAGCATGTGAACATGGACTTTTAAATGTTCAATGTTCGAATTTGTTCTCATTGAGCCTTGAGAAAGACTGGAGTACAGTCGAAACCGGTCGTGTTTATTGTAATTTTAGTAATTTTAGTTTGTATTAAGTTTATTGTTCAAGGCAGGTGTCCAGGATTCAATTTTTAATTATAAAGATATGCACAGCGCACATAAGTTCTCAACGCATATCTTAATGTGTTGCTTTTTTTTGAGTTGTGAAAAGAATACAAACGGAACAGACTGAGCATGCGCAGTCTCACTATTCCACGTGATCATTTTCATTTCGTTTTATTTGTCCCCGCATAACAGCATGGTCGGATTTCCACAAAACTTAGTACGTAGCTAATTTATGATTCAACTTACAATATAAACAACATTAATAAAGAGGTCTCCGCCCATCTTAAAGAACCCCCTGAAATTCCTCGCTAAAACGACTGGACTGATTTCATTAACATTTGGAACGGTGTTTGGAGGTTTTAGTCCAATAAGAGCAAGATTATTTTGGTCTCCACCCCCGCCCTTAGAAATTAAACCCCAGCGTTGCATCGCGATGATTAGCTGAGTTCAGCTACTTTTTAAATTACAATATTTGTGGAATACAAACAATATCAAATTTCCCTTTTCTGGGAAAAACATCCGTATCCCACTATTGAGTTGTACGGTCTCACAAAGAATTTTAATCAAGTCAAAAAGATGTACAGGAGGATTAATAAATGGATTATTGCAGGGCTTTTTTCCGAGAAAAAAATACAGGAAATCTGGTCATTTTAGCTTAATGAATAATCACTTTTTAGAGAGAACTAATCGTACAAAGTTATTAAATTATATAAATTAGAAATACTAAAAGACTTTTGAAACGAAGTGGGCCCGGTAGCCGAGTAGGTAAGGACTTGGCTGCGGATATTGGAGGTGACGGGTTCGATCCCCTGCCTGGGCGGAGGGCGGGACTCTTTCCAAGCTCGAAACGGATCCTAGGATCTACCCAGCCCTCTGTTAAATGGGTACCGGGTTTCCTTTTCGGGGGTTAAAGGCGGGCGGGCGTCGGAGGTCCTCAACTTAGCCCCGTTGGTCACGAAACGCCGGGAGCTTTACCTCCCACGACCCCACGGGACCATTTAGGCCTGTAGTGAAACACTAAATTTGTTTTTTAACTTTTATTTGTAACTAATCTTTTCGTAAAATCGTATCGTATTATTTTACTGTCCAAAAAAGTATCGGAACGCCGTTCTGGCCAGAAAAAAAAACAAAAAAAAACAACAACCTGGATTTATTTTTGTGTTACTTTCATGCGTAACTGTCTCAACCAGAATCCCAATCGGAAAATTTTCAATTACAAGGATCGTTTCTTGTCCATAAATATGGATGCCTTGTTTGAAGATTTTTATTAAAAAATTATTAGTGATTATTTTTCGTTATTAGGAAAAAGATAAGCTGATAGAAATTCTGTTATTAAACATTAAAAACACCAAGCGACCGCATACAATTTGCAGTTTATCCAACGCATGCGCATTGATTGTTACGCAAAACTCATTTATTCAACTTTTAATTCAGAGGTGAAGTACAATTTTCATCACGGTCTTCTCTATACACATACAAATGGACTTGCAGGAGAATTACATTCCCAGTGGAAGCGATGCCCGCATTAAGTTCATTTAGTACGTCTACACCGCATTTTGCATCATTTGGGCGACTCTGATTAGGCCACATTAGGTCGAGAGTATCACATTCGTTGTCATCCTACTCGAGTCAATACAGATATTACAATTATCACTATTTTTCCTGTTTGGGCTTTGGAGGATACACACACACACACACACGGGCTCTTTCACACGAAGCGACCATGGTCGCGCGGCCAGTAAATTTTGGCCGCAACGAAAATCGCGTCTCGTGTGAAAGGCTTCATTGAAATCTATAGAACGACGGTGGTCGCGTGAAAAATCACGTCATGTCGCGGCCAGAAAGCGACCCAGAGGCCACGTGTGAAAGGTTCCACTGAAATTTAAAGAACGGCCTGGCCGCGCGATCGTGGCCTCGCGGCCATGGTGGCGTCGTGTGGAAAGGGTTAAAGAGCCACTCTCCCTACGGGGTGAATAAAAATTAATAAACATTTCAGTCTAAACGGTCTTTTCCTGTATGATTTCAGGCACTGGTTGACCCGCCACATCCAGGAATGTCTGGATGACCTCAAGAATTTTGTGGGCAAGTAAATAAAGACTTCTGCTAAGTTATTCTCAACATAATAAAGTGAAGAAATACAAGGCTGCACCTGAGTAAACATAAGGTTCTCGCACCCTGAGCTATCATGTCAGGAATCTGGGACAGCTGTTTCATATTTGTCTCGCACTCTGAGTTACCATCAAAGATATATCTGACTGAAGAAGCCTAATAAGGCTGAAACAGCTGTCCCTTATTCCCGACATGATAGCTCAGGGTGCGAGAACCTTTTGTTTATTCAAGTGCAGCCTTGTATTTCTTCACTTTATTATATACATCCCTGCACGTTAAATTTTAAAAACTAATTCTCAACATACTTTGATGTTTCCTACTTATATTTAGCAACGATAAGCTTTTTATTTTTTGTTTAACTTTGCGTACAAATCAACATACAACGCAAATGTGGGGAAATACCCAAGATTATTGCTCTGTTCTTCAAGAACTCTCAGCTCTCTTAACTCTAGATCGGAATAACTCTGTACTTAAAACTGAAATTCAGTTACGTCTAAATTAGTGTACAAGAAACTTTATTTATTTGTTTATTTATTCCAAGATTTCTCTACGATTTCGGAGTGTAGTATTTGATACACAATTCATTTACACTAGATTGATATGTGTAGAAATAATAACAGAAGATAAACAAGAAGTTCTCAAAGAATTCGGAGCCTACTTTCCTGACAATTCTATTCTACATTTTTTTTTTAATCATGAAAAGAAGAACTTGTTGTATTTGGGATGGTTATACCTACGTAGTACAAAGTAAAATAAAAATTAAAAATCTAAAATTAAATTTTTTTAAAATCTAATTAAAAAAAGTTGATTAGTTTCTCAAGTATTAAAGTTGCCTCCACCAATGACTGTTTGCCACGTAAGGAAATGACAACATCTATTAATCATGCCTGGTAAGTTCACGTGATATGAATAAAGCAAAGCAATAAATGAAACTGATACTTAAAAAAGTGTTTGACTTTACAATAATAAAAAAAGCCCGTTATTTTTACATTCACTCACGAACAGATTACGAAGAAATAAACTGCAAAATAATATTAAATTTGTGCATTTTGATTATTTTGTTTATTTTGTTTTAAGTGGTTTCAAAATCCAAAGTTAAATTGTTTTATTAAAGTTACTATCCAAGAACACAGCCAGCCAAATTGATTTTCTCATTGACTTACCTTTGCTTTAAAAATAGACCACGAATAGAAACTGCAATAGTCTGACACTGAACAAACTACGATAGAAGAATTGAAGGTGGATGTCTGCGTATTTCGCCAGTGTTCTGCTTTTAGTACAATATTCTGTTAGGATAATTATTGTCTTAAAAGTGTGTAGTATTTTGTAATATATTTAGATGATTTTACTTTGTTAGCCTGCTTACAAAATTTTTCCATTTTTAAGATTTATCGATTGACCTTAAAAGTTTCATCATCTTCTTAATTAAATATAAGATTCTTCAAACGACCATTAAAAATATATAAAAAGCCGGACAATGATGTGGAATTTGAAAAACGCCAATACAAAGACCATACACTGTTTCTCATACGGCCAATTTATCCTCACGTCATCAGCGGCAAAATTTAGAAACAATTTAGAAATCAAAAACGCAATATTCAAAGACTTTGCTCTTTTATGTTCAAAAACTAATAACAAAATTACAACTAAATAACCTAAAATCTAAAAACAACAACAAAATTATTGATATAATTAAGTAATAAAGACGGTCAGGTTTCTTTATTACTTATTAATAAATAAGTATAAATAATAGTATTTATTACATTACTGTATAAATTTAAAGATTAAAATATAAAACTTAAAAAAAGAGCAAAATCTGTAATATTGAGTTAAAGTTGTAAATTATAAAGGTGTAAAATAAGTCAACAGAAAGTGTTATGGTCTTTGTATTCGTGTTTTTTAAATTCCACATCACTGTCCGGCTTTATATAGTTTTATATACTTTATATACGTTTTCTAAATTTGCAAAAGATTGATTGAAATTTTATAAATTGAGATATTTATATTGAAAGTAATAAAATTTTATGAGCGCTAATCATAACTATATTTCAAAAACTAAGCCTGCACATCTGATTATTCAAATAATTTAAAATTTAAGGGACACTATAAAAATTAAAACGTTAAAAAATAAAATTAACACGAACCTAAGTTTCGGCTTGAAACGAATTTTTACCAGTCCATTAAAAATATAGATAAAAATAATATAAATAGATTGAAATTCACGTTTTCGGTGTTTTTATTTCTTAAATAGACTTCTAAAAAATTAAATTTTGTTTTTTAAGAAAATAAAAAAATGAAATCAAAGCATTTTAAGAATATATGAAACAGTTTGCTTTATTTGAATTTTACATAGAATATATTTAAAACAAATGCATTCAACTGAATCCAATCTAGCGATATTTACGTGAGAGGACATCAGGAACTTCTATTTTCTTTTGTTCGAAATAGACTCAAGTCGACACTCTGCCCAACTGCCTGTTGACAATTCGTAAATGTAGAATGCAGTGGCGCCGCCAAGCGGGATAACCGTGAATTAAACCAACTTTTGTGTTTGAAGCGTTTTATGTGCTGTAAAATCATGTGATTATTAGGAAGTTGCACTGTAATTCTAAATCTTTTCCCCAGTATAGATAATGTTCTTGCTGATACTAATGTGGTAATTCAAGATTAATAAATAATAATAATATAAGATTCAGATTCATTTAGAAAATGATAAAATATTAAAAAAAAATATACACTGTAAACGAATTTTAATTCTAATTACTGTTAATTCTGTTTACTAAAAATACAGTAAAACCCCGTTATTACGCTCCCGCTTATAGCACTATCCCGTTCTTTACGCTCCTTTCATGCGGTCCCTGGAATTTTCTATGTAACTCTGTATACTTTTACCCTCTTATAACGCTTCGAATCCCGCTTGTAGCGCTTTTTTATATCGGAAATTTTGTATCGAAAAGAAATGTAACACTGTAACGATTCTTTTCTTTCCCTGGTAGGATGGAATCTTCGAACTCTTTGAAGTGCATGTCTGTGATACAGTAAGTTAGTGCAAAATGTCGAAGCGGAAATCCCTTTCTATAAGTGAAAAATTGCAAATTCTACGTAAGTACGACGAGAATTCTACACTAAGTCAGAAGGATTTCGCAGAATCTCTAAGAATTCCCTGATCCAGTCTGAGAACAATAATAAAAAATAAGAATGGAATTACCAATGCAGCGAAGGGTGGTTGCAAACATAAAAAAGTAAAGTGTGGAAAATATGAAGATGCCGAGGAAATTCTAATTGAATGGATTCATCAGTCCCGTGATGCATCAGTGACATTAAGTGCCCCAATCATTCAAGAAAAGGCGCGTGAAATAGCGGGCAGTGCACTAAATCTGCTCCGAAAATATATTTGTATTGCTCCTAGTGGTGTATCAATTGATGTTAATAGTTACTTGACCGCATTGAAAATGTCCTAATTTATAACAGTAGCACACACATGCGGCAAACCACAATCAAAGATTTTTTTAATAGGAAATAAGCTCACATTTGCACTATATCTATTGCAGAATCAAGTATCTTTCCTGTAAAATGTTGTCTAAATGTTTCCCTATCTCATAAATCATTTCCCCGTTTATAGCGCTATCCCGCTTATTACGCTTGTAGGCCATGGTCCCTTGACGAGCGTAATAACGGGGTTTTACTGTAATTGAAAGATTCCAGATGAAATTTAACACAATAAATGAAAGTAGTGTTATAAATAAAGGCAAAATTTATCGTGCATGGTACATATATATAATAATAAAATTAAGCATGAAAAAAAATCCAATTAACGAGAGATATGAACTTCGAAACGGTCTGTCTTGGTTTCCCAGTACGAAATTTCCAAACATAGCTCAGTGAATCCTTTAAATGTGTGCGTTTTTATGTTTATTTTTATTGTCATAGTGTTATAAATGTTAAAGAATAATAAGAAAAAAACAGACCTGTATTAATTTACTTTTATATTATTGTCAATACCTTACAAATAAAATAAGGCACAAGAATGAAGAATATGGGTATAAAAAATTAATAAATAATCGAAACCCCCAGCAAAAATGTCAATTAAGTTAATAATTTCCAGTCATGCCCTTGATTGATTGATTGATTGTGGGTGGCAGGGAAGCCAAGCACAGCGACCTGTAGTGATATTCCACGGAAATGGGGACAGATGGAGAGAAAGACTGAGAAAGTATGGTGGGAGAAGTGAAGGGGAAACGGGAGAACCCCGAGAAAACCTGCCCAGCGCGGATCGTCCACCATCACGAAACCTATACGAGAACCGAACCCCGGTACTCAGAGGTGAGAGGCCAATGAGCCATGCCCTTAAGTTGTACGAGAATTGTACGAGAATTGAACTATTCCTCTACGAAGTTTCATGATAAGTAATTCTAAAATATCTACTCTTAACGTTTAATAGTTTTATAGCCTTAGAAGGATAGAACTTGGGAAGTTAAAATTGCTTTTTATTCTATGTTAAAAAATGAATGTAAATAATCACATCGAACTTCTTAAAATTTTTATAAAATTTTAATTTCCTTAAGAGATTTAGATACACATTACAAAGCAGAAACACTATTTTTCAAAACTTTTGTTAGGATTAAATTAATTATTTTTTTGTTTAACTTTTAAAGAAATTTTGTGATATGGATAAGGGTAGTATTAGGAACAAAACTTTGTTTTGTGTTTTCCTTTTTAAGGAACTTTGACGTTGATGACAGACTGTTGTATCTGAGACTTGTACATGGTATAAGAGAAAAGACACTTACTCAGCTGACGGAAAACGTACTGCTTCAGAGCACAGAGCAGCACTTTCCTCAGAAAATACAAGAAACATTTGTTGGAACTCCCATACAGTGGCTTCACAGATGAGTCTAGTGGTGGCTTCCCAAACGACTTGGTACGCTCATAAGTGATCATGGCTTCTACAGAAGTCTTGACTTTGTACACAAGAGCAAGAAGTCGTAAGAAGTGCATTTCTGTTTCTGCTAGGTGTTTCAGCACTTCCAAGTGCTCAGTGACCAATTTCTTGTTTGCATTGATTGTTTCGATTGCTACTTCCCTTTTTGGTTTCTTGTGTTTCACATAGTATCTTTGAGTGCGGTAATCTTGCCTCACTTCACCTCTGTAAATGGCTTTCACAAGGGCAGCTCGCACAGCACGGCTGAGATCCCTATCATCCACCGTCAAGTTCTTCTGTCGAATGTAGGAGATGATTTCAGGAAGGGAACCTCCTTCTCCATTGTTCAAACAATCCGCTGCCTCAATTGTCAACTTGTAGATTTCCTCGTTTTCCATTGAGATGCGAAAATCACTGGCCAATTTGGATCAACAACAACAATTTACGAAATGCTATTCCTGAGATACAGACAGAAAAGGAAGAAATTAGCATAAGAAATATTTAATTTTTCAATTTAATAAAATGACATTTTATGTTGTAATTACAGTTTTAAAATACCAAAAGTACTTAAATATACAAGTAATATAAGCTTCGATAAGGGATTTTTCTATTCCGGATGACATTAATTCTTTAATTCGGCTCAGTCCCTTGAGCGTTCATCAGGAATTAAAGTCTAACAGATGGATTTTGACGATCTCGTATTTTCGTGATTTCACGTGATTTACGCGAGAATAGCCTCTATCCATGTCTTCTCACAAAATATTGAAATATTTAAATGAATTATAATACGGGGAAATGCATGAGACTTTTACTACATTTTAATATAGTTTTCATAAATTGAAAACAGTCAATAAACAAACAATAAATTCATTAGGTAGCAATTTCCTAGTGCAAGACATTGAAAAAACGAAATTTCTTTGAGACCTGCTGAAGAGGCTAATGGCCAAATCTCGTGTTTTCCGTAATTCTCATGCAAACGTGATCATCAACATCCATCTGTTAGACAGTAAGTTACAAAAATCAATGTCTCGGAGCAGACGATTTGTTGTTCAAGATATTACAAAGACACTGAGCTGAGTTTACTGCATCTTTATAATGGCTTGAACAAGAAGGCCACAAATCGTTCTATCCACAACATTGAGTTCGACCAAATAAGTGCACAGACGTTTTTATAAGTTAACTCTCAAATGCCTCGTGCTGAAGGATCAAGACACCAAGCCGAAAGTCAAATTAATTTCATCTGGAATAGGAAAACTACGAAAACTTCATCGACTCTTACATTATTATTTCCAATTCTGTAAAATGGCCACCTTGAGATCTCATTTTTTTTTTCCAAAAATAAGTAAAATTCCAAATGAATAAGTAAATAAATAAATAAATAGAATATAAAAATACAATTTTACAGAATTACCTAGACACAGTTATCGTTCCCATATTATATTCATTAAATACAGTATATAGTATTACAATAAATGTATTCCACTTACTACCGACTCAGATTTGATCACTTTTTAAGTTGAATAATTTAATCCTTTCTTCCGGATTGATAGATCACAAGTTGTTAATCTATTTAGACAGTTACTATAGTGAAATTCTCGATCCAAGATAAATTATTTTCGCAGTTTTTTATTACTTTAAAATAGAAATAAACTGCCGTAATCAGAAATCCTTTTAATAAATATTAGCAAACCATGATTATTTTTTTTTATATGTAGCACAGCAACCGCACAATTTTAAGTGCCTTCCCTGCCACCCACTCGGCTTCCCTGCTGACTGAGTAAAAAATCTCGGAATCCACGGTC
>JAFIDM010005346.1:52048178-52112540 GCA_023159025.1 Thereuonema tuberculata | reverse complement strand
TGAACGGCTAAGCCTTTGACCTCATCTCACGTGACTTCCGGTTGACTCACACCGATGTTGTTGTTGTTGTCGTGTCCCCGGATCCATCTTTGGATCACTGGTCATAGACACTCTATGATGGGGATATTATTGCCTTATTTTCGTTGGGATATAATTATCCAGGAGGCACCCTAAGGTGACAATCGGACTTCTGCCTCCTATGAAGAGAAACAACGACAGAAGAAGAAAGAGGACAACACAGAAGAAAGGAAAGTGAAACACCCATGCCACTGCCGGGATTCGAACCCAGGAACTGGCGCATTGGACGCCACGGCTGGCCGCCGCCGAGACCGCACGACCACGCCAGCACGGCACTCACACCGATGGAAAATGAAATAGGCATCCTCAATAGGCATCCTTTTTTGGCAATTGAAACTTTATTTGTATTTCTGTGTCTTATGGTTTCGGAGGAGTAATGGCCAGAAAATAAAAGCCAATATTTTCTTCTATAAATATGGATAAAAGGAATCCTTGTAAGGGCTTACAGAAATTAATTCTAATTTCGATTTTCAATTTGTTTTAATGATAAAAGTCATTTCAGAATAAAATTAACCTAATATGTCTATTAGCTCTTCACCACATTGAAAGTATTTTTTGGAACTTCATGGAATGCAAAGTAAATGAGAAGACTTAAAATAAAAACTCAGTGCATTTTACCCTTAAACTTATTTATTTTTTCCCCACAAAGTACTGACTGACATTACGAAGAATAAACATGAAAATTGCATTGTGATTCTTGAAAGAAAATTCTAGAAGATAAATACAGTAGAACCTCATTATAACGGACCCTATTATAACGGACATCGCTTATAACGGACAGTTTTAAAAAAAAATGTCAGCCTACAATTAAGGTGAGCGAATTGAAAGACCATTTAAATTTTGTTATAGAATATGTTGAACAATCGTAAAATGAAAATGTGTTTGCATATTATGAACAATTACGTCAGTTATTAACTGAAGAAATAAGCAGCAAACAAACCTAGCAGAAAATAAATTATTTTTTCAAACCAACTTGCTATGTTGAAGGCTGTTTTTTTATTTGATATGTAAAAAACACTTTTTATAGCTAACTACTGTACTTTCATTGATGTACACCCTGCTGCATTACACCGCTATAAGAATTATTTGTTGTAAACCGGCTTTCATTAAAACGGACAACCTTCAGCCCCTATTAGTCCATTATAATGAGGTTCTACTGTACAGTAATATTTCTTAAGCACTTTTCTTCTTACTTGGTAATTTCCTAATGTCGTGTGATCGGTTACTGCTTTATGTTGCTAACGCTAGATTTTGTTTTATTATTTAGATATTTAACCATAATTAACAATGTCAAATGCTAGTAAACTATTAATTTTATTTTTCATGACAGCCATACTTTTATGTTGAATATTTCTTCTTGTTAAATATTTCTTCTTGCTCTAACACTCATATTTAAACAATTAGCTAACCGTTAATAGATTAGTTCTCTTACTATATAAAATACTTAACACTATATAAAATTCTACATAAAATACTTAATACTAAGATAGTACTAAGATAGGCCTGGAAATTCTCGATTGCTAACAATCGTCTCATTCCATACGGCAGTGCTTAATATTATTTTGCTTTTCAATATTGATCTTTATAAACTAAAAACATATTATAAAAAATACATTTGGAAACATTTTATGGTTAAATCTTCAATTAGTCAACGAACTACAAAACGATGTAGGAACTTGAGGCTTAGGAAAATTTCTGAATACTGAGGAATTTTTCATTTTGAAGAATTTAAATCTTACCTTATCATGACAATTTTTCGAAATTCAAGCCATGACAGTGAAGAAATTCTATATATTCTACTCAGGTTTTTTTTTTTTTACTTAGAATTTTAACAGTAGTTTTTTTTACTGTAGAATCAAAGCCTAATAATGTCTTTCACCAAAGAATAAAACAATTTTGATGTATAACATCCTGTAGCAGGCTAATGAAGAATTAAGTTGCATACGTGCAAAAAACAAACAAACTTAATTATAATTATGCAATTGAAGTTGAATCCCAATGTATTGTTAACTTTTCAAGAAGTTAGACTATTCTATTGTTTCCAATGGACTGTTGAAGTGTGACTCACAAACCATCTGATATGACATCATAGTTAGAACATCAAATGCTGTGGAAGTTTTATCATAGCTAAGTAATACAGAAATCGTTTCTTTATTATGAGAAAAAAAATATCAGAGAAGCAGTTTTAAGACTTTAAGAACGCCCACCAAAAAATCTGATAGGCCTATCATACAGCGTTGTTCTGTAATATCCCACGTGCTCTCAGTGTTTTACCGTTTTTATGTGATAAATTTATTAAATTTTAACAATGACATCTAAGCTTTGTGCTGTCATTGTTGGTAATGAAAGTGTTTTAACAAGAGCTCCTAAGGCGAATGCGTTGAACTTACTGGATAAAATTCGTGTACTTGATTTGCTTCATTCTGAAAATTAACAGCGTTCGTAAACAGACAATTCAGCAACTTATAATAAACAAAATCAACCAGTCTAGTGTTAATAAAAGCATAAAATACCTTTATACATGTGTACTAATGTATGGGAAGTGTTTTACAAAACAGTACAGGAAACGATATATTTAAAGTAACGAATCATTGAAGTGCATAGTGAAAAGGGTTCATGGGAACCTAACTGCCATTTCCCCTTAGGATCAATGCTTCAGTAACGGGTTTCCATTACCGTAGGGTTTTCCGGAACGAATTCTTTGATTAACGAGAATTGATTGTTCATTATTTTATTTACATTTATTTTATTTGTTTTAAAGATAATATTTTAGGGAGAGTAGCCTTTTAGTTCATTCCAGAACTTTTAATTTAAACCATTTAAAGAAAAAAAAATATGGTAGTTTTCAATTAGTTGGAATGTTTGCTCAGAATATGACCATGGCATTTCTTTATGTTTATTTAAAGTATATTACTTTGACAAAAAAAAATCGATCCCCACCCCTCCTCAAAAAAATAATCTGATAGTAATGAAACTTCACTTGCAAAACCATTTCAACGGAATATCAAAGGGTTTTGCAAGTGAACAAAAATTCTCACCCAATGACTGAATAGCCGGAGCTACAGCGCATTGGCATCATGATGGTATTTATAATGAGTGAATCTCGCTTTTAGGAACAAAACTTACAGTTAATTGTGATTGCGTTTTCCTATCTTAACTGTAACAATGCCTCGCCTGCGAATTCGCAGCCACTACGACTCTACGACGGAGTTTGAAAGAGGACATGCTGTCGTACTAGATGAGATGGACAAACCGACGAATTGCTCGGCATTTGGGTTGGAGTGTTGCGGCATTTAGACGATGTATTAGGTCCTGAACGGCAGATTTCAGCGATAAAAGGGCAGTGGACAGCCTAGGGCGACGACAGAAAGGGAAGATAGAGCGATTTTCAGAGCAGCTATTACAGCAACAGATTTGCCGCTATCAACCATCCAACGTCTGACCAATACTGAAGTGACCACCCGCACCATTAGTAGAAGACTACGAAATCAGAATCACTGACTATTGGGCAGGGTTAAAAGCGATTAATAAGGGATTGTGGGCACGATCAACATGGAATTGTGCTGAATGGGGACGAATTATCTTCAGTGACGAGTCCCGTTTTGAACTAAGCCCCGATGACCAAAGCAAACGTATCTGGAGATGGTCCGGACATCGTTAGGATTCCGCTCTTACTGTCGCACGCTACACGGTCAGACAGCAGGGAGTTACGGTCATTTCGTTTGATAGCCAGATCCCTTGGTTAGTCTTCCGAGGCACCATCACAGCAGAATGGTAAGTTGATGAAATTTTAGGACCCGTTGTGTTGCCGTTTCTTTCGCGACACTCCGGGCTTACTTTTCAGCAAGACAACGCCCGGCCACAAACGGCACGCCTTTCCATTGACTGTCTTCGTGGTTGCGACCCACTTCCTTGGACAGCCAGATCGCCATCCAGATTGAGCACATTTGGGTTGTGAAGGCGCATCGCCTGCAAACATCCCAGAATGTTGACGAATGTGCCCTCCAATTGGAGTCCTTTTGGCAAGAAATCTCGCAGAACACCATCCGCCAACAGTATCAATCAATGCAACGTCGAGTAACAGTTTCTATCCATATCAGAGGTGCACCAACGCTATAATGACCTGCTCCCTTTCTGTCCAATAAATCATCCAATTGTTTTGAAATTCTAATCATTTCGTTTCTGTATATTTATATTAAACGTAAATTTTTTTTATTTCATTTGGATAATTCCTTCATGATGCGTCGATTTTTTTTTTTGTCAAAGATTGTATTTTCAGAATAAACATCAATATCAAATCTACATCAATTTTGCCGCCATTGATACATTAAGTGATTATATCATAACCTTTTCTATACTAAAAAAAAAAAAAAAAATGTATATATATGATGGAAAAATTATTGTAAAATATCGAATTTATATAATGGGCTATTTAATCTTAAATGAAATCCAAATTCTTCTTTTGAAGATATAAAGTAATTTGCAGAAAAAAAAATTGACCAAAAATAACACTTTTTTCTAAAAGAAATAAAGAAAAAAACATTTTTATAGAAAAAAGGGTTATCTTTTTTAGAAAAAGTTACCACAATAACTTAAAGGGTTTTAAATCTCCTCCATCTCTAAAAAATTCACGAACTTTTTTAAAAAGGCGATTTTATGTCATCAAAGTTTGCGCAACTAAACGAAGTGACTGTATTGCCCCATTGCAAAGAGTATTTCATTTCGGAATATTAGAACCCTTACAAAATAGCATGGATCCATTCTTGAGCGATGTAAGTAAATATCCGCGGAAAAATGGATTTATAGGCGCGTGTGGTATGTAGTGTGATATAATAAGGACTATTTTTTAGACCAGAGAAGCATTGCTGAGAGAGATCACCTGAATGTGTGTGTGTTGCATTATCCTACTGAAAAAAAGTTATGGAAGGCGTGACATCACAGAGATCACATCATCGATATGTGGGTGCTGTTGAGTCTCAGGTATGGCTATCAGAGGAGAGATTTTTAATAGATGGCTCCAATAAAAATGCGGGACTCATCATTGAATACAACAAGACACCATTCAGTCATCTTCACAATGTTGACATCATTCTAGACGCGGTCGTGAGCTGATAAAGGAAGACATCTGAAAGGACAACGGGATAAGACTCCTATTTTTTTGAAAGTCGCCCAGCAGTAGTTCCCGTGAACACGGCCTGCTTTCACTGATGATGCCACTTCTTAGTGGTTGGTGGAAAGAGGGCTATTGGAGGCGTTTGGTTTTGTCCAGTTGATGGCTTGGTCCGATCAGAGCCTTTTCGACATACATTTGTGCAATTATGCAAGCATAGCTGCAATCATTATCTTGCTGTCGCATCGAATGGCCAAGATTTCAGGCAGTTCCCGACAGACGAGCTCGTAGCCCAACGATACGGGGCGGTTCAATTGTTGTAAGATCTTCGAGTTCGATATTGAGGCATTCTGAACATTCTTAGAAACACGTCAAGCAAACAGCCAAAACGTACACAGTAAGTAACTGACTTGCGTAGTATCGAGTCGCAGCAATCATTAAACTTCTTTTAATGACCTGAGAACACTTTAGCATCACGGAATTTGTACTTGCTCAGTTTCATTGTTGTGCAGTTACTTTTTGTTGAGTATGTAGTTATTTTAGTCAAATTACTAGTAATATTGGTATTATAAATTATTTATTTCCTTACCTTAAAGGAGACACTCATCGGTCTCTTAACCTTTTTATTACCCTCAAATAATTATCGAGAAGATGAATCTGGCTGAAGAGCCTTCGAGAAAGGACAAAGCTGCTGTCCCAGAGGAGTTCCCATTATCAAAGACTCAATGGACTATTTTCAAATTTTAGAATCCAACTTCTTTAGTGTAACTCTCAAACAAAAACTAGAATTGGAACATGGTTGGAACATGGTTGCCATAATAAGCATCTTTTCAGTGTTTCGGAAAATTTCCTATTTCTGACAGCCGTTTCTCCACTAATCGATAATTTGATGAATTGTTCAGTATTGGAAAATTTGGCTTAAAATACTGAAGAGCTTGATAAATATACATTATTACTCAAGCATAGCACTTTGCCTGAGGCTCGATTCTTACGCAGTCGTGCAGATTGAAATTGGAAAACAACCAAGATACGGAACGACATCGGATTTGAAGCGATAATCGAAATTTAATTTTCCTAATATTCTGTAATAGCTAATTTCATTCCAGTTGTTAATTGAAATTCTGAAGAACCACCTTCACTTTGATAATGAGTTATTATAGTAAGCGTCCATGGAGGACATATTAACATTTGGATTTCCCCTCCTTTTGTATCTAGGGTCCACCCAGCCCTCTGAAGAATACATACAAGGTTCTTTTTCAGCGGAAAAAGATGGGCGGCCGTCGGGTTGACTACCCGACCTACTTAGTCCTGGTTGGTCAAGAAATCTAGGGTCACATTAGCTTGTAGTGGGGTCAGTGCATCTTACAGCGCAATAGCTAAACGTTTAAGAGAATATCTTTACCGATGTCTTTAAAACTGCTAGAGTTTCTCTAATCAAATGAATTCATTAGGATTATGGAATTTCAGACTTGTAATGTTGCACTGCAAGGATTTGAGGCTGACCAGATTGTCTTTTACTATTCTTCACCAAAGAACACGCCTTGAATACCTCCAGCTGATCAGAGTTAATAAGCAAGAAACAGCTATTGTAGATTGATAATGCATTTGATTGATAACGCTAGTGGTTCTGTTCAGGCTGTTCATGTATTCTTTCGATGCTCGTATATAACATTTAGGCTTTTAGTAGCTTTGATGTATCGAAAGCAATGCATTTTGATTATGTACTGATTAACTCAGGAGGCATAGTTTGGATATTTAAAAATTACCTCCTAGTTTTTACACAATATATTTACGCTGAAGAGTCCGAAGACGCTATCAAACAATGATTTCTAGTGGTATATGATTAAATATATTTATACATATACATTGACTTTTGAAGTCTGAATGTTTTCTATACAATTTTACACTCGTTTGACTGATCAAAACTAAAGTTTTCGTAGATACTCTCTACTATCCTGCGCAAGGCTATCCTTGGAACTCGGTTAACCATCCCCAAGCGGGTGAAAAGTTGTGAAAACTCTGAAATAGCCCCACGTATGCATCTGGTGGCGACAATGGGAACTACACAAATATTGTTCTGCAAAAAATTGGAACAATTGGTGAAGGTTTGATGTGATAGGGTTGTGGAGAAAGGGAGAATCAGGACTCCTCGTCCCCTCACCACCCACTCCCCGGGCAATGCCGGGTACTTTAAGCTAGTAACTACTAGCATAAGTGCATAATATACGTATTTGGAATAAATACCCAGAGAGCATGGGCAGAGTATTAGAGAAGCGTTGAATTCATTGTTACCATGAATACGTGATAGTTTTAATAAGATTAAAGTTATACATTGTGTGTAGACTGTATAAATATAAAAGAGACCAAACACACATGTCTTAATAAACAAAAATATATCTTCACATAACATGTTTCGAGATTATTTATTAGTTTTAATAAGACTTGGTTTTCGTAATTTATTAATTAACAAATAGATAATCATACATATTCTAGCGTAATGTATAGGAATATCGAAAAAAAAATATTTTAAGAATTTAAGCTGTAGTTCAGTATATTAAAGAAGATCTTACCGAAAACTTTTAACATTGGTTAAGAGGTTTCTAGAAACTGGGGAATCATTTTAGTCGACCATGGCTTTACAAGGATCTTATGAAATTTCCAGAAGACTTCCTGTAATTGTCCTTCTTTTTTTACAATATTTATTACTGAATTAGCTTATTATAATTAATTTAAAAATTGAAAAACGTTATGAGCTGTTTGGTGTTCACAGAAGAACTTCTTCAATGTTGACTTCTGTTTTGACTCCGCAATATCAGCCGCTCTTTTTGTTTTTGGTTGGATAGGTTTTTTTTTAAGGTCTGAGTGTAAAAAATAACAAATGAAATAGGAGCTTCTGATATAACGAAATTCTTGTCTGATTCTTGTCTGTAAATTGCATTGGAGATATATCATCGAAACACTTGCCAAATGCGATACAAAAAAGGTTTAATGATCAATCCGACGCTTGCCCACCTCTACTTCTTAGTATTTCTGCAAGAGTATTAGAAGTAGTCAACATCAAACTATTTAGTGAATAATATATCTATAAATCTTAAATCAAGATATAAAAAAAAAAGAATATTCTGGATATTTCTTATCTCCTTACTCAGTGCAATACAAAAAACGAAGGATTAAGATTGTTATTCGGGAAATTTAAGTTTTAACATTAATCCTAAGATAAAGCTTCTTAAATAAGATAGTTTCTTGACAAGGGATGTTAATGAGACGAGAATTTGAAATACTTAGAAATATTTTGAAATCAATATAATTTCATAAATTATAATTTCAGAAATTTCAGAAATTCTCCAGAAACAACATAAAAACAAGTGAATACAATTTTGTGTTAAAGCATAAATTTAAGAGCTACCCAAAATAATAAAAAAAAAATTAAAAATGATAATAAGAAAAAGAAGATATATTAACTTAAGGAAAAATAATAAAAAAAAAAAGTTAGGATAATAAGAAAAAAACAATGCAAAAAAAAAACGTGGACATTGAGAAGAAAGATTAAGAGAAAAAAAAAAATTGATATACGGATTCGAACCGATAGCCTCCAGCTTTTGAGTCCGAGATGTAGGCTATAATTGACAATTGAAATGATATGATTGCATTTCTAACATTTAAGCTAATAGCGGAAATCCAATGAATACAATATCAAATATCTCAAACATTAGGAGCGTTGGTCCCTGCAAATACCCATTCCTACTTTGTTTGGGCCTCTGAAGATGATGGTGAAGTCCGTTTGTCGATCCGACCTTCGTTCGGGAGTTGTTAGGGATGGACAGACACAGTCGGACAGGACAAACTCAATAGCGATTTTGGTCGCTATCACATTAACTCAAAATGGGTCGCTAATTAGAGAATAAGGTACGAGTTACGATGTATAGCCGCGAGGAAATTGTTCGGGAGTTGTTAGGGGAGACAGACAGAAGGACGGACGGACATGACAAACGCAATATCTACTAACTATTACAATAGCTCCCAAACGAGTCGCTAAATTATCTAACCTGAAGAAAAGTCAAATTCAAAATTCATATTTTATTAATCCACAAGTAGCAAGAATATTCTTAAAACTCTCGGTAAAGAAAGAAGAATCAGTAAAATCTTGATAGCTTAACAATAGCGAATTTCCAGAGTTTCAGAATTTCTTGGAGTCTATTAATGGTCTCAGATAATCATTCACTTTTTATATTTTACTTTGTTTTAGTTCTACTTTTAATGGAGTCTTATTGTTTCAGATTATCTAGTATTTCTGATATTAAGATAATTTTTTTCCTAGTAGCCAAACTCATTACGGACTTCCTGTTTTCTTTCCTTAATTGCTGATCCAAGATTATTTCTGTAATAAAGAATAAAAAAAAAAAGAGCAACGAGAATTAACAAGAACTGCCTGCAGTTATTTGATAGTAGCAAAAAATAACTATTTTCAATGTTAACACATGGAGTAGTTTTTATCTCGCATTTCTTGTTCTTAGGCTTTCTGTGGAGAATATTATTTTGCCAATACTACGCCATTCCCCGTATACATGCGCTTATTTTTCGAAATCACATAGAATTTGTTAAGTAAGAATATTATATTTAAAATATTGCAATGTTTCGGCAATTATAGTTCTAATTGTCATTTTCAAATTACAAATAAATAGACGGATCGGAAATAAATAAACAATCGTGAGATTCAAAAAAAAAAGAAGAAAAAGGTTGAATACATTCCTTATTGATGAGGGAAGGGAAAGGAGACATAAGTCAAAAAAGGTAGTCCCCGTGGCCTAATGGATAAGACGTCTGACTTCGGATTAGAAGGTTACAGGTACGATTCCCGTCGCGGACATTTTATTGTAAAAATTATTTCTATTTTCCATTCTCACAGGAAATTGCACCGGATAGACAGACAGAGAAATAAAAGCTTTTAGTAATATAGATTAGGGATGGTTTAATGTTTGATTTTTTTAAATTCAAACCATTTGCTTCTTAGATTAATATGATAAAAAAATTAAAATGAAAACTGAATATTTTGTTTTTGAAAATTTTGTATCTTTGTTGCCTCAATTAAAGAAATAAATTTGGAAACTTACATTTGTGATTACTTTGGAGAACGAATGATGTGATATTATTGCTATACGCAAATACTGCGATTTAGTTTTAATGTCAAAGAATTTGCAGCAAGATATATTTCTACAATGTTTCGTTTATATTTTTGATTTTTTTTAAGTTAAAATTAACGCTACTCTTTTTCTAAACAAATATGATTTACAGTTATGTCAGGGATTTTCGAACGCTAATTCTAATGACGCCGCTTATTAAGTCATTGAAAGACGCAAAGTGGAGTGTAACTAGTCTTCATAATCATTCATTGACATTCAACTTCACTACATGTATTCTTTGTTTTACTGTATGTAAATCTGTTATCTCTTTTATTGCTTGGATCTAAGTAAAGCATCGTTATGGCCGCGCGGTTGGCGTTGTAGCTATGACATTGGCCTCTCACCTCTGAGTACCGGGGTTCGGTTCTCATGTGGGTTTCGTGATGATGGACGATCCGCGCTGGGCAGGTTTTCTCGGGGTTCTCCCGTTTCCCCTGCACTTCTCCCACCATACTTTCTTAGTCTTTCTCTCCATCTGTCCTTCTTTCCGTGGGTTAATACAATAGACCTCCGGTCGCAGTGCTTGGCTTCTCTGCCACCCACATTCACTACAAAGACAAAAAGGATCGTTATACTTTAATAACAATACAACAAGCAGTAATCGATCACTAGAAATCAATAAATAATTATTCCAAGAAAGTGTAAGGAAAGTTTTAGATTGATAATCAGTTTCTTTCTCGGTTATTAAAGGGTGCCAACTGCGACAAGGATCGTTTAAGTGTATCGTCACAGCCTACGTCACAGTTCAAAGACGCTGTTGCTAGGTTCGGTTGCTAGGGTTTTAGCATTGGAATTAGTTATGACTAAACAAGTGTTTATCTTGGTTTTTCTTTGAGAAAAGACCAAAAACATAATGAAAAATTATCAGAACACATTTGTAAGACATCAAGAAAGCCCAACTTAGGTTTTTTTTTTTTTTACTTATTTTTGTGGATTTTAGCAGAAATATTGACAAAAAAAAGCTGTATTTATGAATATTTCCGAGGTTCGGACTGCCATAGATCCGAAATCGATAGCTTGTGAATGGCTAACTCAGAAGCCAATCTCCAATAGCAAAGGACCGCTCTGAAGTACTGAAACTCATTTCAGAAGTAGGATTGTAGAGAATGAATAATTTTATATTCTCCAACAATTATAAAATTACTTATTCTTCTACTATCCTATATCTGAAAAGAACTTCAGTAACTCAAATTGGTGCTTTGCTATTGGAGAGTGGCGTTTGAGAAGCTCTCGATTGCACCAATCAGAAGCTCTCGTCATCCGTTGCAAGGTGATCTAAGGCAGTCTGAACTTCAAAAATACGAATAAATGCAGCTTTTTTTGTGTTAATATTTCTCCTAAAATTCACAAAAATAAGGAAAAAAAAAAAACCTAAGATGGACTTTCCTGAAGTCTTAAAAATGCGTTCTGATAATTTTTTATTATTTTTTGGGTCTTTTATCAAAGAAAAACCAAGATAAACAATTCCTTGGTCGTCACTAACTTCAATGCTAAAACCCTAGCAACCGAGCCTAGCAACAACCTCTTTGAACTGTGACGTAAGTTATGACGACAACACTTACACGGTCCATTGCCACTGCTTTTCTCAGTTTATTTTCGTATATGAAAACTTATAAGTTTCTTACTTATAGAAGCATGGGCTTTTATTTAATGGGCAAAGGTAAGTCTTTCAAGAGCAAATTGGAATACATTACGTTGAAGAACAGAAATCAGTTTTTCTTATTTATTAGCAGTCTTTTTCATTTTCTGTTCTTTCCAGAAAATATAATTAAACAGGCAGAATTGTTTATCTTTTTCATTCATTTTAGTTTAATGTTAGGATAATTAATATATAGGTTAGTATCATTTTAATGAAATCGTATATCTTGAGGATTGAAATGGAAATTCACTTCTTCCGCTTTCTAAAACTGTCGTACGTTTTTGCTTGTCAGTGCAGGTGTCAGAACTTAAATTTTTGAATTTACGATAATTCCATCAACAATAACATCTTGTATTGATCATCGTAAGCTTTCATATTAATATTCCAATTCTATTCCTATGCATTCCAACATTTCAACAACCTTTTAAGTCACAAAAACCCAGCAATCAAAAATTTCGATACCATCCAATTAATACATAAACATATTAAAACATATAAGAATAGGTAAATACCTAAGGTAAGAGATACGGAAATTTTTGTTTTTTTATTTTTCGTAATTTCATAAATCAAAAAGTTCATCCCATTACTATTCACGTACCACTGAGTCTTCTTTTAGTATCTCTTGACCACAAGTTGAGAAACCCTGTTATTTAACAAGATACACTAAATTTTCTATCTAATAATAGAGTGAAACTAGGCCATTCCCCTGTCTCCCTCTGGTAAGTATGAGATAATCCAAGAAGAATCGATTCCAAGTGGTTAAGGCAAAGAGTGAAATTTAAATTTTAATCTAGTAGGCTAACATTACTGAGTTATTTTCTTTTTTCTCTGGCTCTTCTCTCATTGCGCCACACACACACACACACACACACACACACACACACAAAGAGAGTGATTTCTTATCATAATGTGAATGTAGTCTCCGTGTCCTAATGGATAAGACATCTAACTTCGGATCAAAAGGTTGCAGATTCGATTCCCGTTGAGAACGTTTCATTGTAGTAATTTTTTCACAGGAAATTAACAATTGCGCCGGACAGAGAGACAGAGAAATAAAAGATTTTAGTAATATACTTTATAGAGAATTTGATTTGATTTTTGTCTAAATTGATCGGTGTTAAGCGCTATTCTGTTTATTGTCCCAACTTTGCAGTCGGAACAACTATAATGTTAATATTCTGAAATTACTTAAAAAATTAGGAAATTAGGAAGTAATTTTGCAGTGATTTCAATGTTAAATAACGATCGAAGATGTTATATGAAAATTTTCCATAACATTTCCCATTTTCTGACTTGCCTTCGATAGCGTATTTGCAACGAAAAATCATCTTTTTCGAATATATTTCCAATTTCCTTGCCATCCCATTTCGGCCGCATTCGGTTTTACGGTCCTGTTTAAAGATGGAACAGAAAGACAGATAGCAGAGGAACATTGCAATCGTTCATGATATGTAATATTCGTAAAAATACGACGTCTTTCACATTATCGCGATTGCCATGCAAACGTTGTCGGCCATGATGGCTAGCTTAGTACCTTTTGTCACCCCTAGAGGGTCATTGTGACATCTGCTCCAATCATCCGGAGTGAAGATGGTGCTTTGCGGAGGCCAAATGCCTGATCCGGGTTGGCGAGGTTTTCAATGAAGATGATTCGTGGTAAAATGAAAAAGGTCACTTGATGTGAAAAATCCATAAATGCTATACATCCATCCAAGTAGGAACGAACAAGCGGACTACAAATGCTAGAGAATAAATATACAACAAGGAAAATATCTATTTTTTTTTTTTTTTTATCGATCAGAATTTATTTTAATTTACAAGTACTAAAGAGAACACTTTTTAAACATTTATTTTTTATTATATTTAAAAACATAATTTTCAGAATCCGTAAGCTGCATTTTCTTAATCAAACTTCAAATTAATGTATTATTTATACATATTATTTATTACTAGTTTTAATAATGTGCGATCAGGGGTTCCCAAACTTTATCGATTCAAAGCGCCCTGAATACGTAGGCATTTCTTTTACACAGCCCTTCTAGACCAAAACAAAGTTCCGTTTATTACATTGTTAGATCCAAAGTATTTATTTATATCCTAATAAATTAGTAGTCGTTTGAAAAAGAATAATACAAGTAAATCGAAAGAAAAACAGTATTTTTATTTCATTCTCGAAAATGTGAAATATCCCTTGATGCCTTATATCGCTTCAAAGAACTAGGGTGTCGCGGCGTTTAATTTGGGAACTGCTGATTTAAAATAATTTTGTTTTTGGTAAATTGTTAGGAAAAAAAATATATGCTTCAAGTATATTGTTTTATGTATTAGTAACTTCGAGAATTCATTGCTGCATTCTTTATTTTTGCTTAAAAAACAAACAAATAAATGAACAAATAATGTTACCGGTAATGTTATTTACTCGTTCTTCTACTTAAATACTTTTCGTTATGTATTCCTCACTACCAGTGTATCTTTCCGATGCTTCGATCTCAAAGAAAAGTGCTCTCAATTTCGTTCATCTTATTGCAGATGTCAGTAACTTTTAAGCCTTTTTTCTCTGTGATATCTGGAGAAACATCCTACTAAGCACAGGAAATCCGCTTGTACATTTCTGATTAATTTGGGTCTTCTCAAAGACGATTAGTCAGAGATAATGATTACTTTGAAGGTTTGTGAAAGTTTTTATTAACCTGTGAAGTTTTATCAATGTCAAATCTTGTTAAAATACTACATTCTGTATTTTGCTCGTTATAAAAACATTCGGAGAATTACTTAATTCTTAGAGAGTTTAATTCATTACCAACATCGCCAGAGGGGCAGACAAGAGAACTGTTAAACGAACTTACATTGTTCATTAAAGATAAAAACCATTCATTTACATTATACTTTATTGTATTCACGCTTTCATAAATAAAGTCATTTGATTATTAAAATTTTAAGCAAATGGTCCCACCAGAAATGGCCACAAAAATCCTGCATTATTTTACTACAATTATAAGAAGTCTTAAATTTATTTAGTTATTTATTTAAAGTAGCATTTAATTGGTTTGCTTTGGAAAATCTTTAAGCCATAGTAAAGCGAAACTATAACGAATAAAAATTTGAAAATATATTATGCTTACAATTCTGTGTTTATATCAGCTGTGTATTAGAAATATAACGCACGCCTTAAGCGCAGTAGTATGCGTCATTTTCGCTATAACGTTATTCTCCTACAATTTTTTTTTTGTTTATTTCTTTATATTCTTTAAATTTATACTAGAAACGGATTTTTAATAGTTACAAATTAAATCTGAAAATTTCTCCATCTGGTGACTAAAAGAGAAAACATTAACTGAAGTGGAAAGAAAACAAAATAAGACAAATCTATATAAATAAAAATGTAAATGTTCGTTTGTTCAAAATCTTCAATGTCCGAAAGTTCTTCAGTAATTGCTTTGAAATTTATACACAATGTTACATTCGAATACGCGCGTGTTTTTATATACCTATTATACAGATGTCACAGCTGTGACAGGCAAAAACATATACGCCAACCCGCCATACACCTGAGTTAAGCGGAGAAAACTACAACGGGCTGGGAAGTCGTACATTCCCCGATCTCAATATTAATTTGCTAAATGTAGTTTTAGTATTTAATGCTATATATGCAAGAACTCCGGAGCGAAGCGACGGTACCCGGCTAGTGTTAAATATGGATGTATATCAATTTTAGTATCGGAATTTTTGGCTACTGAAATACTGCCTCCTTTGAGCTACGGTCTAGCCTAAAAATAAGCTTTTAAGATTATGTAGATGCTGCAGAGTATAACGAAAATTATTTTAAGAAATTGGAAGTTACTTTACTAATTGGTCTGCCATAGATTTGAATGTCTTGTATAAAAGGAAGTTACAATAATCAGAAAACTGCCTTCAGAAAAGCGAAGAAGCATGGAAAATGTGTGCTTTGATAAACACAATAACATTATAATATAATTAATATCCAAGTTGCTATCATTGATTTAATAATTTACGGTTGAGGAAAATTAATCCCATCTATAATGACAGTAACTTTTATGAGCGATGGATCATCAAAGTATCAATTAACTAAATCATTAACAATATTTATTGGCAAAACTAAATTTCATTAACACCTACTCTTCCCTTATCAACTTTAATTTCCTAATTCTAATTAATTACCTGAATTTTAATGAGAAGATTAAAATTGTATCTTTCGGAGAATTTAATAACATATCTTATTCCCAAGGGAAAACAAAATTACAAAATTGTTTATGATGATGTTTGGATAAAAAAAACTTACATTTTTTCTTAACTCCTGAAACCTTATTTTTTCAAAATTGTTTTTCTTTAAAGTTTATTTAAAGATTTTTATTATTCATTTGTTTTTTATTTTTTTTAATCCCTCAAATTAGAATTTAAATATATATTAGAATTTAATATCAGCCTAACGGAAATACTAGAAACTTTCCGTTTTCTGGAAAAAAAAAAAAAAATGAATATAACGCACGTCTTTAAAATGTTGGTATGTGCCATCTTCGTTGTAAATCTTTATTTTAAATCATTGCAGCAGATATTATTCTCGTATTAAAAAATACTCGTCTTTTATTTATATCTTCTTATTTATTTGTTATTTCCTTGTCTTTTTTTATGCGTTGGCCCGGTAGCCGAGTCGGTAAGGGCACTTGGATGCGATTTGGAGGTGGTGGGTGAGCCTCAGTGGAGGGCGGGGTTTTTTTTTCGACGCTTCATTATCCTACAAACGGGTCCTAGGGTCTACCCAGCCCTCTACTAAATGGGTACTGGGTTTGCTTCCCGGCGGTTAAGTCGGGCGGTGCGTCGGGCTGACCATCCGATCTCAATTTGGTCAAGGAACGCCGGGAGCCTTTCGTCTCGCGATCCCAAAGGTCACATAGTACGACAGTTTAACTTTTAAGAAAACAAGCGTATTTAAGGAATTAATGTATATTTTTAGACTGCATTAGAAATCCATTGTTTTCATTCTGAAGGTTTTCTATGGAAATTATTGACACCCTCACATGCATATTCCTCGATAAGGACCCACAGAGAAAGCTATATAAAATTTTTAAGCTATATAAAATTTAGATAGTTTCTTATCGGTAGATATGAATGCCACATTTCAAAATCCGTTATTCAAAAGTTACGAGTGGGAAAGAAGACGCGCACGCACAGACTAACCGACTGACTGATTTTAAGAGTTTCAGTTTTCTAAAAAAGCAGGCTAATACATACGTTTTTACAATGCAAATCCTTATATAAACTACAAAATAATATTTTGCTGTCCCTTCAAGTTTAATATAGATTTGATTCAATATAGAGTTTAATATACATCTGAATTTAAAATTTTAATATACTAGTTGACCCGTCCATTTTTATAAAAAGGTATTTAAATACAGTTTTTTTAACGAAAACATTAATTTTCAATTAATTTTATTTTTCGTCATTAGCGGTGAACGTAATCTTCAAAATGATGTCTCAATCATTGATTTTGATGAAGTATTAAGGGAGATATGGCGTAACGACACAAAAACACCTTTGAGAAATAATATATAAGGATATTTGAGAAAGCTTGCCTTTCGAGAAACTTTTTATCCCACTTTTTTTGCCGCGCTTTCAACCAAACATTTTATTGCTAACTCCTCCGTAATCAGTCGATAACAATAAAAAAAAGGGTAATTTCTAAGAGATGCCATCATACAATGTTTGCTGCTAAGTGGGAAATTCATCTCTTATGTCATTACAACGATCAACAGTTGCCGACTGAGCTCGATCTGTTGTTTGAGACCTGAGTTAGGATCTGATGTCCAGTGAAGAAAAGACAAACATTTTAGGTGTTTTCTGTAGAGAACCTAGCGAATGTCTGTTAATACCTTCAGAAATATTTTTACTAAATTTCTGAACTAGAGTGAAATCAACGAGAATAATTTGAGAGCTTGTTTATTAAATTTTTTTTGAAGATTTAATTTTTTGAATTATATTTTTCATAGTTTAAAATTATAAAATAACGAAGTTAAGAAAAAAAAGGTGTTTTAAAAATACATTATTAATAAAGTATTTCGCTTTTTGTTTGGTCTTTCCTTACTGAATGGACCACTTGAGGTTTACGCCCCTATCGACGTCACGTATGACGTGTAAGCACACGCGGCGAGAGCTTGTGGGATAAACAAACATATACTGTCCTCCCAATGAGAGATGGCCGCCCTGTTTTTGTGAGATCTGCGCATGTATGATCGATTAGTCTGGTCAGGCACTTCCGTCTGATTTTATGACAGGACGCCGCCATGACGGTAATCGCTTGTTACTTTGCAAAAGAGCATTGTATTTATAAATAATATATATTTATTTATTTATATAAATACTTATTGTTAGCAACTGGTATTGAAATAATGCTAAATAGTCGAGAGAAGTTTTAATTTGGCGTTATCAACATGTCTTTCTCAGTGAAAACAGATGACGTGCGTCCATTGTGACAGGAAAACATAATTGATCAGCTACCGGAAGGGCTGCGCAGTTCAAACTTCCGCCGGCCAACTTTCATTTGGAGGACAAAAACTTTGTGTGAATTACTTAAAAAATCGTCAATTTTTGATATTTCAAGACGGATGGTTCAGTATTGTGCAGATCCTTATTGTAATAATTCTGTAAAAACGCTTGGAATATCCTTCTTTAATATAATATTTCCTCTATATCTAAACCGGTTAAAACAAAGCACATGGCTTTGTTTATCCCACACGCGAAGCAGTAGCCTGGTGGTGTAACTACGAAGCCCCGCCTATCCTCAAGTGGTCCATTTCCACTGACTTCTTGGATTCCACGAGATCCTGAAAGACACTTCAGAATGAGAATTTCAGAGATGATGATTGAAGAAATTTCGATAATAATTCGATTTTTAAATTCGGAATCATGATTTTTTTTTGGGGAATTACTCTATTCGTATTCAAAGAGACCAGGATAGTTGAACAGCAGTTAGGGTTAATCGACATTGTCCAAAATTTCGTGATGTTGATTGTTAGTGTGATCAGAATTTGAGCCCAAGTTAAGTCATTGTGCCCAGTGATACAAGAATACCAAGAAATAAACGAATTTACATCAAACTGTTTGTATATCCTTTTATATTTTATTATTTTGTTATCAGGTTTGTAATGTTTCATATTTTATAATTCTACAAAGAGATTTTAATTAGAATTGCAACATAAGAATGCAAAGCAAAAAGGGTACTTGTTATTGATGAACTAAAAAGATTGAAACAACTGTATTGAAATCCATTCAAAAGAGAAGGTAGATGTACTTTTGTAAAATAAGTGTCAGAGTTAACTACGAGTAACTTTTATTGTTTTAGTTTTTAAATTGAAGGCAGTAAAATTACAAATCAACTAGGAGGGTCTAGATGTTTAATTATAGACTTTGATATAAAGTGAATTACAACTACGAGAAGATTAAATCTAAAGTAGCCACTATGTATAGTTGATTACAACGTGAAATCTTTAACATTAGCTACTTGAATTTTCGATATCGATATAGTCACAATAGACCCGTGCCTTAATAGCTAGAGATATAAATCTAAAACATATTCCTAGCTCTTCATAATAACATTTAAATTTCAATTTTTAAATGATAATTTTTCTTCCTTCTCGGATTGTAACATATTCTTTCCAAACTCCCTTACCTTATGAAAAGGGCGCGCCCCAATTTTGGAACCACTTATCAAATAATTATGTATTTGAGGCATTCTGGTTACAGTTGCTTTTCCGGTAGTTGATGCTGTAATAAGTCATCTCGTAATACTTGTGAAATTCAATCGTGATAATTAAAATTCGTCAAGAATTTAAAAAAAAAGGAAATACAATTGAATCGTTTGTCTGTATCGAGATCCGAATATTTGAAGACGTTAATCCTACTAGAAAGACAGTATTTTGAACAGAAGATCTCATTCTTTTAACTGTTATTTACATTGATTTTCAATTAATATTTAATCCAGAAAGCTACAAAAACAAACAAATAAACAAACAAACAAACAAACTGAAGACTTTGATCAAATAAATTAAGATCACTCTAATTAAGAAAAACGTAATTAATGTTTAATAATGAACAACCATAAAAACACAATATTAAAAGTTATAAGATAAAAAGACTTACTAAAATGACGTTTCGAGGGTAACTATTAAACGAGACACTTTCCTCAAATTAAAAGATAAATGGAGCTTATCATATCGTCCTTAACGGAGTCGTCAGAATTGTGAGTGATTCTTATGATTGAAGAATCACTCACAATTCTAAATGATCCGTTTTAAAGGATGATTATCATAATCTCCGCTTACCTTTTCATAGTTGAGCCTCGAAACGTCAGATTAGTAAGCCTTTTAATTTTAAAACACTTAATATTGTGCTTTAAATAGTTGTTTATTGTTAATTGAATTCTGCACGTTAAAAATGTATCAAAGAAAAATTAATGGATTTGTTTTTCATTTATTTCCTTTAAGTCAGTTTTAGAAGAGCATTTTTTTTTTTGTGTTTTTGTTAAATTGTTATTTTTAAAGGAATTTTCGAGAAAGATACTTAGCTCACCTCATCCCCAGACAAAAATTGAGAAATTTATTCCTTTAGTTCTTTTTTTACATTTCAGAACAAACCTTCAAACGAAAATGGAGAGGAAGTAAATGAACTTCCAGAAGTTTCCTGTGAACTATAAACAATTTGAGGCAGTGGTGGAATCAAGCTTGCTTTTCTTTCTTTTTTTTTTTTTCACTTAATTTTTTTTTCTCTCCTCTGAAAACGAGATACTGTTGAAATGATAAGGCGACAGCAAAGAACACACTCTCCGAGGGGCAGAGGGAAAACCTTCGGGAAGAAAGGGAGAGGGGGGGAGATAACGACAAAGGTTAACTCCGAAATTGCAGATTCACTTTCTAAGCTGAACTGTAGCGAATATTACTTTTACTACAGAAAGAAAGCCATAATTCTCTATTATGTTTATTGCTATTGTTTCGAAGCGCACAACAACAAGTCTCTCGCTCTCCCAGCAGCTCGTGTTCTACCCCAAACCCCCTCAGCTCATGATGGTTTTGGCTTTTCCGCCACGATATTAACGTCATCCATCTTCGCGAGAGACTGGCGCTAGGTGTCGCCACCTGCGGTCGCGCGAAGGCTGTTCCATTGCGAGCGTCGTAGGGCCTCGAGTAAGAAAACCACTAATCGAGGTATTCATGAATAGATTGATGGAGTTCTTACTTTCGGGTTCCATGTTTTCGTTCGAACTCGTGACACTGGCAGCTGAAACTCGAAAGATTGGGCAGAACTGAAGAGTATTTTTACTTTGACTTCTCAAAAAAGGAAGTCGAAGGCTTCATGTGGAATTGTAGTGAAAAAACATTAGATTTGCTACTAAAAATCTTTTTGAAAATAATCTTGTCAAAAAGGCGGGAAATGCTTTAAATTATTTTTGGAAAACAAACAGTTGTTCTCTTTAAGAGGCACGTTTTGGAATGCCTTTTACATTCGACTTCAACTAGATTGATTTTCATGAAATTTTGTATGTAGCAACATAAAATTTATCAACAATTCTCAAGCTTTATAGTGAACAAGTTCAATTTAAGTATTTTTTCTCCTTTTTAAAAATAATCCTTTTGTAAACATTATTACCCAGCTGCTAAAGGATAAATTTTCAAGAATTTTAATATCTGACGGTATTCAAAGATATTCATATCAACAAATCATTGGATTATAAAAGAAATAGTTAAGCATTTGCACAAAATGGCTTCTGTGATATCTGTTGGTAATTTCGAATGCGTGCAAACTAATAATTCCTAACGTCTTGGTAATAATACTGGAAAGATAGTTAAATATTAATTTTAAAAATCCTTGTTAATCTGTATATTTAAAATAATAGTATTCGTATTCATAATCAGAAATTAATTTGTTTTAGAATCCATCTTACGAACTTCTTCAAATTATTTATTAAAATAATAAATAATACATTTTGCAAATTTTTCGGAAATTTTTCTTCTTCCTTTTTCAAGCTATTTATCGATAAAAATTAAGATAATAAAAGAGAAACATGATATGACATGTTCTTTATTTATAAATAGCTTGAAAAAGGAATAAGGAAAATTTTTTTTAGAAAATTTGCGATATGTATTATTACTTTAATAAATAATTTGAAGAAGTTTGTATGATGGATTCTAATACATAATATGAAAGAGTGAACTAAGAAGGTATGAAGTTATTTTATTTATTGCACATTTTTCCTGAAAGTGAGAGATAAAAATACGAAATTTGGTAATTTTCCCTTCATCTTGAAGAAAAGGATGTAGTCTACTAATGGGCTTTAATGGTTATCCTGAGGGTAATGGTATCCGCTAACCGAGTCTGACGTGGGAAGCTGGATTTTTTAGCTTCTACATCAGTAGGAACTGTAGTCGTATTTTCTTAATTAAAAAATTTTACAAGAATTTCCTTTAAACATTTTTTTAGTAGCGGTGGTACTTGACAATTGACATGTGGTTATTATACACTGTAATTTTATTTTTTAACACATAAATACAGTAATAAATTAAAATTACATACATACGTATTATTTGTGTAAAACTATGCCTATTAGAGTTTTTTTTTTATATCCTCAAAGGCCGTAAAATATGTACTCAATATGTATTGTAACAATATACGTACTATAGTACGTACAGTACTGCATATACATAACTTAAATTTTCTTGCATTAGATGTCAAAATTCAGTTTTAAAAATCAACCTTTGGTAATCCGACATTTTTGATAATCCGACACCCCCTCGGTCCCGTAACTGTCGGATTATCGCGAGTCAGCTGTATACCATAATGTTCTAAACAGTGTTCTCTTTAGAAATTCATTACCAAAACATCAATTTGAACAACCTGGTTCTGAAATTAATTTTTTCTAATGTTCAATTATTTTTGTTTTCTTCTTCTGAGTGAAAATAAAATGTTCTTTATATAAAAATCTTTCAGCTTCTTTGAAACTTCACATGGAATCAATCATATAATCAGTGTGTCTTGTTCTTCGTTTTTTCTTTTGCTTATTAAGCTCAAATTATCCAAGTAATATCCAAAAATTAGCAGATTAAATAGTACCGTTATGCAATACACATCCTCTTTAAATGAGGAGCTATTAAAAGTTCAGTGATAATTTGGAGAATTTCAGCTATGCAAGTGATATGAAATTTATGTAATAGCAATGATAAGTGTCAAATATGCATAATTTTCATGTGTTTACGAATGGCCAGTCTCATTGTCATTGGGCTTAGATTTTCTAAAACTGCACATCTCGACTCATAGCCATTTCCCAACGTTGTCTTATATATAATGTAATGATAAAGGAATAATCCATTAAATTTAATAATTACTATTTTTGTTTATTATGTATATCACTGTTATTTCATGTGAAGGCGGCTCAGGATTATAATTGTCTTTTTTCCATTCTTATTCGTTTCTGTCCAGGGTGTATTTATAGACTATCTTGTGTGTGGTACCATGAAATTTTTATTCAGCAACGTAGCCTACAATTTCCGCGCCCTATAGGCGGAAACTCAGTGACAGAGTGATGTAGAACGGAGCCAATTTTTATTTAAGGAAAGGAATACATAGATACGCACCAAGAAATCGTAATAAGGTATATGTTGCAAGACGAAATGACATCATTGGTGCAAAGGTTTCTCGGAATCAAAAAAGGTCAAGAAAACGGCTCCATGCTAGGGAATTAAAAGATCTTTTTAAAAGCCTAAGGCAGAAAGATAAAGGAAACAAGCAAAAAGAAAATTGTGCTAAAGCATAAAATTAAGGGCGACCCATTAAATCCTAAACTTCACCTAAGGAGCGCTAGAGGGTTATCCACCGCAGAACGACAGCCGACTGTCCACCGGAAAAAGGTGAAATTTGGGAATTGTTTCCTGGACGACTACTATCTCGAACGACTTGAAATTTGGGTTTGCTTTAGGTTGAAGTGTCTATCATATTTACTGTTATTTGTTTTGTTTTTTTTAACTATTTTAAGTTATTGATTTAAGTTAAGTTATAAAATTTTAATGAAAACCAAGCTTGCTTTATACATGAATTAAATGTTTATTATATTGTAAATCAATAATTATGGATT
The DNA here is from genome assembly GCA_023159025.1 of Thereuonema tuberculata. Lineage (NCBI taxonomy): Eukaryota > Metazoa > Arthropoda > Chilopoda > Scutigeromorpha > Scutigeridae > Thereuonema > Thereuonema tuberculata. Next base: position 52,088,397 of record JAFIDM010005346.1, on the reverse strand, counting down.
TTTAGCTCCAATTTCAAGAAAAATCAAAACAAGAAAATTGTAGGAGAAGGATTATGTGGGTTATTTGGAATATAATCTATATTTTTATTCGACTATATCTATAATAGTTTGAGATACAGTCGATTGTTTGCGGAAACAGACAGACGGACAGAACAAATGCAATAGCACCCCTATGAGACGCTAACAAAACGTTGTAAGTATGATATTTACTTCATACAGTGAATCTTAACCTCGAAACTTACTTTACTTAAGTACTTTGATGAATCAAGAAGTATGTAAATTTTGGTCTTATTTCTAAATCCAATTATTAGATTCTTGCAATTCTGTTTATCTTGAAATTCTATAATATTTGCTTATAGAAAATTTTAATTTAGAAAATCTTATTATTTGAATAATTTGATTGAAAATTATTAATTATTTTTCATTCTCTAAGAATTTATGGATTTTGAACCAGTCGTGTTCTTACGTTTCAAGAAAGAAATAAAAGATAATAAAAGAAAAGAAAATGGCGTCTGCTATGAAGAAAGTAGAGGTGGTTAAGCAAGGGGCAAGATATTGATTTTAGTGACGGAGTTTGGACATTAGGGGCTTAAGGAAAGTGGATTATCGCCTTGAAATCGTTACAATTTATTGAGCATGACAAGGTTGCATTAGATCAAAGTAAGAAAAAAGAAAAATACAGAATATATCAACTTAATGGCTAATCTTTTTCAAGAAATATCCAAGCGTGGAAATATATTGAGAAATACAACACCAATTAGTTTCTGAAGTAAAAGTTGTATATTTCGGTAATACTTCTGTTTTCTTTATGGTAGCTTTCTACGCAACAGTGTTGGATTATGTCTCTTCAATGAGACAGAAAAATGAGCTATGCCATAATTTTCTATTAAAAATAAATAGTACAACTGTTAAAAGCACATAGGTTTATATATAAAGGTAAAAAATTACAAAAAATATATAATTACATAATTAAACGGTGCTCAGGAAGCTTTTCGAGGGCTTTTGCAGCTCTCTTCTTCAACTGTCATCCTCCTTCCTCTCTCTCGTTGTTTCACCTTAATTTTCTCCATAATTTTCTGATGAAAGAAGTTCATTCTCAAATAGTATATGACAGTTGGCATGGACACTTTCGAACGTACCATAGCAAGTCTCGTTATCATAAAGTCTGGACACATAACATTATTAAGTTATATTAATATACAGTATATGTTTTTTAGAGGTTTGTTTAGGTATATTAAAGATATATATTATCATTTTCATTATCATTTTGTTCACCATGTTGAACTTTGCATCGCCAATGGCGGACAACACATTGAACATGTCATGTAATATCATTTCTTGCCCTCATATTTTTTTTTTGTATTAAAAATACGTATAAGAACGTCTATTTGCTTATATTTGTGTCTTTGCCTATGTCTCCAGGCTTTAACAACCTACAATTGTTCGAGTAGGAAATGGATTTCTATACTAATCATTAAAGTTTTCCAAATAAATAGTTCCTAATTTACCATGTTAATGACGCTTTCACCTATCGGTCTAATACATACCAACATCAGTAAGTTTACTATAACTATCAACAGGCTTTCAGCTTCAAAAGAATTTTTTTTTAAATTGTTGTTAAACCGCTTACCACAACATGCATTGGCTATTAATACCTTCTAAAATGTAGCAGCATCAATAGATTAATGATTGTCCTGTTAATAGTCTGGTATGGACATATTAGCCTTCCAAGAATAATTACTTTTTCAGTTTCTTTTATGACAGACAATCCACCATCCCTATATAAATTTAAAATTGCATTAAAAACACTTTTGTTTACAATCATAGATCATACCTTTTGATGAATGTGCTTCCATGTATGTTTAAAAATCGCAAGTTTTTCCAATTCTATCTGAACTTATTTGTCTATCTTATTCATTCTTTCTCCCATATCTTATTTTAGTTATTTGTTATTTATGTCTCCGAATATTGAAGTGAAATTGAGATGTTACGAATGTCAAAGTATAAAATACTAGATGTAAGCTCAGTTATTCATGTTGCAGCCAGTGCCAATGCAACTCAGGGTATGGTTCATTTCTGAGAGATGTGAGGAAGTGAAGACCACGTAATCGTGCTCAGTGTTTAAAGTTGGACTACAAATAAGCATTGTATCAAAATTTTAAGGAAGTCTGTCCAACTGTTCTAGTATAACACTCGCTTAAACTAGACAAAGAAGAATTGTCTAGTTTGAAATGCTGAAACTGAATTGTAAGACTTGAATTACACAATCACTCAAAGTCCAACGTAGTGGTTTTTCGTTGGTGGAAGTTGTATTTGAATTTATTGTTGTGGCTCTTTGGAAATTTATTAAAGTCATATTTAAAATTATACTCTGAAAAACAATTTTTAACAACATGAATAATATTCGGTGCAGTTGTTGAAAATTATTAGGTGCATTCGCTTTTCATTGTTTCAACAGCAGTCACTAGACACGGACATGCTCTTGTTTTGTAGCATTGGCTCTGAAAGATGTAACGAAAATATACTTTGCTTTTTTATCCAATATTAATGTAAGCTGTGAGTTAAATTTAACATATTATGTATCAAATTTCATCAATATTACTCCAGTGGGAATCGAATAGTCATACGTACAGAGAGGTAAGTTGTCAAGTCATTTAACAGCACGTAGGAAAATTCTTTACACATTAATCAAATAACAGCATGAAACATTTTAACAATACTTAAATTACTGATAAGTTTTATAAATTCTTGATGATAATACACAGCATTCAACCCTATTATTAAAAGGTTCCTGTTTTATCCAAAGAGACGGGACTCCAACTGTAAACGGAATCTCAATTTCTAGCTCTTCGGTTCAGCTGCAGGACTACTGTAGGTTCCACCAGTTGACACCAGCTGCCCTTAGAGCTGAGATAAATAGCACACACGCCGTAGGTCGTCGTCCATAAAACTCATTGTTATTAAGTATTTGATGCGTAGTTTACCTTGAAACAGTTCTCCCACCGGCTGAAGGTAGTTCTAAAGAAAGTTTTGGGTTGTAAACTCACTATGGCGTCTCGCTGTTAAAGTAAGATAGTTGTCATCACGATCACGTTTTCCTTGAAGCATCGTTTCCTATTTCAACACACAGATGTCGCCTCAGTCGGTAACGGTATGGTAATTTGTCCAGCTTTCAGAATAAGAGATGATGTGTGGGGCGATTATACAATTTAATAGCAGTAAAACATCTACAGATTTTAAACGATAGCTACAAAATCTTTAAAAATAGAGAAAATAGAGTAATTTTCTAATAAAATACCTTTGCTTCTCATTTTTGTATTTTGAAAGCCAAAATGTTTAAAGTTATCCCATTACTCTGCCAAACAATACTAGCAGAGATGAAATGAGGCTGAATCTTCATTAAAATAATTTAGGCATTAAAATAATTCCTATTATGGACAGACAAATTGTGAGTTATATCAATTTTTTTGGTTTATCTGTGCAATCGAAATGCTCCTTAAATAAAAAATGGAAGAGGGAACTTTTAATACCAGTTAATTGATTATGCTGACTACGAAGATATTTATATACTGTATATAGTTAATAATAGAGAGTTTTTGCCATAACGTGATTTTTATATGGAAAACGCAAATGTCACGTGAACGAATACGGTAACCACAATAGCGGGCTCCGTCATGAAGAGAGTTTTTGCCATAACGTGTCAGTGGACACTGTAAGCTAATAAACAAGATGGAAGACATATTTCATATCGCTGCATTTCGAGGCATTGACGATGATTTGTTTGAGGATCCAGTGTTACACAATACCCTGAGAGAAAGAAACATTCAGGTTCGAGAAGAGGAAAATCCAAGGTTGAGTTGAAATGAAATGAATGATGAGGATTGTCGATTGTATTTCCGTTTCGAAAAAACGATATACAGCGAATATATACAGTGAATCTCATTCCACAAACTCTTATCGTCATATGAATTTGTCCCAATTACTTCGCACAAGAGTGTCAAGTCGTCATTCATGTTAAATCTAATTCTCTAAGGTTTATCGGAACTCACGCTTCCCACCGTAAAGCGATACGCTATTCGAGGAAAGTTAACGTGTCACATTAACGGTATTTCCTCTAACTCGACAGTGACGCATGCGCAGAATACCAGTCATGTGACTTTAGCGTTACCGTATAGAATAGCGATCTGGGCAAAAACACTCTATTGTCATTACCGTGTCTTTTTGTTCTTTTTCTTTAAATACGCTTTAATCATCTTTTACATATTGATAAGATAAAAGCAAGGGAAGCTAGGTTAACGTCACATTCTTTATATTGCTCTGTTCTGTATACCGGATATGTAAAATGTTATCTCTCAATTATCTATATGATGCCAGATAAAGAAGGGTCTCTAGCACTGTAGTACAGCGCTGGGATTTATATGTCTACAGGCTTTTGCAGTACAGATTCTTCCGGTGATATTTCGATTAGTAAACATCCAAATTTCTGAATGAGGAGATAATCAATTCCTTAGTTAAAGAAGAATTCTAAGTTAAATGAGAGCCTTGAATTTTCCGTCTTTCCTTTTTATACTTATTATTTATATGTCTTGTGTGCAGGCTGAACACAACATCTGAAAATTGCTTTCTGCAGTTTATTTTGATAAACTTGCTAGCAACTGGGATTATGTAACGTGTTTCAACACACACTAGCAGTGGTTTTAACTCAATAGATTCAGATACTATGCAGTTTAGGAATTTGAATGTTTAATTTTATATCGAATGCTTGTTGCGTTACTCGATCTGGAAAACAGACTTTGCTAAATCTTACCAAACATTCCAGATACTTGTTTGTTTGATTTAAAAGATCTCTGAAACACTAGGAGCAGGTTCTGTAAGACTTTGCTCTCCCTGGAGGGTATCCACTGGGAAAGCAATGATGTAGAAGTTTCAGTCCCATTTGCAAATTACAGGCAAACGACAACTGTAAAGCTAATAAACTGCTTTACATTAGATACGATATAAACAAAACATTTTGTGAAGAAGCCATACAACTTTTTGAAGTAGAAATTTTCTTGGGATTGTAATTATTTCAAAAAACGTATCTTAAAATAAATACTTAAACAACAACATTCAAGTAGCAAGTATGACGTAGAATTTGTTTGGTTTTTTCAGCTACAAGAAGAAACTACAGAGGATTTTTAAAAAGTTGAGATTTGTAATTGACATTCAATTTAAAAGAAGACACAAAATGTTTGAATTTCTACAGAAAAACGGGCCCAGAAACTTGAATTTTTAGCCAATTCTCCGAAGGAAAAGTATAAAAATAAGAATGTGATTGTCGTGAATGTGTTTATATGTGCATTTACCGTAAGTTCTCCAAATACATTTTTAAGTAGTGAACGGAAACTTCTTGAAACGTTAATGCATGTTGTTGGACAAGAGACAGTATCTCCTTTATATTGGAATAAATCGATCGTGTTGCTGTTGAAAAATCGAGATCTGAGTGGACATTGGAAATGCATTATTAGTCCTGCAATTAAATGTTAATGGATGTGAACAATTAATTTGTGATTATGGGTAATAATGAATTGATGTAGCGGTTGACGGTGTTCCCCCCCAAAAAAAATGAATTTAATATTCTGAAAATGATAAATAGAACATTTTTTTGCAAGGAAGCTCAAAGTTCTTTGAGATATCTCCTATTTTAATATTATTTATTCAATGTTAGAATTTGTATTATCTTCTCAGCATTTTTCTAAGTTAATCTTCTAATGTTAATTATTTGTTGTAATTTAAATAATATTTCCAATTTATTAAGTCATTACATAGATTATTAATGGTTTTAATGGATTTACAGTTTTAAGAATTTTTGTATGTTTCTTTTATTTATATTTTATGCACTTTTTTCTTGGTAATAATTTTGTCATCTAATCTTCATGTTTGTTAGTACAGTATTTATTCTAGTATACGTTGCATCTGTTGTTCGGCAGATTCCTTTTTTGCTGATAAGCTTAGAGGTCTCGTCAACTAACCTTTTCTAAATTCTTTTGAAGGAAATGGAAGTTGGGATTTTTAAAGGAACGAAATCTTAAGAAAGCCCTTCAAATGGCCTCGGAATCTTCTTCCGGAATCTTCATTTCACAAACTAAGGCTGTCCTTGACAGAGGTCGTTTGGCTATCTCCAAGGAAATCCGGTCTGGAAGCCGTAAATGGCGAAGAAGCAATCAGTGCTGCTTTAACGCTACAAGAACTTGATAGCGGTGAGCGAGCGCCATGCAGCGGCCGATTGCGAAGCTCGTCGTAATGGAGGAAGGAAGACATCGCGCCGGATTATGAGAGCTAATTTGTTTTAAGGCTACAAATTGAATCAAAACCATCTAGTGGATATCAGAGAAATTTAGGGCGAAAATTTCAACGAGCTAAAGATGAAGACTGCGGAAATTAAGTGCAAAACTAGCGAGCAATAATGTGTTGATATTTATTAACTCATAACAGCTAGTTTTGCATTGTCTCAATCAAATGACTTCACACGAGACTGAAAATTTTCATTTGGAAGATAAAAGCTGTTATTCATTGACTTGTAAAAGTAATCCCATTAATTAAAATTCAATCTTAAACGTAATTAGGGGAACAAGCTTTGGAACAAATGCTTCTTCATATCCGTTTATCAATTTCATAAAAAGAACTACAATGGGGACGAAGCTATTAATCGAATGCAAAAAGAGACAGCTGTAGCTCTATTTCTGGAGAGGATATAACCAAAGGCTGTTAAATTAAATAATAATATCGTATACATAACAGCAATAGTTCAGTAAACATTGTTACTGTACGACAAGAATTTCAGCATCGAAAAATAGACATTAAATTATGTCTAGTGTAGAACTGGGATCTTAAAAAGATAACTATAAACCGTAGCAGTATACGAAACGTTTCTCTTTGTTTTTCTTGCACTGCTAATAATGAAAACAGTGCCTATTAATGCAATAAAACTTACCTCAAACCACATCCACGACTTAACAAAACAAATCTGCAAAATCTATATTTACATCCTGCAAAAGTCCAATAAAACCCTTGCAGTGCATTTTAAAGGCAGTAAGATCTTTCTTTTCAGACCTTTTTGTTTATATTACGGCAATAACAAAATGGAGATATTCACAGCTAACATATTCAATTGGATTACACAGTTTATTAAATTTCTAAAGTAGTTAACGAAAAAATCTTTTGAACTTGACATTCTGAGATAGACAAGAAAATCTCCATCGTGTTACAACATATTTAACTCCCTACTGGAAAATGCTTGAAGTTTGGCCTATTATCTCCATCTGGGATAACTTTATTTAAGTGTGGTGGAGCACTATCTTGCATGAAAATTAGGTTATTTATCTAATTTTCACGAAAGATGGTGCTCCACCACACCTTGCACTCGCCGACCGCGACTGGCTTGACGAATATTTCCCAGCACGTTGGTTGGATCGCCGTGGTCCGTATGAGTGGCCGTCACGGAGTCCCGACCTCACCCCATGCGACTTCTTCCTGTTGGGTCAGGCGAAGGACGAGGTTTACCGCACCAAACCAAAACATTGGATGAATGGGAGGATCGCATTCGCCATATCCTCATTAACGTACCACAGGAGTACCTGCTAAACTCAGTCGAAGCTAACCCCAGGAGGTTACAGACACTTGGGCAAAATGCCGGTGCATATGTGGAGTTTTAAGCTTCATTACAAGACTTGTTTCATTACAGTGCACCAATTCTTAAGAAAGTTATTGACAATTTAAAATAGGGAGTTATTTACCGCCCACCCTGTATATAGATATATATACACACACAATAAAGAATGGCTTTTAGGTTTTGATTCACTGTGTCTACCATTGCTCTTTCAAGAAACCTAATAGATTGATTATAAAATGCAGTACTGTATTTCGTTTTTAATAGAAGTTACAAAATTCGAATTAAAAAAAGATAAGGTTGTTATTTTTCTGAGGTTGTTTCTTGTTATCTGTTTAAAATCATTTCTTTACTGTCCTAACTTGAAAATTGAGTCCCTAGAATTTGCAATAATTTATCGTCGTAATATTAGAGGAGATACGGTGGTACTTCGGTTTGCTGTTGATCTTCAGAAAATACGTCATAATTAAACACTTACGTTAAATAGAATGTTATCGTATTAATGAAGAATTTATTTTGAGAATTCATGTTGTAGTAACAGTTACTTAAGTACTTAATATCAGATAACTTTAATTAATGAAACTTTATGTGGATCGCTACTTGACATTTTCTTATCAAAGACAGAAACATCAGATTCGTCATAGAAGCTTGCAGTGGCGTACCCTGGATTATGGTTTGGGGGGGGGGGGCGGTTATTTGAAACTGTACTTGAGGGAGGAATCACATAGAAAAAGTAGGCCTATTTAAAAAAAAAAATTGGTTTCACAGGTCACTTTCCAAAATACAAAGATACAGACCCGTCAGTTCTTTAATACAGGTTTCCTTCTCGTTCTTTCTTTTTTAGCGGTCCCATGTTACAGTTAACATATGGAACCGCTCTTGCTTTTGTGTTGTCTGTATGTCACATTCTGTAGTGGCCAAACAGTTAGATATTAGAATGAAACCTTCACCATTGTGTTCAGCATCAAAAACTAGGTGACTACGTCCCAAAAAAATCAGACGTGTAAGACCACTCCCGGACCCCCCAAATTAACGCTTTCCATTGTTAGTAATAATGATAACAATTAACACAGTAATAATACTGATGCTTCATACATAACAATACTAACAATTGCCAACAGGACGTCATTATTAATATTTACAAACGTATTGTTTCATAAATTCTTTAACATATCCAAATGATGCACTAAGCATTGTATTAGCGGCCTCTAAGTTACAGATTGCCTGTAAAACATAAAGGAACGGTCTTGTATTTATATGCTCTTGCTTTTAATTATTTTGTTTATACAATTGTGCATATTATGGGGCCCCTTTGCTTTTGACACTGTCTAAAAGCATTAATTACCTTGTTTCGTTCTTTTTCTATCTTAATTTTTTGGGGTTTGGGAGGGGCTTGAGCCCCCTTAGCTCCGCCCCCCACCTCATGGAAGCTGTATAATTAATGGTTTTAAATATATCAGCAAAGATAAGGGTATAAAAATTAATGAGTATAATAAAGGGTGAGACCAAGTTGTTTACTAAATGAGATCCTAGCATTTGAAATGTGGATATGGAGAAGAATGGAGCATGTGAAATGGACAGACAAAATAAGAAATGAAGCTGTGCTAGAAAGAGTGGGTGAAGAAAGAACAATGCTGAAACTGATCAGGAAGAGAAAAAGAAACTGAGAAGAAACTCCCTAATGAAGGATGCACTGGAAGGAATGGTGAACGGTAAAAAAGTTCGAGGCAGAAGAAGATTTCAGATGATCGACAACATTATGGTAAATGGATCTTATGTGGAGACGAAGAGGAAGGCAGAAAATAGGAAAGATTGGAGAATGCTGGGTTTGCAGTGAAGGACCTGCCATTGGCAGAGAACGATGTATGTATATGTATGGATCCTAGTACAGCTGTTTCACGCTAATATGATGATCAGTAGTCACCAGTAAACAACCAGGTTCCGACGATATTAATGAGTATACTTTGAATTGTTTTCGAGAAGTACAATAATAAAAAAACAAAGAAAAAATTAAATAGACTGTTATTGTATGAGAGTCAATATCTATTGTATGAAGAAAAAAAAAAACTGGTTAATACCATAATAAACTAGAAAATGACTTACTGTATAATTGTCTGAATTTAGATTTGATATAACACTCTATGATTTTGTTACTTAATATTTGAATGTTTACAACTAACCAATTCTATGTAAACAGAAGATAAAAAAAAGCCTTTTTCTTGGCTCTGCCTGATGAAGTTTGGCAATCTATCAAACGAAACTTTATGAAATAAAGAAAAAGGTAATGTTTTTCAAGAGGTTTCAGAAGATTTAATATTTTTTAAACCTGACAATAATTCAAAAGTAAGTACAGTCCTCCAAATGAGAGTTGGCCGCCCTGTTTTTGTGAGATCTGCGCATGTAGCATCGATTAGTCTGGTCAGGCACTTCCGTCTGATCTTCTGACAGGAAACCGCCATTGCACTAATCGCTGGTTACTTATCAAAAGGGAATTGTATTTATAAATCATTAAAATATTTATTGTTAGCGATTAGTATTGAAATAAAGCTAAATAATAGAGAACTTTTATTTTCCATTATCAACATGTCAGAGGAGAAAAATAGCTGTGGAAGCACTTTTCGTCGTCAAGCATTGCTGCTGGCGAAAAGCACACGCAAGAAAAAAAATATACTTTATAAATGAAAGTCTGTAAATAAAACTCTGTAAATAAACAAGTATTTTACTACATTAGAACTTCTCCAATAATAAAACGTTAGCCTACTGTAAGTTAACTATACTTTCTCAGTGACAACAGACGGCGGCGTCCATTTTGACAAGAAAACATAATTGATCAGCTACCGGAAGAACTGCGCAGTTCAAGCTTCCGCCGGCCAACTCTCATTTGGAGGACTTTAGGTTAGTATTTTCCATATAAGCTTTCGCCGCTCTTGGGGCGCCGAAGATGTAGGCTCCAATATTTAACGGCTACTTGAGATTGAGTTGTCAGCTCGCTCGCCTTTAACCCCGAGAAAGAAACCCGGTTGCCAATTTTTACAGAGGGCTGGGTGTATCCTAGGCCTTATTCGGATGAGAAATGAACTAGGAAAGAATTCCTGATCTCCTCAGGTTCATCGAGTCTGCAGCAGCCAATGCCTAAAGCACTGAGCTATCGAGCCATTTTTTATTGAAAAGTAAGATATTTTAAATATTGTTTTTTACATCCCCACTGTAGAAGAAAAAGCTAAGTGCTAATATTTTCCGAGGAGTTTCTACTTTATTTTAAAATAATTCTCAAAATTAGCTCAAAATTCAATTGCTTTCTCTTTCCTAGAGAAAATAAAATATCTAATGTAATTCTTTAACATTTACGAAAGTCTTTACGAATTTCAGAAGGGTTTATTTAAGAGAGATTAAGTTTAAAGGTTGATTTATTGGTGAATTAGGCTCAACAATAAATTAAAGACACTTTCATTCGAATGCATTTGCAAAGTAATGTCTTAAAGGAGAACAATGGATTCTTATGTTCTCAGAACTGGAAAAACCTACAGACCCTGTTTATTACTAGGATTACTTCTTTGTACTGTCCTGCAAATCCATTAGCCACATCTTTGCCCCCTCTCTCCCACTAACCCCTACTTTCAAGTTCAATGAAAGGATTGGATTATCGGGTAAGTAGATTTCTCTGAAAGGGTTGCGGAGAATTTGGCACAAACGTAGTGTATGGTATTGTAAAGAGGCTTTTTAAGTTCATATTTCTAAGTTTCTTGGATACGTATCCATTTCCATTGTGATTACAATACAATAGTGGTAAATAAACAGACTCCCCAGGGACCCAGTCACTAATAAAGTTCTTGTAATGACATAAGTAATTCATCCCTCATTCTTTTGTAAATATCCAAAAAAAATATTCAATCTGTTGTTGTCCGAGATTCCTCTGGTCTCGATACTGTGATACATGTGAGATCCATCCCTGCCAACTTTGGGACTGCTTTTAGAACAACGAATTAGTTTTTCTATTCGTTGTCACTGAATCTACATCCGATTTCTGTTTAGAGAAGTAACATTCTACTAAGAAAGTCTCATTTAATTAATTTACAAATTACAGTATGCAAAGCAGAGTTTCAGGAGAAACACGAGCGTCAAAATATTATAAACATCACTTATTAATAAAAGCTATGGTTAAGATCGCATTCAGTTCTTGTTGATCTATTTTATATGTTGTAACAATGTGGTGATCGCATAAGGCATCGCCGAATAATCGGGCAAAACAGAACAGTTCGGCTACTTACACTTTTAAGAAAAAGAACCGCAGGTGCGTCACTGAGTTTCTTGAAGCTAAAACTCCTCAAAAATTTTATACTGAAATTATTTCATTATGCGTATTAATAATTTCAGTAAATTTTAGTTTTAGTTTTAGATTAGATTAAGTTTCATAATCCATTATAATTATAAAATAAATAGTGAAGCTTAAATACGATGTCAGTAGAATACAATTCTTAAACATTATATAAAATTTTACTTTAATTTTTAGTTTGCAGTGAATTTGCCAGTAATTATCCAAAAAAAACAAACATAAAGCAACATAACTAAATAATAAAAACATAACAACATAAAGCAACTTTGCAAGACTGTAAAACAGTAATCATTTAAAATTTATGAAGAAAAAATGTTATTTAGATTTTTTATTTCTTGTACCAAACGTAAAAATTAAGAGCTATTAACATATCACTGTTTTTTATTTATTCATAATAAATAAAATTACTCATAAATTCTGCAAAGATCAGATGAACTTAATTTTTCATTTTGTGGTTTCGTATTCAGTTTTTGAAAGACAAAAAACAAGTTAGGAATGAGATTTTTACTTTATCCAATGAACAAATCACCATTTCTGTATTTGTGCTGGCAACGTAGTTTACTGGTTGATTGATGGAGTACTTGGTGTTATAGATGATGATTTTTTCTTATTTCCTTACTACTCAGTCTTCTGTCCCACCCATTACTGAAAGTAGGCGTTGCCCCACTTCCGTCCAGTTCATTCTGTTTGAAGTTGCAGCCCCACCTCCCCAATTAAGTCTATTACGGTTGTTGTTCACCAAGAGGGAGTAAATGGCAAAATCCTCTCATGAAACAATGAAGGATGGCACTCCCATTAATTGACTGTCAACTTCCTGCTTCGTCAAGTAGCGCCCTCTGTCGGCCAATCCGGAAAACAACTTAATCACAATCTTGAAAAAAATTGTCAAGAATTACAATAATAAAAGTCTTTAGATTCAGTGGCAAGTATTTAAAAGTATTTTTAAAGTAAAATTTAAGCCTATTTAAATAATTAAAATTAGGATATAAAAATTTAAGTGCAACTGGAGTTTACATGTGCTTAAATTTATTTTTGAAGATATCGATTATTAAGGATATTAATGTTGTTAATATTACTGAAATTAAAATTACGTCGTTTGTAATTTATAAAAAGCAAAACACTCTTGATTAAGGTATGCATTAATGGTTATTTTCCGACTTATAATATTTTAATTACAATATGCCATTATTCAACAAATATTACACTCCATTTGGCAAAAAATTTAATTTTTTTTCCTTCAACATTATCAAGCACTGTTGTTAAATTTAAAACAACAATTATTCCCCAAACTTTATTTTATTCCGATTTTTAAAACCGTGGATACATCTTAATATTAATAATTTCTTTTAATTCTTGTTTTTTTTTTTACCATGGAAAGAAAATTCTGACAATAATTCCATATTCTTGGCAGGTGTCTCCATCGTGCATTTTTCGAATTTTTCTGTGGTAAATGGAAAGTGAAATGGCTTTTGTTTCGAAAATTAAAAGTAGAAGAACTGTACAGTATTCCATACAAAATGCGCAAAGGACCATCTAGTGAAGCCTGCTCACCGGTAGTTTATTTTAGACAGGAAGTTTCGGTAAACATAGAAACGTAACGGTAGACTTATGCTGAAATGAAACAGGAGATGGTGATACGTTAGAACAGTAAATGAGATGTAGGTGACGTGGTTTCGAAATTTTCGTACTGAAATGAGTGAAATCCACATGAAGTGTGAAATATGCAGTGTGGTATACACCGATCAAATCCTGGAAAATATTATTCCATCACTGTTTCTGGGAAAAAACAAACGGACGCAGAGGTCATCTTCTGTAGCTGTGGCAGGGGTTTGTGGCGTCGGGAGAACACGTATCATACATGTTCAGATGGCGAAAAATGTGCTAAGGTTCTAATCAGTTAAGTAATTGTTTTAATATGTTCCAAAAAAACATAGTTTAAAAATAAGTCTGACAAAACACACAAAAATGTTCTTAAAAAATTCTGATAAAACTTTAAAAATACATTACGGAAGGGCGAAGCTTTAGAAGTCCTTGAACGGCTCCCTTGTCAATCGAAATAATTATAAATTTTTGTTAATTATATGTAACAATTATGCGAACATTATTGGCTATTCATAATGACTTATTCATAACATTCAAAATAAAGGTTCTAATCAGGGGAGAAGATAAATTCCACGAGCACTAAAGCAATTGATGATAGTCCACGCCTCAAGAGGCAGAGCTTGATTCTGTTGAAAATATCTGATAGAAAATGATAGCGTTCCATATAAAGGTAAGCACTGTTATTCTCCGCACTGTGCGATGCATTATGAAGTATGACTGAATTTAACCCCCAAACGCTTTGCACATCATAATGTTCGGATGTGGGTCTGGAAGTCAAGGAAGTATATACTGCCTACAGACGTTCATTAATCTTTGGAATTCGAAATCCTCGTGATGCAACCGATGAAATCTCAAATCATCAAATATATGTCGGTCCAATGATGATATAATGTCTGTGTAAACTCCCATTGCTGATTTAAGCTGCGAGATCTCCGTAACTTATCATCTTCTTTACCACTTAGATAAATAAAGACGTAATCACACATATTCGTAAAGATATGAAAAGATTTAATAAAATCTTTTCATATTAAATCTTTTCATATCTTTACGAATGTGTGTGATTACATCTTTTTTTTATCTGTTTATATGCTCCATATATGGTATATGCTCCAATAGAGGCCCCCGGCGTTTACTTGCAAAACTAGCCTCGGCTCCCGGCGCTTAATAGAGACCGGCTGGTATTAGAGGCCGACCATTATTAACAAACACCTTCAGAACGCAATATTTTTTACACATAAATACCGGCTAATGTTACAAACAGCTACTTTATTTGAATTTCACCTGCTACACAAGACTGTTAAAGATAAATGGCAATGTCTTTCTGTACCTTTCGCTGCTATTCGTCGTCCGAATCCGCAATGACGGGCGGCCGCCTCACCGGAAGTTTCTTTCGCGTATTCCACCGCGCGAATCTTAAAGGCAATATCAAATGACCGTTTCGGCGGCATTTAGTACCGGTAAGCGAATATCAACGACCCGGCTACTGTTAGAGATCGGCTACTATTTGGCCGTGTCCCCTCTGCCGCCCGGCGCTTATTAGAGACCGGCGACAATAAGAGCCTCGGCGTTTATTGGATCATATACGGTATATTTCCACACGTTAAATTTCTTCCTTACCACGTATTTGGCCTCGACCAAAACTCGGACAAATGCAATGTGGCGTCGGATCGCAATACGTCAACTTCAGTAGCAACGGTACACTTGTTCAAGAACCAACAATTCATCTACGCCATGATGATCTTTCACAGTCTGAAACAGATTGGTCAGCATTACTATAAAACAATCATTTTCCATGCTGCTAATGTTATCGTTTCTTTACTCTGTAGATGAGTAAAGACTTTACTATGTAAAAGTCTTTTTAAAAGACTTTACTCTGTAAAAGAAGTGAATTAGTATTTCCTTTAACAGAAGTAGATCAGGTCTTTGGACCTTATCTTAAAGACATACGAAAATTAACATGCCAATTACATCCTGGGAGTTTATGTTCAGTTTTACAATCTTTCTTTTGTTCATTTTGAAAGCCTGTAGGTCTGTTCAGTATTTACTTTATTGGATACAAAAAACACAATTTGTAAAGAAGTGTCTGAATCTCCATGAAAGCGTATTCGTTAAAGAAAATTGAAGGGTAAGATTTTCCAAATTGTAAAAAACTCCGATTTCGACTGATTTTTGTTTGCTTTAGTAAGAAAAATAACTAAGCTAGAAAATAAATATCTAGGAAATAAGTAAATCGTCCAATTCTTTGGATCTAAAAGAGCAGACTAGAAGCACATTCTTCTTTTCGAGTTAAGAAGAAAAAGAAAACCTCAAGTTAATAAGTTTTCTGGTCGTTATCTGCTTTGTCTGTCCTCGGAAGCAATTTTCAAGAAAAACATGATCTTAGCGGAAGTAGTTGGAGACCAACTGAAAACTGAGTAGAAATAAAGGTCTTGTTATTAATCATTGCAGGAGACTGGAAATGAATCAATTAGTAGGATTCGATCAGACACAATGAACTAGGATTAATTAAGCTTTCTGGAAAATAAATAAAGGTGTTAAATTACGATATTGATTTTTGTTGATTTTTAAATAATCATTATTAAGTCTTTATTCATGTTGTCTTTTTCTTATCAACTATATCAGTAAAATGATCCAGCCATTATTTCTTTTTCAATATTAATATTAATTCTTATTATAGTAATTAATAATAATCATAATAGGCCTAACTCTAGAAATTGACTGATTATACGAAGCGTGTGAAGTTTTAGTATTTTTGAATAGTAGTTTTCCCTTATTTATCTTATTCGGATTTGGTATCTTATCCAACTTATCCAACATTGATTTGGATAAGTTGGATAGCTCATCCACTCCTCCTACCAAAAGGAGGTGAATTGAGTTACAGACAGACAGACGGACGAAATTAGCCAATTATATAAGTTGATTTATCTGCTGTTCTTTTGTCTGTCTGTCCGCGCATCACGCCAAAACGGCTAAGCAGATTTTCATAAAATTTGCTACGTTGCAAAAGTGTGATCAAACTTTAAACATACATACATTTATTTCTTTCAAAAAAATACCCCTTGAAATGTACCGCTAAAATGACTGGACTGACTTCTTTAAAATATGGTACGATGATTATTTCTGGCTCAACTTAAAGTATGAGCACCATGCTTTTGGTCTTCATCCCCACAGTTCTCAAAATTGAACTCTGACCCACTCCGAACTCTACATGTTCATTCCCCCACTACACGAGGGATAGCTGAATGTATCTAGTTGTTATTATTATTTTGTAAAAGTTTCAAACCTTGGGTTTCCCAGCATGGGTTTCCTTAGCAAAGACAACATGGCGGGTCAAGGACCAAAGCACATTTTGCCAAGTGTAAAAATATTATTATGTTTCAAACCTTGGGTTTCCCCAGCAAAAACAATATTTGGTCAAGGACCAAACCACATATTGCCAAGTGTAAATACGTGTGCAAGAATGATTAGGGATGTGTGGTTGTGTCCATAAATTTCCTAACTAAATAAATTTCAACTAAATTTATTGTGTTGAGTACCAAAGTCTTCTGGAGTTGTGCATAAGTGTTTTTGTGAAGTCCTACTGTGCTGAGGCTGTGGTGCAATGTGTGAGGCACCAGACCAGTGGCGGACAAGACGATGGGTACAACACGTACTCGGTCCTGTCTCCACTGCTTCTGGAGTTCGTGTGCTAGATCGGTGTACTTACTTTATTATTATTATTATTAAATCTGTTAACAAATAATTTGTAATAACTATTTTTTTTTCTTTTTTTACTATGCTTATCTCAAATTGAAAAACTTAAAAAATGTAAAATAATTAAAACATAAGTTTTAGAAATATTAAGTTTTCCGGTTCTCGTCACTTTCTCGTCATTGAGACCATCGAAAGGACATTTCTGGGTTATTATCCATCTTGGGTTGAGGTACACAAGTTGAGGTACCCAAGTCTGGGTTGAAGTACCCAAGGACTTAGAATCGACAAGGATCTTAGGTAGAACGAAATTAATCCAGATATTTGTCTTTCCATGAGTTTTAATGGGAAAAGAAAGATTCCTAAAAGAAGTTTCAATTTATCTCAGCTCGATTTCTTGGGGTATGAAGGTATTTTCGTCCCAATGATACGAGAATGTTCTTGAATTGGAATATACAATGTTTGTGTGTCACGAATGAGAAACTCGATGACTAATTTTGTTTGTTTTTCTTTGATTTTGTTTTGTTTTATTTTTATTTATTGTAATATTTCAAGAAAACGTCTTCCAAACACTAAGAATTTGACTAGGAACTTGGTAAGTGAAGCGAAAGCTTTCTTTAGGAATTTTTATTCACTGAAAATGAATAATAATAATGAGGAATATTCAGGGTGACTAGTATTCCTTTAAGGGCTTGTTAGTAGAGATTTAATCATAATAGCCATTAAGCAAAACACAATAGTTTTTGAGATATGGTAATTTTCGTGTTATGTATTGCAAATAGTAAAACTGCATAAATAAAGAAAATGAGTGAAGCTCTTTTTACTGTAAATAAAAACAAAACGCACAAACTAAATAAAACAAAAATTCACTGAGCAATTTTTTGTTATTGTGCTGGGAATCGGAGACAGTACTGTTTCAATGCTTGTTGGCCTCTCATCAGTCCAATCCGCCCAGCATATCTAGCTCAGAGAAATGAGACAATATACAAGCACAAATATACAAATGAATGACCCCTAAATTACAAAAACATCAAAACAAAATCAATAATAAATACAATTTTTTGTAATATTTCTTAAACCTTTATATCTCATTCGAAAGGTAATAAAATATGGAAGTTTTTAAAGTCATTTGTAGGATTATTGTAGTATGAAATTTCAGAAATATATCACAATTGGCTTAAAGGTTTTTACAATAAATGTAGGTTTTAGCTTTTGTATTTTTATAATATTGAAGTTTTTAACATAGTTTTTGCTACATTAACTGTTTTACTGTGTAAACTAATGAGGGAAACATAAATATTACAAATAAAGGTCTTATTTTTTTATTTTTTTTATTTTTGCTACTGTACTACTATACGTTTTTGTTTACGAGAACCTTCAGCACTATTGCGCATGCGTCAGATCTCCTTCGATTTCATCAAAATAGGAGTTAGAGAAATAAAGAGGGGATGTTTACATTTTATCAGTGTTAGTTTACTAGTATCTGCGTTCTATTTGCGCTTTTCGGGAAAGAATTATGGAAAGAATAAATACTATTGCAAAAATGTTCCTCCGTTATTTTTTTCTTAAAAGCGAAAATGTCATAAGAATTTCTTAGGAAAGTGCCCATCTCAGCGTATCACCCCTCTGCGGAGTAAAATCGTCCGCCAGTTCTGGCTTTCGAAAACGAACAGTATTTGGGAGTACATTTCTAAAAAAACACAAAAATTAGCAGATCTCAAAAACTACAAAAACATGTTTTTGCTTAATGGACATTACTGTTAAATCAATTGCAAATGAGCTCTACTATTACGCCCTGAAAGCAATACATCGACTTACCAGTCACCCTGTAGCTTTTCGTGCTGGTTTTTATTTATTTATTTATTTTTGTGTGAACTGAAAATTTTTTAACTTTTCGTTGAAACATAGAAGGGAAATTTAACTACAAATACATAAAAGCGTATTGATCAAATAAAAGCGTATTGATTAAAATGATGTCATTCTGAGCACCCAGCTTATATAACGACTAAAATTATTATATTTATATATTTATTTACATTATTAATTATTTACATATCAGGTAGCTCTAATTTAATTTGGATAAAATTGCACAATGTATTTTCGAATGCAATAGATTTGTGGCAAAAACTTAGGAGGAAAAATATAAGGGTGTGAAGTCCGATGATCTTGATGGCCAATTAAGCTACTTCATATTTTGCATCAACCCATTTTGCATATGACTTACTTCACTTTTCTTTTTCATATCATTAAACTTATAGAATCATTGCATATTACTATTTAGTTTTTTTTTTTTAGAACCTATTTTTTTCAAAAAGCATTAGTTTAGACATAATATTAACATTCATATTAATACATTTTAAAAAGTTAAAAAAAATTCCTAATTTAAAAAAAGTTTCTTAATTTAGCTTGTTGTTTCACTTATTACTGTTTTTATTCTGATTATAAAACATTTGAGGCATTTTCGTAAATCTCTACTTACGAAAACAGCAGTTGTGTAGTCTGGATGTTACATTTACAAATTGGTATCAATGAACAGGGAACCAAGAAGAAGGAAGTGATTCCATGAAATATTGAAGAATTCGTTTGGGACCAAAACAAAGACTGATCTAATCCTACAGTCTATCTAATTCTCAATTTAGCTTCTCACAAGAACAGAGAGATTAATAATTG
Organism: Thereuonema tuberculata; assembly: GCA_023159025.1. Classification (NCBI taxonomy): domain Eukaryota; kingdom Metazoa; phylum Arthropoda; class Chilopoda; order Scutigeromorpha; family Scutigeridae; genus Thereuonema; species Thereuonema tuberculata. The sequence goes on along the minus strand of JAFIDM010005346.1, from coordinate 52,068,454 downwards.
ATCATTTTAGTAAAATACAGATATTGCAGATTACACATTAAAAAAATGAATGTTTTTGATAAAAGGGGAAATTTTAGACAACTTTTCTTAACTGCTTTCCTAAGAAAATGAGTTGCCTCTTTGTGTGAGGGTTAGATTAGATTACTTGTGAATGTGGGTGGCTTGACAGCGGAGCACGTCGACCTGAAAGATCTTTTGTGCTATCCGTGTGAGGGTTAAGTGTGTTCTTCCCCTAATAACTCTTGAATCGCTGGATGGATCTTCTTGTAACTTAGTATAAATATTTTAGGACTATACTTTTGCTTCTTCAGTCACTATATTCTCACTCACTCATAGAAGGCTGTTAACACGATGTCATTCAATGTTTAAATATTTAACGTGTAGAAGTTAACTTCATTAAACCAGTTTACTCCTACACGCGTAAATAATATAAAGAATATTTACAATTAAAAACGACCGGTTTCATTAGCAGTACTGTCCAGTATCATCAGCATCTAAGGAAATCGATCCAGATTTTTAGCGATTTGTGCGTACAGCGAGATAAACAAAAAGGAAAAAAAAGTCATGGTAATAAGACATAAAAGTAAAATAAATAAATAAAATTATTATTTTTATTTATTTCTTAGAAATTTACAATTTCAGTCCTAGGAGATTCTTGCGTATTGAATCTGTATGTATGTTCTGAGGGTATATATTTTATGTAAATAATTTTAATCTAAATAATTTTAATTTAAACGAAAATTTTAATCCCTTTTAGCTACTCCATTAATCACTGAGAGGTTTCATGTGGATTACATTTAATCCAATTTCAAAACTTAAATAAGTAATGCGGATTTAATAAAGTTTTTTTTTAAGAAAATGCACAACTGTTCGTATTTAAAGAGATATTTTGAAAATCTGTTGAATATAAACTTACGAACGAATAAAGAAAAAAAATAGCATTTTATGGAACGTAGGTTTGATGTGTTTCAAATTTCTTGTTTTTTTTTTTTTAATCATCATCTTTAGAAAGTAAATTTACTCATCTATTTCAATATCACAACGAAATACTCGCAATTTTTTTTGAATAAAATACACAAAGTTAATTGGTCTGGATAAACTGGTTAATTGCAGAAAGTGTGTAACTTCACTGCGCTGCTTTCAGGCACTCCAAAGAGCCTCAGTCTTCGATTTTCAAAAATTGAATATTAGAAATATAATCTTCCACTTTTTTTCTGGCAAATTATTATTAATTTCAGGGGGAAGTACATAACCGAAACTAATTTCTCATTCAAATGACTTGGGAATTGGTTATTTGAAGATGGAATACGGTTTTGACTAAAGGTTGCTCTTATAGAAAATAGTCTTTGGAAAAAAAGTCAATAACTCAGCCAAATATAAGCGTAGGAAGAAAAAAAAAAAAAAAAAAAACCCGTTTCTTAATAGTTTTCTCGTCCCCTGGCGACGTTCGTTACCTTTGAATGACAGCCATTTCATCAACATGGACGTGATGGCAGCGCACCCTGGTGGTCAACGAAAGCAAATTTACCTACCGCTCATGACGTGATGGAGAAAATAATCTGACGTCAACAAAGTCGCCAAGTTATTTGCAAATGACGCAGTTTCATTCATTCGTATATTCTGAAGAGAAAGAAGTTTCTTTGATGGAAATAGGGCAATAACTTCCGTTCTTAATTTGGTTTTGGAAACACACAATATCCAGCTGATTTTTCTTCTTTTGTTTTTTGTTTTCATCGTATGAGAAAATGGCCGCCAGAAGATAGTGGAGATTCGAATATCATAGTTTTCGTTTAACTTTTCTAAAAGAAACTAAAACGTTTTTTCATAGGACTCTAATTACAATGATAGTTTGAGATTACTAAAAGGAATAGACTGTTGATTTTGATTTCATATCTACTAATACGGAATCTCCAGAAAATGCTTTTATGATCACAAATGAATATAGCTATTTCACTGTAGTTGTTTTCACCAAATATGGAGATAAAGATAACTCTTAATCATTCCTGGAAGTTCATGTGACAGCATGGATAAAACAAATGAATTACAGATGAAAATTGATAATTAAATTTTAATTTAATATTTGAATTCATAATAATAAAGAACACTGCATTGTTGTTACGTTTATTCATGAAAAGTCCCCAGTAGTTCAGTTTTTCATTAAAAGATGTTTTTCATTAATTGCTACGTCTAGTTTGTCTTCTCGCGCGAACTGAACTAATATTGTAGAGCTAAAAGTTTAGTTGTAAGCTTTTTTCAGGTATTTTTAAAGATCTGTTTTTTTTTTAGATCTTGCAATTTAGATAAAAAATATTAAATATGCCAATATATCTTTTTTAAAGCGTGAGGAAAAATGTTAGGATTAAATATATTGCTTTTTATCGTTGCTATCAATATATGAATTTAATTGTTTATTTACAAATTAACTTAATTTTTTTTTTACGTATGAAAAAAATATTAGAAAAATGAGGCTTATCAAATCAGACTGTCAGTATGTGTGTGTGTATGTGTTCCCCTAATAATTTTTGAACCTCTGCATGAGTCTTCTTGAAACCTGTTGGATCGGGCTGATGAGTCCCCAACAAGGACGAAACGGCCGTTCCTCTGAAGGGTTGAATTCATGTACAGCTTTGGTTTTGATTTATCTAACTTTAAATTTGTTCTTTGTGAATTTTCGTGAAGAAAATCAATTTACAAAAATTGCCAAAGAAAAGAATTTCAATCTAAACAATGCATTTCTATCGATGTTTTAAACAAAGGATAGTAATCTGCTTAGCAATCCTCTTAATCTCTACACGAGTTTTAATGTCTCAAATAAATGACAATTTCAGAATTTTCGAATTTAATTCTATTATTTGCATTAGAAGATGAAAACAATGAGTAAACATTTCGTTGAGATTAATTTCACAATTTTTAAAAAAAATAAATTATCAATATTTTATGGTAAATAAACTTTACGTTCTATTAGGAACCTTTTTTTTTTAAGAACAAAACACAGATCGGTAATATTTGCATAAACAGTTTCAAATTTGCTATTTTTTTAGTGTTTTTTTTTACCCTTTGATTTCATCGGTTTTCAGAGCAATTCAAATATAAACACAAATGAAATCCATTCATTCAACGGTTAAATGGCCTGTTTATGAAAGAGCGATGAATGGGGGGGGGGGGGGGGGCGGGTTATTGAGTTTCCTTCTCGCCTTTCACACTGAAATTTTTCATCCCTAGCTTTTCAAAATTTCTTTTGGGGGTTAAAATCGAATGTTTTTTCATATGATTCACATTTATACTACAATACCACATTTAATACAAAACATATACCATCAGGAAACATAACTTTAATTCTTCCTATTTTTTTTTAATATGATATTTTTTTTAGTAAAATTTGTCATTTTACTAATTTAGGCATTTTATTATAATGACAATATCATTTTGGTAAGTTTCCCTGATTTGCAATTATGAATTTTCAGTTAGTTTACTAATGAAGGTGAGGCCATCAAATCAGTCTGTGAATGTATGTGTATCTTCTAATAACTTTGGAACCGCTGACTGAATCCCCTTGAAACTTGATATGCCCATTTAAGGACGAGAGAGATCTGATTTTTTTTATTATTTTAATTTCATCACAGAAAAGCATTAAGCCAAAATGGATATCTATCAATGTCTTAACACTGGATATTAATCCTCGAAGTAATCCTGTAATTTCTTCGCAACTTTAATATGATTTAAATTAATTGGATTTATACTATTTCAGTAATTAATGTTTTACTTAAAAAAAAAACAATAAACAAACAAACAAAAACAAACAACTTTAATGCTTATAATATATACTGCTGAATATTACAATATTCATTCAATTTTCTTCAATTGTAATATCTGCTGTGTATTAAATATTCAGCAGATATTATAATTGAAGAAAAAACAACTTGATTTTTTGAATTTTTGTTACTTTGACGACTTTACATGATCATTATGTGTTGTGCTAACGACAGCAGTGGTATACGCAACAACCTACTGCTCTGAATTAAGTAAAACATGTCAAACCGTTCAAAATATTGAAGTGAATAAAAAAAAGAGGGTATAAAAGAGAAAAAAAAAAAAAAAAAATTAAGTAAAGTAGACTTGAAGTTTTTTCAGAGATTTCTTGTTTAATTTCGAAATATTGCCTTGAAATTGCTTTAATTGAAACATAAATGCATTCTGCTTTTAATAATCTCCTGCTCCTCGAAAACAGCCTCACTAGAGTTTTTAAGCTCTGCAGGCTCCACAATTATTCCGACATGTAAATGTAATATTTATGTCATGTATTTTGCAGAAGTATTTTAATACCAGGAAACTTTCTTATAAATTCAAAATTTCTCCTATATTATTTAACATTAAGAATATATATAGTGCTTGTGAACATCACCTATTCCTTATCTAATATTAATTATCCGATTTTAATAATATTAGTAATATCCATAAAATATTCAATCTAATATAGTTAATTTAAAAATACATTTACAATAATAAAGACTATTATCGTTTCGGGCTATGTATTGTTTTCAAAAATAGATACCATATTCTTTCCGGGCGAGCATCCAACTGACTCTTAGACAGGCGAGGATTCCCCGATCTTTGTTCTCTTAGCAACAATATTATAACTGGTGTTTAGTACGAAACAGCTATAACAAATATGTTTATTTCGAAACATTTTCTGAATTGATTTTACAACTACATACCATAATATTTATAGTTTTTATTTATTCAAAACAACTTTCACTTTGATCATTAAACAAGAAAATCATAAGTATACAAGATGTTTGAACGGGACCCGTTATAAGTAGACGACTACCTGTGCATGATAAAATAATATGCCTTCGGACAATACGCCTTCGATTTCCGAGTATCCATTAAAGGATCATTCTAGTTAATCATATTTTACGCATTTTTGTTTCAGTTTATATTGGTTTCATTTTGTAGGAACAGGTTCACATTTTCAAAAGAAGACGCCATGTTTCGTGTTGTGAAGAAATAAAAAAAAAAACATCGTTCACAGATAACTTGTGTTGAAAATATAGATTCAGTTACAAGTTTCAATTGGCCCTTTTCACTTACAAAACAATCAACAAAAAAAGTGTGTTCTTCAATTACTTGAAATCCATTTAAACCCCATTCCCATTCTTATAAAACTAGACTTAATCCTGTTCTATTTAATTATCAAAAACAACACCCAACTATCAATAAAGAGCAGTCAGTGATTCAGATCCTCTAATGTGGAATAAAATTCCAAAGGAAATTCGTGATTGTTCTTCTCTGGCACAATTTAAAAGAAAACAACATCTATCTACTCATCATAATATACAATCTTAATAAATTCTTATTAAAATAAAGGACAAACTTCCTTTTAATTACTTCTATCAAATATTACAATATTTCGATCATCATCCTTCGCCTGATCTTCAGGTAATAAAATCTCCAACCTACTGTAAGAATTCGCTAATTTTTTCAAAATATCATCAGAACATTCAATACATTAAATTCACATCCTTGTGGTTAAAAAACAAAACATAAAAACAATAAAATTATACAATCCTAAAACCTTAAGTAATTTTAGGATTTTATAATTTTATTGGGATTTTTACCACAAAGATTATTAAATACTATCTCATTTTACTTTTTACATTCAAATTCTCATAATAAAGAATCCTATTACATTGATATTACACATCCCATTGCAACTTAAGTTTACATTGTCACAATAAAGAATTCTACTATTGTTATGAAACTATAAAAATTATCCCTTATTTAAATAGACTAATGTATCCCTTATTGTCATGTACGTCATGTATCCCTTACTTAAATAGACTAATTGAATAGTCTATTACCTTGACTTCTCTTATCCCTATTCATGCAAACAAAACTGGGCGGACCATTGCATGGAGAAAGGGCACAATCCAGAACCCACAGCTGAAATCCTCAATCGAATCAAGGATTAGAAAGAAAGATTCGTAGTTAAAGCTCTCGTCATCAATAGTTTTATTCTAGACTTACTGTAGCTTTCTGATACCTGAAGAAGATCAGTAAAAGTATGATTGAACGAAATATTGTAGAATTTGATAAAAGAAGTAGTCATTAAATTTTAAGTTTTTGTATTGTAATACATATTAGGAGATATATTTGTTCTTTATGTAATCGTATTTTTTGTACTGTACTCACTATAATTGTGGTATTTTTTCCTCTTTCTTCTCTCTTATCCTTTCTCTCTCCTCTATTTGTACAAACTCCACCACAGGCTCACAGATACAAAATATCCACAAAATTTATAATCTGAATAACTTGATATTGTAAAGTTTCCTTTACATTTAATATAAAAAAAATGAAATTTTTTCCTCCAAAACGTAAATTTCTCGAATTTGTTTTGTAAAATATTTAGGAATTTTTTTTTCATCCAGGTCCTTACTCCTTTTTATTTCTTTCTGATGTAATATTGATTTTAAATTTTATTTTCATTTGTTAGTTGCCATCATTGACATCCTTTCGTCTTCTAAATGAGCTTTGCCTTAAGGTAACTGGGCTGTCAAAAATTTAATCAGTGCATACTTTTATAAACAATAAACTTTTATTCTTATTTTTCTTAAGAAGGCTGCAGAAGAGTTTTAGAATGCTTGGAGGTAGTTTTAATAAGACTACAACCTAAACATAAGGAAGATATACAAAGGATACAAAGAAACTTAAGACGCCACGTTGAGATATCGATCTGATCTCCAACCTAACAATCAGCCATAGAAATGTAGTGGATTAAATTACTAGCCTTTAAAACACAGTGCATTAAAATCCCTAACGCGAGAAGCATTTTCGAAAGAGAGTAAATAGATTTCTTTTCTTTCTTGCTCAAGTCAAAACCTTTGAATCTGGCAATTAATCCTCCTGAAATATGAAATGCACAAACTTTGTAACTTGGAAATTTATTACCATGAATCCCTGTTAAGAAATTTGCACGTGGAAAATTCTCATAGAAAAGCATTGAAAGAGAAACTGAATGTCTCTGTCGTTGTAATTCATTATTTGAACTGAAGCTTTGAAGTAACTGAAATTAATAATTGGCTTTCAGCAAAAAGATTTAAAGATACAGTTTGCATTCGCAGGTGTTGTACACGGGTACTTTTGTGTTGTTTTCACAACTTTTCAAAACCAAAGGAAACAAGTCAATTCAGAGTTTACTAGAAAACACAATACCAACGGACCTCACACAATACACAATCTATCAAGCATTGTTGATCTATCAATCTTGGCGTTGTTAAAAGTGAACTACTATTGATTAAACTCATTTCTTCAAGCGCAGTAATTCAAGGCTAATTTCAAGCGATGAGTTTATTTAGTATGTTTAGATCTTCAGTTTGCATCCTTCGAGGATCTAAGTTTTTGATTCTAATACCCTGGTTTCACGGGAGAAGAAGTCGATATATAAAACTAGTTCAGTCCTGTGACGTATGTTTCTGACGTATTCCTAAACGAATTATTTACCGTGAGTGATTTCACGGGAGAAGAAGAAAAACCAGTTTTTTGCAATGCATCCTGGGATCGAGTTGTTGTGCAATGCATCCTGGGACTGTGCTAAACTAAAATGGCGACAACCAGCAAAGTTATTGTTTCGCAGCAAGGGCAAAAACAAACATTGTTTTTATGTTTATGTTTATGATATTGCAGCTCCAGAGGCTCGAAAATATCAATTTTTAATTCCATATTAAATTATCAATTTTGTTCTTGATTTCCTCGCAGGTTTTCTCTATCTTGTACGATTCATTTATTTCTATCTTTATTTTTTCATAAATTCGACGATTTCGCTTCATTCGCCTCAGATTATCAATATTTTCTCGCCACATTTCCAGTAAAATTACAGTTTCACCTTCACTCCATTCTGTATGTTGTTTTCATTGAGGCGTGGTGGGAACGATGCTGCCATGTTGGAAACGACTTTATTCGTTATACCTACTTGTAATAACTCGGACACCGCTACCGACTTCCGCCCTGGCCGATCACGTGGGGCTCAAAAACGAGAAAATGCAAAGAATCCAGTTTTTAGTCGTTCCGTGAAACCAGGGTATAAGGTATCATAGTCGATCTCAGCAAAGTCAATTCAATAAAATAAAATTTTGTTCAATTATTATTTTCCTGACCTGGTTAGAGGCCAAAAAACACCTGAAATTGCTGGATCGAAAACGAACTTTTCATCAACCCTCCTGGCTGTGCGGAGTACAACCCATAGGGCTCCGATTCCCTGTTTGAGCTGTGGAGGCGGGGTTAAACATACACACAAACATACAGACAGACAGACACGAGATTCCTAAGAGCTTCTCCTTACGGTGATCCCTAAAAATGTAACGTTGTAAGGAAATGAATCTTTCAATTCTTTCAGAGATCTCTTTTCTTTTCTTCATTTCCATAGGCAAAGGCACTTGGATCTTGTATACTTTGTTTTCTTTCTATTCTGTTTTGTTACATTTCTATCCTGCATTTTATTTAATAGTATGGTTTTCCAGTTCATGAATTTCCTTTTAAATTCTAAAAGACCTTAAAGAGGCTTTCAATTTTTTTTACTGTCTTTTATCCTCCTTACGTAGAGTTATCATGTTTTTCCTGGGTTTATTATAAGATAAAGCTGAAAAATTAAGGAAAGATTGGAAAGTAAATATTTAATTCACTTGTCAGGCTTAACAGTCTGTCATAAATATGTGCTTATATTAATCAAAAAAAAACTTAAACAATTATTAACTAACAAATGTTGAACCTCCACTGCCTTTCCTAGGTTTTAATATATTTTATCTCTATTATTGTGGCTACATTGTTTAGAGATGATGTAATATATTCAGAGCCCGGAATATCTATCTCAAATGTGACTTCTGAACGTAAGATTTCGTTGATTTTAAGTGTAAATAATTGCTTTAATTTTATTACTAATCCTAATGTTACAGTTTTAGAACGTAAAAACTGTTAAAATATTCAGAGAATAAATTAGAATTCAATATTTTCTTTATGACAAATGATACTTCGCCTTAGGACTGCTTCATTAATGTCCTAAGGATGTAAAAGCAAATTCACCTATTTACAAGAGAATCTAAATACACCCTCTCGGGAAATTCTGCTGCTATTTACTCTACGAAGAACTAACACCGTTATAAGGTTTGCTTATTCAGTGAAATAGCTGAAGGGAGTAACTTATATCTGTGGGAAAACCAAAGATTATAGAATGTTTATTATAAAAGCATTCTAACTGACGGCTAATTGTGAAATCTTGATCTGATTTTTAACAAGAAATTATCTAAAATCAACAACTGCTTGAATCTGTAATGATCCCAATTTGAAAGAAGAAATACTCGGATTGAACCAACAAACAAAGAAGCAAACAAATAAAACTTACAAAGAAATGTAACGGATGTTGCTGGAGTCGATTTGGAGAATGGCAAGAATGCAATATTCAGTTTCCACCCATTTCATCGTCAATTTTGAAAAAAAAAAAAGATAACTTCAGATATTATTCTTAGAAACGCATAATATTCTTAGATTAATAGAACTCTATGTAATTATCCTTTAGATCTTTCGATTATATTCATAAATGGGTTTCTATTAGAAAATGAAAAATTAGTAAAAAAAAATTCAAAAACTAGCTTTTTAATGCGCTTAGATTATAAAACAGTAAATAAATAATTTACGTGTGCTTTACCACATAGAAATATTGCTACAATAATCAAAATTAAGCTTCAGAAATTTAATTGCGAATAGTTTCGAATATTTTTTAGTTTCTTATTACAATATTACTTTTTTGTCGCGTATAATGTAAGCAAAAAAATTTGATTGGGGTAGTATTCGGTATAATAGTTCGCCCAGGAGAATTGTGTACTAATTGACATGTACATTGTTGTTCTGGAATGTAAGATGAAAGAATGTATTCTCAAAATATACACGAGGTTTGCTGACAATTAAAGTGCAGGCATACCCTGGAGTTATGTTAGTTTAGGTTCTTAGATGCCGTAATTCGAAAATATCCGTAAAGCGAAGCATGCTTTTTTTTTTATTATCGATATATATATATATATATATATATATATATATTTACTGCACTGTAATTATCACATAGGTGCGTAATCGACGTAAATAAGATATTCATTTAACTTAATAACACGAAGAAAAGCAATATATCAGGCCGTTAAAGAGCCGTAATTCCGAAGCAAGTGCCGCAATACAAAATGTCCAAAAGTCGAAGAGCCGTAACTTCGATTACGATGTCTTCTTACTTAATTACAGCCTTTGGCGTTGAGTCGTAACGAAGGGACATTTGGAAAGAAAGTACCCAACAAGATGAGAAGACATTTACTGCAATAAATTAGGATAAATTGTAATTAATTCCAAAATCTGACAGAACAATAACCTTGAGTCTTACAGATATTCGAAACAATGGAAAAAATAATTTCCTTTATTGTTAAGTTCAAAACTATGTTGGCAGTTGTTATCATTTAAGCCACTTCAAATCATTCAACAGTTTCAGCCAATAAACATAAAGAACTCGACAACCCTAACTTAAAGCGCTATTTATGAAGTTTCTACTGAGAATTATGTGATTCCAATTTCATTCATAACATGAGTTTGTTGATTTTTCGAATGAGGTAATTGCCAATCTATTCTGGGGAATAAAAGTGTTTCTATGAATGATTTATCTTTGAATGGTTCATCAGGAAACATCGAAGTTGGATATTGTAGTGGAACATACGACAAATATTTTTCGAAGTGAGTTAATTAGTGGAAATGAAGTTCATGGCCATCCTTAAGGTAATGGACGAGTTCTGCTGGGTGTGGTTTAGTCAGATCCTCATTTGCCTTCGATATCGGATAAAAACGATTGATCGCCATTCAGTTCTAAAGAGGAATTCCACTACAATTGTTTTCAATACGGCATGAAGCAATGCTAAAAAAAGAAAAAAAAATACAAGAAAATTACAGTTGGTGTACGAATTTTCGTAGGCTTCTATCAACTCAAAAAATATTTTTTTTTAAATACTCGCCTTTAAATACAGATTGTACAAATATCGTTAAAAAATAATATTACAGTACTCTACTTCTAATCTTAAAATTTCAGTTCTCCAGGATAAATAATTGTTGAAAAAAAATATGGTTTTACTTTTGTTTATTTATTTATTTATTTTATTTTTTAAATATCTTTTGTAAAAACAGGAAAATGGTTATGTTTTCGAATCTTCTCTAACTGCGGTTTAATTCTTGTTGATATTTTGGTGTATCACTAATGGGAGCGAGAGTGATTACTGTAAGATCAACTCTAAATATACAAAGTATATCATTCTCTCAAAATACTGAAGAGAACAATAAAGAAAAAAGACAAAAAAACAAACAAAAACAAAACAATATAGTATTTCAAAATTCAGAATAATACGTATTAATTGAATATAGTACTTTAATAAGATTTGAAGCTTTCCTGGCGTCGACAAATAAAAAACTCTTTTCGGGAAAGAGGTTATAGCCCCGATATCTCCATTCAGTTCCCTGAAGATGGACGTGCAAGTCTACGTCCGAAAGCTCACTATACTGCTCTCATCTGGTTGAGAAGAATTTTCAATATAATACTTTGTGGTTGCATGTTCATCTAATTTGCAATTATATGCAGTACTATATAATGTGAGGAATAGCATTTAAACAAAAATTATACAAGTTTTTTGGGAGGAAATTTAGAACTGATTATTGTTTATCAGATTTACCTACCATAGGCCATTAATCTTTAAATCCAGAAGAAATCTGACTAGAAAAGATTTTTATCCCTTAAATCAGATATTTAATAGTAATTTTCTAATATCATTTAGGAATTGAAACTGAAAACAAGTTGTCTTGTGACTGACAGTTCCCATGATTCCATTCGGTCACGGAAACAGTTTAAAAACGAGAACAGACGAGAATGAATAAATAATGCAGGTCCATTCCTTGTGAGTTGTTTTTGTCATAAACTTTTGATTAGTTTCAGAAATAAAAGAAATATTTTGAAAAATTAAATTTCTCGAAAAAAAGAAATATCACAAATTATTGAAAAATCCATTAATGTTAATCTTGATATTTAATTAAACTAATGTATATTTTGTCCGATTTGGCGAAATATGTCGACACCAATCAGATGCTTCAAGTGACAAATAATTCTAACAGTATCAAGTATATAATAATCAGAAAATAATAAAGCACTATTAGTAAGAAATAGTAATAATAATAGTAAGAATTAAATACGGAAGGAAAGAATACAAAGATAGTTTATAAAAAAATTATTAAAACTTTTAAAAGTTATTAAAAAAGTTTATAAAAAAATTGTTGTAGTTAAGTTAATATCAAATCACTTACCGTTAATTATTAAAGAATTTGTTAGTACTGCTACATTAATATTATAATTTAAGTGCTGATATCCAATAATTATACTAACCGTTAATCTGTGTTCATTTCATACAGTAGTATCCTGCTTTACTTGTTACCATATTTCTTGCTCAGAATAGTGATCTCGTAGGTGCGCTGCTCGACTCGCTCCATGTTTATCTTTAGGTTAATATTTTGAAATTATCTTCACTTCCTACAAAAATTACAGTAATCTTCATTTTCTTATCCACGCAACCTCTTTATATATGCAATATTTCGTACAGAACGATTTCTGAACTTCTTAAGGCATATTTGAAATAAATCGTATGTGCTTAAATTTTGAATTCGCAACAAAATAGACAGATATGAAATAAACAAAAAAAATATTCGAACTTTGCTTTATTATGTAACACCTTTTAAAACATTCCAACGCATAATTGTTTACTTATAGTCCTTTTGCTTTGTCCTTAAAACTATTAATAATAAACGTCTCTATAATAAATCTAGTTTCTCTCAATTTAATTTCCACATACAAAAAACAGAAACGCATATAACTAATAAAAATTCACTGAGCTATTTTAAGGGTTCATTGTTTTCTTTGTTTGTTTTGTATATTGTCCTCCTTCACTGAGCTGGATGTACTGGGCGAGTCGGACTGATGAGAGTTATGTAACTCGAAACAGTACTGTCTCCGATTTCCAGTGTTCAATATCAAAAAATAGCTCAGTGAATTTTTGTTTAGTTACGTTTTCTTTTTGTGTAATAAGTCTTTATGAAGTTACATTTCTTTTTGTTTTTAATTTGAAAAAAGGATCTCAACCATTGGAGATCTGTCTGCTCCTGAAATATGCCTGAAGTTCCAAAGATATCATTCTGAATGAAAATATTATCTATATAAAGAAATTGTACAAGGAAATGAAGATTAAAGTTATTTATTCCCTTTGGTAGAGAAGTAGCTAGAGGCGACAGATCAACATTTCCAAATGTAGGCGGAAGAACGTTTATTCTTTTTTTTTTCATGGTATATTGTACAACAGCATGAAACTTATTTTAAATACAGGCAGTAGTTCATCTTAAGCTTCGCGAATACCATCCGATTTTGCACCAATTTAGTTGGTGAATTCGAATTGGTCCGATTTTGTCAGGTTAGAATACCATCCAACTCGCAAATGAAGTCGGCCGCGATAGCAGCAATCCCATAATTCAATGCGTTTCCCCCAGCAGCTGTGGAAAATCCGAAAAAAATCGAGATTTTGAAACCTCTCTGATAAATTCTGCCGCATACAATCACTGCATTTCAGTATAAACTTTATTTATGAGTGAAAGAAACTCGCAATACTCCGATATTCATTGTGTACTCGCTTGTCGTCGATTCGAAGCGGTGATAATCGTATATGGACGCCATTTCTTTCCATGGGCGTGAAGTCATGACTGACGTGTTCCAACGCTGCCCTGTGATAAGTAAGTTTATTTAAGACTTAATGCTTACTTTTAGCGTAGATTCTACTTCAAGCTGATCAGCAATTGATGGATGATTAAAAACAAAATCATCGAAGTAGCAGTCGTCCTCGGATACATGAAGGATCTCGGGGAACAAGCTCCTAAAACATATCACGAGCATTTAGACTGAAATATCCTAAATAAGAGATAATCTAATTGTCAACTTCAGAGCAAAGAAAAACCTTTTTAATCTGATCGTAGATTCATGTAAGAATCTGAGAGAGTGAATAAAGTCAGCATTACTAGCTACCATTGTTAGAGAAAAACATTGGTTTGACCTCATTAACCGTTGATATCATTGATATGTTGTAGAGAATAAGAGAAAAGAGTCATTCTATAAATAAGTAATAGAATGAGAAAGCGCCCTAGTCAATTAGTTAGGAGTATTCCAAATTACTATATAATCTATTTCTGTCTTTCTTACCTGTTCTCTTATGATGATAGCACACTGTTTAAACTACTCTGAAATACATAAATATGGAGTTTATGGTCTGCTATCATCGTGTATTGGAGACCGATCATGCAACGCTGGAACATCAGTTTTATGGACTGGGGTTGGAGTGGGATATTCTAAGTTGGATCATATGTAAGTAGTTTATCAATTTTCAAGAAATCAGCAGCCATTTTTGTAGAGATGAAAGCCATTGAGACCAAACTAAATAAGCCTACACTTTAAGTTTGACCATAAAAAAAGCAATGTATAACATTTTGTGAAAATCCGTCCAGCCGTTTCAGCGTGATACGATATAGGCCTATATAAATATCAATATTAAAAAGGAGTTTAAGATTGAAGACATGAATTCAAGTCAACAAATTCCTAACTGTTCAATGTTTAGCTTGTTTCACTATATATTCTTAGTTAATCTGTAGAATTAACTCATTCAATCCGTTTTATTTGTATTTCATGTGATTATTATCTATTTATCCTATCTATCTCCGCATACAAATATTAATTTGTACATTGTGGTTAAATTATATTAATAGTGCTAGGCGGCAAATTTATTCGGTGTCCAAGTTTATTCGATATAGTTCGCAGCGAAAGCTGTTGAAAAATATCGAGAGAAATGAGAATTTAGATTATCTGAAACCGCAATCAATAGTAGATCTAATGGTCGATTTATGTGTAGATAATAACATGATGGATCGATTTATCTATTGGTGCTTTTTCAGTGATTAGGCAATCGTTTACAGAATTGGAACTTTTTCTTTTCTGTAATTGGCTTAAAATTTTGTTAATATTTATTAGGCATCGTGGACAATATTAATAACAATAATAATGATAATAAATTTAACTATTATCTTTTAATCATTCACGCTTTGGTTCCACACTCAGTGGAACTAGACTGCGGGCTGGAAGAAACAGGTTCAAATCCCTTCGGAATTCAGGAATTTTCCACCGATTAGCCTATTTCCTGTCAGAAAAGGCGCTAGAGTTCTTACAGATCCATGTAAAAGCGGTTTCTTATCCTATGTTAAAGGCGGACGAGCATTGAAATGGCCATTCCATCTCCGATATTTTGAATGGCCACTGGACGTCTAACCATAAACTTTGGAAGTTCTATAAGAAGGAAGTCCTTATCTATGTACCTTGTCTATCTTGATACGTTATAAGGAAATAAAAAAGTAGTTTAAATCTCCAAAGAACACCAAATATTCTTCTTATTAATTATTAAAAAATGTCGTAATCACTAATGGGACAATTGGTTGTAAGTTTTTTGTAATACTTGGGATTCAAAAGTTTCCGGCGATTCAGATGAAAGGCACTTACCGACGGTGTCTCATCTTTCAATTGTTGATAAATTGAAATTTACTATTGTTTCACCCTAGTAATTCCATCAAGGCATCAATGATGTCATATTTTCTTCTATCTTTAGTTTTTATTTACGCCGCCATCTTAAATGACATTGAAATATCAATTTTGTAATACACAGGAAGTTCCCATGTCCATAAATATGCTCATCAGGTTGCAGGAAGATGTTTCAAAAGTCATTAGGAGGGAAAAACATAGGCGGAAACATAGGCTTAATCTTAAAAACCTTTCTTTCTTTCCTTCAGAAAATAGGTTAAAAAAAAAGGGGTCATCTTCTAATGCAACTTTCTTAGAGATTACATAACCAAAGAAAGAATTGATTTTATCTCGTTTCTTTTAGCCGAAAAGCTTCTTGAGAAGTTTTAAAGCACTTGGATACTTTAATTATGTTGAAGAAGTTTGAATTTAGACATTGGCATTGTCTTGGGAGGCATTGGAACGAACGATAGTACTAATTTCTTCCGATGAATGCCATTCGTTCTTTCTGTTCTTGAGACGGGACTGTTCTAGACAGAGAAGGGAGTGATGATCCATCAACCTAATCCCGATCGTCGCAGCAGGGACTATAATCCTCTTTGCGATGCATACAGTTATCCTTGGCCGAATCCTGCTTCTTCACTCCCACAACTTAATATCAGTGCCCCGGCTTACAGCTCCGTTGATCCATTCTCAGCTCGCCCTCTATTGATTCCCAATGTCCTCCCTTGGCTGCTCTGTACTCCTCCGCATATATTGACATCTCCCAAAACCTCAATCGAAGTTTTAAGTAAGAAGACTTCACTCTTCCCCGATTCCAAACTTCTTTCCGATATTCTCTTTTCGATTTGTTGATGGTCTGGAGAGTGAAAAGAAACAACTGCACCATTGGGAGAAAAGAAAGAGAAAAGAACACGAAAACAATTGGAAAAACGGGATAAATTTCCTTCATCTTCGCATTCGATTGGCATCGAGGTTTTTATAAGGAATGGAAGTAATTGACAGGAATTTGATACTTGGTCAAATGGAAGAATATTCCCGAAAAATCCTATTTCTTTTTAAAATTATATCCCTTACAGTTTATCAAAAGGAAAAATCATACGCAAATATAAAGACTAATAAATTTAATGTGCGAGAGGTAAAATCCATTTGGATAATAATAAATCACAAACTTTGGTTAAGTAGGAAATATAACACAACGTTTCGGCAATTACAGTACCAATTGCCATTTTCAAGTTACAAATAACAAATAGAACGGAAATAAATAAACAATCTGTTTTTTAAAAAAGAGTTCGAATACATTATTGATGGGGAAAAGGGGAAGGAAACATGAGTAAACAAAAATATAAAATGATTACAATAATATTTGTAATAACAAGGACCTGGTATGATATAATGCGTAACATTACAAAGAGTATATAATCTTTCTTCTCTAAATTTTAACTTTTCTTTCCTTTATTAAGGTAATACTGCTTTCCCAAGAGATAAAGACTGGGTTTGGCACACTGCCAAAATAATGGAACAAGTCGAAGGGGAGAATTACATTCTAAAAGCTTATTATCCATGTATTTCTTATTCTGTGTGTGTATTTTATTCTCGCGTTAATTTTAAACTGAATTTTGTGCAGTAATTTCTTCACTTTATGCATCTCTCCTTTATACGTCGTTTGTTTCTGTTCTTGTCGGCACATACTCATCTCCCCTATTTTCACGTTGAGAAAGAGGTGGCAGCGACCAGTAAAACACGTGACCAGTCTCTTTCGTCTGGCTAAGCAGTACGCATATGACTGTACGTGTGTAATACGATAATAGTGTAATACTTTTGTGAACTTTTGAGGCTTTTTCATTTCCAGTTGTACTTGTAATAACATGCCAACATTACAGTGTGGGCGTCTTCTTGTTGACAACTAACTTTTCACTTTGTTGCTTTTTAATATATTATTGACCTAATTATTGGCAACGAAGTCCGAGTTTCGTTTAGATAAATGTAACAAAGAAAATGGGAAGTTATGTTTTATTTTACTCTGCACAAAAAATAAGTGAATTCCTTCCACGTAGCAATGATTAGTTCGTTATAGCATTTCAACAACAAAAGCTTTATGAAAGCAATCAAGTACAGAATTTTCATTTGCCCAAATTTCCGTAGGTCCTTATTTTCCAAGATTTCTAATATTGCCATTTGTGGTTATTTTCCGGATACAATTGCCACCCTGACGACGGAAGATTACAATATCTATTAATATGTCTGTTAACCGTATCTGTAATTTTCATTAGATACACATTTGAACAGTGTCTATTGAAAAGAGATTGCAGTAGACCTACATCTTAAAACTTGGATATTACATTGAGAAATTTTTATATTGACTGAAATGTTATTGTAAACGAAATATTTGGTGAAGTATTAACTAACCTTGCTTAGTTAATCAATCGAGGCCCAACGTCGACAACGCGAAACATGGAAGCTTCTTGTGAAAACGTGAACTGTTTTCTACAGAATGAACCAATGAAAACTGCCAATACAAACTGTATGGAAATTGAATAATTAGAATGATCGTTTGATAAAATGACATTTTACTTTTGTAATATTTTGCGATAGGAAGATACGGTTATGCATTGATGGAAATTAAAGATGTACCTTTTTTTTATGTACATGTATGTACTAGATTACACTTTTAAAACTAAATTCAAATGAATATACTTAGATCAGTCATGAAAATCCATTTATTGAATCAAGTATTTTTTCAGATTTCATAAATAACCCTTTAAAAGAAATAAAGAAATCATCTAAAATTTTTTTAGTGATAAAGATGGAAGCTATTAGTATGTGTGTGTGTGTGTATAAACGCCCTCCACATCTCAAACAGGGAGTCGAAGCTCCATGAGTCATACCTCGTTGACTTCACGATGACCTGGAGATTTGGAAAAAAAAAATTGCGACTTCCGTTCCAAGCTGTTTCCGGTTTTAGATGGGTCTGGGAAATAGTAATAATTGGACGAAAGTGATACCTGCAATGAATCGACTAAGTTGGTTCTGGATTACTGGAAATCTGGCTGAAGAGTCCCAACAAGGATGAAACAGCTATCCTAGACTCCCCTAGATGATAAGCTCAAGGCGTCAAAACTAATCTATAAACAAGCTTTTATTTTTCCATCTTTATCTAATAAACGCTACGGCTTGCAGAGCATGTTCTCTGAAGTTAACGGATATCTTTCTAAAACTTTTTATCAGAGTAAATCACTAGATAAATAAGGCCGAACATACAAGGAGTGATACTAAAATTACATATACTTATTATCGCAGATGATAAGCACAAGGAGTGAAAACTAACCTACATGTAAGCTTTTATTTTCCATATTTACAATTAATTGCCTACACGTTAAACTTGATTATCTTTATTAGATAAATTTCCTTTATATTGTTTCAAAAACAGGAAGAAACATAGTCAAAGCATCAGCTGTGACAGGTTTATAATGAAGAAAATAATTTTTTCTTAATTTTCTGTAGAAAATTAGCAGTTGTTCATAAAATTTCGTTGAATTCCAATTTTCATGATTATGGGATTATTTTTTATCGGTACAGATTGACAGACAGACAGATCAAAGACCACAACACTAAAGTCCGAACGAAGACTTTTTAGGTCCCAAGAATTATATCAAAGCAATAATTATTTTTAAAAGATTAATTTAACGTGTGTAAAATGCAATTGACGTATTTAAAAATGGAGAGGTCAACACACACCTATTAATAATTATTAAATTTTAAGACACTAAAAAAACAAACATAAACAACAGTTTCAGCTCGCCTGCGAGCCGTTGATAAGTGATTTCTTACAAGATTACAAACAGCTTATATATATACAAGTTGGCCAATAGAAAAACTGAAAAGTGAGGTGATGCAATCAGGCCTGACATCTGACGGACAGGAACGGAACTTCATGAACATATGACAAATGATCATCTGGAAACGGGAAAAGGTGAATTCCAACTTGAAGCAACCAAATCAAACAGGAAATGCAGCTAGGCTGAACCCGGGAAACCTAGGAAAAAAAAACAAAAACAAAAAGATCAACAACACTTCTTTTTTGTATATACACAAAACCAAATAATAATAAAAAAGAAGTGGTGTTGGTATGTTTGTGCTTTTTTTCCCTAGGTTTCTCGGGTTGAGCCTTGCTGAATTTTCTTGTTTGATTTGGTTGCTTCAACTTGGAATTCACCTTTTCTAGTTTCCAGATGATCATTTTGTCATACTGTTCATGAAGTTCCGTTGCTGTCCGTCAGATGTCGGGTCGATTGCATCACCCACTTTTCAGTTTTTTTATTGGTCAACTTGTATATATAAACTGTTTATAATCTTGTAAGAAATCACTTACCAACAGCTCGTATGCGAGCAGAAACTGTTGTTTAAGTATATTTTTTAATGTCTTAAAATTCAACAATTATTGATAGTATGTGTGTTAGCCTCTTCATTTTTAAATGCTTCAATAATTCTTCAAATAACTTTAAAACTTCTACAACATATATCAAATTCTTCAAACATAGACACAAACATCAATTATCACCAATATTTCGTTCTTTTATTCAAAGAACTTTCTCAAGGTGTACATAAGAAGAAA
>JAFIDM010005346.1:51989113-52038178 GCA_023159025.1 Thereuonema tuberculata | reverse complement strand
TATAATTTATGAATATCTTTTATTGACATCAGAAAGGGTCTCCAAGTCAGTTATCTTAATCTGTCACAAATTGTTGACTTAACCCTCACTTACACGGCTTACAATTATAACAATTTTACACGGGTGGTGCACTGAGTGCGCCACCTCGTTTTTTAGCAATCAATGTTAAATAAACTGTTATTCGTCAAACTTTTTCCGTCTAAATGTTATTGTTTGGATTCAGTAATAATTAAATAAGCATGCATCCATAAAAAATTTATTACAAAACCACTTGAAATATTTTTATAACTGAAAAATGCATTTTTGTTTTCGTAACGGATATCTTGCATGAAACTACATAAATAATGTTCAAAACTTTTTCTGTAGGTGTAATAAAGATCTAAAAGATACATAAGAAAGTAGTCAAAAATTAAAAAAAATGTTTTTATTAGTTTTTGTTTTATAGATATTTTTTATGGAAAATTTACTTACATTACTCTGTAGCATTTTGTTCTTCCGAAGTAACTTCTTCCCCCATATCAGGCCCATAATCACATTCTGAATCAGAATCATGGTCACTATGCTAGGACAGAAGGGTAGGTGGCGGGCCAGCCCCCTCCTATGTTGCTACGTGATTTTTTTTTTTACTTTATTGTTGCATTTGAGGGTTAAACTGCATTCTCAGGCGTCTTTGTTCTAACTCTTTGGTTTTTTTTAATCTTAAGGTTTTTTAATCTTTAAAAATTGCAAAATTTTTAAAATTACAGGCACTTATTTACAATCATAAATTCGATTTCCGACTGTTCTCTCATACGACAGTTTTCAATGTACATCATTCCGCCGATTTTTGCGACAGATAATTCACGGATAGGACACTTCTGTACATCCAGTTTGCTTACAAAACATGGTACGCCCTGCATTTTTATGTTACGCTATGTGATTAAGTGGATATTAAACTGTTTTTAACTGTTTTTAAAATCCAAAGTAACATAACCATTTCTTATGTCAGAACTAGTACGACTTGTTTGATTTACACTGCTCGTAATCGATTATTACAGTGAAGTATATGCAACGATAAGTTAAAAAAAAATAAAAGCCAGTGCTCCGCAATCCGACGACCTTTGTATTATAACGGCGGTCGGAAACTTAACACGGATATAGGCCCTACCTGTATGCAATAAGTATTGGCAGCCGACAACACGAACAGATGCATACAGGCTGTATCAAAACTCTCTGTACAAATTTTAATGGGAGATAGAGAGCAGCAAGACAAACCTCTTTCGTATATGAATGTCCACTAATGCCGCTATTACCTGGCCACCAAGATCGCCCGATTTAACATACATCGATTTCTTCCCCTGGGGATACATGAAGAACCTCGGATACAAGATTCCCATTGACTGAAATGAAGACCTTGTCGCAAGAATCGCTGTCGCTGCTGAAACTGTTCGCGAAATGATGGGAATCTTTCAGAATGTACGGCAATCAATGCTTCGACGCTTGCAATGCTGTTGACTTCTGCAACTTTGAGCACCATGTTGTTCACACTTGTTTTCAATTCATTTAGGTTTCTCTTGGTGTTCCGTATATGCTGGAGAGTCGCTGAATAGCGCTCTCCAGCACCGAAGGTTGCCGTCAACGAACATGCATTCATAGACGAAAAAGTTTTGTCATAAAGTCCCTATTTCCCTTTAAAACTTGTACAGGGAAATTTTGTACACCCTGTACACAGGGTGAATCTAAAATAAATAACTGCGGTTGCGGGTTCCCATACCAAATGAAGTAAAAAAGATCAGATAAACATATGACCAGAAGTGCATGGTTGATGAGTTATTCCAATCCAAAGAAACGAAGCCAGACTACAATGGAAACAATGGACATGAACATTATCTTTATTGATAGCATGAAGTTCGTACAAATACCACAATGCTGTCACCGCACACGTCTTAGTAAATGTTCAAAATGTCCTCTGTTGTCTATTGTTCCGTTGTACTTTCTTTGTTTCTTTTGATTGGAACAACTCGGCGACCATGTACTTCCGGTCATATGTTTATTTGTTCTTTTTTGCGTCATTTGTTATGGGGAACCCGTCCCCGCAGTTTGTCCCTCTATTTTAGATTCACCCTGTGTATTAGTGCTTTGCAAAGAACTTCAACAGTGTAATTTTAAAGTAAAACGTAGTATTATTTGAAATGTAATTAAAAATTATTAGCTTTTAATCTTGAAGAGCAAATTTTGAAATTTAGCTGAATTTTGTTATTTTCCCTTACATTTAGGAGAACCTCTTTGTGCTCGTGTTCTTTTCTTTTCTTTTTGTTCATTTACTAATCATTTCCTTAATGAAACCTTCAAGAAAGGATTTTAACAGCAAGGAGCAGCTTTTATCGCCGAACAATCGCGAATTCAACCTTCGGAACTCCCTTTAAGACAAAATTGTTCTTTGTCTTTATTGCCCTGGTGGGCATTTGAGAAACTAAAGCAAGAAATTGGAAAACGCTCCAAGAATTCGTCTTTCTAGGATTTGGAAGTCGATGAAATTCAGGAAATTTGGTTGATTAATTTCTTAGAAATATTAAGAAAATTAACAACTATTACAAAAAAGCTTCAAGATCTCAAAAAAAAAAATAATTAATAGAAAAAACTATCTCAAATTTACTTTTTTACCATTAAGTAAATGCTTCTGTGAACTTTATTTCTACCATGTACTGAAGGAGAATAAGGTCTTCCCAGTGCTAGTCAGGAATCTTCGCGACTAGTTCTACAGAAAAAAGTGCTTTTCTAAGATTAATATTAGATTACAAAGATCGCACTGGTTATGAATAATTAATAATAAGAATGGAACGAAGTTTTGTTACGTTCTGAGGTTTGAAATACAGTCATCTTTTCTAAATTACCAAACAAATAATCTAAAAATAAATGCATCCTATGTTATTTTATAAAGTGGTCCTATAAAGAGTCCTATTCCAAAATCTCTTTCATTTAATTTTCAATATCTTAGCTCTACATTTACAATTCCAGATTCTAAATTTCCAATCTGAGTATTTTATATTACTGAAGTTTTAGAAGATATTGTATGTAAGTGAACATTTTGAAGGCAGCATTGACGATAAAAGTTAATATCTCCATTAGATCGTTGGAAAACGTTAGCTTTAATGGAGCTTGTTAGCTTCGTTCCTTATTGAAGTGTACCTGGCAACTTAGTTTGCATGCCTACGCAACCTTGTGGTTTTCGTACGTGTCCTGCGTACAGATTCCAAGAATAAATTATCTCCGTCGCAGGAATGATGATTGTCGTAACTTAGGACAACACAACTTCCCTAATTAATTATTTAACTGCGCTGACACTGTACGAAAAGGTACATGACAAAAGTCACTTGATTCTCCACCTGAATGTCTGACGTTCCCTCTGCATTGCTATCACGTTCAAATATAATATCCAAGTGAATTTTTGTGAAGGAACAATGAGACATCTTTGGAATGTCTGATTTGCAATAGGGAACCAAAATAGCGCTGCCGAAAACTGGTGTTGGAATAGAAAGAAACAACACCACAAAGCGGTCGTAATAGAGAGCAGTAAAAGCGTTCTAAGGCCGAAGTAGGTTTGTGGTGGTGTATTCTCCAAAGTATAAGTCCTTTTAAGTTGTTGACTTAAGACCTGCTTTTATAAAATGACTGCAAACACATTCAGAAAAGGCGCGAATTAATTATCTTAAATTTCGTGGCGTGTTTCATCGTTAAAATATAAAATGTAATTTTCTTTAAGTAGTTAACATGTAAGTAGGGTTAGTTTTAAGTGGTAAGAACTTTTCTTTTTCTTTTGTGATGTGCTATTTTAACTTAAGAGTGCAATGCTTGATTTTAAAGATTCTTGATAACTGTAGGTTTCTGAATTCTTTATTTGATATAAAACAGCTTTGTTTAAGAATATCCGTATAATTTAGTTCATTTTTAGAAAGCTGAGTATAATTGCAAAGACAATTTTTAACGATCTCGTAGCAAGGAGCTATTAGAATTCCCGCTTGTGTTTTATGTATTGAAGTAAGAATTAATAAGTAAGGAAGTTATAACAAATATTCTTTCACGACAATTACTTAAAAGTCATGAAAAAGTCATGAATATAAAAGTATTTTAGATGAAAACTACTAAAACAAATGTTTATTTATGATATCTCAGATATCTATTGTTAAAAAAATTATTCGAGGTACTTATTTTAGAAAATAGGATGTTAAAGTAAGGCTGTATAGTTTAGAAAAATAGGTATTTTTAAAGATTTATTTATATTACTTAAGACGCAGAGTATAATAGATTATAAGTTTTGATACTTTACTGATTAATTGGTCTTTAATGCTTGAATTCAAAAGTTCCCAATCTGATGTATTCCTAATTGGATGAAATATGAAGTAAGGTACGTAACAATTTCCCTAAAATCTTAATTTCTTTTCTTTTCCTATGATTCAGGTCAATTTAACAAAAAATAGAAAAAAAAAGCAAATGTAAACACTTTTTAGGCCTAATTATCATTGCACAAAAATACTGAGATCTTTATGAATACGTTGACTATTGTTAAGTGAGAATATTTTCACTATTTTTGGCTTTTATTTTATATTAGCAATAAATTAATTATTTAAATTATTTATCAATCGGTTTTAATTGAAAACGATCCGAAGGGTAATCTCTAAATCCACTTAGTCTCGTAGAGTTCATATTATCAAGTAAACATTTCTCAGTACATTATATCAACTTTACAATATTTGCCTGCGAAAAGGTAACTGAATACGGGGCTATATCTTTCAATGCCACCCACCTAATCCATCATTCCCGGTTAATAAAGCTTAGCCCATCTTGACAACGTGAATGCTCACTGTTGACATGTAAAGGCGGACCGTATCATTCGCCATATATTACGTTAATGGAAGCAGGTCAGATTACACTGGCCATTTGCTTAATGAATCTTAGATGAGTTGGCCCCAAGGTTGTGACACTGTGGCTCTAATTAGGCTTGTTTCTTGGGGCTGGAGCAGGTTTTTGCCATCTACCCCCTTCTTCTTTGATTAATTCGGTTAATTAGTTTAAAGACGTAATTGGCTTACTGATTAATACAGTTGTGTGGCTAATTCATGGCCCGGCTGAATCCAGAGCTTCCTTCCAAGCACCGACAAACTAACAGCTCAAAGGCCAAAAAATCTTGGCTATTCTTGAGGGAAGGAATCTGAGCTAGGCATTTGCGGTGTAATTACAGGAACGTTTTCACCGGTTTTTTTTTTCCGCTCTCATTGTTTTGTTTCAGCGGAAATTTTAATCAAAAAACAGTTAAATTTATGGCGGTGTAGAAATTACGATTCCAGAATAAATGAAAGTTGAATTTGATCTTCTGGCTTAAAGAAAGAAAGAAGAGATGTTTCAGGTTAATGATTCAATAAATAATAAACAACCATGAAAGAATTTTAAAAGTTATAAGGTTAAAAGACGTACTAAATGACGTTTTGATGCTCAACTACTAGACGAGACCTCTTTCTCAATAAACGATAAGCGAAGCTTATGATAATCGTCCTTAACGGAGTCGTCAGAAGGAGGTTCAAGTTTGTTGTTTAAGCATCCGAAGTCTTGTTATTCCAATTAACATTTGTCCATTTGTTTGTTTGTATGCGCATCACGCTAAAACTGCTGGTCGGATTTCTATAACAGGTTTATGTTGGTCTCCATCCCTGATGTCCCTCAAAAAATACTTCTCCCTAAAAAAACTGGACTGATTCCTTAAAGTTTGATATGATGATTACTTTTGACCCTCAAAGCTGAATTCTCAAAATTACGCGATGAATAGCTGAGCGTATACTTAATAGAAAAAAGGATGCTAGTAAGATGCTAATGTAAATATATCATTTTCAGCCATTTTGTTTTCACTTTTGAAAAAAAAGGTTCTTCCAGTTTTATAATTTACTTTAATTCTTCCTTTGCTTTTCAAATGCATTTCACGAAAACTTCTAATTTTGTCTACCATGTGAAAGGACTTGTTGTCTTGACCTCTGTTGTTCTTGACTTTGTGTCAACTTGCTGAACTTGTTTGGAATTTGCATTGTTTTACGTTTTTCTTTATCCTTATCCCGCCCAATTCGATTACAGCTTCTTTAGAAGCTGGAGGAAGGAGTTACAGCACTTTGTCACAAACCATTCGTTTGTTTCTCTTACGATAATCATTAAATCCCATAAATGAAAGTTTTATCCTTCGTTTTCTTTTCGCCTTTTTTTTTTTCACAGTTTCTTTGTACAGTTTGTATTTATAAGTTTGGTATAACGAAAGTATAACGAAAAGAAAAGAAAACAAAAACGGCACCCGAATAATCAAAATTGCCTTTCCGATTCAATTGTGGGGAGGAATTGGGAACCGTCGTTTCGTTCTTCAACGGACTCATCAGCCCAATCCCGCCTCCCCGATAAAAGACTCGTATTAGGGAAGGTCCCCGCGAACGCTGATGAGTCCGTTGAAGGACGAAACGGCCGTTCCCAATTCCTCCCCACAATTGCATCGGAAAGACAATTTTGATTATTCAGGTGCCGTTTTTGTTTTCTTTTCTTTTCGTTAATCAATTCTCTCGGCATGTTAAGTATTTTCTAATTATTTGTCGTGTAAGTTGTACAGTTTGTCAGTATAATAAAGTAAACATAAGTCCTTTAAAGTCATAAGATTATTGACTGAGAATCCGAAGTCTTCGTTTGCCACTTGTAATTTTTTTTTCTTTATTTGTCTGTTTGTTCGTACACTCACCACCTTAAAACAGCTGGACAGTTTTCCATAAAATCTGTTAGAAATGCATAGTTATTATCCAATTTAAAATGTAGGCACATTTATTTTTACCCTCTCCTCCCCTCAAAAGTGACCAGAAATCCTTCGCTAAAACGGCTGGACTTACTGGTTTAAAATTTGGTAAGTTTCTTTAAATTTTGATCCATCTTAAAACGCGAGTACGCCAGTTGCAGTTTCTATTCCATTTCCTCGAAATTAATCCCCCTGCATCGCTTTGAGCTCAATCCATTTCGCACTAACTATCTGAGCGTATTCCTTAATTAATTTCTTACGACTCCATTCTTCTTGGGGCCTTCCACACAATTGTGATAGAATGATTAATTTAAGTTGTTTCAGAATCATTCTACTGGAATTATGCTAAAGCAACTAAAATAATGAAAATTTAAATTGCTTTACTTAAACTTTTTTATTATTTTACTTATGTTTGTATCTCAAGAAATATCTGATATTAAATGCGGTCACAAAAAGATATTGCCTTTTTAATTAATTAAGTAGAAAATTAGATGAAAATTGACAAGAGAAATTAGTTTAGCGATAAGAAATTCATGAAAGAACTTGTTTTTCACAAAATGTTGCTTTTTTTATTGTCATATTAAGAATACATTCTAATAATGTAAGACATCAGATCAGACAGTTAGTCCTCCTCATAACCACTGAATAGATCTGCATATTTCAGAACTAGAGACGATTCTGTTTCTGAAATCTTCTTCAAGTAAGATCTTGTTGAGAAATTAGTGTCGAAAGGTGATATTTCTTAAGTGAAAAAATTCTATAAGGTACCTCAGCCATATAACGCCATGTATACCTTTAACGCCACCTATCTAATTCTTCATAAATATAAGAGATGGCGGAACTACACTAAAGTAGTTTGCATTGACATGCCATCTAGTGTTGAAGTGAGTTACTAGCAGACCGCCAACATTTTCGAGTGAAATTACATTTCGACTATTTCGTGTCGAGGACTGGTTCTGAAAGGCTGCTACTATATCAAGGTATGATAAAATATAGATTTTTTAATGTTCAGCAAAGATTAACTACATAAAACTATATATTTTCTTGATTCTTGAAGATTCTTCTATGTATATAAGTTAACTTATTTTTAAAAATTCGGAAATTGTAGACAAACAAATGTATCATGTGATCCATGTGCTCAGTAGCGCTTTAACGCCATGGTGGTGTTACTGGTCTACATATACGATTTTAGGGTACGTACGGCATTTATAAGTTACTAATATGTTTCATGAAAATGTAGAAAATGTATTATTAATAATAATAATATTTATTATTTTGCTTTTATAATCGGAAAATGTCGAACTTAATTAATTCTTACATTCCCTCTTTTGTTTTAGCTACAGATTATAAAGACTGCGTTAATTTCAAGTGATTTTTTTATTAATTTTTTACAGAAAGTCAAATTTAGTTGCTTTTTACTGTAATTTTGTGCAAATAATGTTTACAATGATGGAATAATTCTTAATTTTAAATAAGTTAAGTTACTAGAAAGTAGGTGGCGGTAATTGGACCAGGTGTTCTTAATAACGCCAGTTTGCAAAGTTTTTTTATTTGAGTTCTCATACTTCTTCAGCAAAAGTTATCATATGTTTCATTATGGTATGCTTCAAACAGAAGATTAAACTTTCTTGGTCATAATTTTCGTTTTTCGATACACCTTATTTCCAGACTTCCAGTAATTTAAATGTTAAGGTGGCGTTATTTGGGCAGGTAACGTTTAGAAACGTCTAAGAATGAGTATTAATCCCTTCATATCGAAAACGAATTTCCGCGTGTTTAAGTAGTGCCGGCATAGTCGTGCGGTCTAAGGCGGCGGTCTGCCGTGTGGCCGGTGTGCCGGTACCCGGGTTCGAATCCCGGTTGAGAGCATGGATGTTTCCAATTTCCTTTCCTGTGTTTGTCAGCCTCTTCTTCACTTGCTCTTCGGGTCTGACGTTATTCCATAAT
This sequence comes from Thereuonema tuberculata, assembly GCA_023159025.1. NCBI lineage: Eukaryota > Metazoa > Arthropoda > Chilopoda > Scutigeromorpha > Scutigeridae > Thereuonema > Thereuonema tuberculata. Next base: position 52,029,438 of record JAFIDM010005346.1, on the reverse strand, counting down.
GGCGTCCTGAGGAAGGCAACGGGAAACCACCTCAGTATCTTTTCCTAGAAATTCTCGGGAGTCTGCTAGGGGTTCGCCATATTGGGAACATTAGCGCTCCCTGGAACACGGATGCTTCGTTACTTCGGTGCTTACCGTAAAAAAAAAAAAAAAAAATGATTAAAATTAAATGAATTTAAGCAGCTGAAGTAGTAATGTTGATTTCAATAATTTTTTTAAGAAAATGGGAGATTCCCACAGTTTCAACAGATATCGTGCAAACACTAGGGAAAGTCTCCATAGTTTTAAAACCAGCCGAAGTAGTTTCAAATTTACCACTTTGCTGAAAATTGATTAAATCCGAAAATACTTACTTTCTGTTAATTGCAATTAAATGAAAGCATGTGCAAATTCAAAACAGATTATGAGATTGTTATGTACATTATTATACTTGTGATAAAAATACCTTTATTATCTTCATTATTTCGCTTCTAATGTTTGTAGCAATTTTTGTCAGTTTTTTGAAGTAGTTTTCTCCTAAAACCAGTCAGGAATTTATAATATAAAAGATAGATCATATACTATCGAGTGGGGATGTGGATTATTTCACTGCTGTTTGTTTTTCCCAATAGTGTATGACGAACTCTAGCTAAATGCTTCTGAAATAGATGCCTGGACTTTTATTCAAAAATGCATTATTATTAAATGAAAAAAAAAAAAAAGATATTTTGAGTAGATGTATTTTGTGTCCTGAAAAATGCTTTTCTTTTATTACTCCACCATTTCTTATATCTTATCCATAAGTTTTTACCAGCTGCTCTTGACAAACCACAGCTGCAGAATTACAACGTTTTCTTTGAGATACGATAGAATTAGAATCAATTTTAAAAAAAAGTAACAAACTTTCATTATAATTCCATCAAAGGATTTTTCGAACACTCTTTTATTGAAATCACATTAGTAAATAGATCTCAAGTCATTCAAATCAGCTGATAGTCTCTTCAATAACTTAAATTAACTTATTAAATAAAGAAAATTGAAAAGACTTGACGGTACTTTTTAAACGTAAACTAAATTTAAAAAATACTGTGGAACTAAGTACTCTTAATAATTACTAAGTTTAAAATTAGGCAGTACTTAAACACTACGTTAAGATTTTATGTTGTAAAATAACAAAAATACGAAAAATATGTCAATTCATCTTAAATACAGTTTTTTTGACCACTTCAATGTGGGGTCGCTGTCGGCACTGTAAGCGGAGCTTGTGTAATTCCGAAGAGAAGCTTTGGCAGAGAAGGCCGGATGCCCTCGCTGACGCCAACCCCATATCAAAGGGAGAACCCAAGTACACAGATGGCGAAAGAATCAGACAAAGACAGAAAAGAAAGCAAATATCTACGCCAATGCCGGGATTCGAACGCAACTGTCTCGGAACGGCGTCAAGTAATCTTAAACAACATCAAGAGTATGAATAATAGTACTTTTCTAAGCTCTGAACCTGTGTTTCTTTATTTATAGGATTTTGTAAATAAAATTTTTCTGGTTTATTTTTTTGTAAAATAAGCCACGAAGAAGCTAAAGATAACTTAAGCTAAGAGATTATTAAAATTATAAAAAAATTAAATAAACAGAAAACGAAGAAAACTGATGAAGATATTAACAGAAATTATTGAGAAATATAAGAATAAGTTATAACAGACATAGTTATAAAACAAATATAAGATATTTTATAAATAAAGGGTTATGTAACAATTATAACATCAAAACTTCTAGAAACTGAAGATTAGAGCTATGTTGTTCAGTATTACTTATAGATAGATACTTATTTTTTGTTTTAAATAAATGAATTATTTAATTTTTTATTATCTTATCATAAAAATTATCATATTTCAAATTTATTCATTTTTAATGGGCTTTTGTTGGCCAATTCTTCTTGTTTTCTTGAGTTAATAAAATTTCGAGGCAAGAGAATATGATTGCTGTCTTTTTACTCCTTTTTTTTGTCTGTTATCGATTTTAAAAAGTGCCTAATGCAATTCCCACTCTTCACCGCTGGCTCATAAAATTCCTCCCCTGCGTGTTATCCTACTTGTGGTCAGCCATATTGCCCAGACCGACTTAAATTTAATGGCACATAACTTGGTTTCCCCGAATCCAATATTCAAAAACCAACGGCAATATTGGGGGTTGATCAAAGGCGAATTCTTCTTTTATAGCAAAACTAATATAAATTACCATATATGAATAGAGAAGTGCAAAGGGGACAACTTTTTTGCCTCATCCTTTCAGCCTCTGCTTCTGTCATAACAGTGCCGTTTAACAAAAAAATGAGTCTCCTTTGACAAAGCTGCACGAAATTAATGCCATAAATAGTTGCAGAAAGAGAAAGTAAGAAATGGCATACACTAAGTGTCCCAAATTAATTACATGTTGTACCGCATTTTTCAAATAAAGTTAAAGTGGGGGAAAAAAAGCAACACTTCAATTGTTTCTTCATAATTAGCGTATTTACCATTAATTTACAAAATTTGCAAATGTCTTTTTTTAAATGTGAATTATATTGCTTATATATTATATCCCATCTTTATAAAAGATTTAAACTTTTTTAGAATTCAACAAACCCTTCTTAGATGGTATTTATAACAAACACATTAAATTTCTAACTTAATTACTTAAATCTGTTAAAACTTTAGGTTTTATACAATCTGTATAGTTTCCACAAAGTCTATTATACTTTTATTTTAGACAAGCTTCACTTAGTATTGATTTTGTTTAGGTAATTAGTACGCAGGATAATTGAGTATTGTATTAGATTCGGTTTCCAATACGGCTTTTTGCTTATCACAGAAAACACAGATATCTAGATATTATTTAAATTGGTATTGGGATTTAATTTTCATTAATTTGCTATTTGGTTCTTTTCATTGAATTTGACGGTAAAATCAGATTTTCAGTCTAAAATTGCCTAAAAAGATATTTAAGGTTACTTACTTGTTCCAGAATAGAAAGTACATTCTCCTTTTTTTTGTGGTTATATTTTATTTTAATTTATCCCTAATTGGTCGATAGCTCTTTCTCAATTTACTTCAGATAGTTGAAAAATAAAAAAGCTTTATTTTACCTAAACTAAAACAACACATTTACACTTGATTTCAAGAACGCAGATGTGTTGATAGTATTTTGCCATTTGAAAAATATGAACTGGTTTGTCCTTACTTTACGTTAATATTAGATCGTTTCATTGAAGTAAATTGATGATTTATTAGATGTTCTACTCTTTTAAGTTTAATTTAATTCATGAAACTGCCATGAAACGATCATTTGAGTTGAAATAATACATGTAAAAAAATGTTGCACAATTAGGAATTTCAACACACTTTTGCATTTTTTCAATTGACTTTTTCAGTTACCCAGTTTGGGACAATTGGAACAATCACGAGCTAACAGAGTTTTCATCCTCTATAGATACATTCATTAAATAAATTACATCAAAACTAATCAGCCTTCTGAATATATGACAATATATTGCCATTATCCACATTCAGGTAATTCATTCATACAATTGTCTGTCACCGGGGAAGTTTCGCTGGCTGATGAGTCCTAAAAAAGGACGAAACGGCCCATCCCAGTCTCTTCCCGATGACAAACTCAGGGTGTGAATCCTTTCCTCTCTTGTTATTTGCATTGTGCCTTCTTTTTGCTCTTTTCATTTTTAATTGTTTTCGATTGTCACATTCTCCGATTGTCCCATAGATGATACGACATTTTTATGATATAACGCTACCTCTTCAGGTTCAGATGGCATCAGTTTGTAAAAACACGATAGGCGACTGCATCTCTTTGTATTATAATCTGCGATCATGTGAATATTAACTGTTTAGAAGTGGAAAATATTCGCACTCGATGATTTTTGCTTTACGATAACGGTCTGCAACGTATTATGTCATACTACCGGGATATGTCTTTAAGAAGCTTGCGTAAACACTAGTGCTTCAGGGCCTGTTAACATAAATTATAATAACATTTAAATATAAACTAATTCTTCGTGTACTTAATCATATTCTCTCTGATATTTAACATCATTTCTTTCCATTTGTGTTGACATTTATATCATATTAACCATCCTTTTAAACAGAGTACAAAATTAATGGATAACTTCCTGGCCATGAAAAGCCTTAGAGTCGTCTAGCAATGGGTAACTTTATCTGAAGAGATTTATTAAGATCGAAACCACTTTTCAAAATATACTTGTAAGTAACTAACTAACTAAATAAATAAATATACAGAAATTCAACATTTTTCTTTGTAATTTTCTGAATCTATAATATATCTTTCTAAATTTGCAGCCTATTTTCCAAATGAGAGTTACCTAATCAGTCAGCCTGTCTGTGGGTGTATGGGTGGATGTCCTCCCAATAACTTTTGATCGTTTGAAAGGATCTTCTTGAAACTTGGTATGTATATTCGAGGACTAACGAAGATCTAACTTTTTTATTTGAATATTTCAAATAGACCCATGTCGGGGTCTCTGCACGAGAAGGCGACAAAAGTACCCATGGAATTGCAATCTAAATAATGGGATTTCCTATCCCATTTTTCTGTTAATATCTCATTATCAACAACGAATCCATTGCCCGCAGTTTGATCTGGTTAAATTAATTAGATTTATACAATTCAAGTAAATAATGCCGATTTAATTCATTTTTATATCCAGAAAATGGAAGCGTATATTGTTTATATTTCATAAAATTATAATTGTCTGTTTAATATAGGTTTGTTATTTTCACGACTTAATATTAAAATTCTTAAAATTAAGTTTTACTTTTTTTAAGAAGTAACATTTTTAGAAAAATAAGCCTTACGTTCCTTTAAAGTTCTTTCCTCTTATTTAAAAAGATAAATTAAAGTGTAATTAATTCTATGACTTCTTATCTTGAATTTTCTTATTGACATTGTGTAATTGATAAAGTAAATTCTATAGCATTTTAACCAACAGGCAATGGAGCTGAAGAGAATAAATATGCTTAAAACATTTGTTCCACCTTTAAACAAACAAGGCCCAGCGTTCGCTAATGCACCTATGATTGTAATCCCGTCTCCTAACGTAGAGAAAGGCCAAAGATTACCCGTTTACCTCAATGAAATTAAAACTGAATTGAATGAAATCAAAATTATACAAAGTGGAAAAAGAAAGCTTATCCACTGCATCTTGGAATTTAATTGTCGTTAAGTGGCTTAGATGTTAAGGCTGAGCACTATTTTTATTTGAGTCAATTGAGTCATTCACGTTCTGATACTAATCGAAGTGTTTCATTCAGGGAAAGGAAAATTACATTTCCAAAGTTGGCGGTAATTAAGCGGAATGGCGAAGAGAGAATGAAAGAGAAAAGGGGATGAGAGAGAGGGAGAGACAAACGAAAGTCCAATTGAGTGCAGATGAAGATTAAAAATGCCAGGGAAATTGTCTGTCAAGTTCATCAGCTGACAACGGCCGTGGGATCCCTCATGGGCGGATTCCAGTCTCGGGTGATGAAGGAAAAGACTGACTTCAACCTCTTTTGTCAAGTTTAAAACTACACGAGCAAAATGAAGACCAAGCAGAACATGAAAAAGTAAATGAAGAGTAGAATGAATAGGATATAGTTAAAAAAAAAAGTAGAATTGTTCTAAACGATATTCGGTAAATGTGTTTGCTTACTTCTGAAAGGAATATTGCAAAGATTACCATGATTTCAAATTAATTTATCATTGTTGTATTGTATTGTTGGTTTGACAAATTGCAGTTTTCATAGACATTTTCTTAAATATTTTCAAATATTGGATCTACGTTATTAAATAAACAAGTGAATGTAGTTTTGTGGTAAAGCATAAATTTAAGGGCGACCCATAATAATAATTTAAAAATAATAATAAAAACTGGAAGGACATTAAAAAAAGTTTGGAAAAAATTAAAAAAGTTAGGAAAACAAGTAAAATACAAAAAAAAAAAAAACCCACGCGGACATTGAGAAAAAAAGATTAAGAGAAAAAAACAAGGTAGGATAGCGATTAGTAAACCAATCACAGTGTTTCGCAACGGCTTCTGAGTCACCTTTACTTTAGAATAGATTGCGTCGGGGTGGTCTAGAAAATGCTGGCGTGAATCTCTTTGCGACCCCATGCTATCCTACCCACCACTATTTATATGGAATAATAGTCATTCTTAACTCAAACCTTGTTAATATACTGAATTCCTAATAATGATTAAAAAAAAACTTAAGTTGAGAAACTGTATAAAGATTTAAAATGGGAAGAAAAAAATGAAGAATAAGAATTGCCCATGAGGGGATCGAACCCACGATCTTCGCTTTATTAGCATGACGCTCTAACCAACTGAGCTAACAGGCCACCTACAACATTCAAGAAATCCTAAAACAGTCGCTTCCTAAGTATCTACTTTAAACAATGTGATACTAATTTTAGAGAAAATAAAGTAGTTATCAAACTCCCAATTCTAAAGGATTACATAACCAATATCTCATAATGTCATAAGTTGAGAAACAGTGAAAAGATTTAAAATGGGGAGAAAAAAAAATGAAGAATAAGAATAGCCCATCAGGGGATCGAACCCACGACCTTCGCCTTATTAGCACGACGCTCTAACAACTGAGCTAACAGAAGCCGTTGCAAAGCATTGTGGGATATGTGTCCACAGATAGACAGACATTCCGGGGATATAAGGCGTTCTTTCAGAAGCCTAAAAAAAGAACACGTCTCTGGAGGAATGGCAGCCCATTCTTCCTGTAGAGCTGTAGCCAGAGCAGGCCGTGATGAGGGATATTGAGGTCTGAAGCTAATTGCCGTTCTAATTCCTCCCGTAGGTACTCAATGGGATTGAGTCGGGTCTTTAGGGAAGTCAGTCCATTTCTGGAACCTTAGTGTCCACAAACCATTCCTTCACAGACTTCACGTTAAGAGAAGGAGAGTTGTCATGCTTGTAGAGGCAATGGTCATCATCGAAATGGTCTTCTACCGAAGGCAGTACGATAACTGGTCGATATTTCCTTGTGTCTTTCAGCATTTACATTGCCGTGCAGTGCTACAAGAGTGCCAAGTCCATTCCATGAAAAAAAAAAAGCAAAACACACAACAGTAATGCTACCTCCTTTAAATTTTATATGATGACAGATATCGTTTCCCGGGCTTTGCGATACCGAAATCCTACCACTGGATCGCCTCATGGTGTAGCGGGATTCATTACTCCACATCACACGTTTCAACTGTTCCACTGTCCAATTGCTGTTTACATCACTTCGGTGGGCTTTAGCATTTACAGAAGAAATGTTTGGTTTGTGAGCAGCTGCTCGATCATGAAATCCCATTCCATTGATCTCTCGACGAACAGTCAGTAGTGTGTTGATGAAACTCACAGATGATTGCTTCAATGTTTGGCTGTTTGTTTGAACCACCTTCTTCAATACTCGATGGTTTGTGAGTATACGCTGTTAACCCGGTCGCGGTTTTGTTGTGGTTGCTCCTTACCGTTTCAACTTCAGAATGACCTCACCAACAGTTGCTTTCGTCAACTTTAGAAGAATTGAAATGTTCCTGACAGACTTTTATTCAAGCGGCACCAATAACCAGTCCACGTTCAAAGTTTCCGAGCTCTACTGATCCACCCATTCTGCTGTTGTTTCTTATCAATTAACAATACAAGCCTCTCTGCTTTCTTTTATACCGGTATGTGACGTCGTCGTGCCATCTAGCCTTCAGTTCGCTACTATGCAGGGGTATCCGGATATTGTTGATCAAATAGTGTATTTATTTGTGAAGATGACAGCCTGTACTCAAGCTTAAAATATAAAAGAATAAAAAATTCAAAACTAGTTTTCTTCTCAGTAAGACAGGATTCTTCAGTGGATGTGCTGGAGTCTCCTTTTTTTTAAGGAGAGATGCAGCAATGGAGAACATTTGGGAAGGGGGGGGGGGCATTTAGCAGTGTATGTATTAGTAGTGCCATTATAATGTAAAATCACATTAGTTTTAATCCTGTTGTTTATTTTTGATATTTATTTTAATATAATTTAAAATTATGTAAATTTATGTTCAATTGAAATTATATTCAATCAGTGTTACTTGTTTATTTTTTTAACTTAAAACTTCTTTTTCTTACCTCACTGAAAGTCCAAGAAATGCTAGAGATTCTTCGTTTTTTAAACAGATATTAATCAGAAACTGTATTGTAAAAAAAAACAAAGATGGTATATAATATTCGGTACGTAGAAAATATACAGAAAGGAAAAATACAGTCACTCGATCAATGATAAAGCCAACGCAAGAAACAGAATAACAAAGATATACAACAAGAAAGAAACTATGTTTAAAAAAGTTTAAAGAAAAGTTGATAATTCAAGAATTGAAACAAGTAATTAATTCCTGTTATGTATGATGTATTTGTATGATATTTATATATTGTTAATAAGTCTGTTTGTTTAAATTTTGGTTCGTTTTGCAATCCAAACGAAAATCTGAGGAAGAGAATGAAATTCCTGTTCTCGTTCTTACCTGAAGAAGTCTTCTTTCTAGAAAGACAAAATATTGTGAATTATATTATCGAAGAAATGTATATCTATAAAGATAAAGTATAATATGAATTATGAAGAAAATGGATGTTCAAGAAAATATATACAGTTAAAAGTTTTTTGATTGAGAAGTTCAGGAACGAATTGTTTCATTCACTTTAAGTTAGAAAGTTAGTAAGTTAGAAAAATGCCATAAGTCTGAATTATTAAATAGATTACTAAGAAGCCACCTCAACATTTGGGATACTATCAAAGTGAAGTTAAGATGGTCTCCACCAAGGTTTCGTTAACCTTGAGGATTGTTCAAATCTATCTGTTTATCTCGATTTGCAGTGCTTCAATTCTCATGAGCGACTCAGTGAGTCAGTATAACGTTAATTTAGCCCATTTAATATACGTTAGTATATTTTAGACAAAATATACTTTGTGATTTTATTTTTCTAATCTACAGTTAAATGATGGAAAGATGCGTGGCCTGTGAAAATTTTCAGTGACGGCAGATATTCCTCAGGGTCCAAGTTTCGCGATTTTTTAATACAAAATTATGATTAAATTGATACGTTTATTTGGGAAAGCATTAAGGCATAGTTGGTATAGTTCATGGTGCCGAAAAACTTGGTTCTTCGATTTTCTGATTCACATTCAAATGCCATTTTTTTTTTCAGTTTTAGATCAGGGCTTGGATAAAGCTATGATATTAATGCTTTATTTTCGAGGTTTAGACCCTTTTTGTTCGTTTGGACATTAAACCGATACGCTCGTTGAACGTTAAAGATACGTATTATATTTATTTATGTTTAATTATATTTGTGCTCTGTAATATTAAATTCCTGCAAGAAACAAGCTCAAAAGGGCTACAGACGAGTAGGCTTCTCTGCAAACTGGTGGATTTTTTTTGGCCTTAGCTTTGCGGGTTTAATTTGTACCGAAATCAATAATGAACTTATATTGAATAACATTTTGGGAATTTATATTAATTCCTACTTTTCCTCAATAGGTCCAAAAAATAAAATGAAAAAAAAAAAAGGGAGGCGTACTAATTATTCGTAAATGAAATGAGTCGAAAGTGTTATATGAAGATTAATTTGCTCAAAAGGATAAAGGGCACAAACACTTGAGATGAACAACTATTTGATGAGAACCAAGTTCACAATAGCTGCCAGAATTCTATTAATAACAAATAGTTGAGAATGCAAAGACTGTATTTTCCTTTATTCTAATTCTGGACTTATAATTTAATCTTTATTTTAATCAATACTGTATTGTTACTAAGAATCTATATTACTAAAATCATTTATTTTTCTGTCTGTGTGTCTGTCTGTCTGTCCGGCGCAATTTTCTGTGAGAATGGAAAATAGAAATAATTTTTACAATGAAACATCCGCGACAGGAATCGAACCTGCAACCTTCTGATTCGAAGTCAGACATCTTATCCATTAGGCCATGGGGACTACAACTTTCTTCATCTTGTTATGTATTAAAATGATAAAAATGGCATTCACATTTGTGAATTAAAACCAAGAAGTTTCTGACACTGGTAAAATGATTATATTATTTTGCCAGTTAAGAATTTTTTTTGCAGTTATAAATCTGTTTTCAATAGCCATTGCTTGCATATTTACATGTTTCTAATGTTTTGATAATTATGTAAGTATTTATTCATTTTATTTTATTTTTGTTTATTTATTGATTTGTTTACTTTTTTAGTTTTCAGTCAGCTTTATTTAAAATTTACACTTAATTGCACTGAAGATGATATTTATTTATTCCTACTTCCATTCATATTCACCGCTGTATTGAGACCTGGTGTGTTTACAGTGACTTCTCCCAACTGATGATCGCCAATTTAGCGAGAAACATCTGTTTTGGGATGTCACTTTTAAACACTGGTCTCACCCCCGTTTAATAAAATATTTCTCTTTAATTAAAATCGTAAAGTAATTTACTAAATATATCATTAAACGGAAGCGGAAGAGCCGCTGTATGATCGTGAACGGTTCCCCCAACAGTCGTGTGCCCAATCATCAAACATTTGAGTATTTGAACCAGAGATTGCGTGAAACTAGATCATCCGACGGAAACAGACTTTATTTTGATACTTACCATCATATTATAAAAATTGGACTGTAAAAATGCTGTCTACCTAACTTGTTGTCTTTTATTTCTGAATCTTCTAGCACATTCGGATGGCGTTTGCGGACATACGTTTTACTATGAATGCGGTTTGTTTTTATATTCCTGACCTACCTTTAAAGTTTGCACATGGGATTTTGAATCATCCTCTTTATATGTATATAAAGATTTCAATCAATCATTTGCAATTTAGAAAATTTACTATAGAAATAAATTTAGTTTAGTATATAAAGTATAGAATATAAGAATAAAATTAACTTATATTACTAAGCATATAAAGCCTGACAGTGATGTGAAATTTGAAAAAAGCCAATACAAAAACCATATCACCGTTTCTGTGAAGATATGGCCAATTATCCTCACGTCATCAGCGGCAAAAGTGGCGAAAGTAGAAATTAAAATTTAGAAAAACTAAAACGCAATATTTTAAGACCTTGCTCTTTTTTATCTTAAATATTCTTTTTTTATTTCTTTTGTTTTTAAATCTTTTTTTTTAATTTTTATGTAGTAAAAATTATTAGTATTGTTAGTATTTAAACTTTATAAGTAAATAATCTAAAATTAGAAATTAACGAATCAATAATTAAGTAATAAAGAAAGTAGGTGATTGAAATCTTTGCTTTGCGAAGCTCGAAGGATTGGCTTTGAGTTTTGCCCGTTCGATATATAGTAAACTCCCGATTAACCACGGAATTGGGTGGCGCGGCAACCACGGAAAATCCGAAATAGGACGAAAAAGGACGAAAATCAACACAAAAATGCTTTTAACATGTATTTACATTAAAATGGCAATACATACAGTTACAGTACATACATTACAATTATTTTATTTTAAACTAGTCGGCTACCCGTCGCTTCGCTCCGGAAGCCTCCCTTATGTAACGGAAAACAATTTTTTATTTATTAAAAAAAACACACACACACACATAACACACACACACACACACACACACACAAATTACATCAAGGAAACTAAAACTAAAATTTTTTAAAAGCTTTTTTTTAAATTTAATTTTTGATGTCTATATTCTCTCAATCTACGACTGCTTTTAGAACCACCTTGTAAATCATATATCTATGATATATTTTTATTTTTTACAGAGATTAGAATGTAGGCCTAGTGGTCTAATGGCTAAGACGTCTAACTTCTGAGCAGTATTCTACTTCTATAATAGTGTTCAGTATTCTATCTAATAGAAATAGTGCATCTTTCTTTCTTGACTATCTTTTTTTTTTATTCCTATTGATACTTTTCAGTGGTTTTCGAGTTAGAAATAGTGATGGTTTTTGAGTTACAAATAGTGATTTTTCAGCATTCTATCTAATGAAATACTGCTTCTTATTTCTTGACTCTTTTTTTTTATTCCAAATGATACTTTTCAGTGGTTTCTGAGTTACAATAGTGTTCAGTATTCTATCTAATAGAAATACTGCTTCTTTCTTTTTTGAGTCTCTTTTTTTATTCTAAGTGGCACTTTTCAGTGGCTTTTGTGTTCCAAATATTGATGGTTTCTGAGTTACAGATAGTGATTTTTCAGTATTCTATCTAATAGAAGTATCGCATCATTCTTTTTTGACTCTCATTTTAATTATAATTGTCGCTTTTCAGTGACGTTTGAGTTACATTTATTGATGGTTTTTGAGTTGCAAATAGGGATTTTTTCTGTATTCCACCTCAAAAAAAGAGTGCTTCTTTCTTTCTTGACTCTGTTTTCTTTAGTCCAACATCTGGCGTGTACACCCACATATTTTTCAATATCACATAGGATTTGGTTAAGTAAGAATATTTAAAATATTGCAACGTTTCGGCAATTATCGTTCTAATTGTCAGTTTCGAATTACAAATAAACTGACTGATGTGAAATAAATAAACAATGTTGAGATTCAAAAAAAAGATTGAATACATTCCTTATTGATGGGGGAAAGGAAAGGAGATATAAGTCAAAAAACCATATGAAGAGAGTTGTAGTCCCTATGGCCTAATGGATAAGGTATCTGGCTTCGGATCAGAAGGTTGCAGGTTCGATTCCTGTCGCGGATGTTTCATTGTAAAAATTATTTCTATTTTCCATTCTCTCAGAAAATTGCGCCGGACAGACACACAGACAGACAGACAGACAGAGAAATAAAAGATTTTAGTAATATAGATTATTTATTTATTTTTAAATTTTATTATTACGGGAAGGCTCTCCCGTAATTCAGTGTAACCTAAGCTCCGCCCACAAGGTCGTTCTTTAAATTGTTTGTCTATAATTGTCTTCACCTAACTTTGTCAGCCTCTTTTATTGTTTATCTTATTCTAGATTTAATTTTTTTTTTAATTCCGTAGTTTATTGTACAGTAAAATATATGGAAACAGGAGAGGTCCGCGGATAATTTTATGTCTAATTTCTAAGTTTATATATCATTGGTTCTTATTAAGGTATTTATTTATTTATTTGTTTACTTATTATATACTTTTACTCAATATTAGGGATTTTGCTGTTTTTATTTCTTCTAATCTGTAAATACAGTACTTCTTAATTTTTAAATGATTGGAAAATACCGCCTGTATAAATACGATGATTGGGCACATTCACTTTCTGTCGTTTCTTGTAAATCTTCATAGGTAGCGTGCATATCATTTTCCAACTTATGTTTTTAAGTTATAAGACTTCTATTTAAATTCAAAAACAACTCATACTATATGAATTACCTTTCTTTAAAATTTCTACTAACTCAGCTACTGTTGAGAGTTCCGCCATGTTGATTTCGATTTTATTTAGTGACTACAGTTTTGAATTCGAAAGTGATTTGTTTTTCCTATAATCTGGTCGCTTTCAGAAATAGAAATTTAAATAGAACTATACTTAAATAAATATATAAACATAAATATATCGAACGATAGAACCAAAGCCTTCATTTAACAGCTTTTAATTACTGGTAGTCAATGATAATTTTGAAAATAGTAAGAACGGATTAACATATTACTATGCTACAATAAACCAAACAGAAAAATGAAATTTCTATGATTCCAATCATCAATTGCTTCATTTGGTGTTAGTTTCAAATTTAAGTAATTTAGATACAGTAGAACCTCATTATAACGGACCCTATTATAACGGACGTCGTTTATAACGGAGAGTTTTAAAAAAATTTGTAATAATAATAAAGGATGCTTATTTTTATCTGACGAGTTTTCAATTTCCAACCGTATGTGTTTGAAAATGTGTTTGCATATTATGAACACTTACGGCACCTCCGTCAGTTATTAACTGAAGAAATAAGAAGCAAACAAACCCAGCAGAAAATAAATTATTTTATTCAAACCAATGAATGTAAGCATTCAACATGAACCTGGACCTTCTTGTTCTAAAGATTAATGCAGTGTATACGTACACATCTTTTTTAATTCAATCTACTATGTTGAAGGCTGTTTTTTATTTGATGTGTAATAAATACTTTTTATAGCTAACTATTGTACTTTCATTGAAGTACACCCTGCTGCATTACTCCCATATAAGAATTATTTGTTATAAACCGGACTTTCATTAAACCGGACAACCTTCGGCCCCTATTAGTCCGTTATAATGAGGTTCTACTGTAATTTGGACTAAAATGCAACATTATAATACACACAAACACTTTTACTTTCAATAAACTTTATTCACTTAAACTTTATTAAGGAATATCTCTAAATATTGCATTAATCTAAATATTACAGATTTTATGTTACATTTGATTTAGTTATTTCCAATTTCTTTTTGTTACGGATCTGGTCTGCCCATGTATGGGTCGGTTTTGCTCCTTTGCGGGGATAAGATTTTTCCTAATGTATTATTCCTTGAAATGGGCAGAGTTTTCAATTATAATTAGACATGGACGAGTATCAGATTGACCGCCCATCTCTTCCTTGCTCCAATTCGATATTGAAACTTCTAAGATTTTATCTCCACAGCCCCTTGGATTTGATGAAATAACTGAATAAAACAAAGTACTTTTAAATGAGGAAATAAAACCACAAGCTACCACGATAACTTTAATTTTAATTTCATCTGTTAAAAATCATACGGAATTTCCATGTTTTCTACTTATGAATTATTAATTTCATGATTGATTTTGTTTTGAAGATGTATTAAGACCCAAGCAAATGCAGGCGACTGCAAACCTTTTATTTCTTTTACATATTTTTTTTCTAATGAACCTAAAATTCTGAAAATTAAAATTTGAACTTGTGAAGCATCTGGGATTTATATTTCCTTGTTTTTAATTTTCAAAAATATTCTGTAATTAATTAAATTAAAACTAAAAAAAAACAGTCAATTTTTGGGTGTATAGGTATTACTCGGTATTTTCAACTCAAAAAAATTTGACAAAATGATAAAAAAAATTCGTTAAACAATGATTTTTATTTAAAATAATTACTATTAGTACAACAGTTAAATTTTTAAAAAAGTAATTTAATCTCACACAATTTAAAAAATATATACATATATATATTTTTAAAAATTAACTGTTGCACTAATAATCAATATTTTAAATACAAAACATTATTTTACAAATTTTTTTATCATTTCTGGATTTTGTCAAATTTTTTTGAGTTGAAAATACCTCGTAAACACCCAAAACATTGACTGTTTTTGAATTTTTATTTAATTAATTGTAGAATATTTTGAAAGTTAAAATCAAGAAAATATAAATCCCAGATACTTTACAAGTTCATATTTAAATTTTCAGAATTTTAGGTGCATTGGAAAAAGATATATAAAAAAAAATATAAAAGGTTTGCAATCGCCTGCATTTGCTTGAGGCAGGACCTTAATTTTTGCTGGTCCTCTTTTTTTCTATTCAAAAATAATGGAACTTATAAGTGTGGAATTTGCATATTATGTTAATGTCCTATTAGCATCTCATTAAAATGGAGTACATTTTTCATTTTAATAATTCCTTGGTTAAAATAAAAAAAGAAAAAAAAAATCAATGACTTAAATCTGTGAAGCGAGTATAATGACGGGTTGGGTGATACGTGATTCCCTAAGTCACGCACTGCACCGCGGAGAGCTTATGTCACGCTATGTCAAACGTGTAATAAGAAAAAGCGTGAACTCAGGCGAGAATTCAATGGCTCTGAAGGAGAACCGAAATGGAAAAAGCCAGGATCAAAATTTTTATCACAAAAGGGAAAAAGAACAAAAACGAATCGAAGTAAGAGTTTCATCTTCTGCAGAAGTTAATAAACCTCACACACACACACACCCGGGGAAAAAAAAAAGTATCCATTTTGACGTGTTCATAAGAAATTTCTGGAATCGAAAAGGATACTTTATACGATCTGCAATTTTCTATTGTACTGGATAGTGATTGCGAAAGAATAAGAAGATGATGGGGTAATAGATAATAATTAATCGTTTTTAATATGAACTAATTCTTAACGATGCTGAATTTTATTTTGAAAATAGAGAATAGCATTTAGTATTTGTTTGTCCACTAAACAAAAACAATAGTAGATTGGCTTTTGATGAAGTACATATTGTAACAGTTACAGCTATTGTAATAATTTACTGATACTAAAAACAAGTTGAATTAAAATACAGTAGAGTCCCGATTATCCGCGAGAGCCGCGAAATTTGTTTTTAATTACGAATCTCAAAAAAACAATTTTAATCCAAGCCAACAACAGGGAAAGTACAATAGGCTCTACAGTATGAAGGTCGAAAATTACTGACAGGTTTATTGTGCATCGTAATCCTATAGGCCTTCTCGGAATTTGTGAATGAGTGGCAGGTTCTTACTCTGCAGAAAGCTTTCTGCTGTACTGTACATATTTTAAAAGTTTTAAATATTATGTTTTTTGTACAATAAAACATAGTTTTAAATGGTGAAATATTTTTTTTCATGTTTACACCTTATTTTTAGTCTTTTTTCGGGTTATTCGCGATTTTCGTTATCCGTGAAGCCCTTGCCACCCAATTCCGCGGATAATCGAGGCTCTACTATAATTTTTTTTTCGTTTTGACAATCGAAGTATCGTCATATAACATAATACTGTTTGGCCTAATACTTCATAACGTTCCTTAATGTGTTCAAAAGTTTTTAGAGTATAATTTAAGGTCGAAATATCCGTCTCCGATCAAGTAAAAAAATAAACGATTTAATTTATGAAATACTAAAATGCCAGCCATCCACGTTTGCTCTCTCAATCATACGATTCACTTAAGGGTCTCATCTTGTAATTTTTAACATGCCTTTTTTACCACTTTCTATTTTTTTTTTTAATGATCCCCCTTAGGAGTTATGAAGATTCTCGTGTGTTTGTGTAAATGTTATGCCCTTCATACCCGAAACCGGGAGTCTGAGTTCCACACCTCGTTGAAGTCCACCCGGCTTGGAGGTTTGCGGAAAAATCCAACTTCCAGTCTAGGCCACTTCCAATTGTAGGTGGCCACTTGTCAGAAAAAAGTGGTAATTGGGAAAAAAGTGGGCTCTATCTATAGTCGAATCGACTATGTTGAGAACGAATATGGGGCAACTTCGATCAAATACTGTCAATATTCCATTAGTTTTATACTTGAATAGTATAAAATGGTGCAAATTGTATAGCGTGGCTTGGTTTTGTCTTAAGTACAAAACTATCCAGGACCCTCTAAACATTGGCCCTATATGATGGACGACTTTTTCTCCGTGGTGTCTTGCTAGAATTGACTGCTGACAAGTATCTCAATTTCCAATAAATAATCAGACTCCTGGATTGTTTTTTTTTTCCAAATCTTTAAAAGATGATAATCAGATTCCTAGCTTGGCCTGGTGCAACTCTCGACCCTGCAATAGATATTTACTTTTCTCTAGATTGTATGGCGAAACCTCTCTTTGCTCCCCTGAGAAACTTCACCATCCATGATTAGAACAAAGTTAGAAAACATTTTATTTATAAATGTATGCAATTTTAATTTTTCAGATTTTTAAAGTTTATTCGACGGAAGTTAATGGAAAGAATATTGATAGGAATTCTTTACTTTGTAGCCTATCAAAGACATATTTTAATTTCATAAGATTAAATATGGCTAATTTTATCCTCAGTTGAGAGCAGGCAGCGCAGATGGAAAGGCCCCTGAGATCAGCAAAGAGTAAAAAATAATGAAAAAATAACGAGTTTCTTTTTAAAATACAGTATTCCAAAGTTTTGGACAAATGTTTGTAGATAAACGATGATTTTTATTTCAGGTTTATTTTTATTTTTACTTTTATTTATTTATTTATACTTTATAATTACATCCCAAAATATTATATTATTTCTGTGTACTTACGTATTTACTTTATACTTGAGTATGGTCTTACAGAAGTTAGTATTAAATTCTAAACATTCACATATTAAAACATCACAAGTAAAAAGTGCTGTAATATAATAATTCTAAAATATTACTTATTAGAATAATTATACAGAAGTTGGTATTAAATTCTAAACATTCACAAATTAAAACATCACAAGTAAAAAGTGCTATAATATATAATAATTCTAAAAATATTACTGATTAGAATAATTATAGAACTCACAAAATAATATAATTTCGACATCTTTATAGAATAATAATAATGTAATAAAATAAAAACATTTTCATTTGTTAATAACCTAAAATATTATTAATTTTCTTTAATATGCTAGAGTCGCCAATCAATTTTACAATAATTAAAAATATTATTACTTTTTTGGCTGTGTATAACAAAGGAATTTATTCAAAATGGATTTTGATTGATTGACAATTTAATCTCAAAATTTAATAGGGATTTCGAATTTAAATGACAAGTTTTTTTAAGCAAAACATTATCACCTTAAAAATAATGTAAAATATTAATTCCTATTAATTTTATTTTTAATGTAACTACTAAAAATTAAAAGAAAATGTGATGCCATTTATATCTTAGTGATATTAGGCTCTTAATAAATTCAGCAAATAATAAATACTGTCACGATCAGAAACTGTGAACTGATGAAATGTAACCGGTAACTACACAATTTCTGATAAATACTAGAATTTAGTGGGTAAGTACAAAAATTG
Source organism: Thereuonema tuberculata (assembly GCA_023159025.1). NCBI lineage: Eukaryota > Metazoa > Arthropoda > Chilopoda > Scutigeromorpha > Scutigeridae > Thereuonema > Thereuonema tuberculata. The sequence continues at coordinate 52,010,732 of JAFIDM010005346.1, read as the reverse complement.
TAATTGGTTAATCAATAATCACATACAGACATTCCTCGTTTTACGTCGGTTCAATTTACGACGATTCAGATCGACGCAGGTTTAGAATTTAGGCCAAAATGAGGAAAAATACATTTTAAAAAAAGATTAGAAATGAGAAAAAAGAAAATTTAAATTTTTTAAGCAAAAAATGCAGCCATAAACGGTGAATGCAGTCAACTTTAACAGCTGTACTACAATTAATAGTGATACAAGTTTTTAAAAATAAACTTGCCCATGTCTGGTAAAAGGAAATCTACTAGTGCAACTCCCGATGTTGTTATTTATTATTTTATGTTAATTATTTTCGTAGCCCTACGAAAGTACGTAAATATTTTACATTAATTTTAGCCGTAAAAACTTACATTAACATTGTTTAATTAAATAAAAACGATATGTTTTTGGATGTGTGGAGCGCATCATCCCTGTTTACATTATATATTGGATTCGTTTTACGTCGATTTGATTTACGACGCCACTGAAAGAACGCAACACCGGCGTAAAACGAGGGCTGCCTGTATTTTGATATTGATTGGGTAACATCAATCTAATCAAATACATAACGGCTAAATTAACAGTAACAGAATCAAAATGAATATCCAATGGCTGAAATTTGATGAAAAAGTTGAATGAATTAATTCAGCTAATTTATCAATATAAAAAGGAATTAATAATAAAAATGATAATTCATTACAATATTACGAATTTCTGGGCACAACCTTCCATTATCTTCGAAATTACTTCATCGTACCTTGACTATTCCTTCTCACCATTTGTTTCGCTTGATTTTTATTTAAATTTATTATAATTATATTGTTAATGTGAATGACGTCAATTACTGAAGTTTATTTCGTATAATGCTTATAAACCTTTATAGCCACGCAGGAGTGACGAGATTATAATAAAAGATTCCAAACCGTAACTAATCAAACCATCAGATGTAATTAGAGTTTCTATGTAATTAAGTTTTCAATATTTATTTTCAGTAATAACAAAAAGAAACTCTGTAGCTTCTTTCGAAGTATGTAAAAGATGTGTCAATGAAATTTCAATTATCTCCTTCGCAGATCCTCCAGATGGCAATTGGATTGTTTTTGCAAGTAAAATTAAAGACGAGTATTTAATTAGACGGGTTTTTTTCTTTATTCCAGTAAGTTAGTGAAGTGTTAATTATATTTCAATTAAAGCCGAAACAGATGCTCTTTTTTTTAAGAAAAGCAAAACTTTTATCAAACTCATATCTGCACCTATAAAAACAATTTCTAGCTTCATGTAATCTCCCAAATACAATACGAATATAACTTATAATATGGTATTTTTACAACGAAAGATAAAGATACAATTACGGGATAACAGTGTGACGGCTTTTAGATGAGATAGAGTAGTTGTCCGTCATTTGTAATTTCTTCATTCATGTCGAGAAATGTCTCTAACGACTCTTCAGTTCGTCGCTGAAGGCGAGCTTCTGCTTTTAATGCTCATGTGGCCTGCGCTTGTAGTAGGCTAAAAACAAGAACATGGAAATTGAAATTTTAATCTAGTAGGCTAAAATTGTTGAATTTTCTTTTTTCCTCTGGCTCTTCTCTCATTGCATCACACACGGAGAGGGAATGATAAGAGATATTTAACACTAATTAGAATGTCGTCCACGTGGCCTAATTGATAAGACGTCTGACTTCGGATTAGAAGGTTGCAGGTTCGATTCCCGTCGGGGACGTTTCATTGTAAATTTCTATTTTCACCGGAAATTAAAATTATTTTTCAAACACAGAGAAAGTGCGTTGAGCACAGACAGAACTGGAAAACTTCCATACTCATACTCATATTTCCCATACTCCATCTAACTACAATTGAAAAAAAAATTCTTATTATTTATTCCAAAATGTCTTGCCACAATTATCTCATACTAGTTGACCCGTGCGAATAATTTGCAATAAAAAAACACCTCCAAAAACCTCTAAGAACAACTACAACAGCTGTCGTGCATTTTAGTTACACACATTGTCAATAGATGACGTCTTCTCCATTTTTATACAGTTTAACGTATAACTTTAATGTTTAACGAAAGCATTAATTTTCAACATTTTATGTATTTTTTCGTCATTAGCGGTGAACGTAATCTTCAAAATGATGTCTCAATCATTGATTTTGATGAAGTATTGAGGAAGATACGGCGTACCAACACAAAAACACCTTTGATAAATATATCTTATATTACATCTAAATCCTTACGAGGCTTGTTGGACTGTTTTCACAAATTTCCCTGCAGACAGAAAACCCATCATTTAATTTCTGGAACCCAAACTGAAGTGTTATATAAATCCTGTTTGTAATCTGTTGTTGAAAATTCAGTGGCATTGTTGTTTTTGACGCGTGTTGGCTTTTTCAGTGCACAGGTGCTGTTTGAAAATCAGTTCCTGTGCAAAGCTGTAGAAATGCAAACAAGTGAAAGGCACTGTTTTAATGTCATCGTTTGGATTGCAAATGCACAAGACAACTCTCTCATTAGTCGAAGACCAGTTCATCATTCGGCTACAGTGACGGTAAACTTCTTCCCAAGGGGGGTTTAATTAAAGCCATCATTTAGACCCTATTCTGGAGCAGTGGAGGGGTCTTTGTCGGTCCCTGTCGAGGCGAGTTTCAGCACTGAAAAATCCTTTTTATTCCTCCAATGTAGTAATAAAATTTGCATAGCTAATTTCCATGGAATTCGAGAGCAGAAGTACACGCCAAGCCCTTACATGGATTAAATAAAATCACATGGATTAAATAAAAGATATCAGTGTTAATAAAAGATATTAGATAATATGAATTTCGTTTAAACTCCCTAATTCATTCATTTATATTTTCTTATTTTAAACGACTATATAAAAATTAAATATAATAGCATAAAAACATACAATCAAACAAACAAACAGTTTAAAAATTCTTACCATAACAAACCATCAAAAGTAATTTTGATTTGCTGATTCCAACCATCAACGAAATATCTGTTTCACTAAAGACAGCCGTATTTTAATGATCACTGTTAACATTTTATACGATGTAAACAGTGACGTAGCAACGCCTTTGGGGGGCCCGGGGCGGGAGTTCCATTATTCCACAACCAAAAAAAAAGGGAATCTCCAATTCAACAACCAAAAAAAAAAAAGCTGATGGGCGCCTCTCCGGCGGGGCGGACCGCCCCCCCCCCTTTGCTACGCCACTGGATATAAACCAATACGTTGGTCGTGAAGTTCTTTTTTATTATAATTAAAAATCTGTAAATAACTTTCTATATCTTGATTTGTTTCTTATTTAGTTTTTGTACTTGTTCACAAGTTGCAGTTAGTGTAGTACTAACATATTACGACGAAATTTACAACGAAAAAAAATATTACTTTGTATCATGTTTGGATGTATTTTAATAATAAGAAAGTTTATTAATAGGATGATTCAATCAAAATCTGAGATCTTCATACAATATCACAACTCCTTTATTAAAATAAAAACAAGAATACTTCTTCACCGATCCGATCCAATATTTCGTCTTATATATTCGTCTTCTATAATTACAAACAGACGAAATGTTTTACAACAAATGTTTGAAAAAAGCAGTACCTACAAAGACTTATGAAGAAAGTATGGAAAGTGATTGGATTATTTACAAGAGGAATAAAAAGACATTACTAAATAGTAAGAATGCTAAATTTCAAAGAAGAAAACAAGAAGAAGATAACAGAAAATATGATAAATTTTGCAAAGACTCTAGATATATTATGAACATTAGTAAAAGAGTGTTAAAGAAAGATGAAATAATAGCTCTAAACAAAGGCATTGATTTCAATATAAAAGGTAATATCAACACAAATAATGTTATCACAGAAATTGAGAAAAAAATGTTTCTCCTAAAAGATAGAAAAGATATTTTCCTACAAATTTATAATAATCTAGATGAAGAAAGAAACCCAAAACCTAACATATCAGAAAATGAAATCAAATGTATCAGAAATTTATTAGAAGACAAAAGCATCAGAATCGATAAATCTGATAAAGGTAATGTTTTAGTATTAATAGACAAAGAAGTATATGATAAAAAGGTTGAGGAGATTTTAGATTCAGAAGATTTCACAGAATTACAAGAAGATATGACTATTAAACTATACAAAAAAATAAAAACTGAAATTTCAACTTTACAGAAAAATAATATTATTAATTATTATCAATACAAAGATATGACTAAAAACATGACAAATATTCCAGTATTCGAACCCAGGATCAAAATTCATAAAATCGAATACCCAATTAGACCTATTATAAATTCTTTTGGCTCACCCTTACAAACTTTGGGTAGTTTCCTAAACTCGATTTTGAAAATTATGCCACTAGATTTACCTAATATAGTATTAAAAAACACTCAAGAAGCCATAAACTCAATTAAAGAATATAGAGTAAATAACAGTTGTAATAGATATAAATTATACACTTTAGATATTGTTTCCATGTACACAAACATCCCTCTCCCAGATACCATGGAAATAATTGAATCCAAATACAATGTTTTTTTACAAAATAAATTCAAGATGGATAAAGATCATTTTTTAAGATTATTGAATCTAGTGATGGAAAATAGTTATTTCAAATATAAAGACAAAATCTTTAAACAAATCAAAGGTTTCCCGATGGGTAGCCCAGTATCAGGCACTTTATGCAACATTTACATGAATTGGATGGAAGCCAATTACATCATGAAATGGACAGAAGCTAAATTCTTTTATAAAAGATATGTAGACGATATATTGATTATATGGGAAGGCACAAACAGACAATTCTCCAGATTTTTAAATTATATAAATAAATTCCATAAAAACATAGAATTCAAAAGTGAAGAAGAAGTAGACAACAAGATCAATTTTTTAGATATTACATTAAAACATGAAAATACAGGTTTAACTTTTGAACATTACAGAAAACCTTTCCAAAGCAACCATATCCTAAATTTCACTTCAAACCATCACATATCCACAAAAAAGGAAATAATCAAGAATCATTTAAAGAAAATTACAGATTATACAGAAGATAAAAAACTATGGCAAGAAAAGATAAAAAACTATGGCAAGAAAAGATTATAAATTTGAAATTAAGATTACAAATGAATGAATACCCGTTAGATTTTATTGAAAAAAATTTCAATGATTTCTTTAAAAGAAGAAATATCAAAAAGGTTCCAAATAATAAAGAAATATTCAAAAAATGCATGATTTTCCCTATTGGTCTGAAAATTAATGATACTATAAAAAAAGAATGTAAAGAAAATAAAATAAATATTGTGTATTTTAAAGATAATGTTTTATTCAAATTTAAAAGAGAAAGGGAAAACACAGAGCTACACAACATGGGTGTGGTATATGCCCTCCAATGTAGAGATTGTCAGGGGGTCTACATTGGGAGCACAGGCCGCACATTAAAAGAACGGGTAGAAGAACATGTAGGGGCTTACCGTAATAATCATGAAAATATATCAGAATGGGCAGCCCACTGCATTCGTAATGGTCACAACCCTGATCCTGTAGTTCATATCATTTATAAAATGCAAGATGAATACAAAAGATTCACTTTAGAATATTGCTTGATTAATTGTTGCGTATGCTTCAACAGAGACAAGTCACAAAAAGTAAACAATATGTCTTTAAGTATTTTCAGGAATTCTCTAATAAAAAATAAAAGATTATGTAAAATTTTGAAATTTAATTAGCTTTAGTATGGTATGATAATTCATTGTTCATATTATCTCTTGTCAATAATATATTTTGTATCAGTCATTGTTTTTTTATTTATGACAATAACATCTTTTAATGTATTACCACATTATTACTATATTATCCCACAACAATCACTGTATATATTCATTGAATGTACTACTGTATTATTTAATTTTGTAAGGTTAGAGAAAGTTCATTCTCTTACCGTTTAATCGTTATTTTTATTTTATTTTTCTTTATTTTTATTTGTACCCTGAAGAAGTCTTTGAAAAAATATATAAGACGAAATATTGGATCGGATCGGTGAAGAAGTATTCTTGTTTTTATTTTAATAAAGAAATAGGATGATTCATTATGTATCCCATTTTCATTATATATTTTTCGAGGCAATTTAAAATAATATTCTTTGATGTAACAATCTTAACTTTTATAAAATAAAAAAAATTGACAATAATTCTTTAAATCTCAATATTAGATTTTTAGTTTAGAAATTTTTTTTTTAAGAGATATTTTGTTTTTGTTTAAATAAATGCTTATAGATTTCATAATCCAATCTATTCTGAGAAACTCTCCCTTTTATATTAAGATTTATTTGAATTAAAACTATGTTTATTTAAGAGTTAAAGGATTATAAAATATAAAATGACTTGTAAATATTATTATGTATGCCATTTTCATTAGTATATTTTGTTTTTAAATACCTTAGTATTTGCATCATATTTTGTGATCAATTACAAAAAGAATGAATTACATTAAATGAATAAATAAATTACATTAAATTTACATAACGTTTTGGAAATTATAAGACGTACATCCCTATTTGTCAAGTATCTTTAGACAGTATAATGAGAACTGTGTTATATAATTATCGAAATATATATCTTCAACGCAATATATAATTTCTTAACACTGCTGTCTGATCGCCTTCAGGTTAATATTTATTAGTGGTATTACTAATTTTAGCTATTGAATGTTTTTGTTTCTTAATAGTTTCGAATTAGTTAAATGTATGTATTAAAAATAAATACAGCCCACACACAAGATTAAGTTCATAAAAAAGCATATATTTAAATCATAAAACAACACGACCGGTTTCGGGCCTTTCCAAGGATCTTTGTCAAGTCTTTTGTTTTAATTTAAATATAGTTATATACTTCTGTAAAATATGTCCTACAATTGTCATGTACTGTTCACTTCAAATTTTAGCTACTTTTCAAACATACTCGAAATAAAAACATCAATATATTTTACACTGAACTTCTTTCTTTTGTTTACGAAGAATATTCTTTGTAGTATCATCTCGAACTTTCCATCATCCAATGATAAATTGTTGTCAATAAATTGAGCGAAGAAAAGTGTTTAAAATGAGAAAGTTTCTCTTTTCTCCAATTACAGCAAATTACCTGTAGCTTTTAAGATTATTACGTAATGAAGTTTGAAGGTGGAAGCTTTTGACGAAACGCCCGACCAATTCCATCAGCGGTAAGAGGGAACACCTTGTGAAACTCCATCTACCACCTACCTCTAGGCGTAGATCATTATGGCGTCTCCACCAAATGCTCCCTTGTTACCTGCTGAGGGGGAGAAAAAAAGCAGTAATTTCATTAAATTAAATTGCTCATTGATGTCAGGCATTTACCGTATTTCATTGCGGAAGTATTCAATACATAATTCACTTACCAAAAGTTAGCAGAAAGGAAGAAAAAAAATGAAAAAAAAAAAAAAACGAAAAAGACATTTATGAATTTTCCCCATTGCCAACCCCTATGAGGAGAACTCTGAATTTTTTTTATCATTATTATTATTTCATTTCATAACTTCGTTATAACATTTTTATGGCTCGTTTTTTTGCTTAGCTTTGAGTTTTGTTTAGCAAAAACTTAAGAAATAATGAAATTACTTAGGTACTAAATTTAAAAAGCGAAAAAAAAGTAATTATCACACAATTTCTCAACCACTATTTTTTGTACTTTTTTTTTTTACTTAGCAAACTGATTTATTGATTTTTTTTTCTTTTCTGAACTTTTTTAATCCTAAACACTCTGGGACATGTTAATTTAATGTTTTAATTAGTGCAAATTAAAATTCATTTGAAGCAACAACAGCATTTAACTCATGATAAAAAGAACGTTAAGATTGTACTTTTAATTGGGCATCGCCTTCAGCACTTGATTTTGTGATATATTTTACAGGAAGGCTATCTTCTCTTTCTTACTATTGGCTTAACTATTTGCACGAACTGAGTTGAATGAAATTTGGTACCGGACTGTTATTATTAAAAGATGAAGATATCTTGTCGTTGATTTTGTCAGTCAATTTAGGACATGTCTATATAAACATTTTGAAGTGTAAAAGAATTCTGCTTTGCATCGAAAGCGCAGTGGTGTCTCAAAAGAACAAATGAACAATAATTTTTTTTTTAAACCAACTGCTTTTTAGGCTTCTGATACAAGTATTACTGTCTAACACATTTATTTTGACGATCACGTTTGCGCGAGAATAACGAAATTCTCGAGATCTCGCCATTAGCCTCTTCAGCAGGTCTCAAGAAATTTAGTATTTTTAATGTCTGTCACTAGGAAAATGCTACATAATGAATTTATTGTTTGTTTATTGACTGATTTCAATTTATTAAAACTGTATTAAAATGTAGTAAAAGTCTCATGCATTTCCCCATATTATAGTTCATTTAAATATTTCAATATTTTGTGAGAAGACATGGATAGAGACTATTCTCGCGTAAATTACGTGAAATCACGAAAATACGGGATCGTCAACTTCCATATGTTAGCCAATGGGAGCCTTATAATCCCGCTTTGTCCGTCCGTCTATGGACAAGTATCATTAAAATATCATTAGGAACAATCACAACAATCACAATAAACGCAACAATCACAACAATCGCAACAATTGCGTCTTTTGCATGCGCAACAATCACATTTATAATACAGCTCTAAAACAGTCCCATTTATAATACAGCTCTAAAAAATCCCAACAATCACAATAATCGCAACAATTGAGTCTTTGGCATTCGCAACAATCACATTTATAATAATAAGGAAATTAAAGCAGTAACAATTACATTGTTTTAGACGTATCAGAAGCCGTTGCGAAGCATTGTGATTGGTTTACTAATCGCTGTCACTTGTTTTAAACCAAATTTTTTGCTGGGAATTCCTAAAAAACATAACTGTGGCAAAAGAAATCTTGTCACAAATTAGTAGGCTACAAGAATAATTTAATAATTTAGCTCTATAAAATATCGTATCAATAAATTAAAGGTAGATAGTTACTATAAATATAGAAGAAAGTAATAATTAGGATTTTATTGAAAAAAATCCTTTTTCTTTTGCTTATGCATAACTTACGGATGAAACTTCAAAATAAAACTGACTTATTATTCCATCTCAAAATACCCAGAGTTGACAGTAAAGAGGCTCTCATACTCTTTTATCTGGTGTCCAGAGGAATATCTGGATTAAAATGGTTAGTTATTTGGACAATATCAAAATCTCAGCGTCATCTATTGCCGAAAACGTAGGCTACATATTGTATTTCTATTTTTTAAATAATGTTTGCATATATTTAAAATATAATTACAGACTTTTTTTTCCCCTCTATTCCAGATCGAATTCTTTGACCTTTAGATGATAAAAAATAGATGATAAAAAGCAATTTTAAATAATCTGAAAGCTATGTAATTCTGCCTTTCAAATATATCCACCTTAGTTAACCAGACACTAAATAGACTTCGACGCGGTTAAATGGCATAATAACATTCATGTTGGCAATATTTGGCACAGTATAGTGAATTCTCTGTCAATTGTTCTGCTACATTATTAGCTGGCTTAAAGTTTCCGGCGTTGCCCGGGGAAGGAATGGGGGTGGGGAGGGGACAGGGAGTCCTGGTTCTCCTCTTCTTCACAGCCGTATCACATCAAACCTTCCCCAATTGTTCCAATTGCTGCAGAACAACATTTATGTAGTTCCCAGTGTTACCACCAGGTGAATATGTAGCGCTATTTCAGAGATTTCACCCCTTTTTACCCCCTTGGGGTGGTTAACCGGGTAGTTATATTTTTTGCGGGGTAGCTATATTTTTCCAAATAGCCTAAATTTTTCGCGGGGTAGTAGAGAGTATCTACGCAAAATTTGGTTTCAATCGTTCAAAGTGTGTAAACCTGTGTAGAGAACATACAAATAAACTTTGACTTTTACCCAATGTACATATGTTTGTGCCTCTGGGCTGAGCATATAAACATACAAACTTTGACTTTTATATATGTATGTATAGATTTAGATGAAATAAAACCTAATGCATATATCTTTCTGCCTCTAACCTGGATCCATTTTATAAATTAAACGCGCGCCACAGGCGCCACAGTGGTTTACGTTATTGGCATCTGCAGGAGACCAATAACACTTTGTTTTAAAAACTGAGCTGTTTTCAACAGCAAATGACTTGTGATACTTATTTTTGCTTTCTTAATTCTAAATAATCTATTTTTAATAATACATTTATAATACTTTCTCTAGAATAAAATCTCATCTTTTAGCGCAATCTAGCTGATTAAATTTGAATTTTCTACTTTTGCCTTTCTTTACAAAACTGCTTATTATTATTAGTAATCGTGTTTCAAATTTGTGTTAGTAATTTTTTTTGACAATCCATGAGCAAATGTATGGTTCATGATTAAAAAAAAAAAATATAAATTTTTAATTTGACTAAAAGCTTATGAAGGACTTAGGACAATAAGTTCGGAAGAACGTGAAGCCAATTAAGTCACATAATGCCTTTTTTTTTGAGTCGAGCTGATACTCTGGGACGGCCGTTTCGAGCTTGTTGGGCTCTCCTCAGCCAGAGCTAATCAAGCTAGTGCAAGACTCAAAAGGCGAACGAGGGCAGGTATTGAGAATACAAGATGGAAACAGTGACCCCTCAATAACTAAAAGTAAGAAAATAAAAAACAAGAATCAAATGTGAAATTCAAATCCTTGGATAGCGCTCAGGCTACCACAAAAGGAATTTGACCACAAAAAAAAAAGAAAAGAAAAAAGAATATAACAAACCCTCTAACGGGTAAAAGAAATGCAATTAAGTCACATAAAGCCTTTTTTTGAGTCGAGCTGATACTCTGGGACTGCCGTTTCGAGCTTGTTGGGCTCTCCTCAGCCAGAGCTAATCAAGCTAGTGCAAGACTCAAAAGGCGTAAGTGAAGCCAACTTTCCGTAAAATTTATTTCTTAAATAAAATTTTATTTCGAAATGAGACGGCCAAACACACAGAGATAAATATAAAACTTTAAATTACAAGATGAAATACATACAGTATCAGATTGCTGAAGTTGCAAGCCTTTTTCAATGGAAGGGGTGAGACCCCAAACACCCTTTTAAATATAATTCAACTGGCAAGTCTCTCAAGTAACAGGGAGTAGAGATCCCGTAGCTTAATCTTGTAATTTAAAGTTTAATATTTATCTCTTTGTGTTTGGCCGTCTCATTTCGAAATTCACTCAACGCACTCAAAATTATATAGGTGATTTTAAAAATTTATAATTTTATTTCTTAAAATTTCTATCTTTCTTTTCTGTTTTTTTCGTTAAAAATGACAAAAAGATTGCATTTATATTCCAATGGTAATATGTACTTAGTACCAACAGTTTAAATTTACCCTTTTCTGAAAAAACATAACTTAATTATTTAATTAAATTATCTAAATAGAATTAATTTTAATCCATGTGCAATGGATTAGCTGAAAGGATATAATTTTCATTTTTTAAGATAATGAAATAGTAATGAAAATTCGAATGATTTCCGTGATTTCGATTCTAATGCTTTTAGGAGACAATTTTGTCGCCTTTTCGCGCTCTTTCCATAAGGACTCATTTGGCAAAGATTTCAAATATAGAATGTACATCGTAGTTTCCGAATATGCATACCAAGTTTGAAGAAGATATATTCAGTAGTTCAAAAGTTATTAAAATAAGTTATAACGTGTGCCTGAAATAACATGCTTAGATTAAATGAAAATCACCAACATACAAAATTTCACTTAAAAATGTACAATAAAATTTAAAAATAATTACAGATCTTTCGGAGACCTTGTGCGGCTCTCTTGTCAATTGATAAGACGCACATCCAATTGACAACGGTTTCCGAAAGCTCTGCAATGTATTTAAATTTTATTACATATTTTTATACGAAATTTTGTGTTTTAGTGATTTTCATTTAATCAAAAAGAAATTCTGATGTTCTAATAGATTGTACACAGCTTTTAGAAACTGTCTACTTAATAACCATATTATTTATTCTTTCTTTCAGTACTTTTCATATAATTAAAAAAAAATCATTGAGGCCGCTCTCGGTGGTACATGGATTTTCTCACTGGTTTTTTTTCATTGGTGAGTTTTTCATTGTTTAATTTTTCCTTTGAGACACCACTGCGCTTCCGAGGTAACTTCATACATGAGTTTGAGTGTATTTAGATATGTATCCAAAATGTCCGCCTTGAATATCATACTCCTGCAAACGTCTTAATTATATCTGCCTTAACCATTAATAAATCAGAAACATTTTTGAGCCAAAAATAATTTACAGATCTTTTCGCCCAGAAGTTCTTATAAAAACATAATTAAACTTAAGTCTTAAAAGAAAAATAAACTTTCATTACATTAATTGACAATGTTCGTATTCAAAGATGACGGTAATGTTAGCTTAATGAAGAAAGCTTTATACTTGCCTAGAGCAATGTTAACCACAAAGAATGAAATGGATGCAATTAGGTAATGAAGAGCCACAGGGGTTTCTAAAACTAAACACTTCAAATTAGAGTTTAGAAGTTTCTATAAGAAAATAAGTAAATGTCATTTCTAGATGGATAAGTATTTTGTTTAACTAGGTTAATGCCAGACAATGATATTCAAAATACTGCTAAAAGAAATTACTTAAGCTGATAATTAAAGTTAATAGTTAAAAAATAACGTTAATATTTGAACTTAAACAATAATAGTTTGATGTATCGAAAGAAAGAGGAGTTTCAGTAATACACAATATCGCATTATTTTACACTCATTCAAGAATAGTTTACTTTAAAAGTGCAAGTTTTATCGCTGAGATACGTGGAATAATTAAGGCAGACTGGGGAGGGGGGAGATGCCATTTGAGATAAGATGCCATTTTCGTTGTAATTTATTTTGTGATTGACAGACGGCACAACCGTCAATTTTCTTCAAAGGTACAGTATCTTATTGATTGCGATATCGTTATTATTTGGTTAAAAACAATGAAAATATGTAAGAGCACTGTTTTTGAGCTCTGTTATTAAGAAATGGGCATTTCAGTTAAGGCTGGTGGAAACTATTATGAATCTAAGCACCTTACCCTTGCAATGGCCTCTTTGCCCAGGCATTGTGGCAGGTTGGACAAGACGCCAGTTTGTAAAGTTTTTTAAACATTGCTTTTACTGATACTTACAGATTATGTATAATCCTGCCAGTTTGTTTTCATGTACATAAACGTCCGGGGACTGTTCAAGCGTAAGATTACGATTATAACTCATTTCCTTGGGTCTGAAAAAGCAAAAAAAAAAGGTGGCATCTCCTCAGCCAATCATAATCCATTACTTTGCCATTATTTTGCCATGCCTTTTTTGAATTCTTTCGTGAATTGAACTATAATACCTTTTTTGATGTTTTATAATCTTACAACGTTCAGGTATCTTTACTGAATTACATTAGTATCACAGATTACATGTAAAGGAAAGATAAATGTATACAAATCATAGGAATAAGTATTTGTATGCAATGTCGGGTCGAGTAAAAATACGAATTGCAATTGGAGAACCTTGCCACGACTTCTTTTCAGTCAATGTCCCGAACTAAGCTTTAAACCTATGAGATCATTGTTTCCGTTTGTTCGAGCATGAGATAAAAATCCTTTGAGCACCCTTAAAGCTTGCTATGAGTTCTGATGGGTTAGGGGCTATTTCCCCCCCCCAAAAAAATAAATAAAATAAATCCTTTTCCCATTTAAATACAGCGGCGAGATGAAATCGTGATGCAACAGTGTTGAAATTAGGCAAATGGTTTACAGTAATGAATGTCTACCTGAAACGTTTTTTTCAAGAATACAATTAAGTTAAAAAATTCAGGAAGGTTTTGAAAAAGTAAGAAAATTTTGTAACTTCTCTAATTTACCTTTCATTTCCACGGTTGTTCATCTCCACGGGGTTTACACCCTCCTTTCGGCATCCCTCTTATCTGGTATTAAATTGAGTGTTTCTGTGTTTTTTATTCACATTGAGGAAGTTCTGTACATTTTCAGATCGAAACTGTCTGTATTTTAATCTTTTTTAAACTTTTTTAAATCTAGTTTTATATTAGTGTGTATGACCGTAAATTAGAGAAGTTACATTATTTATCAGCGCAAGTGGAAAAATCTCATTTAAGATAATTTTAATCTCGATGATTCTTTCGAAAAGATAATATCTGAATGATTTTAATACTTCTAGGCTCTAATGTTTAGAAATTTCTTGTATTACAAGAAGATAATAGATCATTACTTATCTTATTCTAATAGCTGTTCAGAAGTTTATTAACTTTTTGTCAAAACTCATTAACTACAAAGAGTTAAGAACTCAATTCTTATAATCTGGAAAGTTAAATATCTCAAATCTTCAATTTATGTTGACATAACGGTGCCACAATTTTTGTCCATTACCTTTAGAGACTGTAAATGTAAGCTGTTTGTTCATTTTGATAAAAAAAAACAGCTAGAGAAGAAAATTCCAATTCTATAGTAGTTGTCAAAAAAGAAGGGTTGGCCGTATATGGTCATTACATAGCGGTTGATTTTGTCTGGAACAAATGTCACCAGTCATGACGTCATCATCTTGACCTCCGAGCAGTCAGTCCAAGATGGCGTCGTTTTCTGATCGCTTAAGCGTGACCAAGAGAGGATAAACTTTGCATAGCCAAGCAAGGGGAACGTTTGAAATTCTTTCAATTTTAATTATTATTATGTATTCGTAACTGTAGAAAATACGAAAACCAGAATATTTTCGTAATGTTTATAAGATTCAGTTATGGATTTTAGCGATAGATGGCGCTATTACATCCTGGAAACATCAATCTATAAGGAAATTACGTCATCAAAAGCTCTTCTTTCATGAACAGAACTGTAGATCACCTATAAAAGTCCGTAATCACAACAACTAAAAATCTTAATTTTAGGAGTCAATATAAATAAAGTTTCAATGAAGATATGAGAAATTTTACGCTCACTAACTTTATTCATCTATCTATCCACTTAGTACGTGATTGCTTACATGTAAAATGATTAAAGTTAGATTTGTAAATACGGTGTTTTAAAAGAATAGCCTATTACAATTTTAATTTCATTATAATACATATACAATTTTTTTATATTTAAATTCATAAAGTGAGCTTCAATATACAAACAAAACATACGATGTCGACAATCCGGACATAAATAGACAATTTTACCACTGACTAGAATTACGTCATCTTAATTACATCATAAGAACAAATAAACACATAATTTGAGACTGTTTTCTATCTGGAATTCTAATGTTTTCAGAAAGAGTCTGACATTACGTAAATAATACAAGTAATTATATTCTAAAATATTTAAATTACTCAACTAATATTCCAAATTTGTAATTTGGTGAAATTTTAATAATAGTCGAAGTCATAATTGCGCATGATCAGTTTGACAATTAGGCCTATTCAAATTTATTTTTATATACGTAAAGTTTAACAAAATTAAGCTAATAAGCTAAAGAAATTGAGTTATAATTTAACATACGGTGAAATTATATCAACGAACAAGATATTTTGTGTGCAGTCTAACTAGTCAGCCATTCCAGAAGTTTCTGAGTGAATAAGTACTGCTATTAAGTTTGAGAGGCAAAAAAAAAAAAAATCGCTTGGCGACTCCATGTTTCCATTGGCAGCTCTTTCATGGGTAAGCGGTATGTCCACAAATAGTCTCACACTCCATAGTTAATTTCCTTTTATCCTCAAGGCAAGTGGGACCGATGCGGAAGGAGAAAACGCCCCCTGGCTGCCATGAAAGTAACTTTCCTTTGAATATGCAACAAACAAGTCAAGTCTCTCCTGTCCAACGTTTTTATTAAACAAAAGAAATTTATCAATTCCGGACGACCCTCCCTCCCTGCATGGTGCAAAGTACTGATGTTCCTATAAAGATTACCTAATGAGGTAATTTTATGAAGGAAAGCGTTTCAATCAATCTCCTTTCAATCTCCTTATCTTGAAATGCTAGGTTTATTCAACAAAGAAAAAGTAACTGAATCAGGCTGATTGTATTATCCGAATACTCTTCACCTTTCTACAGTATCATGTTTATTATTGAAAGATTAGATTTCATCTTTGGCTTAAATTGTATCTTGCTTCTTCTAATATACAGAAACGCAACCACTAGAAGGTTACCAAATAGATAAATAACATAGTTTCTTAGATTTGTCAATCCAATAAGCTGCTCTTTACAGTTAGCTGGGAGATATAGCGCATCTATGAATCAGTTAACGATTGCATTCATCTCCTCTTCGGCCCTGTGGAAAGCAGCAGAAACCCACCACAGTAACCCTTTACTTCCACATACTACTCAAGTATAAGGTCACGTTTCTTAAATAATGGAACTCAAAGAAGAAATAGGAATACAATCTTGTATTTCAACGAATTAAAAACATACAGATTGATAGAAATAGAAAAGAAGACATGAATGTATAATAAATAAAATAAACCAACTAAAACTAGAATGGCAATAACAAGAAAATGGATAACTCCAACGGACGATTTCTCCAAACAGTCTTAAGCTAATCCTGGATTAAGTCCAATTGAATTCAATGTAGATAATACTAATACCATTTGGAGAAATCGGCCGTAAGATTCTTTGCAATTGGATTTATTAATCTGCAAACAAATTTCTTAACACAATATGAGCCTGTTCTTTCCAAGTATTGGAAAAAAGAATCAAATACGCCTTTTATAAAAAGTGTAACTACAGAAAAGCTTCCAAAATTGCTTCTAAAACATTGATTTGCGTAATAAAGTATGTAACAATGAACAACTCAAGTTTTATAAATAGGCCTATATCCAAATCCGCCATTTTGCCTTTAGTATTTAAAGTTCAAATATAGTAAAAAGGAAGTAGTGAAAAATAACAAGATAATTAATCTTCTTTAATTTCACAAAAGTCTCAATCGTCCGAATGTTAACAATTCGGACATTTAATTAATTTCTTCAAAAGAACATTTATTTTATTTCTTCAAAAAGAACATTTTATTCAGCGATTTGGACATTTATTTGTAATAACACGGAGCATATCACATTACGAATCATATCACGTTTTATTTTGTTATTAGAATTACAAATTCTTGATTGTTATTTTTAGTTAATTGTAGTTGTTTGAGAAGAAGAAATAATAGTTTTCTTTTTTCATATATGATGTAAAGCTTGAAAAGGAGGGTCGTTTAAGCCTCCGAAATATTGTGTAATTAACAAAGATTTTGTAGAATTAAAGAAGATTAATAATATTACTTTATTTATGAGGAATTTGTTTATTACAAAGATTCTTTATTGAATGTAAAATATCTTCGTTAGTATCTTTTTGAACTTAATACAAACAGCACAGAAAGATCTTATTTCCTTCTTCGACTTCATTTTTTTCAAAAAGTATTTGAAATATTTCTAGCCTTCGTTTTTGTTTATGATGTAAATTTTTGATAGTTGGCGTCCATCTCTCTTTCTTTTGCTTCCAAACTGTCTTACATCATAAAATGCAGAGTTTATATTTAATATTCAGGGAATACAAAGAATCTGGGTTTTGTTCATCCTTTAAACACGCACAGTTTATTGGTTTCTTTTTCAAATATGGGGAAAGCTTCTGAAATCTTCTGTTTGTTGATGATGCATGTATTAAAATACTCTGTAGATAAAGTACCAGTTTAGATGCCGAGGCTTATTTTGTTGTGGTACATTTGAATTTCGGAAATAGAGAATTCTTTTCACAGTTTCTTTTTTTATAGTAGGATCTTGGCCAATTCCACTGTCTACTTGAGTCGTTGCAGCCAGTAGTAGCGAGCACTCTTATCACTCCGGTCCAGGCTCTCGAAGCTTTCAAATTTCTCCAAGTTTTTCAATTTACGGCTGCCATCCGTCTCAGTCCATCGAGGAACGACAGATGGGGGGGAAAGGAAAACATACAAAGGAAAAAATAAAAAACGAAAAGCAATAAATATTTCTAGAACAAAAGACCGGAAAAATAAACCATTTGCTATATGCTGCACATTAAAGATTTTTGTTTCATTTCAGTTTCTGTTTTGTCTATAATTGAAAAAAATGTACATTCTGGTTTCTGATTTCATTCATTAAGCCAAAACAAATTCAGCACTCCTTAAAAACTACAAATTTTTATTAGGGCTTTTTTCTTTTGATTATTCAATCTGAAATGAGATATTTTTTTTTTATTCTAAATTTAGCGATATGTTTTTTTACTATATACTTTGTCGTACTTATATTGTTTTTTCAATTGTTTAATCATTTCTGAAATAAAGCCTCCGTTTTATTATATTGTTGTATTGTTTTTAAAAAAGCCGCTTTTAATATCTTTCGAATTTTTGTATTTTATAAATAAAAAAAAAATGACCGCCAACGCACACAACTAGTTTAAGATTTTTTAACACATTAAAATTTTTTAAACTAATTACATGTGTTAGCCGTTATTCTTTATTTACAAGCTATGTGCACACCTTAAGTATTTTTAATTTTTATATATGTTTATTAATAAAAATTTTGTTATAGCTTTTTTGTTGATATGTATACATTGATTCATCCTTTCCGAATTTTTATGAAAGCATTTTATAAATAACTTTATTCTGAAAATGGTGGAATATTGTTTTTTGATAAAGTAATCTGTATCATCTTTAGATATCCTTAGCTATTAACAGCTTTAAATGTTTAATATTTTTTAAAAAATTGATACCTAATATTTACCATTTCATACATAAAGTCTAGATCAGGGTACACCATTGCTGAAATTATGTTGTAACATACGGAAAACAAATATTTTAAATATTTTATAGTATTAATTAATATTATAACTGTTCAGTGTTTTGTTCATTTCTTGAACTCAAAATTATGATCAGAATTGCTCTATTATCTGCAACAACAATGTTGATTTCGAACAAGAAGATATTAATTACTAAACCACATTAAGACATCAAAGGTGAATTCATAAAGCGAGGAATTGAAGGCACAGCAACTCAATTACATCGGAATACAGCAATACATCGGAAACGCAGTGGTGCCTCAAAGAAAAAAATACACGGTGAAAAACTCACCAATGAAAAATTAGTGAGAAAATTCATGTGCGAGCAGTGTGCAGGCCTCAATGAATTTTTTTAAAGCATAAAAATTCAAACTGCGCATTTGAATTACTAATAATAACAATGATGCAGCAATGTTAAAATTGAAACATGCGCAAACAATAATAACAAAGAAGTTAGCAACACATTGTTATTTGTTAGCCTAGGAACGTTAGGCTTAACAAATCACGGAGTCTTTGTGTCTGTCCCTAATAACTTCTGAACTATTTGATGGATCTTCTTGAAATTTGGCGTGCCATTTTTTAAGGACGAAAGACAATGTAAACATAACAAACAATAATAGATAACAAACAATAGGAGAACATTAGAATCGAAACAATGATGTTTAACAATGGATATTACCAATTTTATCTAATCCACTAATTCTGCGTGTTTTTCTGTGATTAAAGTCGATCAGATTTAAACACTTAGGTAGGAAATGTGGATTGAATTAATTTTTCTTCAAAAGATATGAAATTTCTATTGTTTGTATTCATCAGATATTAGAATTTGAAAAAAATTAGAAATTCTTGTAATTTTCACAACTTATAAAAATTATAAAAAGAAATTTTAACATTTAAAGTAAATTTGCTAACATTAAGGAAAATAGTTAAGGAACTTCTTTTATTTCTTTTGCTAAATGGCTAACATTGATATTAAAATATGCTTTCTTTATAATAATAAAGAAATAGCACTTGATGTTTAAAATGCGTTATTAAAGTGATCTAAAAAAAAAATAATAAAAACGTTTGTGGCAATTTAATTTGAAATGGTCCAGATTTCATTTCAACATTGAATGACAACTTTTTTTTAAGCAAATACATAAAAATACAACTTTTTTTTTAAGCAAATTAGTTTTTTTTCGATTATAGGAACAACTAATTGTAGAATTATGAAGTTAAAGTATACATATTATTAAATAGCTTAGCTGTGTTCAAAATTCGGGACAACCTATAAATAGAATTAAAGGATTCTTAAATACAAGATTAAGATATTAAAAAAAAAAAAAGCATTCAAATGTAATATTGTCTACTTGTGTCCACTGTATACTTACCTCTTCCTTTTGTCCCAGGTTAGCATGTTTTTCTTCCTTCGATAGCCTTTTTTCTTAGATTGTTGCCATGGTAACCTTGATGTCTTGATTGCAATAGGAAAAGGAGAGCAGTTGAAATTCTATTAGAGAACTGAAGTTTCTCCTTGAAATTACTTAAATAAAATCATTGAACATTTTTGCCTGTTTTCATCTATCCTCTTCTCTTTTTAGGTTCGATATCTAATATCTCCTAGTGGCT
Organism: Thereuonema tuberculata; assembly: GCA_023159025.1. NCBI lineage: Eukaryota > Metazoa > Arthropoda > Chilopoda > Scutigeromorpha > Scutigeridae > Thereuonema > Thereuonema tuberculata. The sequence goes on along the minus strand of JAFIDM010005346.1, from coordinate 51,990,273 downwards.
TCTGGTGTTTGATCTTTTGCAAAAACTAAAGCACTGGGGAAAACCCCTCCTCGTTTGAAAGTAAATGGGAAAATTTGTAAGTTTGCATGAAGAGCCAGTCGTAACCCTGCAGCAGACCTTAAGGACCCACGTTCGCCTTTGGAGACAGAAAGGCAATTGAGACGGTTTTTGTATGCGACAGTCGCTTTGGATCTGCCCACAACGAGGGGAAGGGAAGAGAGTATTATTATCTTTGAGACAATACGCCTCAGTTCTGGAGAAAGAAAAGAAAACTTAATTAATAGAAGAGTATTGAAGTTTACTTAGATGTCCACGAAATTACTGGTAGTAATTCTCCTCTTTAAAGGCTTGTTTCTATTTTACTAATTACGTTAATGTTCAAATCACATGACCATATTTTCGTCATTGTTTTGATTATTGATACAATTATTGAAGCTCAAGAATACAATAGGGACCGTGCATGTGACTGGTGCTGCCAGTGGCGGCAGAAATTGGAAATATTGTAAGGAGAGCTTCTAACAATAACTTGCTTACGAAGCGTTGCATGCCCATGCTTTCAAAAAATTTCAATAATGGGCAAAGGCAACCTTAATTTGCAGCGTTGTTGGATATAATAGTACTTATAAAAATACAGAAAACATTCACTTTTATTCTTTTCCTGCAAGACCATTTGAACTTTTTATTTTCATTATTTGTAAATAATCTAATTTTTGTGTAATTATATCTTTACAGAAACAAAATTTTATATAATTACCAGTATATCTCTTTCAAATTGTTTTATAAGCCAAATGGTTCCAGCTGGGACCAACTAAAAATTCAAAATTATACGGTAAGCACTTCATTGGAAATGAAAAGTCAATGCACCCACTCAGTCCAAGTTATTTACCAACTTTTTTCCCAATGTATATAAACGAAAACAAGTGCCATTCTTGAGAAACGATTCGGCTATAAATTACTTTGAAAAAGATTTGCAGAAGTCGCAGGGTAACAAGCTATATTTTCACAAAGTAAATATGTCTGCCGCATCCCAAAAGTTGGGACTGCAACAGCCGCCAATGGCACTGTAGTCGAAATCGGCCATGTGCACGGTCCCTATTGAAGGTGCAGGAAATTTATTAATAAATGAAAACCACTAACTGCACATATATAAACAAAATCAC
>JAFIDM010005346.1:51927480-51988713 GCA_023159025.1 Thereuonema tuberculata | reverse complement strand
AAATGATGAGGACAAAAGCAAAACAAACGATGAAAGAATCTCAATGATTCTGTCAATCATCAAAACAATGACGAAAACTATGATCATTGATTTGGTCGTAAGAAATGTACAAATTTATTAAACTTATTAAAGATTGCCAATTACAGTAAAAGCAGAAAAAAAAGCCTTCAATTAGATTACGAAAACTACCTAAAGTTGATCTTAGCATTTTTTAAAAATATAAAACAGTATTAAAAAATATAGAAAATATAGATATTTGAAATAATTAGAAGACTGTTGTAATTAATGAGTGTAGAAAGAAGGCAATAAAAAAGTGTAGTTAAATATGTTGAGGCATTTTTAGCCTATTTTTTCAAGAACATCACCCTGGGGGTCGTTGTGCTTGTTCCCAGCTCAATCTAGTAACTTTTGACCTAGTAAATGAATTGCTTATTTACAGACATTAGGCCGGAGGTATACTATTACTCGAGTCGGTTTCTTAGGAATAGGCGAAATACACTATTAAGGCGAAACCTTCAATGGCGAAGAATCGCGGGGGAGGCAAAGCAGAGAAGGACTTCTCAGAAGGGGAAAAGAATTATCCTGAGACGACCACACATAAAAACAAATAAAGTTCTCCCTCCAAGTGCTGTCTTTACGATCCGCAGGAGCTGGAGAGGCGCTGTGCCCTCCACGCGTGGTTGCAAAAAAGACCACGGGAACGGGACCATGGGAACGGGACGCCCCGAATACCTACTTAGGCTTTAATATAGAGAATACTTACCCTACTTCATGTAAGTATGGTTTCTCCAGTTATCACCAAGATCAGTAACAGAAAACTACCCCGCGTGAAGTATCACCCAGATCGTTGGAACAGTTGAGCTGCTTACCCACCACATAAGGTATCTGTAAAATCTTCGAGAGCGGGTCACCCTTAGATCTTCCAGGGGAAGATTCTGTTTGCAGAGCAAAAGTTGTAACACCGTTCCCCTGGGAATCACAGAAAATGAAAAACTCCCTCCACGTGTGGCTACCGGGGGCCACAGGAGTGGGAGAAACTCCGTTCCCTGAACGCGTCGTTATCTGCAGAACCACGGGGTCGGGAAGCCCCAAGCATATCCGGGCGTAGACTCTTTCAAAACTGTTACCGCAGAGCGTGTAAACTCCGATAAGATCTAGAGGAGTGTTGGCATTTCACAAGTCGCTGGTTGGCCGTGTAACTAGTACTTTTTTTCAGTCTGGCTCTTAACCTGGACTGGTATTCACTCTGGCACATCCAAAGCATATGTAAAACAGATTCATGTTGATCAGAATTACAACGTTCACAGCACGTACTCTCTCGGAGTCCATGCTTTTCAAGTTAAACATTGAATACAAGTGACACTATAAGTTTGTTTGCTTTTTTATTCGGCGTAGGGCCGTGGGCACACCCCACGTGTGCTTTTATCCTTTGCGGATCTATCGCACCACAATTATGAATTTTTTTCCGTTTTTCCAAAAATTTTTCTGACAATTTTTCACACCCTTCAATGCCATTGGCAGCAGAAGAGAAGAAGAAGACAAATTCAGGAAAGAAAGTAAACATCCAAGCCGACGTTGGGATTCGAACCCAGGTTCTGACGTATCGGCCTCGAGGGAGACCGCCACTAGACCACACCGGCACGGCAAAGTCTTGTTTGAACCAGGCCGGCGATTTGATCTTACAGCGTTCAACTCCAGAGGTCGGTGCTTTGCCATATGAGCTATCCCAGTGGCTGTAACTTTTGTAACGCGGTCTACGGAACCTAGTGACCCCCGAAGGGCGAACCCCTAGGAGAAGCCGTAGATAAACTAGGGAACAGATACTGGGGGTGGTTTCCCGTTGCCTTCCCCCAGGACGCCATTAAGGAATGACGTCAGACCGAAGAGAAAGTGAAGAAGAGGCTGGACAACACAGGAAAGGAAATTGAAACAGCCATGCCCTTGCCAGGATTCGAACCGCACTGGACGCCACGGCTGGCCGCCGCTGAGACCGCACGACCACGCCAGCACGGCTGACAGTTATTACAATTTTATAAATATCCGATGACTTGTCTTCTGAATTTTTTTTAAAAAAAACTTAAACACACAACATACACACAAGCAAACTAGGCAGTAAGTTCTTTCCGGAAACTTCTTTTTACTCAAGGATATTGGCAAAAATTTAAATAATCTAAATTTGGCCGAAAATTACTTGTTTCGTAGAATAGATTGTAACAATAAATATAAATAAATGCATTTAAAATTTCTTAGTTTAGCCTGAAATTGTTGTATAAAGAAAGGCGATGTTCTTCTTCTCCCAATGAAGAAAAAAAGAAGAAAAAACAGTATCTTATAATTCCTCAAATCTTAAAGATAAAACACAGTTGTTTCTTAGAGAAATTTTCAAGTACAGGTAATCCCGAAGAACACGATTAATTGGTTCCGTGTTCTTTGAAACCGTGTTGTTCGAGACTACAAAAAAACGGGATTCCGTTTCAAGTGTAAAAAAAAAAAAAAAAATTACGTTTTAAATTTTTTTTTGTTAATAAAACTAAAAATTTGTATTTTTAAAAAATTTAAAATACTTACTATTAAAGAAAAAAAATATTTATAAAATAATTATGAATAACATTTATAATGTCAATAGGGAAAAAAATAATCACTCATGCAATTGGTTCAAAGTCTTTCAAATCAATAAATTGAAGAATAATTTTGGTTTAAGATTGGAAAACTATAAAATATTAATTATTTAGTCAAATTACTTGGGAAAAATATAATTCTAAAACACTAAAAGTATTAAAAAGGATAAAACTTCATTAATCGCTGACGTAATTGATGAGAATATTACTCTAAATTTTTAACTACTGTCATTTTATATCAAATAATATACGTATTTTATTCTTTTTAAAAAGAATTACTCGAAAATCGTGTAGTTTGAAACCGTGTAATTCGGGGGAAGGTATCCGTGTTCTTCGAAACTCGTGTTCTTCAAGTACCGTGTTGTTCGGGGGTTACCTGTAATTGGTAAACCTTGTCTCCCCATCCCCGACAGATGAGTTAAATTAAATTGGTATAGTTCAGAGATGGAATGAAATAGATGATATAAATATCATATTGGAATGATTATCAGGGAATAAAACAATGTTTGAATATTTATTGCAGTTCCACATGAATGATACAGAAAATAAAAAAAAAATAATTCATAGATAAGAATCAAATAAACCAATGTAAAGGAAGCGTTGCAGATGCACAAATTTAAGTATTCGTGGTTTGAAAGGATGAAATATTGGAAAACTTGCTAATGCTAAGTTGAAGTTGAGATATCTTTATCACCTTCGGCTTGCGTTTGACCTTATCTTCTATCTGCTGATCTTCAAATAGGCGTGATGATTGAATATAAAAATGAAGTGTCATTTTCATAAGTTATAATGATAACACCTTTTAAAGATGTTGAATGGGTAAGATATTGACTTTGCAACTCGTATGAATTCTTCAGGATCTAGATTTAAAGTAAGGGGTGTGGTTACTGTTTCTGTTCATTTGTTTATCGGTAGGGTGAAGAGACTTCTCAAGTCTTTTCTTGAATTCTAACTCCCTTTCCAATTCTGTGTAGGCCTGTGGCAGGCAAAAGGAAAGCATCACAGTGACTCCCTGGTACATGATGGGTACTAAAGCTTCGGCTGATAAATGTAGACAAAAACAGTGTGTTTCTCACACACACTATTCTTGTAAACAGAGTCTAAATCTTCGAACATCTGTGCGCATGAATATCTAGACCCCTCATGTCTCACAACAACTCTTCAAGCCGGTGGGGGCAGTATCATGGTGTGGGGGATGTTTCCCTGGCACACATTGGGTCCATTGATACCTCTGGAGGCACGTCAGGATGCTAGAGCGTACCTAAACATCGTAGCTGACCAAGTGCAACCGTAAGGTGGCTACTTCCAGCAGGATAACGCGCCGGTGCACAAAGCCCGCATCACTCTAGGATGGTTTGAGGAACATGACGATGACATTTCCTTCCTGCAGTGGCCCGCTCAGTCCCCGGATCTCAGCCCGATTTTAAAATTTATGGGATGAGCTGGAACGAGCTGTTTGCTCCAGGTCTAAACCTCCATCAAATCTTGAAGAACTATGTGATACACTCATGTCTGCATGGTACACAATACCTCAACAACGTTTTCCGCATTTTGTGGAGAAAGTTAAAACTGTAACTTTAGTCGATTAATCTATTATTTATAGTTACTATATTATTTGGCTACAAAATGCTATGGATTTTTTTTTTGTAATTTTTTTCATATTTGAATTAATCTTTAGTAAAAATCGTTTTTCATGTAAAACGAATCAAAAGAGAAATGAGAAAATATTAGCCATGATTATTTAATAAACAAGTTTGCAAAAACGATTGTAAATGTCTACTTAAATATGATACAGTTTTGATAAAATCTAAAATTTGTTATCATTTTAAGTGATAATCTATATAAATAAAAAAAAAGCTGATTTCTTCTGGCCCTATTTCCTCTGAAACCATAAGACACAGAAATACAAATAAGGTGACAAATATTAGATATTGTATTCAGGATGCTCACATTTTCACTTTTATCTAAGTGGGTCAACCGGAAGTCAAACGTGAGGTCTCTGAGACGCGCTCGCGGGTTGTGGTGAGAAAATTATCTTAGAATCCAAGATCAAGTGATGGTTTGCTAGTTTTGATTAATATATCTATAGCTGTTCAATCAATTACAAACAAATCGAGTACTTTTTAATTATTGAGAATAAAAAAAGTAAATCGCTGACTATGTGTGCTTGCCAAATTCGTAAAAATAAAAGTATATTATAAGAACGAATCTATATTACTAAAATCTTTTATTTCTCTGTCTGTGTGTCTGTCTGTCTGTCCGGCGCAGTTTTCTGTGAGAATGAAAAATAGAAAGAATATTTACAATGAAACATCCGCGACAGGAATCGAACCTGCAACCTTCTGATCCAAGGTCAGACATCTTATCCATTAGGCCATGGGAACTACAACTCTCTTCATATTGCTTTTTTGACTTATCTGTCAAACCTGAACTGACTTTGACTGAAAAGTAACAATTGTAATAAAAAACAAAGTCAAAAAAGAAAGAAGCAGTACTTCATTAGGTACAGTACGATTCTCCCGCTGATTCTAAAAGCAGTCGTGGATTGAGAGAATATAGACATCAAAAATTAAAACAAAACAAAAAAAAAATTAAAAAATTTTAGTTTTATTTTACTTGATGTAATTTGTGTGTGTGTTTTTTTTAATAAATAACAAATTGTTTTCTGTTACATACGCGAGGCTTCCGGAGCGAAGCGACGGGTAGCCGACTAGTTATTAATAAAAATGTTGTAAAATTATAGTAAAAGTAGCAATATAATTAAAAAAAAATGTCAATTGAAGCTTTGATGTAACTTGAGAAATATCTTATGCAGTAAAAGAGGTAATGTAAAGAAGACATAATTTAGGCTGATAATCATAGAAGTCTCCATTTTCTAAGCTATACAAGGTCCATTGAGGACATTCAGATCTTTTGCTTTAACTTTCAGATTTAATTTAGGCTTTGATTCAACAAATGAAAAATATTTAGTTGAAAGAAAATATAATGAAAAATATAAATCAAAAGAAGAAAAATTAAAAAGGCATACTTCAGGGTTCAAACTTAGAACCATTTTTTCTTAGCATAAATTGTTTATTTAAATAATAACAAAAGGCATATATGTAGTTATCAAAATTTAAGCTTCCATTTAAAATAAATATGGTATATAAAGTGATTTGTTAAGTAATCAATTACAGGTTTTTGGGAAATTACCAATGAATGTAAACAAGTAAATTATTATTACTATCTCTGCAAAAGAAAGAGCAAAACAAACCAGGAATCTTACTTTTAAACATTGAAAGCAACAATTACAGGTAATAAATAAAAGTAGCAATAATAAAATAAGTTGTTAAACAACCACCTGTATAATATTTATCATAGAAAATATTTAGATAGAAAGATAAACATTATTAGATAGTCAAAACACTCTGTTATTGTACTCACTTCCTCCACATTTGAACCAATCTCTTCCCTTTAAATTTCTGTATGAAGTTGCTTATTTCCTCATTGTACTCGTTTCTTTCTCATCTCCCCTTTTGTCTTCTTGACGTTCGTCTTCCTGCCATCTGCGCCTTTCTTTTCAAATCCTGTCCTTTTTTTTTTCCAACTTTTTTTTTTGCTTTTTTTCATATCTTCGCTCCAACTCCTCCCAGTACAACCGTGACGTTAATGACTCCTGACACGTGGTGGCAATGGCGCATGCGTGCTGCATCCGAAACCATTTAGATGTTGTAATAAGATTTAAAGCGGTATATAAGTGGGTCTCTCTCTCCTTTCAGGCGACGGGGAGGGATGACATGAACCGACAAACCTTTTCAGAATCAGCACCCCTCCAGGCTGTTCGAGAAAGGATTATCATCAGGCAGTCGACTGTTGTTGGTGGAAAGGGAACCTCCCAAAACTAACACCAGCCGTGTTCTAGGCACGTGGAACCTGAGTTTCTATAATTCCAATTTTTTCTTTTTTAAAGACTTGCTACCAATGACGTAATAAAGTGACTTACAGATATGTCTTTCATTTAACCCTTACGATTTATCCAGTGATTCACTTTATTGATAACTATCGAAAATTCAAAGAAAATCAAATATTTTATATTCAAATGATGGTGATATATAATAGGAAAAACAAATTGGCATTGGAAAAAAAGTAAAATACCAACAAGAATTTTTTAAAAGAATTAAAAGGTTACTTCTTTAAAATGTTGTCCTTAAAATATACTTTTTAGGCTTCTGATACAAGTATCAGAAGCCTTATAACCCCACTTTGTCCGTCCGTCTGTGGATAAGTATCATTAAAATGTCATTAAATTATCATTAGCAACAATCACAAACAATCGCAACAATTGCGTCTTTTGCATGCGCAACAATCATTTCTAAACATTTATACTACAGTTCTAAAACTATCAAACAATTCCAACAATCGCAACAATTGCGTCTTTTGCATGCGCAACAATCATTTCTAAACATTTCTAATACAATTCTAAAACTATCAAACAATCACATTAATCTCAACAATTGCGCCTTTTGCATTCGCAACAATCACATTTATAATAATAAGGAAATTAAAGCAATATCAATTATATTGTCTTATACCTATCAGAAGCCGTTGCGAAGCATTGTGATCGGTTTCTTAATCGCTATCCTACCTTATTTTATAGGCGTGAAAACGACACGCACTATAAGTTTACGTTTACTTTTAAATTGGTTTTAAAAGTAAAAATTTCTCATTTTCTGAAATGACGATTTATGAAATCGTCATTTTTTACTTAAGTTGTCTAAATCCGATTGAATTCAATCAAATCAAAGTTCTGAAATTAGTGGATTAATTTCAGCTAAACGGATTAAAATTCATTGTTAGACATCATTGTCCTCTTCTGATGGGAATTAGAAGCTTTTCTTTTGGAATTTTGAAATTTTGGAATTTTTTGTCATTTTTACCTGCTGATTTCTCAGTAAGGACCCACATAAAAAATATGTAAATTGACATCTCTTGTCCATAAACATTCATGTCATATTTCGAGAAGATCCATTCAGACGTTCAAAAGTTGTTAGTGGAGAATATACGAATACACACACGGGGGCAAATACACATACTCAGACAGAGTGATTTGATAAGCCCCACCTTCTAAAAATATGCTACATTTAATTTATTTATTCTGGTTGATTCTCCATCAAGGAGTGCAGCAAATTATTAAAAAGAAAAAAAAAATCTTCAAAAATGGCGAAAGATGTTTAGAACTTGAAAAAGTGTATTCATCGTCATCATGACATCTCAAATTTTGTTATTGTGTTGAGAGATCACTGATGTCGAGTTCATTTTGTCGTAAAATAATGCAAAGAAAAACTTTCTATACTGTGATAACTTATTGTACATAAAAATCAAAATTATTCTTTTTCTCCAATAGCTAGTCCTAACTATGACTATTTTCTCCAGTTTATAATAATCACACCGTTGAAGAGTTACAGATGGATGAACACATTACTGAATGAAAGGTGTAAACAAAATGAAAAATTAGTATTGAAGAAAAAGTGTCAAGGCGATAACTGAGCGAATTTAGACAGATCAATTGAAGACCTTTTTTTGAAAGTTGTATATTACGGGTTTGCCGTCGTAATTTTAGAAAACAAGATAGTGACAGAGATTAGTAAACCAATCACAATGCTTCGCAACGGCTTCTGATACGTATAAGACAATATAATTCATATTGCTTTAATTTCCTTATTATTATAAATGTGATTGTTGCGAATGCAAAAGGCGCAATTGTTGTGATTGTTGCTAATGATAATTTAATGATATTTTAATGATAGTTGTCCACAGACAGACTGACAAACCGGGATTAGAAGGCTTCTGATACAAGTATCAGAAGCCTAAAAATGTAAAATATAGTAATATTAGAAAATATACTCATGGACAAAAAAATTAGCGCACCAAGAAATAATTGCGGGATCGTAACGAAACTTGCTATGAAGGTACATGTCGGGGAGATATGCAAATGATTAGAAATGCAGCGTGATTGCGCATTACATACAGCCGGTAGAGGGCGTTGAACATCGTACTCTGTGGAGTATAAAACAGGTAACCAAAGCTTGTTTGAGTGTGGTGAATCATTTACAAAGGAAGAGCTGAGGTAGACATGCCATTACGCCGTGTTCGAAGACAGTATACGTAGTTGTCGCAGTTTGAGAGAGGGAGAAACGTCGGGATGATGGAAGCTGGGTGGTCAGCTAGGCGAGTAGCTCGTCAATTAGGCCGCTCTGATTGTGTTGTGAGGAGGTTTTGGGACCAGTGGACCCGAGAGATGTCATGTACACGAAGACCAGGCTCAGGACGCCCTCGACAGACCAGTCGTCGAGAAGACCGCCACATAGTCAGAAATGCACGCGTACAGCCAACTGCTTCATCGGCCGCCATCCAGGCACAGGTAGCACCTTCACTAGGGGCCGCTGTGTCTTCTCGAACCATACGAAGGCGCCTGGCTGAAGGACAGTTGGTATCGCGGCGCCGATTACGTATGCTGCCCTTGACGCCCACCCATCGACGCCTCCGTTTGGAGTTTTGCCGCGCAAGAGGAAACTGGACTGCAGCGGAATGGAACCAGGTCGTCTTTAGTGACGAATCCAGATTCAATCTCGGCAGTGATGACAATCGTGTTCGTGTGTGGAGAGCCCGTGGTGAACGCTTCAATCCTGCCTTTGCTGTACAGCGACACACCGCTCCCACAGCTGGTGTGATGGTATGGGATGCCATTGCCTATAATACACGGTCACCCCTAGTATTGTTCCGTGGCACCATGACAGCCCAGCGGTATGTTCATAAAATCCTGCAACCATATGTGTTGCCACTCCTAGGAGCTATTTTTCAACAAGACAATGCTCGGCCTCATACGGCAAGGGTGTCACAAGACTGTCTCCGCACTATTACTACCCTTCCTTGGCCTGCCCGATCCCCAGATTTGTCTCCAATCGAGCATATCTGGGATCATTTGGGACGACGAGTTGGGCATCCCACGAGTTTGAACGAACTAGAGGCAAGGTTACAGCAAATATGGAACGAAATGTCTCAAGACATCATACAGAACTTGTATGACTCAATGCCCGGATCATATCGCATCGTGCATTCGCGCTAGAGGGGGTCCAACGGAGTATTAACTCCTCCGTTCTTTTGCCTTTTTCTCTGAAATAAATTATCCTTTTTCTTTGATTTTCTAATCATTTACTTATATCAAAGTAGTCGTTATGTATGTAAATTTTCGTTTCATTTTGACGACTACTTCTTGGTGCGCTAATTTTTTTGTCCATGAGTGTATATAGACATCGCTTCAAATTAAACAAGGAAAAAAACTGTTTTCGTGTTGTACACGAAATCATAGTGACTCCCTACATGTTTCATTTTCGGCCACTTACTGAGACAAAGGAAGTGACGCACACCGGAACTTGTATTTTTCCCATCTCGGCTGTAAAGGTGGTGACATGTTCCATGTTTGGCTTTTCCTGTGAGGCAATAAGTGATCGTAGATCGGTACTTATTTTTCCTGCACTTTACAAGTCGTAAAGGTAGCACTCATATCTGTCCGACTTTTAGTTTGGACTGTAGAAGAGACAAAATGTTTCATTTTAGATGACTTCCTCTTCCTGTGAGACTGAAAGTGTGCATAGACTGGACCTTGTATTTTTTTCCACACCTAGAAGTCTTGAATTTACCAATCATACCAGTACAGGCTTATAATTTGGGCTGTAGATGCTGTAGGATCATCCTCTGTTGAAATTCACATTGTTTACGTATGGTTGTCCTCAACAATTACTAAAATAACCAAAAACTTAATAACTCAGAAGTTACTAAGTTAGGAATTCCAGAGAAATTGATTTAAGTTCAAGTGCTCAAAAGTACTGTCAAGAATTTCAAAGCACATTCATTAAATAGAAGATTATTCCACCAGCTTTGTCAAGATAATAAAGAGCACTTTGATCGTCTTCTTCTGCACATTCAAGTAACGAATAACTGTTTATCAAGTTATTTGATTTTTGTTATTGAAGTTTAGCAGTCTGTTGACAATGAACTAAGCGAAGAAATTCAACCTTTATAATAATAAGAGAGATGTAAATATCGTGTTTGGCTGATATTGATGTAAAATGAAGTATCGTAAACAGCTTCAACTTCAATTTAATATAGACCAGAAATCTTGCATTAAACTGATACCTGATATCACAAGGGGGAATTCGGTTGAAAAAGGTTAATAATCACTGGGCTGTACGATTGAACTTTCTGACTTCTGTATCGAGATATAATCCCACAACGGTGACTACCTGATGAGCTCAGTAATTGTAAAATATTTCTACCAGGATGTCGTTTATGAACGTTATTGCTTTATTTTCGAAACTACACACGAGTTACACATTTCTGCTGACAGGAGTTTTTCCATTGCCTTTTTTTTGGCTGCATTTAGTGTGGAAACGTCTTTTTAACTTCTGTTCTAAACTGAATGCCGAAGTGCGTCTATCCCAGATATTTTGTATTATTACGTTTGATTTCCAGCAACTACAAAGAAATTCGGTCGATTCGGGAAAGTCTATTTGTATTTTAATGGAATATGTTAACAGTAATGGAACTTTAAGTTTCCAAATAGACACTTAAGTGAAGTAGTAGTTAGAAGCAGTTTTAAATCTAAATGAGCTTATTCAAATGTCAAACTGTTAGTAAAGATACTTGATTTATAGTATAAAATTAAATTGCAATAGTAAGTTCTTACTATTCAGTAAGGAATCCTATGCTTTTGGGTAGACTGAAGTAAGACAGTAATAAGTTTATCTTAAGATACTGAAATACATACGTTTTCAAACATATTTAGAGCACCCATCGTTAAGCTCACTGATATTGTATACCTTAAGCCATTTACAATTGCATGTAAATGAAATAAGCGAACTTTTCATGTAATTTTCTTCATGAACACTTTTCATATTGTTATTTGAAGATTGGCACACTGTAAGTTTCTTTTTAGCAAAATGATTTGACAAATCTTACAGTTAATTATATTTCTTCAGAATTAACAAGATTTGTTTTATTCATACAACTTAGTTCTATAACATGTAAACAGTCTTTGGATGATATGTGCTGTTTTTGCAATTTTAATAATAAATACTCAATAAGCAATAATAAAATTAATAATAATAAATAACCAGACTAGCATTATTAAATAAACAATAAGATAATAATAAGCCATAAGAATATTGAAGATATTGTTATATAATGTTAATTCAAAGTTAACGAATTTGTAGTTATATCCGTTTGGATCCATAGATACGATCCAAATATTGTATAAAAGAGAGAAAGATTGAGAGTTATAGATATGAAGCTAATAATAATACTATCTTTGCTGATTGACAAGAAGTGATAACAGAATATTTAGATATCTTAATGAAAACATTGAATATATATATGAAATATTGGAATTTTCTATTATATTATGAACATACATAAATGCTATTAATAAAATCAATATAAAATGCATTTAGAATAATGTTTGGGCATTACATCCAGTTAAACTACATGATACTGTAGTTAAACAATATTATAATCAGTATTACAAATATGTAAATTTAAAATATCGTATTTGATGTTTTTGTTAGGATTACCAATACAAATGCAAATTATCTGTATTAAATTCTGCATTAGTGTTAAAAGGAAGTTTTTCGATCATGAAATCTTATCACTGTTGCCTGTCTATTAAGCGGATTTTTCTGGAATGTTGTTGTATCTGAACTTTAGTTTTTTTCTTCTTTGAATCCGAAACAAAACTCAGGAAAAGAAACTTAGTTTAGTGCCTGAAGCGACAGTTTTTCCCTTGGCTTCCAACTAAAGTTTCTCAAGAAAGGAAGGTGCAAAGGAAATAAAAAAGAAATAGCTAAGTAATCTCATATATTTAATACTTTGTAATGCAGCTGAGTAGAATTATTTAAAAAAAATATTTTTTTGCAATAATGACAATTATTTTAATATCATTATTGTTTAATAATGATAAATATTCTTCTTCTTCTTCTTCTTATTATTATTATTATTGTTATTAGATTGCAATAATACAAAAATTACACTGTACTGTACTCTCGATATCTCGAAAACCGTGATATGTCGAAAAATTATTTTTCCCCTTAATATTACATATTCATGTAATCTCGATCTTGTTATCTCGAAAACTCGCTATCTCGAATTTTTTTAGCGTCCCTTCGACTTCAAGATATCGAGAGTATACTGTATTATGAAATATTATGTCAACAATTGATATTGTTATATTATGATTGATTATTATTGTTGTTGTTAATATAGTTTTTATTATATTATTTATTACGTTTATTTACAAGGTGTTATAATTAAAGTTCATATTTCCAAAGGCTGTTACTGGAGAACCAAACAACGGAACGACTTTATATTTTACACAAGGACGTCCGCGGCAATGAATTTTTTTTAGCGCAAAAAAAAAAAAAAAACTTTCGAAGGTGGCCGCTAGGGCGATTTATGGCGTTGCAATACTGCAGTGGATAAGGTTCCCCCCTGTACCTGCAACGCACTGAAGTCGCAACATCGCATGCTCAACCAAGGCACATACAGTGTCACCCGCAATGTTGTGAATAAGGCGTGTAATGCTAGTCTTCAGGTCTCCTAAGTTGGCTAGGTGTTCACGATAGACGAGGTCTTTGACAGCGAAAAGTCGCAGGGGTTTAGATCCGGCGAACTTGCTGGACACGTTGTGCGAAAATGGTGGTTGATATTTTGGCGTCCGAAGCAGCCGCTTCACAAGGAAGGCGATGTGAGGTGGGGCACCATCCTGCACGAAAACTATTGCATCCAGACATTGACACTGTTGATGTGTGAGAATTATCTGGTTGGCTTTCAGAGATGCATAACACTGGCCAGTAATTTCGCTGGTGACGGAATTCTCAGGACCGAGCTCTTGTTCGGGAGAGCACATAACCTTATTTTGGGGGAGTATGTGTTATCTCTATGAGGGTGTGAGACCTCTTACCCAACCCGGATATAACCTGACATTTGTTTGAAGTAAAGTTGACACGGAATGAAGCAAAAGATTTAGAACAATAAATATATAATTTAATATCTTTAAGCAATTAAGATATACTCTTGTATCTTCTACAATTCAATTAAGTTGATTCTCATACAATGCTACAGTCTCTGGTACTCGTTAAGTATTTTAACTATCTTAGAGTTCACTAAGATTTCACCAGTAATATTGAGAAATGGCTTTCACCTTATGTGACTTTATTTCTTTTGAGATACGTTGGATGAAATGTCTTTGAACATATGTGTATAACTATCATTCAAAAGTTCGTGTTCCTAACACTGTTATCTTTACTTGTCTTAATGTTCTGGATAATTAAGTTTCTACACGTAATCTTATTCTTGTGTTGGACCTTTAAACTTAATTATTCTTTATCTTTAACCGCCGTATCTTAAGTGTAATTAACTTGTTTTTTTGTTCTTTCTTCTCTGTAATGAACATGTCACGCTGAGGAATTAATAATGGAAAAATATTCACTTATAGTTCTTTCCAGATATTAATACATCCTTATTAAGTCTCTTTATCGTCCTGAAAATATAAATCCATCAATACAGGTTTATAATCGATGTGACATTCACAGATAGTCCCAGAATCGGTAGGCTCCTATTAGGACTCGTCTTGTATCCTAGCAACGTCGACTTTCCTGCAAAAACATAATCGTAATGTTAATCACTGTATCATTTCTTTCAAATTGCAGCATTAGGAATATTTGACTTCGATTCGAGACTCTACTCAATGTATCCTTATTGAGTAAAAAGATATTTTCCTAAACTCCCTGAGTTTCTCTGGACATTACAACCCAGATGGCTTCATGGCTTCTCTTCTTGTTCATCCATGGAAGTCATCACCAACAACACACAAAGAAAAAACGTCCTATTCTTTCACGTGTCATTGTTCACAACAAAACCTACAATACCATTCTTTTTCGCATGGTATATCACATCTTTTACAGCATAAGAATTGTTTAACGATCTTTATTCAACAGTCTGAATACTATTAGACAACAGCTCTTCGACAAAGAAAGGTCCGACGAAGAATATGGATGTGAAACCATACAAACGGTGATCTTTGGTGAATAAAGTTCAACTGTTGCAAGATTAACAGGTGCCCAAATTCTGCAATTGTGCATATTCACATCACAATGAAGATGGAAATGATCTTCGTCAGTCCACAAAATGTTCCCTGGCCAGTCGGCTTCCAGTTCAGTTCGAAGCTGCAGGGCAAATGCTTGTGCCATGGCATGTGCATTTGTCATTTGCATTATCCACTACAGAATTGCAGCGCCATTTATCGCCCTAGCGGCCACCTTCGGAAGTATTTTTTTTGGGGGGGGGGGGCAAACCAAATTCCATCGCCATGGATGTAGTCAAATAGGAAGTCGTTCCGCTGATTGATTCTCCAGCTACAGCCTTTCAAAATGTGATCTTTAATTATGAAGTCTTGTATATTACAAATAAATATATTTCAGGAAAAAAAAAATTTAAACACTTAAATATTGGAAACTTTAATGTAAATATTCATAAGAAACTGGGAATTAAGTTAGAGTAAAATTTATTTCATAAATGAGTTACTTCTTTTTAAATTAAACTTATTTAAAATATAAAGATTAGTGTTATGAAAGTAAGTCAGAACATTGTTTATGGCTTAATCTTTTGAATAGAAAAGCAGAGCGGCCTTTCCTTTCTACTGTAGATGCATCTCTCTATGTGAATTTTGATGAGATATCAGAAGGGGACTTTATATGGTTTTAAGTAAAGGTAAACTATGCAATTCAGAATGTTCTCAATTTTGAACCTATTCGACTTAAGATTTGTATGATTGAGTCTACTGCTTGCCCATGCGATAAAGACTGGGTTTTGGCACAGTGACAAAATAATGGAACAAGCCGAAGAGGAGAATTACATTTAGAATGTAATTCAAAAGTTTATTACACATGTATTCCTTATTCTGTGTGTGTGTGCATTTTATTCTCGCGTTAATTTTAAACTGAATTTTATGCAGTAATTTTTCACTTTATGCATCTCTCCTTTATATGTCGTTTGTTTCTGTTCTTGTCGGCACATACTCATCTCCCCTATTTTCACGCAGAGAAAGAGGTCGCAGCGACCAGTAAATCATGTGACCAGTCTCTTTCGTCTGGCTAAGCAGTATGGAAGCATTACTTGAATGAATATTTATTTATTTAAGAAAAAAAGACTTCTTAATTTAAGAATCTGCATATAAGAAAAAAAGACAACCTTTAAGACATGAAGTAGGTTTCAAAAAATTTTAATGATTTTTTGATTTATCTCGAAAAACTTAGTTTTTCGTTAAGACAAACCAAATAAAAATAACAAAAGGAATTTTTTATCTTTTTTTTTAGTTGAAAAACTTGAATTTTGTAATTGAATTTCTTTCTTAATTTGTTTCTTTGATACGGTAGCTTCTTTGCAGGAATGAAGAAAAGTTATTTAATGATAATAATATTTCAAAAATGAAGCCTGCACACCTGCTTAAATTTCACTAAGAGAATTTAATTTGAAACATTAATTACAATTACCCGACCATGGTTTCTACTTCATAAGAGAAGTCATTTTCAAGTGATTTGAAAATTATTTCTCCTATGAAATAGAAACTTGTCATTAATATTATAATACGTAAAACCTTTCATTTCTTATTTAATTATACTTGATTACTTATTATAGTGCACTCATTTTCTCGTGTGGGCCCGGTAGTCAAGTGGGATGGGCGTTAGGTCTGCAGGTTCAATTCCCGGTGGAGGTGTGGACTGTTTCCAGATGTGTTCTATGATTCACCTAGCCTTCTGTGAAATGGGGACTGAGTTTCTTTCCCGCAGTAAAAGGCGGAAGGGCAGTGAACTGGCAGCTGACCCTACCTTCATCCTTTTGGACGAGAATCGCTGGAGTCTAAACCTCCAACGGCTCGAAGGGGCTCGTACAGTGGAATCCTTTTAATTTTCTGACAATTCACTGGAAGCAAAACTTAAAATTAACAAAAAAAACACATAATAAACCAGATAAAAATTAACGATTTAGACTTATCTAAATCGTGATTTCGATCTTACGATCATAGTATTTTACGACAAGTCTTCGGAACGGAAGTTAGCTTAACTCCAAGACTACCAGCATGTTTTAGAAATCTCGTGCATTTGTACAAAACGCTCCAGTTTCTCATGAAGCCAAAAAGAAGCAACCTTTCATTTCCTTGTTGTTGATCTCTGACCACAATAATTAAAAATGAAATAGTTTTAAATTACATTTGCTGGCCTTCTTTGTACTTCCGCGAAATGAGCTATAAATGCGGATTTAATTAAAATTACCATGGAGACAATTGTTTCGTTTGTTTGCTAATGGAGTGATCTTGTCATTTATATCTCTCGGAGCCTGATTTTATTTTCATGGATGATTAAAGCTTATTAAATTAATTAAATATTTACAACGCGTTAACGCAGGGTTAAGTGTCCCTCAAATGATTTTATGATACACTTTCAAGCATTTAGGAAATTCATTTTGAGGAAGTCATTGTTATAATTTATAAGTTGATTCATATTCACTATTATATATCTGTAATAAATTAATGTTAACGATATCCGTGAAAAGCACACAAGATTGACGAAAAGCAAACACACAAAAAGAAGATGTAGTTGCTGTGCCAATTTCGAATACCTGTATAGCAAGAATTCTTCAAACGTTAAAAAAAAAAAAAAAGGAAAAAAGTTATCGGTTTTGGCTCTGTATTGAGGGTATTTTATTGAGGGTATTGAGTTGAGGGTACTGGGCTGTATCAAAATCATTACAATCTATATCTAGCTCTAAAATGTCAGCTTTCTAGGACATTTACTTTTTGAATTAATCGTACTCAAGACTTATGGACAGATATATATTTATTTTGACTTAAAATTTAATTTTTTCTTAACCCTTTTTTCTTTGACTCATTTTAAGCAGTGTTGCAAACGTTAGGCTAAACTTACAATTTCTTGCGATAGTTATCTTTTATTCGGTTGTCTGTTATTAGGTACATGAAGGGTTCGGGTGTAAAAATGATACTTGGTATTTAAATTGAATTGATATTCTATAATACAGTGATTTTAATCTTGAGTATGAGAAAACAACCAAATGGGATATGCGAAAAAAAAGTTTGTAAAAAGTAAATACTGTTCTCCAAATGAAAGTTGGCCGGCGGAAGTTAGAACTGCGCAGCCCTTCCGGTAGCTGATCAATTATGTTTTCCTGTCACAATGGACGACAGAGTCTGTTTTCACTGAGAAAGACATGTTGATAACGCCAAATTAAAACTTCTCTCGACTATTTAGCGTTATTTCAATACCAGTTGCTAACAATAAGTATTTATATAAATAAATAAATATATATTATTTATAAATACAATGCTCTTTTGCAAAGTAACAACCGATTACCGTAATGGCGGCGTTCTGTCATAAAATCAGACGGAAGTGCCTGACCAGACTAATCGATGATGCATGCGCAGATCTCACAAAAACAGGGCGGCTATCTCTCATTTGGAGGACAATAAGTATGTACAATATAATGCGGTAGGTTGGTTTAGAGACACTCCCGTGCCGTTGAAAACCCAATGATCAAAACATCATTATAATATATAATTTACAATGATATATAATGTTACCGATGATCAGTTATTGGTCTCCCAGAAATGACAAAAAATGAAAAATATCATGCACATATCTGTGATCCATTGAATAATTTCTTTGTTTAAAATTTCATACAATACTATTTTGCCATATATGACGAAGTGCCTATTCCATGTTCTTTTCATTTTATTTTTAACTAGCTGGGTACCCTCGCTTCGCTCCGGAACCCTTGCTTATGTAACATAAAAAAAAAAAAAACTTTATTTATTTAGCAAATTAATATCGAAATCGGAAAATATACGAGTTCGCAGCCCGATGTGGCCTTCTCCGGATAACGCAGATGTATTGCGGGTTGGCCGCCACACACTTCATGGTCATTTTAAAGCGAAAATATAAATCCTCTTATTCCCTATCCCGTGGGAATTTCGAAAAATCCGGCCTTATTCCTTGTCTACATCATAAAGGGGACCTCTACGCAAAATTTCAGCTTTCTAGGTCTAAGGGTTTGGGTTGGGCGTTGATGAGTCAGTGAGTCAGAGAGTGAGTGAATCAGGACTTTTCTTTTTATATGTAGTTCCCATCGACGAATCGTTCATACCTTTCTCTACTATTTATATATTTACTATTTTTGCTAATTATGCACCATCTTCCTATAGGTTGATAATTTCAAACTTTTGCTCTAGTATTAACCATTTGCGTTTGTTTGGTTTTCTGTCTTGTTGGCACTTCCTCTTTCCAATCGCAATTAACTGCGAGACAGAGTAAACACAACCGCGAACGGCACTGCTTTGCAAGAGAACTGTGTTGCATTTCTGTTCTGCAACTCTGTCACAGAACATTTTAGACGATAGGCGTTGATTCTTTGAAATAGAAAGAGTGAGGTTATTCCATATTTGGAACGTAGCTAATGGTTTCAACTGCTTTTGACTTTCCGATTTTTTTTTTAAACAGCTTGATAGCAAAACAATTTTACAACAACAGATTTTACTAATACAGTAATAATGAACAGTACAAAGGATTATCGTATTTGTAAAATTAAAACTTTTCTTTAAGTATTTAAAAAATAACTTTTAAATGCATTGAATTTTAATTTTATTGAATTATATTAAATTAAGTAATACACTTCAGGCGCTTTTCTTATGCCCTAGGATTGTATTATGTAAAGATAAAATTGGATACTTGGAATAGGTTTATAATACAGTTATAAACCCAATAACCTTGAGATACATAGTTAATGAAAAATTATATCTCAGATTACACAAACAAAAAAGGGTGAAGACGGCTGCTTTAAAATATAATGTTTTACCTTCAAATTTAAGCAATTTCACAAATTAGTTTCACAATAATTCAGCAGATCTATCGGGAAATCACTTTGAAATACGTTGATGTTACATTATAGCGTATAATAGCGTTTTTCAGACAGATCCAGAGAGGTGCAAGGCAGGTGTTGCTTCTAGTGGACGCCATTTTCAATACCTCATCTAATAGTAACAACGCCATAGCCTGTGTACGTGCTAAACATTCTGTAACAGATGAATTCCCACACCCAAGTTCATAAGGACTTTTTTCATTATTTTGCTACGTTGCATCTGGCCTTCAAGCTTGCCCAACAATTTCAGGATCATCCTGTGTATTTTTTTTTTGTTAAATTTTTAATTTAATTTTTTTAATTTATTAATTTACAATTACATTACAAACATAACTTAAGTAAGCCTTACATTGGACAACAAGTATTCTTATACATCTTCCTAGAATAAATAAATCCTTAAAGAAACTTGATGAACAAAAGATGTGGACACACGTATTTAGATTTAAATTTTATTTATTTACCCTTAGCTTTCTTTTAAGTAAATTAAGCAATTTCACAAACATTAGACTAAATTATTAATGCCATGTTATCACGCAGACAAGAATAATAACTTACAGAAACAAATATTAAGACTTAGATTAGTGATGTGTTATTCTCTTTCTCCTTGTTATTATAAAGTTTTATTTTGGTGTTTATTTTCCTTAGGAATTTCAGTCATCTAAGCTTACTTACGGAGATGGAAAGGAGAAACAATTTCCTCGGGACTACATCTTAACTCGCAGCTTATTCTCTTATTATCGACCCATTTGGCAGCTATTGTGATAGCGACCAAAATCGGTAGCTATTGCGTTTGTCCGTCCGTCTCTGTCCAACTCTAACAACTCCCGAACAGAAGATTGGATCGACAAACGGACTTCACCATCGTGTTCAGAGGCCCAAACAACAAAGGAATAGGGTATTTTCAGGGGCCAACGCCCCCCATGTTCGAGATATCTGCCATTGTTTTCATACGATTTTCTCTATTAGCTTAAGTGTTAGAAATGCCAGCATTTGATTTCAGTTGTCAGCTATAGCTTGATGCTTAAGGTCATGTATTGAAGGTTGTCGGTTCTAATCCGTCTATCTACTTATTTTTGTTTTTGTTTTTTTTTTCTTTTAATCTTTAAAAAAAAAAGATGTCCACGTGTTTTTTTTTTTTTTTTTCTTTTTCTTATTTTTTTCCTAATTTTTTTTTATTTCTCCTTAGCAAGGTAATGTACTTCCTATTTTTATTATTTTTTTTATATTATTAATATAATATATTTTTTATACCTCGTATTATTAATGGGTCGCCCTTCAATTTATGCTGTAGCACAAAATTGTATTTATTTGTTTTGTTTTTGTTTTTTTCTGTGGCGCAGCGTTTTGGAGAAACAGTATGACAAACAGATAGTTAAGACGAATTTCATTTGTAAGACTTTTTAAACAAGATTAAATATTTCACCGAAGTTTTCACCGAAGTATTTTTTTTTTTTTTATTGTGCCATCTTTTGGGAGAGAAGTGATATTTTCTGGTGTATCTTACCTCAATTCAAAACATAACAAAACGTTACTTTCATTACTATAAATTAATATAAGTTGTAATTAAGTATTGTTATATTATTAAAGTATATTAATGCCATCTTATTTGTATATTAATATACTAGTTGCGACCCGTGAAATATTCACGGAAGTAAAAAAAATTCCACAATTTTGAAAAACACAAGATTGAAAAAGATGTTCTAAGCTAATTTTTGTTAGAAGCCATGACTTCCACAACAGCCCATATGTAATTTGAATATAGGCTTATTTGTTAAAATAATATTATCATATTGTTAAAATAAAAAAAAATAAAAAATTCATTTACCACTTTCGTAGTAGTGCGGTTTCTCATTATGAAACAAAACCTGCTGCCCTAAAAGAATAGGCTCGTCGAAATTGAGGCAATATTAACGGAAGTAAAACAAATGCCACATTTTTGAAATGCCCAGAAATTTTTGAGAAACACAAGATTGAAAAAGATGTTCTAAGCTCATTTTTTAAAAGCCATGACTTCCGCAACAGCCCACATATAACTTGAATGACTAAGTCAAATTTGGTTAAAATAAAAAGAAATAAAAAAATTGATTTACCAGTTTCAACAATAACAATAACAATAACGAATGTCCAACAGCCAATACCAATAATCCTGTCTGGGTAACATTGAGGGCACGTGCATCGTCATTGTCCCCTACTTGTTGAGTATTGAGAGAGCGGCGACACAGCCGAAATTATATAAAAACCAAGATTTTACAAACTCTCTGATAAATTTTGACGCATGAACTTCATGCATTTCAGTGTAAACTTCATTTATGTGGGAAATAAAATCTCAATAGGCTGATAATAATTGTGTAACAGCGATCCGTCGTAGTGAAGTGGGGAAAATAGTAGAGACGCCATCTTTAAACATGGGCGTGACGTCACGCCTGACGTGTTCCAACGCTGCACTGTGATTGGTTAATTCAAATTACAAATTTACAAATTTACAGATTTACAAATTTGATCCGTACAACTTTTGCCTATTAATAGGATGATACAAATCTCAAATTCAATTGGATAATACTAAGTAAAAAAAATAGGATTATCCAGGATTGTGTAAAATAAAATAGAATTCGAAATTTTGGATTTGAATATTTCTTAAAATTTAACTAATCTATTAATGAATAGTTGGGGAGATTCCAGTTCTTGAAAAAAAAAAATACACGAGAAGGTATAGATGAAAAGATAAATATAAAAAAAAGTTTCCTTTAATTTGAAGAAATAGTTTTGAGAAAACAATTGTAAAAGTCGTAACAAGTAGCTCTTCGCGAAAACAATGTATAACGTTATCCCTCCCTTCTTCGTCTCACAAAGCTAAGACGCTACTGTCCTCCCAATGAGAGATGGCCGCCCTGTTTTTGTGAGATCTGCTCATGAATCATCAATTAGTCTGGTCAGGCACTTCCGTCTGATGTTATGACAGGACGCCGCCATTACGGTAAAGGCTTGTTACTTTGCAAAAGAGCATTGTATTTATAAATAATATATATTTATTTATTTATATAAATACTTATTGAAAACAACTGGTATTGAAATAACGCTAAATAGTCGAGAGAAGTTTTAATTTGGCGTTATCAACATGTCTTTCTCAGTGAAAACAGACGCCATCGTTCATTGTGACAGAAAAACATAATTGATCAGCTACCGGAAGGGCTGCGCAGTTCAAACTTCCGCCGGTCAACTTTCATTTTGGGACAATAATATCTTGTTAGTTTCGATGTAATGTTGCCAAAACAGCAACGACTAATTTTGTCAAACATCGTAAAAATGTCTCTAGAAACACTTAAATTTGAAAAAATTTACAAAGAGCGATAATGACATAATCTCGTAGTATTTAACATCCCTTCTTGTATTAAAATATACTTTATTATACGGATATAACAAAATTTTTGATGGCTTTAAAAATTTACAGAGTATTTTCTCGGTATTTGTGGGTCAAAAGACCCACTGGTTAAATACTGCGCTTTGGTCTTAAAGAGCCGGTTTCAATCCTCTGCCGATCTCGAGGAGTATTCCTAGATTATTTCTCCTCCGGATAAGCCCTCAATTAAAATAGAAACTACTTTCAGGGTTAAGGCTGGTAAGCATTGAATTTACCACTCAATCTCAACTAATCCCGAAGGTTATTGAAAAGTCAGAACTTTACCTTTAGAGACCCATTATCCATGAAGGCTCGAATGGAAAAAAAATCTATTCACCTATCTACCGTCTGGTATTCTCTGTTAACTGAGAGGCTACAATTTTGAATTGCTCTTAAAACATTTGGGTTTGAAAAAAAAACAAACAAACAAACTAACATTTAAACGAGATCCCTATTTTTCAGATATTATGTATTTTTTTAAGCACTGTACTTTCATGAGATTGCTCTGCTTTACTTCAAGAAAGAAGTAAGAATAAACAAATCAAATTTAAGATTTATGGATTTTGTTTTTTAATGAATTAATTTTTCTTCCAGGTAAAGCAGCACCTGTATTTCTTAGGCACTAATAAAGAGAATGCATTGCTTTGTCTACATAACTTAAAGAAATTGTCAATTGTTTGTTAAGTGAAAGATGCATTCATTTAACCTTAGAGTTAGGAAATCGGCTAAAGATGTTAAAAGCAATAAGCAATGAAAATCGAGAGAATAAAAGATCGAGCATAAAGGACATTTTGAAGTGGATGGCTTGTGGTAAAATGTAACTTCCTGTTGTAGAATCAGCTCAAATGTAGAAATGTTCTTCTGATAATGTATCTCACATCATCTTCGATACACTTTTGGGGGGGATATGCTTAGTTCTTCAAGCACAACGGCGTTAAAGAGTGGTTTTAAATGTAAACATTATTGAATTCATATGTAAATAAATCGTCAAATATCCCCAAGGAAGACCATCTGTGAAGAGAACTGAATGTTCATCTGAAAGAGAACTGGGTTGTTGTATTCAAACAGTGGGAATAGTTTGCCATTGTGATTTGAAAGGCATTCAATTCTTCACCTTGAATACCTCAAATTCTAAGTCATTGCATATCATTGCAATGCCTGCATTAGAATTGCTGTGCTTATAACTTAAAGAAAAAAAAAGCCATTGCCTTAATGAATTAGGAAATTTGAAATAAAAAAATCTCAATGAAAATTAAACAAAAATTAAATGTTAAAGATTAAACCAAATAAAAAAAAGATGAAGGTTTTTTCTTATCAGACAATGTTAAAGAATTGGAATATAAAATTAAAAGAAAAGCTTATCAGAAATCGTAACGTCTTTCTGTACACAGTATTACGTAATGGATAAGATTGATCCATATTTCTTATTTTGGAAACAATTAGATTAAGTTTATTATTTAAAATAATGAAATAGGTCAAAAAGAAAGAAAAAAAAGCATTTTTGGAACGGAATTATAAATAGAAACATGAAATATTGTTCAGAATTTGCTAGTTTTAGACTAGACTATCTTTTTTCCCCACTTCATCTGTCAGGCGATCGCTATTTTTCTGTCATCATGGGGATGAACGTCTCTATCCGTATGTACTGTCGCCGGCATTTCCAATGTCACATTAGCTGCCCGATAATTCCCCGCAGTACAACAAGCTCTCAATTCTTACAATTTTTTTTACCCCCTTTCAGTGCAAAAAAAGAGCTAAAATTTGGTATACGTCAACTCCTTAAGATCCTGAATAAATGATAAAAATTTCAAGGGATGTTTCGATCTGACAAATCTAACCATTCCCTTGTTAGACTGGTTTAAGAAAAGCAATGCAGGAAAGCACTACTTCGCAATGTGACATTGGAAATGCCGGCGACAGTACATACATACATACGTCTTGCTATGTACGTACGTCTTGGAAGAAGTATGAGGGGGGTGGGGTGGGGGGAAACCAGTTGCTTCGGATGACAAAATACAGTTAATCCTCGTTATCCGCTGATTCCGATTCCGCGGATTCCCTTATTCGGTCCTATTCCATTTCGCCATGGTTTCTTCTCGCAGATTCGCGGCAGCCAGGAGCAGCGAAAACTACTGAGAGGTATGTGGCTGAGTCGACACAAGCTTCACCAAGAGAAACTGTAATATTCTGTTGAATTAACAAGTCTCGACGTCATTCTGATAATGCTCTCAGTATATTACGCTGCTTTTGTGATTAATTTATTAAGTTTCAGTAATGAAATTGTTTTACCAAGCATTTCTAATGGTTGTGATGAGCTTAATGTAAAAGATTCATGTGCTTGTCTTCCATCGTTCTGGAAATTCGGTAGCATCCGGAATACGAAAATGTATAGTGAAGAGGGACGATTTCTGTTCATGTTACCCACGTTTTCTTCCTAGAATTGGGCAATGACGGATTTTGTCGGTTATTTATTGAATGACTCCTGTATTATTCAGAGTTTGATTTTCAGTTAGATATTGGGATACTTTTAAGTAATTAACGACGCAATATTCACTTTAATACGTTTCTGGGTTTGCATTTGTCGCGTTACTTTTTTATTAAGATCTCGATGTTGATTTTGTGCTGAGAACTAAATATTATTGTACATATACGATTCCGTATTATATAAATATTCATTTTTCTTTGATGCAT
Organism: Thereuonema tuberculata; assembly: GCA_023159025.1. NCBI lineage: Eukaryota > Metazoa > Arthropoda > Chilopoda > Scutigeromorpha > Scutigeridae > Thereuonema > Thereuonema tuberculata. The sequence goes on along the minus strand of JAFIDM010005346.1, from coordinate 51,962,988 downwards.
TATAGTTTGATTTTTATTTAGGAAAACAGAAACATTAGTCGAAATCATGAGAAGTGTCGCAAAATAGATCATAGATTATTATTCATTCTGAAGCATACGTTAACACTCAGCTAAAAGTTAAACCGTTCTCGTTTACACAGTTACGTTCTTTGGTTTCTTAAGGGCTAAACGCACTAATCCGTCTTCTGTTATGTTTCCGTAACGTAATTGCTTAAGGGACATAGTTATGTCTTCAGGTTCACAAGAATGGGGAACAATTACATGAAATAAAAATCACATTTGACCACACATTTCTATTAATCTATATTCAAAAATTTACCATCCTAAAAAATTTCAGTTAATTTTTCTCTATTCTTGTGACCCTGAAGACATAACTACATCACTTAAGCAATTACGTAACGGAAACATAACGGAAGACGGAGTTTAGCCCTTTAAACAACTGAATAAATGCCTGAAATGATGAAATCAGAAACTTGAATATAAATATTAACAAGTCCTGTTAAACCTATGTTTTACTATTATATCTATTACTAGAAAGCTTCCTTAGTTGATACTTGAGTTAAGACAATGTTCCAAATTTTTTGCTTTTGTTTTAGGTGGGATTGTAATTCTTCTCTATGGAGAATAGAATTAACTATGCTAACTACTTGAGATTACTATGCTTGAAAAATCGGAAGAAATTATCAGTATATTATTTCTATTTGTTTTTTTTTTTTAGTTCGTGGAAAAGCTTTTATTAATTAACATCTTAATTGCATAGTTAAGCTCATTAATGAATAATGATTTGCCCCTTAATTAGTTAGTAGTAGTATGAAGTTAGTAACATCTAGGGCTTATGTAAAAGGAGTTTTATAATCAAGAATAGCAAAATAGAATTTTATTCTACTGGACTAGAAAATCCTGCCATAGGACTAACTTTTGTGATGTTTTTCTTTACCGCACCAAGAACTGTATTTTCAGTAAGCCTTTCCTGAATGACATCATTGTCAACAGGAATAACCGTTTATATGTCGGATCTGCATTTATCAATTAGGTTTCCTTCCCTTGTACGATTTCGTGGTGGTTATTAAGCTTTCCTTATATTTCAGATATGTAAAAAGCAACATGTACTAGCCTATGTGTCTTACCATAGTTTATTTGTACAGCTTATTTATCGGCATACTTTCTTATGAATTGATTCAGATTTTTGGCAAAGGTAAAAATTTAATTCTCATGATTATTATTTCAGGCATTTTTTTGTAAACATTTTCATTAAATTAATTTCTAAATTTTATCATTTATTGCCATCAATTACCTAAATCATTTTAATCTGTTCTTTGATCACATCATTGATTATCTTTATTTGCTCGTATTTTTTAAACTTCAGCAATAAAGCATCTCAAACATTGGAAACTAATGGATTAAGCTAATCGAATCAAATCGCAATGGAAGTAAATGAAGAAACATGTCGGTGGCGTCAGAAACCTGTAGTGTTAATATTTATTTGTGTTATTACGTGTGTAGGCTTTTTCTATTCAACACAAACTTAAGCAAGTATTGGCAGTTTTATTAACTAGTTTCAGAAAATAAAAAAAAGCTGTACGTATTGTTTCTGTGCAACAGATATTTCGCTTTTGTCATTTTTAAGGTTTAAAAAAGCAAATAACTAAATAAATAAATAAATAAATAAATAAATAAATTTAGTGATAGAATTTAAATTTTTTGTTTAATTATTATTATTACTAAAATCCAATTAAGTTGCAAGGTGTTTCATTACCTTCAATTACATTGCCATTAGTAAAATAGAAATGAATTTGCGACATCTAATTCAACAACCAAACAAACGAATATTGGAATCGTCTACTGGAAAAAGAAATTGGAAAAATGTTTTGTCATATAGTGTTGGTTTTCGATATGTTTCGGTTTTACGATATTCGATTTTCTTTTAAGGTTTTCGATAGTAATTGTCTGCCAAGTAAATAAAATACTTCTGAAATTTGTAGGTTTCCTGATACAAAAAATATTTGATAAATGTCATGTATTAAATCGATTTTCCTATTATTTTATGTATAAAAGCAAACAATATATATATTGATATATAAAAGAGAAAATAAGAAGAAAGGAAAAGAAAAGAAAAAAAAGCTTTATTTAATTCAAAGTTTAATAACTTAGACAATTGAGATTTGACACTTTAACAGGTTGGTTTAATCTAAACTTAATCCAAGTTTCAAATACGTATCTGTAATTTTATTGTAGATAAAAAATTAAAAACATACGTGTAAAAAGAATCGTACAAAATATTCTGAAATAGCTAAAAATTCTGATTGCATGACTTATGTTGTCGTAAATTTAAAGTCAATCTTAAAAATAAATAAAATTATGTATTTTTCCTCTGTGAGCTAAATCAACTGTTAGATAATGGATTTCCCTGATTGTCGTCAGCTGATGAGGACTGCATTTTCCAGCAAGACGTGCCGTCCTCTCATATAAGGCGAGTGACCCCATGTAGGGCAGGGGATCCCCAATTTCTTTAAAAATGAATGACTACCTTAGTACCCCGATTTTAATCCGATGGACTATTCACTATGAGACTCTCATTAAGGAGGGTTTCGCGGCCATAAGGACAAACTCACAGAAAATGGACTTAAGGATAAATCAGTTGAGCATGGGAAGATATCACCTAAGGTGTGGTTCGGAAATGCATCTCTTCGTGGGAGAAATGATTGAGGGTAGTTTCACACCAGGGAGATGGTCACATTGACCATTTATTTAAGTAAAGTATGTTAATTTTAATTGATTTTCTCCGGACATATTTTTTAAGTTTTGAGAATTAACTATAGAAAATTTACTTACGTGAAACTTGCGGCAATTTAAAAAACTATATCTATCTATTATTGTGTGCCAAATCCGAATCGCGTAAGTTGTTTTGTTGATTGTTTGTTGTTTTGAATTGTTGAAATATTAAAGTTTGAATTAAGTAAAGTTTTTTCCTGCTTACCCGATGTATATACACTGTTGGCCATTAAAAATGCAACATTACGAAAGAGAAGGGCTATCACTGTCATATTTATTTTACAGATAAGTGATGGTACAAGGGTGAAATGATTCCAATTACAGCTCGGTGTGACTTGAGGAACTTAAAAAAATCAGTATCTCGTGTAGGCATCATGGGCAGCAATAACGTCTGCTCTACGGCATAGAGAGAAAGAGACGTTTGATTTACGTTTGGGGTATGTCAGTCCATGCGGTTTTGACATGATACCAAAGTTTATCTGCTGTAGCCGCGGGTGACCTGTGGTGTGCCAGTCGTTGTGCGATCATGAACCAGACGTGTTCAATAGGCGACAGATCCGGTAAATTCGCGTGCTACGGAAGAAGTTGAATATGGTGTAATTGTTGGACGTTGCTTGCCACGTGCTGTGGCGCATTGTCCTGTTCGTGAGTAGCCCCAGGCAGGCCCTGAAGAAAAGGACAACAACAAGCTCCAACTCCTCTGGGATATAACGGTGGCTATTCAATGTATTCTAGGCGTGAGCGGGATTGGAATCAAAAGCATGGCGAATCAAAGGCATGCCGATATGGCATTTCATAAAGTAGAACTCATTCACACTTTCACCGTGGTACCGCCAGACTCGAATGCGATCATCATAGTGCTGTAGCTATCTATGCGGGATTCGTCGGAAAAAACGATATCATGCCATTCGTTCCTTCAAGCACGACGTTATAGGCTCTATTGCAACTGCAGACGCTGGTGCACAGTTAAAGATAACTGAAGCAAATTTGGTTTATCCTTACAAAATTCTCTAATGCTGCAGACGATGTCGAACCGTACGTGCGGAGACTGCTGTGCAACAAACCCTAATTCTTGAGCTAGGGTTTGTGATGTGCTACGCACGACAGCCACGCGTACAAGATGTCTGTCCTCTCGTTCGGCGGCGTGACGGGGCCGTTGGGATCCTTCACGACGGTGAGTTTATCCCTCCTCGACCCACCGGTTCTATATTCGCATCACTGTGGATAACGACATGCGAAGGACTCTCGATATGCCACAATTCTCCCGCGATCAAAGTCGGAAACCTGTTGGTAAGGCTGCCTTATTCTTCAACGAGGCATACTGAAGCCGTCTGCACAAATGAACGGCGAGCAAACAATTCCAATACTGAACAGCGGCTCTCTGTTCTCCTCTCTTATATTGCTTCCAGGAGACGTTACTGACTCACATTATTTGCATATATGCTGCGCTGCTAATCATTAACATGAGCTTCCATAACCTATGCATCACGCGAATTCGTCGATCGGATGCGTCGTTTCTGGAGTTGCACTTTTAATGACCAGCGGGGTGTATGTATCTAAATATATATTATTTATTTAAATATCAATATTATATTTCAGAATTCAGAAGTTGCTTTCATAACCTAGAGTCCATTTTTGGACCTTCGAATTAATCTAAACGACCAACGAAATCTTAAGTTATTATTTAAATTATTTAATTTTACATAAACTTAATTAGGCCTGTTAATTAAATAAACAGGAAAAGATCTTACAGAGGGCATTGAGATCAAGATGAGATGGATGGAATATACTGAAGACCTATACAAAAGGGATTCAAATCAAAAAGAAATATTTATTGAAAAAGAGTTTAGCGAAGAACCAATGATAATGGACTCTGAGGTAAGATGGGCAATAAAAGAACTACAAAAAAGGGAAAGCACCGGGTACTGATGGAATACCATTAGAACTGATCAGGGAGGCGGGAGAAGAAGCTACTAGAGTACTTGGAGAAGTCTGTCGACAAGTATGGAAGAAGATCTTATGGCCTAAAGATTGGAAAAGATCGGTATACATTCCAATACCAAAAAAAGGAGATGCTAGAGAGTGTTCCAACAACCGCACAATTGCATTGATCCCGCATGCCAGTAAAGTCATGCTTAAAATACTACAAAAAAGACTTGAATATTACATGGAGAGAGAAATGCCAAGAGAACAGGCAGGTTTTAGAAAGGGAAGAGGCACGAGGGATCAGATTGCAAACATGCGATGGATTATGGAGAAATCAAGGGAATTTCAAAAGGATATTTATCTATGCTTTATTGATTACAGCAAAGCGTTCGATTGTGTTGACCATGAAAGACTATGGATTGGATTGAGATCTATGGGGATTCGAGAGCATCTGATACGACTATTAAGAGAACTGTATAGAGAGCAAGAGGCTACAGTAAGGACTGAGTCTGGTGATACAGAGTGGTTTAACATTGGAAAGGGAGTGAGACAGGGATGCATCCTCTCATCATACTTGTTCAACCTGTACAGCGAACACATTATGAGAAGAGCGGGTCTAGAGGAATCAAGGGCTGGTGTGAAGATTGGAGGAATTAAGATTAACAACTTAAGATATGCAGATGATACCACCCTGTTGGCAGAAAATGAAAAAGACATAGAATTTCTTCTAGGCATTGTAAAAGATGAAAGCTTAAATTTGGACTTAGATTGAACATTAAGAAAACGAAGATCATGACAACAGGAAAAATAGGAGTGCTAAAAATCGGAGATGAGGTGATAGAGAAAGTCTCACACTTTGATTTTCTGGGATCAAGACTGGATGAGGATGGAGGATGCACAGAAGATATAGGGAAAAGAATCTTGTTGGGCCGGCGAGCAATGTCGAACCTGGAGAAAATAATGAAAGACAGAGACATCTCTAAATCTACCAAGATTAGGATTGTGAAAGCAATGGTTTTTCCCGTGATGATGTACGGTTATGAGAGTTGGACAATGCGAAAGAGGGAAAGAAAGAAAATCGACTCCTTTGAACTCTGGTGCTGGAGAAGACTTCTGAGAGTACCATGGACTGCAAGGAAGACTAACAAATGGGTTTTAGATCAGATTCAACCAATCTATTCGTTGGAAGCATTGATTTTAAGGCAAAAACTATCTTATTTTGGCCACATTATGAGAGCGGATAATTCCATTGAAAAGATAATCATGCTTGGGAAGGTAGAGGGGAAGAGAAGAAGAGGAAGACAACGAAGAAGATGGTTGGAAGATATAAAGGAAGCTACCGGGAATTCTTTGCAACAACTAAGATATGCAGCAAATGATAGATCTGTTTGGAGAGCCTTAGTGCATGAGGTCACCAGAAGTCGTAGACGACTTGATGGAACCTAACAACAACAAATTAGGCCTAACCTTCAAGCTGATAATGCTCAGAAATTGTATTTGTTTATAATTTATTAATAAATTACTGTAATAAAAATGGCAGTCATGTATTGAATTTAAACGAAAATTTATATATAATTCTAGAAATCCTTTTGTAAAATTGACATTAGTAATAAAACTTTAAGTCAACTACTACTTTGAGCTACTTTCTATTTATATGTAATATTTTGACTACAATTTATATCTGAATTATAAATTCTATTAGTTTTATAATTACATATTAATTTGATGGGTGGATTTCATTTTATAAATAGTTATAAGGTAGCACTTATTTAGTAATATTGCTTGAATAAATTAATTAAAAGTCAATTAATTTTGTGTAGATTTAATCTTCAACTGATAATGTACATTTGCCAGTTGATCATGTAATCTAAATTCTCTATATGATATATGTGGAATAATAGTTTAAAACCTTTAGAATGTTAATTATCAATAAAGAAATTTAACTGCAACAATGTTTCCAAAAAGCTGTAAAACTGAAAACAATAGATAATTTCGAATTCCAATAATAAAGTCAATAAAATAAAATAAAATAAAACCAGTATTATAATATCACACACAAGTAATAGATAAACTTGACACCAAAATTCTTCTACTTCTACAAATGTTATAACATATTTATAATAGACAATATTTCGACTGTAACAATTATATCTAAATTACACCTGAAGAAAACTGTAAAATTGTTAGTCTATATATTGTGTAATAAGGATGAAATTAAATATTGTGTGTATTATAAATATGTTATAAACATTCGTAGAAGTAGAAGAAGTTTGGTGTCAAAATAAAACAAATTTGGTGGAATATATTTACTTTGCTTTATTTGTTCTTATTGTTTTTTATTAGAAAATAGATATTCTCTCTTTTAAATACGTTGTGTAAACTTTTTATAATAAAGAATTCAGATTGACATCTATTTTATAAATAAATTAGAGGATTTAACTAATGAAACTGATTGGCTAAGTATTTAACTATGTTTGCAGTTTAATATTATATTCAAAAGAAGTAATTTTACGATATAATCTTTCAAATATTTCTTTCAGGTATCAGTTTTCATTAAGAGTTACAAATAAAACATGCTTGAATAAATGTAAGTTTATAATTAAGCTGAACTTAATTTAATATCTTGTGAGCTGTAAGTAGAAACCGTTACTTTTTGAAATGTAACGGTTGCAATAGTCTAATATTTGAATTCTGTAATTTGAAGACGTCATCAAGTGAAGTGCAGGGATGGGTTGTGGCTTCTTATGCCATCAAGGGAATGAGTTTGCCTGGGGTAGAGGTTTTCTAATGAGAGATCTTTAAATCGAGGGGACATTCATGAGCGAGTGTATGATGGGAGTTTAATTTGAATGAATTATGTCACATGAAGTGAAAGATAGGAGTTTAAAGGTGAAAGATCTTCTGAGAAAAAGACGCCAGCAAATCTACAAGGCAATATTAGAATAAAATCTTTTCAATACAACTGAATTCATCGAGAATTTCTCCTTAGCAAGAAATTCAATTCACGTAAAACATGAGGCAAACTTCAAGGAAAACATGTACTTTAGAGTCATTCCAAATTCCTGGAGACAATGACCACACCAATGACTTATGCTTTTTTCCCATTAAGTCGCTGTTTAATAAATCTTGCTAATCAAAATTCGCTGTGTTGAGATCATCTAATAATAAAAAAAGAGATGCGTGAATATCATTCTTATCATAACTTCTCGGTAATATTAAAAAATTGAAAGTAATCCCTTAAAAGATAACTATGCCATATAGTTTTTAGAAATCTAAAATGACAATAGATATTCAAACCTGACTTATTACTACATCTGACAAACCAAAGATACCCTATATCAGTTGACCTGAATAACTCCTGATTGCTAACATGACTAATATAAACGATACAAAATCAGCTACAGCAGTGAATAACTTTTCAGTAAATACTTTTTCAATAGTTAACAGAAGCTCTCGAATCCTACCACATTCCAAATATACTTGTGGAATGTTACAACCTTCAATGCAGAATATCTTCTGCGTCCATAAAAATGAAGAAACAGATGAAAAGAAACATCTTTTGTATTTTCTTGTTAGTAAAAAAAAGACCATTTCTCTTTTTACGATGGATTACGTTCCGATTAACCCATCGTAAGTTGAAAATATCGTGTGTTTCATATGAATGTGATATGATAAATACCGGTACTATAAAAGAAAAATAAATGTCATTGAATAAGTAAAAAAAAATAATTATTACAACTAACTAATTTAAATACAGCACTTGAATGAAAAAGAATACAAGTTATCTTTTCAGTACTTGTACAATACTGTACAAAAAGTTTTCTATTTATATCATTACACAACAGGTTAGTATTTGTAGTGTGCAGTAGTGATATTGTAGTGATTTTTATATTTATTTGTATACTGGTATCATAATTTTTATCATAGTGTATTCTAGTTATTCCGTTTTTCTGTATTTTAGTCTCCATTATTTAATTCCTTTGTTGATCAGTTTATTTTTGAATTTCAACGGTTGTGGCGTTCTTTTAATTCACTTTTATTTAAATCACAACGGTTTAAAAACCCGTTGTGATCACATGTCATTTAAAGCACCCAATCATTTTGTAAATGCCACAACCAATCAAATCCTTTTGTACATAGTCTATAAATACCGATGTTACCTGTAAATAAACAAACAGAGTCGAACAGAACAGACCCAGAGATGCAGATCAAAAAAACAAAACAAAAAAAAACACCACAATATGTTGTATAGATTACACAGGATGTATATGTTGTCGATTGCTCGCTAACAGATCAAAATTGAAAGTTTAATGGCTACTGAATTTGCATCGTGTCGCGTCGTTGTAAAACCAAAATAACGTAAAGCGAATCATCGTAAAACGAGGAGCATGTGTACTTCAAACCATGCACTTCTTGTCTATTTATTTCTTTTTCCTTTTTCATTTAACTTCATTAAAATATATTTACGAATTCTTTTACGCTAAGAAAACACTTCTTTCAAGAATCACGAAGATTACTTTTGAAAAAATTCTAATCATTTTTTTTTTTTGTATTAGCTAAGACTATTTTAGACACTCTCGCAATTGCTTTTAAAAAACAATCTTTCATCTCATTTTTTTAACCCGTTCATGCAATAAGCCTCCCACCAAATTCCACAACACTCGCTCAGAAGACACCTCATTTAGAGCTCTTTTATGATAGACATCTTCTAGTCCAGAGCAGACCAATTTCCTCAGATGGCAGGGGAAGATACAACCCCTCCAAGTGGCGCATTCCCCCGTTTCATTTAATCACGTCTTCAAATTACGAAACCTACATTGGCAATTGGGCAAGTGGACTATTGGAATTGTTCATTTTTCAAAATATAAGTTATATCCTTAGTTACAACTAAAGACGTAGAATATCTTTTCGAAGCTACAATTAAAGATATTTTTACTTTATTTTTAACTTATATTCAATTTCAGGATGTATTCTTTTCAGTAGATCTTGCGAGTCAAGCAGGGAAACCCGATATCCATTCTCTTAATTTCTAATATTTATTACAGCTCAATAGTTCGTGCGATTGACTTAACTGTAAATAGGAAGAAATATATTCATAATTAAAATAGTTACGTACTTCGACTCAATGTAAAGTTTCAGGTCATTCTAAAAGAGTTCTTATATCTCACATTTTCCTATGAATGAACAGGATTTGGATCACTTTTACTTCCAAATGATTGTTTGCATTTTAAAATGATTTACGTAAGTTAGACAGCTCTAGCAAATTCACCTTAAGTCGAATCCATTGCTTCTTTGGGCAGACCTTTCCAGACAATAGCTAACTATTGTACAAATGCGCTAGTATTGGGTTTTGTTTAAATTGGAAATATTTATTTTTTTATAAAGGAAAGACGCAAAAATTTCAAGGTAAATTCATATTAATTATTTAATCTATATAGTCCTGTTGCTTAAAGGAATAATTATTTAAAAAAGAAATTTTCCAAGACGATATTACTTTTAAAAATATTTAAATTTATTTTTTTTGTAAAATTGTGAGAAAAATATCCCAAGCAGGTATTAGTTTTTTAATGTTAATTTTTTTTTATTTTTATTAAAATGTATTGTTATTTAAAATTGTGAGGAATTTTTCCATCATCGTTATTTTTCTACTTCTTTTCTCAAAAACAAATTCCATTATTTCATAAAGCGCCGTAACGTTGAAATGGAAATTTTATAAACAGAAATTCTTGATTTCCGATTATTTCAGTTAAAATGTTTTTTGAGGCTGATATCTCATTACGCCAATAAAAACCATGCATTTTTCTTAAAATTCTTGATTCATCATGCCTCAATATACACCGTTCTCCTATCGAATCTGGCCTGAGTTATTGTCCTCCAAATGAGAGTTGGCCGCCCTGTTTTTGTAAGATCTGCGCATGTAGCATCGATTAGTCTGGTCAGACACTTCCGTCTGATCTTCTGACAAAAATCTGCCCTTATACTAATCGCTGGCTACTTATCAAAAGGGAATTGTATTTATAAATCATTAAAATATTTATTATTAGCAATTAGTATTGAAATAATGCTAAATGTTAGAGAGAAGTTTTATTTTGCGTTATCAACATGTCAGCTGAGAAAAATAGCCTGGAAAGACTCTTCGTCGTCAAGCAAGAGAAATACTTGCCTCTGTTAAGGGATACTTTCAAAACCTAAAATCTAAGCGACATAATTTATAAATGAAATTCTCTAAATAAACAAGTATTTTTCTAAATTACAACTTCTCCGACAATTAAACGTTAGCCTATTATAAGTTAACTATACTTTCTCAGTGAGAACAGACGCCGCGCCGTCGTCCATTTTGACAAGAAAACATAATTGATCAGCTACCGGAAGGGCTGCGCAGTTCAAACTTCCGCCGGCCAACTCTCATTTGGAGGACAATAGTTGGAGTTTGAAGCAATTTACTTGACTTCACCTCGGCTTTGATTTTGCAAATGGGGAATGTTTTCTTTATAAAAGAATTAATGCTTTCTTCAGGCTTTCTCCATTGTGAAACAATTGCTTGTGTAAGAAATGGTCGAACAGTGGTCGTCATTGTTGTTATTATCAATGAATATCGATTAAGTTCTAAAATTAAAACAACTGATCATAATCCTTACAAGGGAACCTCGGCAACTTAAGATTATTGATAAAAAGTGGCTCTGTGGATAATTCTGGTCTACGAATCTCGTCATGTAAACCATTTGCCCTTAAGATTTCTCGTTTTACATAAAGCGAAATCTGAGTGTGAAAAGGTCAAACTGCATCAAGGAGTGTTGTGGCCTCCAATAGTCAGATTTTCTAGTGAATCTGTAGCAAGTTTACGTCTGAACAGTAAAGAGACAGACTGAACTGTATTAAAAGTGAATAATATTTAGTTGATGTACTTATTTATTGATTATAACCTGTTAAAAATTGGAAGTAAAAGTGATCCAAATTCCCCCACTCCAACAAAAAATTGGGTTAAACAATGATTAAGCCTCCCTAAAGGGACATGTATAATAATCTATCTCTGGAAGAAGTATTTTTCCGATCTGTGAACATGAACTTGAACAGAAAAATACATTAATGTTCGCATTAATTCTGTTCTGTACAATCAGCTTTAAAAATATGTTGCTATATGCTTGCCAAACATCTGGATTTGGTATAAATCACACTGTCACTTCTTTTCAAAATGGGACCGAACTGTGTTTTAATGTATGAATTGATGAGGGTACAAATTGTGAAAACATTGCTTTTGTTTGTTGTGCTTCGTGTTCTTCTTGTAAGCTTTGCTTTGCTAATTTCATTGGAGAACCACAACTTGATTTTCACGAATAAGAGGTCACTAAAAGTTACTGTCATTTTGTTTTCATTTTGTAAAATCATTTTTCTCAACTTGTATTACCAAATAATATACTAATAGATAATACCAAACTTTTTGTCATTTGTTGTTTACAAAGTTCCATTAATTAATTACATTTCTGGATAAATTTAAGTAGAAATTAAGAAATAAAATGGGTATTATAACATTCACTATGGCGTTTCAGTCTATTTCGTAAATAAATTCATACAGTCGATTTCCAGTAATACGAACATTTATGTATTTTGCTGTTCATGTTCATAGATCGAGAAAATACATCTTCCGGCGAAAAATATTAAATTCTGGCACAGCATATGTCCCGTTAGGGTGGATTAATCACTGTTTCACCAATGTTTTCTTGGGAAGGCGGGTTATAATTCAACAGATTATAATCAATAAATAAATACATCAACTAAAGATTATTCACTTTAAATACTGATAAGTCTGTCTCTTTATTGTTAAGATGTAAACATGTTACAGATTCATTAGAAAATCTGACTACTGGAGCCCACAACACTCCTTGATGCAGTTTGACCTTTTCGCACTCAGATGGCGCTACAGATGGAATGAGAAATCTTACTTGCAAACGGTTTACATAACGAGATTCAAAGATCGAGATTTATCCAAAGAGCTACTTTTTATCAATAATCTTGTGCCTAAGTTGCCGAGATTCCCTTGTTAGTTTTACCGAAACAAATAAATGTTTATTTAACATCTATTTTACTGTTAAATAATATCATTACACTACTTTTTAACTCGTAGTATTTCTACAACTCATTGGCGTAAACGGCTAGTATAGGGAATTCAATGGTATCGAGAGTGCAATTCTCTGTTCTCCATAGTTTTTCTTAATTCTCACAGATCACGATTTTTTCTCGGTCTTCCTCTTTCACGTTTTCCTGGTGATTTTCATCATGTAATTACTGGGGTCACCTTTCTCCTCTATTCGAATCACGTGTCCGAACCAATTTATTCCTTTTTATTGTATTCTACAAATAACATTTTCAGAGGCATTCATTCGATTTTTAATTTCATCATTTGCAATATAGTCCAATCTATATATCCTTGAGTTTCTACGTAAGTAATCCAATTTCTACAGTTACTACTCTTCTTTTCAAATCTTCAGTCATCATACACTCATCATGCAATATTCCATATTAAAATATTTAATGCCTTTCCAAAGAAAAATAAAATGCCTTTTTAGGGCCTGGCTGACGAGTCCCTAAAAAGGACGAAACGGCCGTCCCAGACTCTCACCGATGAAAGCTCAGATATTTTTATTTTCTGTTGTCATTTCTGTATTTTCTATTTGTATTTATTTGTGGAACGTTAAATCTTTTATTTACATTAGCAAGAGCCTTGGTTCCTTTTATATTCAAATTCCTTTCCACCTACGGTTCTGCAGGCCATGATTTGAAAACAGGAATTTCCTGAAAGAACCTAAAGCCTAGTATCATTAAAATCGAGTTTTTCTTTTACATTTTTTTTAATGTCATGGTAGTAATAAAAATAAAATTCTCCGGTTTTTAAATTGAAATATCTGTTGATTTACAAATACTAAGAGATACAGTAGAGCCCCGATTATCCGCGGAATTGGGTGGCAAGGATACCGCGGATAGTAAAAATCGCGGATAACCCGAAAAAAGACTAAAAATAAGGTGTAAACACAAAAAAAATATTTCAGCATAAAAACTACGTTTTATTATACAAAAAACATAATATGCAAAACTTTTAAAATGTACAGTTCAGCGGAAACCTTTCTGCAGAGCAAGAGCCTGCCACTCATCCACAAATTCCGAGAAGGCCTATAGGATTACGATGCACAATAAACCTGTCAGTAACTTTCGACCTTCGCACTGTATTTTCCTGTTGTTGTTGGCTTGGATTAAAATTGGTTTTTTTGAGGTTCGTAATTAAAAAAATTTTTTGCAGCACTCGCGGATAATCGGGGCTCCACTGTATTTCCGTTTTCTGAAAAAAAGGCAATTTAACCCTAAATCCTGTCTTTACTTATCTGAATCTAATTTTTTTAATCTCAGTACAGTTTGCATGTATATTAAGAGGATTACTAAACTGTTTAATATTTATTGTTTAAGGTATCCGTGGTTTCGGTTCTAATACTTTCTAATGGAAATTTTTTTTTCTACAAGGACCCATGAGAATAAAATTAATTTTTAAAAATAAAATCGTTCCCTTAAATTGTATGCTAAGTTTCAGAAAATTCATTCAGTATTTAAATTAGTTGTTAGGGGAACATATATACGGACTGATGAGGTTTATTTTCTTAGATAAGTGAACTAAAAAACCAAAAAAAAAAAAAAAAAACACACACAGAATCACTTTCGAAATATTAAGTATGAAAAAGATACATTCTTTTAAGAATATTATCATGAATGTTTGCTTGGCAGAAATAGCTTGGTGTATATCTAAGCTTTCTTCTTGCTTGATACGCTTTTTTTCTTTTTTTCTTTGTGTCTGTAAACTTTGCTGTAAAATTTGTCATTTCATATGCGGAGACAAATTCCCACCAACATAACATTTAGAATATCGAAAAACCTCTCGTCGTTTTGCCTCTTCTGAACAAAGAAATTTTATATTTGATATCTGTAGAAATTCAAGAATGGCGGCCATTTTGAATTTTTCTCTGCAGCATGGTATAATGTACGGAGGCGCCATCTGGTGATCGTATAGCGAACGAATATAACTTTCACTTATAAAAGTTTTTTAATTTACTTTTTATTTAGATCGGATCGTTCCATCCTAAAAAAAAAAAAATACATTTTCTGAACCCTGAGAACGAAACAAAGTTTTCTAGAAACTAAAGTAAGACATGCGAAGCTCTTTGAGTTTAATCAAGCTGAGATCCTGGGACAGCTGTTTCGAGCTTATTATGCTCTTCTCAGCTAGAGCTACCCAGCAAGTTTCCTAAAGGGAAAACAATAACAAAAGTGTGGAATTCAAAACCTTGGGCAGGTTCCGATAAAGTGGTCTTTTGGAAATTGGAGTCTTCGAAAACTTATAATATCTTGAATACTATTGTAATTAAAAATCTAAAACTTTCTACAATAGAAGAGAAAACATTGAAGTTTCAATTATTAAAATTCTTTTTAAATTATAATTGATAGTTTTAATAATAATAGCAACCAAACTTACGATAAAAAAATGTTTTAATGTTAACTTTTCGGAAGATCTACCGGTAATTTTTTATATTAAAACCTTAAATATAATTCAGAATATAATTTTGTTTTAACTGTAAAAGTTATTTTCTTATTTTGTCAATACTTTTTTTTTAAAAAAAATAAAATGATTTCAAACTTTATGAACTTCGAATTTGAGAATTTTTTTCAGCTTTCCTATTAATTTTGATTGAAAACTGACTCACCCAACATGAAGTAATAGCATTTATGAATCTTGTAACAATTTTTATTTCCCAAAAAAAACGTATATTTTTTGAATAAAATATGGATAAAATTTCTCCTATTTTCTGCCATAGAAAAACATTTCCAAAATCCGCCGTCAGTTGGTGTGGCGATCAAGATCGGAATTTGTCAACTTGCTGGAAGGGGTAATTTTCGGATTAAGATAATCTTACCCCAAGAGTTAATCTGCAAAAACTCTTTTGCAAGTCTTTTCCACTGAAATGGAAAGTGCAAGCAGATATCTCTCCAAAAAAAAAAACTGGAAAGCGTTTCCCTTCCAAAATAAAGAAAAAATGCAAAAGGAATAAATTTGTTGTACAAACTGTCATTATTCCTTTTTGTTGTACATATTTTTATCATTATTAAATTAGTGTTTATTTTAAATTCACGGTAATTGTAAAAAAAAAAAAAAAAGTTAAGAAATGAGATCTCACTTTAGCTAATTTGCAACAAATCGTTGAGATTTGTATTATTTTTTTTAATAATAAAATATAAAACTGTAAATTAACTTCACAGTAAATTGCGTTTACTAATCAAACATAACCGTCACTAACCAGTAGATTCAATGCAACATAAGATAAAAGAAGATATTTATGTTCTGTTTCTTAACATGTCAAATTGAATTGTGTTTTCAAAAAGTTTTATTAATTTTTTTTTAACTAAACCAATTGTCAGAATAGTTTATTATAGTAACGACAAACTAGTTCACTTCTGCATCTGTACATTATCTGACTGCTATTTCAGAGAATGACTTGATAAAAAAAAAAAAAAAGTGCTCCAAATGTATTGTTTAATAGTGTTTCTATGTCTTTTTCTTAATTTCAGCTTTTGAAACAGTTTCACTATAGAAACTTCAGACATAACTTCATATGATATTATAGATCAGCTTATCCTCTTGAGTTCAAGACGTTGCATAATAGTAGCCTCTCAAACATATTCTAAGTTTTTTTTTTTTTTCCCCCATTGTATTCGGGGGGGGGGGGTATTTACAATTGGGACCTAACACACTTAAAAAAAGCACATATTTAAAAGAAAAATCTTCATTAAATGTTGCGGTGACTAAGTTCGGACCTCTTCGTCAGATGACAAATTGAGCAAACTTGAAACAAACCTGTTTTCTAAACTACGCTTTTTTATTATTATTAACATCGCAATTACTTAAGTTCTTATTGCAGTGCGTTCGTAAAAGAAATATCTGTGTTTTCTGTGTCGCTAGAATTTGTTTTAATCTCGTTTGAAGTCTTTCATCCTACGGAATACTGATATATTTAAAAGTTCTTTCTCTTCTTTGTTCGTTGCCTTGCTCTCTTCTGCTGATATTTTTTCCTTTTTTCACCTCCTTTCTATTCTTAACATGGTCCTTTCTACGAACCCTAAAGGATAATCATTTTGAGCAAAATGTTTTTTATCCTATTAATTTCTTTAGTCAAAAGCTTTTTATCAGAGCACACCTTTATCACCCTAGTGACTGCCATGTTTGTGGCACTTTACCAGTATAGGAAGTTGGAGCAGATGATTTAAAGAGCAGGCGACATATGCCTTCACATCTTTTCTATATTCTTTTTGGAATTCACCCACATTTTTGCTGTGTATTCCTTCTATTTTCCTGGTTATCTCATCTGGACCTCAATTTCTGTAACAATTTTATATACAGTATATCAAGTTTCTCCTTCCCTACATTAAACGTAAGCCCTCTCATCAATAAATTCTTCTGTACCTCCGAAAATATCATTGAGCTTTCATTAATGAATCGGGGTGCTACGTTTTTATTAATGATCCTTTCATTGCTGTTTTCCCATTTTTTACAACTTAATCTTGATAATTTTACATAATGTCTCTTCGATATGCTGTATGTCTTTACTCTCTTCGCTTTTGATGCTCTGTTCTTCCCTTTTTATGGTTTGGATTAGCCGTTGCTGCCTTATTTTGGATTGGTGTATCCGTACCTCTAAGATCAATCGTTCCACTTTATCAAATAGTTGAATGAGTCTTGTATTTTTTTGTGCATGTTTGAATTTTGCACCCCGCTGGGGTGAGGTCATGTTTTAGACAAAAATAATTAAAAACCCTCGCTACCTTAGCTGCTACCAGTCTAATATATAAGTTTAAAAAACCTCTTATCTGTTTCCTTTGCTCTTTAGGTAAACTCGAAAAAACTTCGCAATGGTTCTTTTTACCGTCCTTAAATTTTCCGTTATATTCATATGGCGATCAATATTTACAATTAGGACCTAACACATATTTAAAAAAAAATCTTCATTACATGTCCAAGTTCGGTTCCCTTCGTTAGATGACAAATGGAGCAAACTGGAAACAAATCTGTTTTCTAAACTACACTCATTTCCTATCAATGTGATATTCTAAGTTTAGTTTTAACAGGTTGTCCACGCAACTCATATCCCATATTATATTGCACTAATTTATTTATACTGTATAAACATATCTAATTCGATGTACACTGATTCAGATATAAGGTGCAACGATAGATCGATTGTATGATTTTTAGGGTTCTACAGAGCTTAGCTCATATCAGGAGAAGCCTTATATCCCCGCTCTGTCTGTCCGTCCATCGCGAGAAATTCATAACTCAGGAACGACATATGCTAAAGACATGATCTATACGTGGTTAGAAAGGTCTTGCCAAGATTAGCTCATAGCCGTTGAGAACTTGTTTCTAGCTTGTGTGATTGTCAAGTTATAGGTCTCCTCTAGAATCTGATCTTAATTTATAAGTTTTGTTAAAATCTGTAATAAAATATTAAAATTTTATGAAACTGTATAATTCACACTATCGCGTAAATATCTAATATGATTCCCATTCAGAGAACTCTATTTTCAGATCTATTCTCAATCAACTTACTTCCAGTTTGCAGACATTTTACTTTCAGGTTTTTCATTTTCTTTTCCACAAACTGTAAAAGGAAACAAGAATAGTTTTCATAATATAGCACTCACAAACTAAAAGAACTCAAAAGTAATTGATTTAGTTCAATTAGGTTTAGTTTAATTCTTTGTAAGGTACGAAGAGGAAGTTAATTTCTCTGCCTCCAAATATCTGAAAAAGTTGGTAATACACCAAATTTATTTTGTAATAAAGATTTGTGGTAGTATTAAAATGTTATTTCATCTTGTGATTTCACATAATCTAATTTAATTTCAAATATATAGGAATTTAAATTATCAAAAAATTAATAAAAGATTGATATAAAAACTTTGTCGTAAATTTGCAGGTTTTTTTTTTTTGGTTTGTGTGTAAATTATTACTATATTAATTACTCTGTAATTTAATTATAATTATTATTCAGAATTTTCGTTTACGTACTATTGAAATTTCAGTCTGGGATTTAACTGAAAAAGAAAAAGATCACTGACTTTAATCAACAACATTTTCAAAAAATCTAATTCTTTATAAAGAAATTTTTTGCAATTTTTTGCAATTTTTTTTATCTTTGCTGTATTCTAGTAGACGCCCTGTTGAAATAAGCTGGTAATTAATTAATTTTAAATCTTAAAAATTATAAGTATTCCAAGAAACGAGGAAAACAAAAATTTTCGTGAAACTGGCAATTATGTAATTATTAAAGATAAATATTTAAAAAATATATTAATCTTATAAGTTAATAATAATTATTATGAAACAAATGCTAAAATAAATGAGTATGTTTCTTCTTTTATTTTGGTATTTGTTGTGTTGTCTTGAGATCAAAGGCACTTCACCAAAAAGGAAGAACTGATGCGCGAGGGGTGAGCAGAGTTGTTAAAAGATTACAATAGGATTATTGCTGTAATCTATTTAAGGGAGGATACTCTTAAAAAACGAGGGGAGGGATAGAAAGGTGTGACGTCATTGCTTGTAGCGCCATCTAGTGTCAGCGATATCAATTACATAATTGCTTTATGGGAACCTTAAGCCAACCTAAAAAGGTTTTTGACCACGAACAATCAAATAAAAATAAAAAAAACAAAAAAAAAAAATCCCCAAATTGGGAAAGGAACAAAGAACCAAAAACACAAAATCATATATCATGTATATCACGTTGTAATTTATTTTTTATTTTTTTTCAATTTTTATTTAATTGTTTGTCAAATACCTTTCGAAGTAGACGTAAGGCTACCGAAGATTTTGAATTCCACATTTAGTCTTGAGGGATCACTTGTCCCATCATGAATAAAGTGAAAAATGTTTTATCAAATTATGTTCAGCAATTTCTGATTCCACTTTCAGAACAGACTGTGAATAAATTATAGAAATTCAATCCTTCCAGTTCTTTAAAAAAAATCAAATAAAACTCAATCATTTGAAACGTAATTGAGGCAGAAAGAGGCGTCCTTCACAGGATTCGAGGCATTAAAGCTTTATCGTCCATTAGGTATTTGCTAATTATCTAATTAAGCTCATTCAAGTGTTTTAAATTTCAAAAGAGAAACTGAAGCTTAGATCTTTATTACATTGATTAAAATAATGACATAATTATCTTAATCAATTAATTCAGGTGAATTATACATTATGAATTTGAGTAAGTTAATTCGTTCTGTAATAAACATCGATAATTATAAAGTTATGTTCAAGAATTTCTGTTGTAAATTCGAAAGAAGCAGTAATTGCTTGTTGTTCTTCGCAGGTCGACTTTCACAAAAAAGATTGATTAATGAGATTTATTTTAAGATTCCTTTGAAAGATATAGTGGAAAGCAAGAATATAGAAAAAGATGAGAGGTGATTGGAAAATGGATTAATATTTCATATCATCACCAGGTAGGAGCAACAATCCCAGTAGCGATTGCATAATGCTCCACGGCTTCTACAAAGAGCGAATGTTAAAATCTCGGAAAATTTACAACTTCAAAACCCCACCGAAAAAAATAGAAGCTCTCCATAGATTTGGGAGATCCTATTGTAATAAAAATAGACCAATCATTACAAAATTTATTTCAAGAAGAGAAAAGGAAAATTGCCTTTCAAACAAAGAAAATATTTAATCAATAAGAATATCTTTAAAAATGATAACAACCAAAGATTATATATAAAATTTAACACAAAAAATTACAACTTCAAATAGCTCTCCGTAGATTTGGGAGATTTATAATAAAAATAGGCCAATCATTATCAGATTTATTCAAGAGAAAAGGAAAATTGACTTCATACAACATTTTTTATATTGACTTCATACAACATTTTTTATATTGACTTCAACTAGAATTATATTTGAATTAGAAGAAATAGCAAATACTTTTTATAGCATACCAGAGATTAATAAAACTTATATATAAAGATCAAATTGTAGAGGAGTCCTATAACTTGAGAATCACACGATCTAAAAACGAGTTCTCAACGGCTATGAGCTACTCTTGGCAAGATCTCTTAACGACATGTAGATCATGTCTGTAGCATTTGTCGTTCCTGAAATATGAATTTCTCGCGACGGACGGACAGACAGTGGAGATATAAGGTTTCTCCTACTATGAGCTACCCTCTGTATAGAAGGCTGTTAAGTAAACATATTTTTTAAAGAAATGCCAAAGCATGTTCTTAAAGATATTGATTCGAGCAGGAAAACAAATCTTATAAGCTTGATTATTCAGTACGTGGAATTCATGATAAATGGAAAAAATGTTAGAGACTCGCAGCAGCAGTTCAAAATGGCGATCTGAAAAATGGTCTCTTATTAAACAAAGATAGACAGATGCAATCTTATTTTTTTCTAAGCATCTTAGATATAAAGAAGGATAATGTCTTAAAATTGAAAGTAAAATCGTAAAGTATCTCGTTTTCTGACCAATACTTAATGAACTACTTTTATTATTAAAAGACGGAATAAGACTAATGTTTTAAATATTTCTTGATAAATATAGTTTTCAGTTATTATTCTAATTCTTGAATGTTAATAAGAACATTAAAAACAACATCATGAGAAACGTAGGATATTTGATCTCCAATTAGCATTGAAGAGAAATATAATTCAGAATAAAAGGAAAAGCTTTCCAGTGGATATAAATACACCCTTCAGACAATTTTTCTATGATCACCATTATATAAAACCTATGGAGCGTGAAAACTTCCTAAAAGCAAGCTATTAATTATTCATAGATTGGATCTGTCAGAAACATATGTTATCTTGCATCTTAGTGAATTACAGTTCAAGTGACAAAGTTCAAGAACTAGTTCCTGTCAAAAGCTAAAATTAGTCTTAAGTTTTATCTGTTTAAACAGACTGAGCTTCTTACTTATTTTAATATACTAATGAATCCATAAGTTGGAACAAGAAAAAAAATCATTAATTTAGTTGGGGGTTAAGCAATCACCATTAAAAAGTAGGTTATTATTTGGAGCCGAAAATTTTTGTATTTAAGACTTCTTCTGTCTGTCTACATGAACATAATAAAAACTAGTTGCAGGGCCCCCACAAGGGGGGGGGGGGCAGTTGGTCCCTCAGCACCGGGGCCCGGCCGTGAAAGGGACCCGGGCTGAGATCTTCAGTACGTTTATAGTGTAGAACAGGAGTGGGCAAGGCGTCGATCGCGCATTTTGGGGTGACCGCATGTAAGATTTCAAAAGCCTGAAGATGTCTTTTTTTTTGGTTGTCGATTTGGAGATTTCGTTTTTTTTAGTTTTAAGGTGACTGCGGCACTTGAAGTATACTTGAGGTAGCTCTTACCTTACAAAAGTCTGCTCACCCTTGCTGTAGAAGTATGAAATCGTGTGGTCTATTTTCGCGATATTTTTGACTAAGAATTTATGATTTTGTTGATATTATGGGGGGAGGGGGGGAGGGGGGGGAGGGCCCGATATGGCATTTGTACCTGGACCCGGAATTTGATATGGGGGCCTGCTTAGTTGGCGTCCAACCTTTCGACTATACGTATGGTAATATTAGCAAAAAATTTTCATTTTGCGGATATTGCCATACATACATTAAAAAGTTTGGACGCTAACTAAGTTTTTATTATGTTCAGACAGTTTTGTTAAAAAAGCTTGTTACGTTTATTATTGTTTCGCAATCCTACTTCACAGTAAGCATTATAAGGTAGTGACAAAGATATTTTAAATACGCTTATAGCAATGATGTTAAAGTAATGACATGTATGTGTCAGCCATTTTGTCTTAAATAAATTCTAATAGAATAGCAACTTCAACAACTACGAATTGCAGGACATCAACTTTAATTCTTAAAAATTTAACTTCTATAGATTTTAAATTACATTTATATCTATTTTAAGATCTTCTTTAGATAAGGGCTAATCTATGTAAGCATGATAAATTCAACATGAATACTTAAATTTAATGTCTATGATTTTAAGTTTGCTGTAAGGCCTTGTTAAAGTTTGTCTTACTAGGAAGTACTTTTCTTAAGGCTTAAAATTTGTATGTGATGTAAATATTAAATGCATCTTATTTGAAATACTTTTAAAGATGAACTATTTTTTCTGATTGGTTGTGTTTGTATACTTTAATTTTTAGGGCAGTTTAAGTTAAGTAAAAATTTCTTGTTAAATTTATTTAACAACTTAAATGTGAATTGGAACTTAACTTTGTTCCTTCATACTTAAGTTGGATATTGTTTTGTAAGCAGCGGGTGGTTATAATTAAACTGATCCTAATCTCAACACACTGGAGCGGGTTGTAATGAACATACTGCAATGATGCTTCGTAGTTATGCTAATTAGACTATACGGACGCGATTTCCGCTGAAAAATAAATAATTCAACTTTTTGCCACCAAGCGGAAATGTGGCGCTTTACAGAACGTATAAAAATCAGAAGTCATTGCAAGCAAGACATTCCGCAAATATCATGGCTGTTGGAATGAAAGACCGCGCGTTTTTATTAAAGTTCTCCTATCAGAATGGCATTAATAGCTGTGCCGCACTGAGAAAATATCGCCGATTGAAGGAATGCGAAGAGAACCAATGCCAAAAAATGGGTTAAAGAACAATGAGGTTAAAGAACAATGATTACGAAATTTGAAGAAACTGGAGATTTGAGTGTGGCGTCAGAAAGGATACGGCAGCCCATTCTGATGGACGTTGTTGATGAAGTTGCTGTGATTGTGGCTAACCATGCAGCACAAAATGCTTCATCCAGTGCTCGAATAATGATGTGTGAACAGTCCATCCCCTTGTCCGCTGTTCTAAAAGTTCGGCGGTCCATTTCAACAACTAAAGATCCACAAGGATGGCTGTGGATGACATTGGCCTGAGAATATCCTGTGAACTGACCAGACGCATTTTGCACTTTGAATACGCAGAACTGTTGCATTTGGGGTTCGTCGAATCACATATTGTGCAGGAACAGCCATTTACTCACCTTAAGTGTGGATTTACAAGAATCTTTATTCTCTGTCATTTTTCTTCGATGAGATTACACCTCAAGGACCAGTAAACCTTTACGACTGCAAATTACAGTGAACTCCTTGTTCAACATTCTGAAAGATCGTGTCTATCAGGGACGCGTGCGGTATCTGCATGATGTAAAGTGAAGCATATCGCGGCATGACGCTAACATACCGCCGGAAATGCTGCGGACAACCGTTGATCACCATGTATTACGCAGGCAGCTAGAACTAACTTAGATGGAGCACATATTGATCAACTTTTGTAACACTCTTTTGATAATAAACTTATGTTTTTTGCCCTTAAAGCGTTATAAAGTTGAAAGTTCTTTTTTCAGCGGAAATCACGTCCTCGTAGTCTATTAACACATCTATCAATATGTTCATTTCAACAGCTCCAGAGTATTTAGAGTAGCGTCAGTTTAATTAAAGTATAATCGAACAGGCAAAAGTTAAAGCAAGGCCTCTGAGTTTCGCAAAGCAAAGATTTCAGTCAATCTTTTGCAATTAACTTATATTACTAAACAAAAAATTATGATAAAAAATAGCACATAAACTTTAAAAAAATTTTTTTTTGTGTTTTTTTTTTATCATAATTTTTAGTTAAGTCATTTTCGCACACGTAAAACGTATTTTAAACTTATATTACTAAACATATAAAGCAATGATGTGGGATTTAAAAAACACCAATACAAAAAAACCTATCATTGTTTCTATGAAGATACAGCTAATTACCTTCACGTCATCAGCGGCGAAATTTAGAAATAATTTAGAAAACAAAGACGCAATATACCAAGACTATGCTCTTATTAATATTAAAAACACGACTAAAAATTCAAATTCAAATTAAAAAGAGCAAAATCTGTAATATTGAGTTAAAGTCATAATTATAAAGCATAAAGTAAAATATTATTAAGGTATTTACTTTATTTATAACTTTAAATAAATTTACTTTATTTTACTTTATGCTTTATAATTACGACTTTGTATTGGTGTTTTTCAAATCCCACATCAATGTCCGGATAAATATATATACTAGCCGGGTACCGTCGCTTCGCTCCGGAACACTTGCGTATAAAGCTTAAAAAAAAAAACAACTTTTATTTATTTAGCAAATTAATATTGAGATCGGAGAATATACGACTTTCCAGCCCGTTGTGCCCTTCTCCACTTAACTCAGGTGTATTGCGGGTTGGCGCCGCACACCTGGGGTTGCCGCCATATACTTCATCGTCAGTTTGCCAGATTATTCCCTATTCCGAATTTGGAAAAATCCGGCCTTATTCCTTGTCTACATCATAAAGGAAACCTCTGTGCAAAATTTCAGCTTTCTAGATCCAAGGGTTTGGGGTGAGCGTTGATGAGTCAGTGAGTGAGTGAGTCAGGACTTTTCTTTTTATATATGTAGATTTTCATGAATTTTTGTTTTGTTGACATCATTGATTAGTTCTTTATAGATTATTTTTTTTTTTTTTTTAACATTCAGAGAATTTTTTAAGAACAGAAAAATTGTGAATTCTAACAATCAAATGAAATTTAAAAAAAGCTTTGTCAAATGTATAAATTTACCAGTAGGTTTGAAAGTAAACAAACATGTTAAGGATGTGTGCGTGAACAACGACACCAGTATCATTTTCCACAAAGAGAACACCTTATTCAAGAAAACGAGGATTCGAAAAGAAAATTCTCAATTGAATAGAATGGGGGTGGTATATGCTTTACAATGCAGAGATTGTAAGGATATATATGTTGGCAACACGGGCAGAACTTTGAAAGAACGGGTCCGCGAGCACACCACTGCATATGACAACAGAGACGACAAAATTTCAGAATGGGCAGGACACTGTATGAGGAACAACCATTGTCCTGACCCCATCGTACACATCGTATTCAATGTTAAAGACGAGGTGAAGCGATTCAAATTGGAATCTTGTCTAATTAATAGTTGTGAATGTATCAACGATAAATCTCTTAAAGTAAATGCGGTATCATTAAGTATTTTCAAAAAATCGTTATTTCACAACAAGAAAATTAGAGAATTTTTGATTTTAAAATAATCCTTATCTGGTTCATTCACTTTATATTGTTTTGTTTTGTTACTGATTGCTTTTTGGCTAGAATTTATGTTATTATTATGTTATTGTTATGATTATTAGACGATATATGTCAGATGGTACGTTTTTTTGTAATTTTTAGAATTTGCTTTGTATCTTTATGATTATTACTTTATATTCGATCATGATTTGAAAGGGAAAGAAGATGTATTTTCTATTTTCTCTTTCTCTTTATCTTTACTGTATTTTGTATTTATATTTTATCCTGAAGAAGGCCCGTCAATGGGTTGAAATATAGATTTGATGTTTCTGAAGATATGATAGAGAACTGGTTTATTTCAGTACTTTATATTTTGAAGATTATGAAATTATCGTGATGATGTGATAAGTACTCAATCCATTTATCAAATACATAACGTTTTATAAATATTTTTATAATTTGTGGATTTTAATCAGTTCTTAGCGAATGGAAAATTTGAAGATAGATTGTTTTGTTCACGTGATTCTGTAATTTATAAATCGGAGAGTTATTTTCTTTTTAAGAAAGGATGTTTTAAGCTCTCTCAGGAACTTCTTACATTTTGCTACGAAGAAAGAATTATGATCATGTGACAAATCAATTTCTGACAGCAATGGAAGTAAACCTTTATGCGAATACGACTTTTAAATGTCTGCAGTAGAATCTTCTAGACACGATAACTCAACAAATTATGTAGTTATTGAATATTAAATTTCCTGTTTGGGTTCAGTTGCTATTGTTAGATTAAATAAAGTTTAGTTTTAAATATTGGGAACGAATGATTTATTTAAGGCTTATTAATTGTGAGCAGAATGACCAAAATGTTAAGTTTTTATTTTATAATTTCTTCCATTTTATATAATTGTTGGTATCTTATTTTATTTTATTATTCAAGTTCTTGATATTATACGGTCATTTTTGATTCTCAAACAAACAACAAGTTGCAATTTTATTTAAGATTAAAATCTTAGGAAAAGTTATAAGTTACTGATAAGTTGCCTGATTTAAACCTGTTTTTGTAAAAGATGCTGAACTAAAGCCTAAATGTTTATGTGATCTATCTGAAATTTCAAATACAAATACAAATACAATACTTAATAGTTCAGTATCTACTTGTGACTTACCTTAGACTTCATAATGTCAACCTTAATTACAACATTAAAAGTCCATACTTCTTAACTCAAATATTATTCTCAAAATAGTTGACTTTGCATAAGGAAAGTCTTACTGAACAGCTAAATATTAATAAATAAATACCTTATTGTTTATTAATATCTTGTAGTTTGTGTATTTTTGCATTTAGCAATTCTGTTTATGTAAAGATCATCTCAGCCTTCGAGCAATCACCAAATGCAAATGAGAGAAATTAGAATTAGCTCTTGTTCACATTCACATCATTTCCTCGAATTTCCGTATTTTTGTACGAATTCAGAATTAAATGTAAGCCGCATCTAGAATTTAATTTTCTTTATTCTTTCAATTATCATGAATCACTATTTTCCTGGAAACCCAACGCTATTGAAAAGCTTTATTTAACAAATATACAACATCTCCACCAAAAAATATATTCCACAAAATATATTTATTAAGCAAAATTCGGAAAGTCCAGTACATATAACCTGTAATATTTAAATAATCACAGCAAAGCTATAATAGCAATTAAAAAATTGCAGTAAAGAGCATTAGTAGTAACATATTGCAATCAGAAGTATATACATATATCTGTAACTTAGCTATTTATTATAGCTGTACAGTATTGTACTGCACAGCATTATAAATTTGTTACATACTGTACTTTAAACCGCTGGTAGAGCAATATTTCTATTTACATGGAAATGTCTTGATATGCAAAGGCTTACGTTTATGACCATTATCGGATGTTTATTGGATATTAGGAACGTTTATTATTTATTAGAATGTATTTTTCAAATAAATAGTTTGACTTGTAAACATTGTTATAAAATATGAAATTACATAACATTCATTCAATTAAACCATTAAACTGGAAAAAATAACGTCACATGCAAACGCTCCCAAAAACAAGATTCCGAAAGCCAGTAGCTCCGACAGTGATTTTAATGTTCAGATTGATGATTCTGGTAGCGATTTCGACCTCTCTAAAGATAACGACAATGCAGAATGTATTTATTGTGCAGGGTTATTTTCCGAGGACCACAATGGGGAGGACTGGATACGATGCAGCAGTGGCGTATATAGAATATATTTTCGGGGGGGGGGCCGCAACCCCACGGAAACCCTCCTGTTCAAACAAAAAAAAAAAAAAAAGGAGGGGAGGAATTTTCGGGGGGGGGGGCCCGGGCCAAAAAATCTATTCAACTAAACAAAAAAAACAATGAAAATCTACCTGTTCAACCAAAAAAAACGTTCGGAGGACATATCTTCATTATTTCGGGAGGGGCCCGGGCCCCCTCGGCCCCCCCCTTATATACGCCCCTGCAATGCAGCAAATATTTCAAGTGGAGTCATATTTTTTGCGTTGATTCCGAGAATGAAGTGTTCATTTGTTTCAAATGTAAATTATAAACATTATATTCCACCTTTTTTAGTTCTTTTTCTGTAATCAGAATGTATTAATTTTGTATTTCCGTTATTATTTTACTTGAAGTGTGTATAATCTTGTAATTAATTATATTTTATTTTCCAAATTAAAATCATAATTATGACATATTTATCTTTAATTTACAACTTAGTCTTGAATGATGTTATTATATTGCATGCTATAAATTTTCAAATAAAAAAGAATAAAAAAACCATTAAAATAAAAAAAAATAATCATAATCGAAATTTTACCATTATAAAACATTACCTCATATTGAGAACACTTACCTCCCCATATTAGGACACCCTGTTCCCAATATGGGGAGATCGCATGTTTTTGTTAATTTGTCAATACATAAAAAACTAATGGTAAAGATGGATGGAAATACATCACAATACCATCTAATATATATTTAAAAGCATTAGATGCAAAATTTCGAAATATTCCTCTATTTAGGCTGAAGCTACGAGCTACTAAAAAAAACCTCCCATATTAGGCTACTTTCCTCTACTTACACTATCCATCTTCAGACGCGGACAGAAGTCATTGGAGCATGGTCCGTTTTTACATGTTCGGAAATGGTAGATAAGCGAAGAGATACGGGTTCCAAAGAAGTCGAAATTGTATTTAGAGTCGAAAATATTCTACGACTTTTTGTTGTACGAGCTTTAGTTTTAAAGTTAGGAAATGAATGCTGTGCCTTAAGGAATTACGGATATAATTCAAGTTTTTTTGACTTTGTCTATATAAACGGAGGTGCTCCAATGTTTTGTGTTCTGGTCTAAAGATGGGTAGTGTAAGTACTACCCAAAACATGTCACCTTTTTAATCATTTTAATAATTTTTAAGTGTGTTCTCTGTTGTTTGTATTAATTATAAAAAATGACATCTCGCTCAGATTCAAATTTGTATTATATCTTTCTTTAGCTGACCTTATGATAGAATAGTAATTCCGTTTAAGAAAGTTGAAATGATTTTTCGAATTTAAACTTCAAAGTTCATAATGAAAGCTGAATGATGTTTGGATTCTCTGAATTAAAGTACTTTACTTCGTTTTATGTAGATCTTAACACACACACACACACACACACACAAATGCCTGTTTTGAGTAGCAATTTTGCGGTTTGAATACAATATTTTCTGAATTAAATTTAATTTTTAATCTTGAAAAAACGGGTTCAGATTCATTCCCTAATGGCTGCTTTACACGCTCCCGAAAACTTGCCTCTAACGAGCTCAAAATACTTGTCAATTGCCTCCGCTTGTCGTAAGACTTTACACGAGAAGATTATTCAAGTCTCGTTTTGTTCTCGTTGAGATTGCGATTACAACTGCCTTCGCCGAAGCGACAAACAAGATGATTTTGCAGGTTTGTTTTGTTCTTAATTCTCAACTCATTTCGCAGCAGAGATAAAGAAAAAGGTAAAAAAAGATCCCAGAGGAAGAGAATGTGGTGAATAAAGCCGTGGATTGAAGCCACGAGCAAAGAATATCCAGATTTCAGCGTAAAGTTAACACTGTTGTAGTTTTTAAATAAATTTTCTCGCCGCCATGAGCGCTGATGTCGACTTGCTTCTAATTATTTGCCTGACTTTAGAAACGTTTCTATTTAGAGCAAGTAGCAGATTTTTCGAGCAAATGGGAGTTTTAGAGCCATTTGCCAGTTTAAGGCAAGTTTCAGGCAAGTAAGACTGAAAGCGGGCGAGCATCGATCTGAACTTCCGACATCCTTTAATATAGTTACTTTATATAAAAGGTCTAATTGATGTAAAGAACCAACAGTTCGAACATAGCAATGTTAAGTATGTAAGAAAGCTTAGATAAGTTTAAAAAAAAAACACAAAAAATAACATGTAATTGAAAACTTCTTTATAGTTTTGTTAAGTAATAACATTGTTACAAGAACTGATGTTGGAAAATTGTATATGGAAACTGTCAACTGTTTATTAGCGGTCCATGTTACAGTTAACATAGGGAACCGCTCTTGCTTTTGTGATGTCTGTCTGTCACACTGTACGTCACACTCTGTAGCGGCCAAACGGTTAGAGATATTAGAATGAAACCTTCACCATTGTGTTCAGCATCAAAAAATAGGTGACCACGTAAACAAAATCAGACCTATAGGACCACTCCCTGACCCCCCAAATTAATGTTTTCCATAACAGTGTTAGTAATAATGATAACAATTAACACAGTAATAATACTGCGGCTTCATAACAATACTAACAATTGCCAACAGGACGTCATTGTTTGTATTTACAAACGTATTGTTTCATAAATTCTTTAACATATCCAAATGATGCACTAAGCATTGTATTAGCGGTCCCTAGGTTACAGCTTGCCTCTAAAACATAAAGGAACGGTCTTGCATTTATATGCTCTTGCTTTTAATTATTTTGTTTGTACAATTATGTATTAAATATTATGGGGCCGTTTTGCTTTTGACACTGTTTAAAAGCATTAATTACCTTGTATTTAGTAATATACAATGAGTGTTCAGTTTATTAGGAACAAATAGTAATGTAAGTAATAAAATGTCAACTTTGTGTAATCTCAACTTTCACTGAATTATATATTTTAAAGTGAGTTGACTGTTGAATAACTTGTATATCCTCTTCCCATTCACTTTCCTCATTTTCTCCATCAGTGGCTTTGAAATAAGCTTGACTCCTCAATTGGTCCTTTGTCTTAAACTCATGTTAAGATGAGGTCGTCTTTAGCCGGCGTCATGTGTGCATATCAGTAGGCAAGAAAGTCTTCCTTGCGACTGCCTTTACGGTGATTGGCATGATTCAATTACACCGTCTTCCCGCGACTAATGTTCCGGATCTGGAAGGGTGTTCCGCCCACCTCCCAAGCCAAGTCGGAGGAATTCGGAAGGGGCGGTGAAGTTCCAACTGTCATCGTCAGGGACATATCACAATTGGCGATCATCATTCAGCTTAAAAATGCCCCGCTCTCATTCACGAGCCGAAGAAGACGCGATGCCGCAAACCTGCCATTCTGCATTCCGGTTCAGACCGGAAACTGTCTCTTCCGTCGGATATAACGTCGCGTGAAGTCGGGAGGGCAAATTCGGCAAGTATATCCTTTGACGGCTTTCCAGATCTTGATGGATCTGATCGAACACGAAGACTGCCAAATCAGGGGATGGGATAACGAGGGCGTCACCCCCTCCTACTGCTCAACAATCCTGCACTCTCGTTGCTCATCGGCCGGAAATAGAGATAAATGCTCTCTCCTCTTCTAGCTTCTTCAGCGAAAGAACTTAAGATGTGAAGTGGTTCTGACGCGACGGAAACTACTGCCATATTGAAGCATAAGCCCAAGAGCCAGAACTCAAGACTTTGTTAAGAGAAAATTTGCATCAATTAGAAAAATCCAAATTGTTTTAAATAAGTTAATAAAATTTAACAACAAAAAAGAAAAAAACGAGGAAGATTCTCTGATTTGCAGAATACAATTTAAAGCTATCTAATCTACATTTACTCCCGAGTTTGCAGTTAATGACTGTACATAAGTTTGAATATCTGTAAGACATTTTGATTAGTGCAGTTCTTCTTATTCTTTCCTACAAAAACAGAAGACTTTAATTGATAAAACACGAAAGAAGTAAAATTGTACTTTCGTTATTTTAAAAGCTTTTCAAAACATTTTTTTCTTTACGTTTTATTTTGTTCATGTATAGAAACCTTACGGCTTCAATTATGAAATGGTGAAACTGAGTTTTGATGTGATCTATAAAAAAATAAAAATCTGTGTCTTTTTAGTCCAACTAAAAGAAAACCGCAATTTGGGTCACTAAAGTCACTAAAAAGGTCAAATATGAATCAAATACGATAACATAAAGCGCAGGTTATCAAACTGATCCTGTTAACACTAAGTAGATATAGTTAATAGTAGATTTCTTGGTATCCTGGTATATACTTAAATAATTAACACATACAGTTTTCAAAATATATATCTGTAATGTTGCATTATTGAATTTAGATTACTTAATATTTACATGTTTGCAAATGATGATTTCTTGTTATTAAAATATGTGTTTCTTGCTATAATTAAATGCAAAACATTGCTTTCTGTAGTCCTTTTGATTCACCTGTAACTTTTAGGCTTCTGGAAGGAAGCCTTATAATCTCGGTTTGTCCGTCTGTCTGTAGACAAGTATCCCACAATGCAAAGCACAACAATCACAACAATCGCAACAATTGCGCCTTTTGCATTCGCAACACTCTCATCTACAATACAGCTCAGCAACAATCACACCAATCACAATAATCGCAACAATTGCGTCTTTTGCATTCGCAGCAATCACACTTATAATAATAAAGAAATTAAAGCAATATCAATTATATTGTCTTACACGTATCAGAAGACGTTGCGAAGCATTGTGATTGGTTTACTAATCACTATCCCTACCTTGTTTTAGCCTTGTGATAAGTTCAGCAGACTAATATTCCCGTTTTGTCTGATCTGTGGCAAGTATTATTAAAATCTCATTAAATTATCATTAAGCACAACAATCGCAATAATTGTGTCTTTTGCATGCGCTACAATCACATTTATAATAATAAGGAAATTAAAGCAATATCAATTATATTTTCTTATCAGAAGATGTTGCGAAGCATTGTGATTGGTTTACTAATCACTTTCCCTATTTTATTTAATATCAATCCTATTAAAGGTGTACAAAAAGACCAAAGTCGAAATAAAGAATAAGAATCTCGACCATAAGAGATGAGTATCATAGAAAATAATGGGCATTTCTTAATCAACTATATAAAGAATTTGTTAAGAAAATGATTTAAGTTATGGTGTACTAGCTTTGCACTCAACCTCAACTAAATACTCAAGTATAACATGTGCTTCCTCTCGTTGGTACTCATCTGATGAGACAACTATCCTAGAGGAATTATTGCAGAATATCACTTTCAAATACAAGAATCAACTGGAACTTAAAAGAAATGAAAAATAAGTTGTAGTTGTTCAACTCAGATTGAACACAAAATGTAGCATAAGTTACTTACATTACAACTAATTTAAGATTATATTATTACTTTTTTGTTTTGTTGTTTTTTTGTTCTTCTATGACTTTTTAATATTATTACTATTTTTTCATGATTATTATACTTAGTACAGATTTGATTTTTTTACTTTTTTTTCTTAATTTTAGATAAGATTTATCTCACTAATTACTAAAAGTTTTTCTTATACAAAAGCATAAACGTACCACTAAGATCTTCATAATAACTTATTTATTTGAAAACAATATTTCTTAGTACGTGATTATGAGGTATTGTTTTAAAGCAATTTCTGCTTGTATATTTTGTAAGCAAACATTCAATCAAGGAAGATAAACTCATATTATAAAGGTCATTATGGAACAATAAACAATATTGCTAATTATATAGTAAGTTACAAATTATTAGCAAACAGTTAATGATAATAATAATAATGGTGATAATATAATATTAACACTTTTGTTTATTAGTGATAGTTTTATCAATAATCAATATTCAAGTTTATTAATTTTGTGGCAGATCTGCTTTAACTAGTTTCTTGTTTTTGTCAATTTATCTGGCAATCTATTGATTACAACTTTTATAATAATATCTATGTAGTAAGATCCCGATTAACGTATTCCTGTTTAGCGCTAATTTGGTAAACGCTTTTATAGAGAAGCTTTGATTCGCCAACCTCTTTTGTTTACCTTTTTTTTAAGGAAAAAACCTACTGCAGCTTTCTTATACTAAAAAGAGCTTAAATTTCTAAAAAATTTTTTTTATATATTAACTTTAACTTGTGAAAAGTTTATCACATTGAGCGTCTACATCTAGTAATAAGTGTGACACATTTAAAAATCTTATATGTAATGTTTTGTATTTAACTATTGGAAAAAAGTTTTAAGAAAAACGTACTTGCGAACAGAACAGTTTCGACATGCTTACTGCTAGGCTATCATCAGCAAGAAGCAGGCCGAAACTGTCCTGTTCGCAAATTTTTAAAAGCTTTCTCCATTTTTTTAAATACAAAAACTTCGAAGAACATATAAGATTATGACTCTCAACGTAAAAATTATTTCAGACATTATTTGAAATTAATCAGTAATAAACTTTACTACTGCTAATCACAGTTAATCTTTAATTGCTTTTGTTGTAATACAGTCATTTCAAGACAAAAATATATTGTGACGGAAAATAATCCTGACCAGCAGGCAGATAAATTGATCTTGATAGTTTCTCTCATTGAAAATTGCGGCAAGATAGCGAACTTAAGAAAGGTTACTAATATATTAGATCCTGACTTGAAGAAGAATCCACGACAGAAGGGTCCAAAGTCTAATATTCAGTACATATACAATAAAATGATATAAATAGTAATTATTGCATTTTAATCTATTTTTTTTTATTATACTTCTCCTTTTAAAGGGCTAAACGCATTTTCCTGTCTTCCGTTATGATTCTGTAACGTAATTGCTTTAGTTATGTATTCAGGGTCACTAGAATTGAGTCTCGTAAGACTGTAATGGAGATTTTTAAATCGATTAACATATGTTATATAAATATAACGGCTATATTCATTGATTTGAAGATCTCCGTTATAGTCTTATGAGACTCAGTTCTGATGACCTTGAATATATAACTATGTCACTAAAGCAATTACGTTACGGAAACATAACGGAAGACGGAGAAGTGCGTTTAGCCCTTAAGATGAATAATGCATCTTTATATTCAATGCTATACCTACAAACATGTATCTATGTAGAGTGCTGATTTTTTTGTGCTCTATGTAGCTCTCGGATTTATTTGTTGTATTTAGTGCTGGCTCCTACTGCTTTTATGAATTTTCATCGGAAAAAACCTCAATTATTTTCTATTTTATTTATTTCGGACATTTGACGAAGGAGCTACAGGTTTTAGTTTGCTCTACGGGTTTTTCTATCTGAATTAACTATTAAGGTCTTTCACTCGTTCATTTTAAAGATCTATCAGAGCACGATGATTTGTAATTTAAATCCATAATGATAACGAATTATTATCATTTAAAGAATATATTTCTTTTTTATAGTA